>JAZHEH010002924.1:600000-1197500 GCA_036589455.1 Ateles fusciceps | reverse complement strand
GGGTTGATTATCCATGTTTACCCAGTCATGAAGTGGCAGAAACAGGCATTAAAAAACAAATATCACTACAGCCAAAACTATGCTCTTCATACTTGCATTATTTGAACTCTGAGCCTGTTTCATGAAGGCAAAATTTTAATTGTCCCTGTATAAATCAGAAAAGGCTAGACTCTACACATGATACTCAATGATCCAGTGGACAGAGGTTTCCTCACAACACATGACTATCCACAGAAAACACAGAAAAAGAGGAGGAGGCAAGGTCTACACAACCTCTGAGAGCATCTGGCCAGGTGTGACTCATGTTACTGTATTTTATGGGCAGGAGCAAGTCTCACAGGCAATCCTATCTTAAGTGGCATGGAGAGTTGAAATTTGATATGTCCGTACAAAGAAAATAGACTTGAATATTTGTAAACAACCCTTAGGGTACCCATCATGCTTTGTGTAAGTCTTTTCTCAAAATAGACTTGTTTCTGAAACTCTTTTACAATAGCTGCCTTATAAGTTCTTCTATTATTTTAATCTCTATGTTCCTGAAGTTCACTTATTTAGGAAACCTTTTTTCATACTAGTTGGAAAAGTAGAGGTTGGATGATATGGATGTTTATGTTAGATGATGTTGAGTCCTACCTGTAATGCACATAGACCTAGTAATTTCTTCACTTGGATAATGGTAATAATGGGGCTTACAGCTATGAGATGAGAATAAAATCACATAAAAACATAAAAGTGTCTAATGTGAGCCTGGAACACAGTAGGCACATGGTAAACGTCAGAATATATCTCAACATTAACTGATTTTTTCCTTTTCATTCTATATTATATCCTGCAAAAGTTAAATAATATGAGTTTGTTTTGAATTCTAATAAGATAACTTCTCCTATGTGAACAGCTGATCTTAGAACTTCTTTTTCTAAAGTCCTTTCTAACATATTATTATTATAAATTTAAGAATATTTTATATCACTGGAAAAAATAGTGATACAGACGGTTCAAAACTTAAAACTCTAGTAAGGGACATCTGTAATTCTAATCTTCATTAAAGTTTTTTAACTACAATAATTCTCTACAGAAATAAAAACAGAAAATTATAAAATAGAGGTCTTATGTTTACTGACTTGTCACTTCTAAGACAAGCCACTGAGCCCCACTAACAGCACAGTTTTCTCTTCCCATGGGGCATAAAATAGAAAAAAGTTTGAACACCAGTTGTAAAAAGTCAATTAGTTGTCTTCAATTTCTGGGAAATACAGTGTGAAATTAATGCCTGAACATGAGGTCGAGCAGCCAAATGCTGACAGATTTTTCTCACATGTAGGAAAAGGGAAATGTTCTTTCACATACTCGCTCATTCAGGATCTTCTTATTTCAGTTTAGTTCAAAAATTTCCATGTCATGTATGTTCATATCAGAAGAGTGAAACCTACTATGACCATGAGAAAAATTGTACAGATGTAAAATAATGTGGCTACAAACCTATTATCTACATAGCTTATTTATTAAAAAGTCTGAGTCATTCCATGTAGTAACTTTGCAGGTACTTATTATTATAAATCTCTTCTTCTACAGTGAGTGACTCAGGACTCTTTGGAGTTGGACACTGAAGTTACTAGGTCTAGAGCTTTAAAATTTGTACCATCTGCATTTGTTAAACATTCAATAAATCAACCAGTAACTTGGTAGCAGCTTTGAAAGCACCTACTAAGTACAATGTACTGAGTTAATAACTACAGGAGACAGTCTAATTGTGATTATAAAGGTGATACATGGCAAAGAAAGGCTATTAATACCAAGATGATGAAATCTTGGTTCATCCCAGAAGTTATTTCTGGCTATGGCTCAGGGCGTAGGTTCATCCGCTCTGCATTTAGTTTCCTCATATTCTCTCTGACATATATGCATTCATACCTGGGTCTCAGGACACTATCTCTGGACAGGCTGGCTCCCTGCCACCCCAACTTACTCCCAATCTGAATGCCCTAGGCATGTTTTCCAAGGATTTATTAGTTTTGTTTGATATATTTCCATTAGCATGCTATTGGGGTAGTTATCCACTTAATCACAACATCTAAGCCTCCGTTTTGGACATCTCTCTCCTTTTGGCAAGATAGATTATTGTTTTTCTAACCCGTGAAAACTTCCATTACTTAGGGACATTTGTAGTATCCAATTCGGAGTCTGTGCTTAATCAACCTCTGTTAAATAACTGGTAGGAAAAAATTGACCAATGGGTCTTGACTCCCAGAATGATTCAGTCTTCTGTTCTACAAGTAACCAGTCCTGTTCCTTGCTCATATTTTCTCTTAATGAGTTACAATTGAGATTTTTCCCACAGGAGCTTTTTGGTTTAGAATATTGTCACTATCATTTTGTTTATTTTTTTAAAAAGCATGTAAAATACAGGAAATATATCAAAAGCAATTCCTACAAGAGAGAGAAGACAAATAGCATAGTATATAAAGTCTTGCAGATCTTCCAAACTAAATTGCGTTTGTAGAGGCAGATTCACCAGAGTATAGAATCCCTTTCTACAGCAATACTAGAGGAAGTAACTGTTTTCCCAACAGTAGTTTAGAAGCCAATAAATTCAGCCCCACTAGTTATAAACTCCCAGGGACAGGGAGTATATCTTCTTTCTTCCGACATACTTAGTAGTGCATCTCAAAGGACAATAAACACACTATAAGAGATCAGAAAAAAAAAAAATAATAAGCAGAACAGGATAGAGGGGGTTGAAAGGAACTACATTATTTCTAAAACGCATCCTCAATAGGGAAGTTACAGGAGGAAGAGGATGCTCTCTATGCACCCTAATGGAGTTTTATCATTTTCCCCCTTTGTGTCACTACTAAGAGTCCAGTCAGTGCTGGTTAAGTCAGTGGCTATGCTATTAATTAAACTCCTGTTTGCTGCAGATAAACCACTGGTGCCATAGATAGCACTGGGATGGAAAACGTATACAGATATGTAGTGGAAAAAAGAATCCTCTCTAAAATCTAACGTAATTAGTTAATATATTCTGATATATTTAATGAAATTTTATTTTATTTTGGAACAGTAGCAAATATTTTAGAAAACCCAAATACTCAAGAATCAAATTTTTCCAACAGCTGTTCACCCATATCTGGGTACATGAAGATACTATAGTGTAAAAAATACAACTTTCTTGTATTTATTAGAAAATGAAAAAAGGAATTATATGATATCCAGGATATGAGAGATTCCCAGAGAGATGTCCCTGTCCTTAATGAGAAATCACAGAGAAGGCTGCCATCGCTTGCCTGGGCGCCTGGGCTTATCAGCAGGTCTCAGAGTTTAGGCTTCTGCGATATTGAGTGAAGATTATAAGCCAGATGGGCCACAAATTCTGTCAAGCCTTCTTGGCAGCTGCTCTCATTACAAAAGCCAGCCAGCCTTTTCCAAAAATAAGAATGTGAAGCAAATTGGGCTTATAGACCCTTATAATGCAATTGCACGCAGAGATAGGGGCCTGAGCGGGCAGGCAGAAATATTATTGATGGCTGGTGAAAACAGGGAATAAGATGTTATTAAGGCAACTCAGAGATAGATATCGATAGATAATATAAAGCCTTTATTGGTTTACAGGCTCTAGGAAAAAGGGTTCATAGCTTCAACCCTTTACTTTGCTTTTAATTTCACTGGAGGTGCAAAGTTTATGAATAAAACATATCTTCACTCATGATTCCAATATTAGTCACTACTTTCTCTGTTCCTTGTTCACCAGGAGCAAGAAACATACATTAACAACAAGAACCTTAGGAGATTTTTCTGAGAAAGGGACTTCTATGTATGTATTGGAATGAGGAGGAGACCTTTTCTAGAAATATTGAAACTTTAAAAAAAATAATAAATTTCATTTAAAAGACCATTTTCAGAACAAGATACAAAGGCATAGTATAACACCCCAAATAATCTACATGATAAAGAGAAAGTAACTTGCATGACACAATGTCTCAAATTAGGAGACTTCAGGAGAATCATTAAAGGTCCTCATGAGTCATACTCCTAATGCTTAAAAAAACATGGTTCTGAAATGATACTGACTTGAGAATAGGGGATCATAAGGAAGAATTAAATTATTAGTTTCTTCAGACTTCATATAGTACAAGTGAGACTGCCTCTTGGTTCCCATCTGCCAGACATTACCATGATGGTGACAATTTTGTTCAATTTCTTCCATTCTAATAGAAAATAATAGCTAAAATGCATATTAAACTAAGCTAATTAATCACCCATTTGATGGGCTATTATGCAATCACTATATTTTCTTTCATAGTATTTATAAAATCAAGGGTGATGCAATCCAGTCTGTATTACAATTAGAAATAGAGCTCAATTTGCACTAACCCTCTCTCTCTTTCCTTCTTGCACCCCCAAAGAAATGTAGAAAGCACAAGAATAATGTCCTTTGCTTATGTCTGTAAACAACTTACTGGCTCAGGCTCCATAATTTGAGATAGTGTGTTTGTCTGTTGTATATATCCAGCTGGGTCAGGGATATACTTTTTAACTAGAAAGCCCCTTGTGTATTGCTTATAGATCTCCATGAAACTGTTGGGGCACTCTATAATTCTCATTGGAGACACATCCTTCACACACATCACAATTGAATTATTGCCATTTGTTGCTTATGAGCACTTGACTAATATATCACATATCAACTCCGAGAATATCTATACCATGTTAAATTATCTGAAGAAAACATGAGAACTTCAGGCAGCTTTCTTTCTCATTACTATTTAAACTTGGTTGAAATTTTATAAGAATTTTATTTTTGTTTTAATTCATCAGAAAAAATATATTGCTCTTTCAAATTAATCACAATGTCTTGCATTTTAAATTTTTTTTTATAAATTGTTTTATAATGACTGCCAATTTTTAGAATTTCAATGAGTTTGGAACTTTTACTTTTTTGTGTGCAAACTCCTAACTGTGGTGTACGTGTGTGTGTGTGTGTGTGTGTGTGTGTGTGTGTGCAGATGTGGATTTCTCTAATGGTTGCTGCATTTATGTCATTTCCAACAACTAAACTATGAAAAAAATTGCAAATATCTGTTTTCTTTTTCTTTCCAGCTTTACTGAGGTATGATAGGCAAATAAAAATTGTATATATTTGAAGTATACAACATGACTTGATATACATGTACAATGCAAAATGATTACCACAGTCAAGCTAATTAAATATTACCTCACATAGTTATCCCTTTTTCTGTATGTGTGGTGAGAACATGTAAGATATACCCTTATAGCAAATGTCAAGTATGTTATTATTAACTATAGTCATAATACTCTATATTTGATCTCCAGAACTTTCTCATCTTATAATTGAAAGTTTTACCCTTTGACCAACCTTTTCCCCCGTTACCCTACCTCTCTGTGGTAATTATTATTCTACTCTGTGCTATAAGTTCAACTTTTATTGATCCCCACATGTAAGTGACATCAGCCAGTTTTGTCTTTTTGTGCCTAGCTTACTTCACTTAACATAATGTCCTCCAGGTTCATCCATGTTGTTGCAAATGGAAGAATTTTATTCATTTTTAAGGCAGAATAATATTTCAGTATACATACCAAACTGTTTCTATCCATTCATCTGTTGGTAGACACTTAGATCTGTTTCTATATATTAGCTATTGTGAATAATACTGCAATGAACATAGTAGTGCAGGTATCTCTTCAAGATAGTGATTTTATTTCCTTTGGCTATATACCCAGAAGTTGCATGGCTGGATCACAGGTAGTTCTATTTTTAATATTTAAGAAACCTCCACAGCATTTTCAAAAATGACTATATCTATTCATATTTTCACAAACATAGTACAAGGGTTTCCTTATATCCACATTCTTGAGACTTGCTATCTTTTGACTTTTTAATAATAGCCTTCCTAACAGGTGTAAGGTTATGTCTCATTGTGTTTC
This sequence comes from Ateles fusciceps, assembly GCA_036589455.1. Classification (NCBI taxonomy): domain Eukaryota; kingdom Metazoa; phylum Chordata; class Mammalia; order Primates; family Atelidae; genus Ateles; species Ateles fusciceps. Next base: position 1,191,557 of record JAZHEH010002924.1, on the reverse strand, counting down.
TTTTTATTTGCCCATCTCTGATGATTAGTGATGTTGAAAACTTTTTCATATATCTATTGGCCACTTGTATATCTTCTTTGGAAAAATGCCTATTATGGTCCTTTGCTGATTTCTTTGTTTCTCTTTTTTCTTTTTCTTTTTTTTTTTACAACATCTGCCTCCCAGTTCAAGAGATTCTCCTGCCTCAGCCTGGGACTGAAAGAAGCTGGGACTACAGGCACACACCACCACGCCCAGCTAAATTTCATATTTTTAGTAGAGATGGGGTTTCACCATGTTGGCCAGGATGGTCTCAATCTCTTGACCTCGTGATCTGCTCGCCTCGACCTCCCAGAGTGCTGGGATTACAGGTGTGAGCAACTGCACCTGGCCCCTTTGTCGATTTCTTAAACATGTTTTTCTATGATGATGATTATTATTCTCAATAATACTATTTTATTTGTTTGGTTGGTTTTTGTACTATTGACTTGTATGAGTTATTTGCATATTTTGAATATTAACCCTTATCCAATATAAAGCTTGAGAATATTTTCTCCTATTTTATAGGTTGCCTTTTTATTTTGATGATTCTTTCCTTTGCTGTGAAGAAACTTAATTTGATGTAATGTCATTTTTAAAATTTTTGCTTTCATTGCCTGTGTTTTTGGAATCATATTCAAAAATCATTGTCAAGCAAATTTCAAGGAGCCTTTCTCCTATGTTGTCTTCTAGAAATTTTATAATTTTAAGTATGATATTTAAGTATTTCATCCATTTTGAGTTCCTTTCTGTGTACTATGGTATGAGAAAACGGTCTCTGATTTTATTCTTTTGCATGTGGATATCCAATTTTTCCAACACCATTTATTGAAGAGAATATTCCTTCACTGTGTATTCTTGACATTTTTGTGGAAGATTAGTTGATCATATATTGTGGATTTATTTTGGGGCTTTCTATTCTGTTCTGTTGGTTTATGTGTCTTATGTGTTTGTGCCAATTGCATACAGTTTTAACTACTATAGCTTGGTAATAAAATTTGAAATTAGGTAGTGTGATGCTCAAATTTTGTTCTTCTTAGTCAAGATTGATTTAGCTATCGGAAGTCTTCTCTGGTGTCATATCAATTTAAGGATGGTGTTTTACTATTTTTGTGAAAAATGACATTGGAATTTTGTCAGGAATTACATTGAATCAGTCAATCACTTTGGGTAATAGGAACATGTTAACAATACTAATTATTTCAATTCGTGAACATAGGACATGTTTTCATTTATTTTTGTCTTTAATTTATTTCATTATTATTTTAGTTTTCAATGTGCAAAGTTTTCAACTTCTTGGTTAAATTTATTTCTAAGCTTTTTATGCTATTATAAATGGGCGTTTTCCTAACTTATAGTCAAAGTTTATTGTGAGTATGTAGACACACAACTAATTTTTGTATGTTAATTTTGTATTCTGCAATTTCACTGAATTCATTTATTAGTTCAAACAATATTTTTGAAGGAGTCTCTAGAAATTTACATAAATAACATCATGCCATGTGCAGAGAAAATTTAGTTATTACTTATGGTTTGGATGCCTTTTATTTCTTGTTCTTGCCTTTTATTTCTTGTTTCTTGTGTGTGTTCCTTGACGTTTTGTGTTGCTGTTTTTATATTTGAAGATACAGTCACCTCTTCCAGTCTTTACTGACTGGTTTTGGGAAGGAAAAACCTTTACCAATCATTCTGTCTAGGGATTATAGGACTTTCTTTGTCCTTTTCTGAGGATCTCCTCACTCCACTCTTCTTATTCCTTCTGGAAGAAAGAGGAAAGCTCTTGAGATTGTATGTCTTTTTCGAATCTCACAAATCGAGGCATGGTTTTGAGAAGCTTCCATTTATTTTCCCTAGGCGGTGCCCTAAAACATTTGTTTCTCTGCCTTTTCCTAATCTCATATTATTTAGCTGAGTGACTGCATGTACTCATATGCCATCTGCAAAAGCTTGTACTTACCACATGAGGGCATGTGAGAAAATCCTGCAATTCATGGATGGGAGGAACACAGTGTGTCAGGAGTGCCTGTGGGCCATTTAGGGCGTCCATGGGCAAGTCAACTCAAATGGATCATGTATGGGCCTCCTGATACAATTTATGAAGTAGTTGGTAAGATACGCAGCCTTTTTCTGAGTTCCACGAATTGACTGCTGTTGAGTCCCTTCCTCATAACCCTGATTCAATCTCTAGTGGCTATTCAGCCATGAAGATTCCCTTAACATTCTGGATAGGTTGAGAAAGAGGTAGTCCTCTTGGGTAGCATCTGCAAAGCTGTGGAAGCCAGGTGCTTATCTTCAATACTCGCATTTTATTCCATGGAGGAAATTACAGGTCAGAGGGTTATCTCCTGGTATTTTGTTGTGCCACCTGAGGAGACAGGTGTCATAGGGAATGTGAGACTATTCTTTTTACTCTTTATAATGCATCTGTTCTTAGATTTTTCATTCCAGTGGTGTACTGGAACTTCTCTACTGAACTCCCAGACTCCCACAAAGGCACTTTCTTCAGTGCGCAGCTGTCAAAAATCTGTGTACTGTGGAAAGATGATAGTGGAAAGCTTCTATTTTGCCATCTTGCTGATGTCACTTGTCTTAAACTATTCAGATAATAATAGTCACTGCATTGGTTGAACTGGCAGAGATTAAAACTATTTATATAACATATTATCATTACTTTTATTTCATCTAAGTCATTTGACTTACATTAGCAAAAATCTGTAATATTTAATTGATGTACTGTTATTTAAAACAATAATTCTGGGTTATTGAGGTTATTGCATCCAAATAACTAAACTGCTTAGAAGTCCTTTATTCTCTGATTATATAATAAAGATCATTAAAAGTATCACCAAATAGTTAAATGCAATGTGTATATTAATTTTAAGCTCACTTCGATAATTACTTCATTTATGTGTGTATGACTATCAAAGAATTCTGAGATATTAGTTACCCAACATTGTTTAGAGTATTTTAGCCTCGACCCTCCAGATATATTGTAAACTCATTGAAGAGAAAATTAATAATTTTAATTTTTTTATTTTTTGTTCTTTTTAGGATGAAAAACCTAATGGTAAACCATATAATTAACAAGTACAGAATATGTATTATAGTGATTGTTCACTTTCACCTGCATCTCTTTAATAGAAACTCCTACATGGAAGACATTTTCAGACATTTACCTTACACTGTTGAGTGTTATCTGGCACTGAAAGAGACTTGTATTTCTTCTTCTTTCGTCTATTGGTCCTGCTCACACAGGCTCAGTCTTTGTAAAACACATCCACTAAAATAATCGGAGCTGAATGTCTTTTATAGGAGAACAGGGTTATAGCGGAATGAAGGGAGTATATCATATAAAAAAGGTAACACATGTGTTATGCACAGATATGTCTTTTTTTTCTTTGCAATGCAAGCTTAGGAATGGCATAAAATTACAATAAAAATTATCATGTTATCATACATAAGCCAGCAGAGAAGCACCTTTTGTTCTGATAGTTGCTTTATTTCTTCTCCTACTTACTCCAGGGACACTGATATGATGCCTCCTTGCTCTATGACCTCATTTTTGTATCTTGTAGTGTCTATGTCCAGAGGGCCACTCAGGGGCACAGGATTCTTTTGGTGCTTTTCTACTCTGTGCTGTCAGGTCTTCTTAGCATCAACCCTCACATTGCCTATGAATTTGCAATTGGTATAAAGGAAGGAGATCTTAGAGATTTTGAGCAGACAGACTATTGAAGTATTGAGTATGAGAGAAAAATTGAAAATACTCTTTTGCTTTCCCTATTCTTGCTGGTTTTACAGAATTCCTTAACCACATTGATGCCTAATAATTTATAGACAATATCATATAATTCTTGGACTTTTCATTCTCACCACTCCCCTCCAGGATAAAAGTTTGGTCCAAGCTTCATTGAGTGGGAAAAGAAGAGACTTGTCTTGGTCAAATACTATAAGTCAAACACTATTCTAGGTACTTTTTGCGTGCCAATGTTAAATAAATGAATACCAGATTTCTTATACCACAGATCTAACCACTTATTATCAAATTAAGTATTGGAGAGTCCTCAGAAATGTTTGAAATCTTCATTGCTCTTGCTCAGCCAAGATATCGGATTTGAATATAGAATAACGGTCCTGAAAGTTATTTAACATCACTTATTTTAAACTGAAAAAAATATTTGTCTCATATTTGACTAAAATTGAACTTAACTTTTTAATGTGCAAAAAGTTTTGATTTTTTAAAGAAATATCTTAATAAAAATTAAAATGTGTAAGTAGAACATAAAAGAATATGAAAAAATAGACATTTTAGATTACTTTAGACCCACAGTGATACTGCCAAAAGAAAAAAAAATAAAACTCTTTAATATTTTCTCAGCTATTATTGCAAAAATAAATTTTTTTTTGTTTTCTATCAGTCTCTATGGGTTTCCATCTCTTTCTAGCCTTTTCATATATATATATATATATATATATATATATATATAGTCAGACTCATATGCACAGGAATTCTTAATATTCACATGATTTTAATGAATGTAGGAAAGAATGCAACTCATTGAAAATATAAGAATATGACTAATTTTCTTCCAAAAATCAGACACACTTGTAAAAATATATTTTTGAACAAGTTCAGAGATTTTAACAAAATAAATACTCGGTATAAATACAAGCTCAAGGAAAAAAGATTTTGAGAAAGAAAAATTACAATAACAGGAATAAATTTAATATATTAGGAAAGATAGGGAAAATATAAATGAAATGAAAAACATAGAAACTCCAACACAGGATAATGACCACTATAGAAACCACAGCTAAGAAGATAGAAATAAGCCTACCAGGGGACTTAAAATTAAATTTAAAATATACAATTGAAAAGGACTGGAGATGTAAAGACAGATATGAAAGATAGGCAAAGTAAGAGAATATAAGCATAATTGATACCCCAGTAGAAAAACAACTAATAAATGAGAAAAAAGATATAACTCAAGAAAATTTCCAATTGAAAAATAAAACCTAGAATCTAAAAATTGATAGGAGAAATTATTTCCCAGGGAAAATTGATATGTATCACTCCAGAGATATATTCTGGTAATATTACTGGACTTTGAAGGTAAAGAAAGAACCCTAATGGCATATAAGCCAAAAAAAAATTAAAAATCATCTCTGCTATAAAGGCAGAAAAAGTAGACTGGCTCTAAACTTCTCCACAGCAACATTCAAAGTTAGAGGATAGTAGAGTACTGTGTACTCTTTTATTTCTCTCAAATTTGACAATGCGAAAATTGTCAGAAGAAAAAAATTTTATTTTCATTTAAAACTGTTATTTAGGTCCAAAGGCATTTGCTAGATCAATATTTTCAGGCTATAAAGTGTTCAGGCAATTATATCTTATGAAAAAAGTAAAACTAAAAGTAATATTCATCCAGTCTACAAGCAAATGGGTAAATCAGCAAAAGAACAAGTAATGAACACATGTATTTAACACAAGGAATAAAACAACTGTCTGCAGCCAATGAGCATTAGATTTAGGATCCCTCCCTTGTACATTCACCTTCCGAGGCAGGTGTGTGTGTCTGTTTCAGGGTCGGGGGCTCCTAGCATTGTGTTCACATGCTCATATATTTTTAAATTTACAGACAATGGATATAACTACTATGGGTTAGGACTTCCATCTCTACTTCAGCTTCCCTTCTGACATACTTGTTCTTCTGTTGAAAAACTGAAACCATTTTTGGGAACCAGCTGAAGAGAAGCTTACTTGGAAATAATGTTTAGTTGGAGTTTAATATGATACAGTTTAATACAACATACTCATGTGACTCACTGTCATTTCCTTGAGCTATGGGGGGATAACTGATTCCTATCACCCACTATACCTAGTGTCAAGTTACAATATTGTAAACCACAGGTCATATGACAATGAAAATATGCAAGCACCACAGGTACGCTGGTAACAAAAGAGAACAAGGATTGAAAAAGAGAGCTAGAAACTAGTCCTTGAAATGCCTTTCAATTATAAAACATTCTATCAATACCTAGTCAAAAATGCATGTTTTCTTACATCAGAAATACACTCAATATCCACTATATACAATTATAAATGCACTGTATTAATTTATAACATTTCTAGTGGGAATCACATGAAATAGAAATTCTATGTGTGTAGAGCATCAATCTGTATCAATGCTACAAGCAGCAAGTAGGTCTGTGTGGGAAGTCACACTTAAATCATTTTTTAGTGTACATAGTAACATATCTTGGCCTGATATCTGAGGGCTCCAGATAAAACTGAAAGGAAAATGGCCACCAGTGCAGCAAATGAAACATAAATGACAAACAGGTTAACATGCGTTTTCATTTAAAGCAGAGTTTAATCATGGTGTGAGGAAATGTAAAATGCTCTGATATCTTATAGCTTGTTATAAAAGATATTTGGATAAATGTTATCATAAATTTGATAAAAATGCAATAAATTTAGTTATCAAACTAAAAGTTTGTAATCAATAGCAAATTATGAAACGACAAGAAATTTTTCTGGCTATAAAAATCCATTGACTATTCTAGAAAGTAGACTGAATTATAATTTTGTTTATTTTATAGGAAATATAAAATCATTGTCATGTGAAAAGATGATCAAAGAGTATACAGCAAAAACATAAAGGGGCAAAAGTATTTTAGAGGCATATCTGACTATTAGTAAAAATATACAATTTCTATAGATTTTGGGATACTTGTATTTCCTTGACTTTTGAGATTTCTTATTTGTTGTGATTTCTAAGTCAAAAGAAATAATGTTTTTAAATGTACTTTTTCAATCATAGTTTTAGATTATCTCAATTAATGAGGGAGATATTGTTTATGCTTGCTCCACCAAACCCAGATCTACACTTTGGTTATAGGAAATAAAATCTTACATAATATAGATAATGACAATGTGGAAAAAACAGATGGTTAGAGTCTGTGTACATAGGCTGACTCAGTTGTCATTTTTGATAGATGAGGGTCAATAGATATTTTTAAAAACCTTATAACTCAAGTTATAGGAGTATATTATTGAAAGTCATAACTATAAGAATAAAAATTTCTAAGAAAAAAATGTAAAGTACCAGTGAAGGAAAAACAGCCGTAAAAATGAAAAAGGATGTTTCATTTCCTTTTATTTCATGGTTTGGTTTCTAAAAAGTTATTGATAAAGTTGAAGAACAAAAAGCAAGACACAGAGGTATAAGAAGATTTTAAAATATTTGAAATCATTTTCATATGCATTTATTAACTTCACGTATTTTAGGGCAGTATTAATTTTCATCAATGAGAGGGAGGACGTTGGATATGTAAAAATTTAGTCATTTCTTGTTGTTTATATTATGGTGCTAATAAATACACCATGGGGAAAGAGAAATGAAAGCTATAAATAAACGAAACAGATTTTAAAATCCACAAATACTGAACAAACAGGAAAAACACACCTGACAGAGAGATATTTATGTATTAAGAACCACTGAAAACTGAAAGTGTAACAAAAATTTAAATTTTGAATGAACATTGCATAGTATCTCTTCAGAAAATATAGTATGAATTCAATTTATTGGGACTCTTGTTTGTCTTACTGTTTCAATTGAAATTTTCACAAAGAGTGCTACTTTCCAAAGGTATATAATGAATCCAGAAAAATAATCTCTGATTAGTACTACATCTTGCAAAATTACAAATAAACTTAAACTTAAGAAACATCTTTACCTCAAAAGAGGTACATTGTATGTGCATTTTCCATGTGTGCATCAAAATGAAAGAAAAGTATTCTATTTTTATATGACAGGATATGTTTCCTAGCCAGCCTCCTCAGGGTAATATAAATTGTATTCTGTTTACATTTATAAAATAAATAGTAAATTCAGTTGCAAATATTTGGAAACCTATCCAGTGAGTAAAACAGAATCAACCCTTACCTGGCTTGGGGTGTCAGTTTTAGGGCTGAGTAAACAGCCATTTTGGAACTGTGTTAACCAGTAGTAATAGACCTGTGCTGACAAGCATACAGAAATAAAAGGATGAATACATGATTTGTTTTTCTCCAGCTGAGCTTCAAGAAACATTCATTGTTTCATCCATGACATTCCTATATGATGACTGTCCTATCACACCTACTTTGGAAAAATTCACATCAAAATCAATGCAAACAGACAGAAAAATTCACCTTCAAAACTCTTGAACTAAATCACAATCTGCAGGGCGATGTGTGGGAGCAGTCGTCTATTTATTTCTAATTACCTGCGAATAGCAAGAAAAATTTGCTTCCAATATTCTTGCACCCCAGCTGGTCTTCAGCTTTCTGGGATGTGACATTGAGGGTCATAAAAGCCAGAACACTTGTTTTTCAGGAGACCTGACTAAATGTTTCATTGTGCTGGCTGCTGTTGGCTCAGCTGCTACTTGCTCCAGGTGTACTTCAATTTCTCTTTTCATTTTAGATTTTGGTCTCCTCTCTTCCCATTATGCTGAGTAAAATATGATTCTAAATGATTTATCTAATGGGAAACTGATGTTATGTTTGTACTTTATTGACACAGCTGCCCAACAAACAGCTTAGCCCACATCTCTAAGTAGTGTAATTTATTGTTCACTATCCCTCTCTCACCCACACATAATGGGAAATGAAAGAAAGAGAGTGATATATTGTAATTTCAAGTCTTTCTATAAACACTTAAATATTATCCCAGCCCCAGTAATTAAAGCTGAAGCATGTAGTTTTTTCTTCTTGGATTTTTAGGTCCTAGATATAACTTCCATTGCAATATAACTGTTCAAACTAGCTTAGGTGGCTCCTTCTCACCTATCAAGGGGACAAATTGAGGCTCAGTTATCATTACTGCATTCCCAAGAGCCAGAGGCTGCCCTTTGAGAATATTCCCATATCCTTTAATACGGAGGTGAAGTGATGCATCATTCCTTTAACTCAATATAGAAACTTTTCAGCATCCCTTAAGGGCCTATGGTGATGGTGAGAATCTGGGAGAAAAAAAAAAAACAAAAAAAACTTCCTCAGTGATATGTTGGAAGAAATGGTCACTTAGTGTTTTCAATTTGTAGCTATGAATTATGCTTATTGTATATTAACTGGCTAATGCCTATCAGTATCTCCCTAGCACAGGACAAATAAACTTGTTTTCAAATTAATAAAATTTTATACAGAGAATGTTTTATGTGCTTAAATATTTGTGTTAGAACAGTTAACTGATTAATTTATGTAATTAAAGTAGGTATATTGCAAGAATAAACCTGGGTAATCAAAAGTGTAAGTGTCAGCATTATATAACATTTTGCCAGAAAACAAAAATAGTTACTTGTGTATGTCTCTGGAGAATGGAAGAAGTGGAGGATCCAAGAGCTTGTAATGAAGATAAAAATTATCCATCAAAAGAGCCAATATTCTTTTTTTTTTAAATTGTACTTTAGGTTCTGGGGTACATATGCAGATCATACAGGATTGTTGCTAAAAAGCCAAGCTACAATTCTGCTGGTTACTGATAGATTGTATCTACTTGCTATGGATTGAATGTCTCCTTCAAAACTTATGTTGGAGTTCCAGTATCATTTTAACAGTATTAAAAGGTGGGAGCTTTAAGAGATGATTAGGTCATGAGAGCTCTGCCCTCATGAATGGATGAATGCAATGATCATTGGAGCTGTTTAGTTAGTGTGAAACAACTTGTTACAAAAACAAATTTGGCTTGATTGTTTCTCTGTCTCACATGCCCTCCACATTCTACTTCTTCACCATGAGATGACCCTCATCAGATGCAGGTGCCACAGTCTTGGGCTTCTCAGCATCTAGAACCATGAGCCACATAAATTTTTCTTCTATAAATGACTCAATCTGTGGTATTCTATTATAGCAGCAAAAAGTGGACTGAGATTCTACTTTATCTGAGATTGTATGTGTTATTTTGTAAGTGAATTTTCTTTTATAGACAAATGTGTCTGTACAATAATGAATATTTTGTGTATATTTTGAAGTATTGAAAGGAGAACACGTTGTACTTTGCAAAAAGAAATCTAATCTGAAAAACCCTGCTTGGAAATGAGATATAAAAATACTATGTAAAAACTGTAATATGTTATACATGTGCTAATAATTGCTATTGTTATTGTATTTTTATTGTTATTATTAATGCATAGTAAAATGATCATTTTCCCATATAAATGTAAGCCACTTTTTTTTTTCTTTTTTGAGTTGGAGTCTTGCTCTGTTGCTAGACTAGAGTGCAGTGCGTGATCTCAGTTCATGGCAACATCCACCTCCTGAGTTCAAGCACAATTCCCCTGCCCCCGCCTCCCGAGTAGCTGGGACTACAGATGCCTGCCACCACTCCCAGCTAATTTTTTATATTTTAGTAGAGACGGGGTTTCACCATGTTGGCCAGGATGGTCTCCATCTCTGGATCTCATGATCCACCTGCCTCAGCTTCCAAAGTGCTGGAGTTACAAGCGTGAGCCACCACGACTGGCCAAGCCACTTCAAGTAGTTTGCTGAAGATCTAAATTGCTCTACATCTGAGTGTTACATTTTTGACTGAAGGTGTATGGCTCCTCTGCAGTTCCTCAAATCCTTGGATTAGATTTAGAAAATTTAAATTTTTCTAGTGCAATGGGATCATCACTAAACTATCTCAGTTATTTTTCAGTAGCTTTCATTTTAGGTAAATATGGACAAATTATTTTTATTTTTATTTTTCATAACTTCCCAGTTATAGGACATGCTTTGAATCACCAATGCACAGTCAAGGCAGACCTTGGTCTACTTTTATAAGGTAAAATTATCTAATTATTTTCAATAGGGAATCTACTTTTTCCAGCACATTATCAATCCACTGAGTTTTCCATATTACTTTATTCAATCAATATGTATTATATATTATTACTCTATGCCAGGCACTCTACTACCACTGCAAATAAAGCTGTGAACAATTAGATACAGTTTGTCTTCCTGACACATTGAGTGTAATGGAGATATAATTAAATACCTGTCTTAGTCTGTTTGTGTTGCTATAAAGAAATACCTGAGACTGGGTAATTTATAAAGAAAAAGGTTTCTGTAGCTCATAGTTCTGCAGGCTGAGAAATTCAAGAGCTTGGCCTTGGCTTCTGGCAAGGGCTTTCATGCAGCATCAAAACATGGCAAAGAAAGTCAAAACGGAAATGAACATTTACGAAGAGAGAGAAGCCTGAGGGGCAACCTGGCTTTATAACAACCTACCAAAAGAAACTAATTTATTCCCATGAGAACTAATCCAGTCTTGCAAGAATAAAAACTTGCTATCTATGGAGAAACATCAAGCCATTTATGAGGGATCAACCCCTATAGACCAAACACCTCCCCACTAGGTCCCACTACCCAACACTGCCATACTAAGAATCAAATTTCAATACAAGATTTGATGGAAACAAGCAAAGCATATCAAACCATAGCAATCCCCAAATACATATTTTAACCCTAATTACTACAAGTACCACTTGTATTTACCAAACTAGATGTCTGGTAAAGTTAGAACAAGAGAGAGGCAACTGGTTAAAAACAGTTATCTGAGAAACAGAAATTAAAAAATATAGAGGAGTTAGGTAAGAGTGGTGGAAATAACAGGTGTGAAGTCCTAAGGTAGGTAAGAGCTTGCAGTGCTCAAGGTTAGCACAGAAAGGTAAAGAAAGGCAGCCTTAGCAGAAACACACCAACAGCTTTGAATTTTTTCTTGGTGAAATGAAAAACAATAGTGATTACAAAGGAAACTTGAATGAAATGAAGACTAGTATGGAACTAAGGTTAGTGGTGAGTGAGAGAAGATTTTGCTAGCTGACAAGAAGTGTATAGCAGGATTTCGGGTAGAAGTTAACAAAGGCATTTCTATCTATAAAATAATAAACATATAAACTAAAATGCAAATCTACCTCTGATTCCCTAGTGATGGTGATGGAAAAGTGTCTACTGAGACCAGATATATTTTGGAACAAGAAGATACAGTATTGATTATAGATTGAATATGAGGAATAATGGAAAAACATTTCAGTACTATCTGTTAGGATTCATCAATAAAGTGAAATGTACTGAGATTGGAAACACTGAGGAAATAAAACTGTGAAGTAAGATCAAAAGTTTATTTTGTATTTCTAGTTAGTTTGAGAAGTCTCTGAGCTATCTTCATGGTGCCAGAATGGTGCCATCCATTCCTCACGTAAGAAAGTCTAGAAACAGAAAGTCCAGAAATCCTGTAGATGCTGCCCAGCCTCATCAGTGTCTCAGACTTCTTCAGTCTTTCTTCTGTTTGCATATGGTTTCTTTCATCCTTATGGCCATATCATGCTCACAAATGGCTAGTCTGTCTTGTTTCACATCCACATTCCAAATAGGAAGGAAGAAAGAAAAAACAACCAGGAGGAGAGTGAAGCAAGTATATCACCAAACGTCTTTTCTAGCAATTCTCCATAGACTGCCAATCACAATTCCTAAGCTTCAAAGAAATGTGTGCAATGTCTTTTTTTTTTAAGCTGAACACACTGTTTTCCTAAGCATTCTTTCTCTCTCTTTCCATTTCTATCTCTCATATCTCTTTTTTTTTCTCTCTATTTATTGACTTAGTAAAGAAGAAGAGGGAAATAGATAAAGGCAACGATCAGAATCTGCCCCAGATGTCATTTATGATCTGAGGGAAAATAGTGTCAGTGGTGAAGTTGAGGCAAAAGTCAAATTTAAAACCTTAGAGAACTAATGAAGAGAAGGTCTTGGTAAAAGCAAGCCTGGGCAGGAAGCTTGCCTGAGAAGAAAATGAGAGAAAAGGGGCCATATAAATGGATGTCAAGTAAAATCTATTAATGTTTAAATGTATGGGAAATGACTCTTGGTTCTTCTGGCTCTGTATACTCCCTTGGCACCTGAAACTTGAGTAATCATTCAACAAATACCTGTGAAATTAATGAGTAATATTGTATTGAGATCATTGACTTTTTTTTGTCAGCCTTTCCCACATGTAAGTACAAATAATGTAAAAAAAATGACATGAAACAGAACTGAAATGTTTGGAAGCATCAGACCATGCAGAACTATGTAAACCCTGCTAAGGTTTTTGTATTTTAACACAGATATTATGAAAATCAATGAAAGATTTGTACTTGCACAGACATGATAATTACAGTTTTAAAAGGATCCTCTTTGGGTCCAGGTAGAATTGGAGATGCGGTGTGAGACTAGAAATCCAGAACTCAATATCTACTGCAATAGAAAAGGTAAGAGCTATGAATGCATGAAATGTACTGGCGACGGTTACTTGAACTTTCTATGTTTTTTATTATATAATAGAAATATTAATGAAGAATATTTTGTGTTGTTTATGTGCTAGTCATGATTGTAAGTGTCTTCTCTCATCTATATTACAACTAGATAAAACAGACACTTATACAAATCAAATTCCAATATGTAATTCCCCTTTAATTAAGTGACATATAGATAATAACAAATCACTGCAGGTTCTTGCCAAACCCAGAACCAGGATTTAAACTCAGGTCTATCTGGCATAAGAGCCTACTAGCTCACCACATACTCCAATAGGCAGCAGCATTATACTGTGGCTTAGGGCTGGGTCTTCTTCGTGCCTAGTGTAGCAATTCAAAGCCTGCAATTCTGAGATGACACGTCTGTGTTCAGTTCCAGCCTCCATTCCTTCCTCATTGTGTGAACATGAGTATTTTTTTTACCAACCACTCATTGCCTCAGTTTTCTATTTTGTGAAATGAAGATGATGATAATATCTAACTTATAAAATTGATATGAAGATTAAAAGAGTTCATATTTATAAGTCATCTTAAAGTAAGCATGACTTATAGAATAATAAGGGTCTTAATTAAATATATTTTCTTTATGTGCTAGCATTTAAACCCTCTGCATCATTCACTCATGTATTTTACTTTTAAGTGGATATGAAAAATTAATATTTTAACTGTGTCCTTTGTTTTTCTATGTGAACTTTGACTTCAGCTGCCTAATTTACTTAATAGATCCCCAAAATGCAAGATATCTAGTATTTAGTACTAGTTGCTATTATCTTGAAAGTGGGGCAACCATGCTTTCTTTTACTTTAATTGCTCATGCATTAGAGAGGAAACAGTTTTTATGCCTTGGGTAATTTTCATATGCAACTAGCCTACAAATAACTAAAATTTTCTTTTAACTCTTTCTGTTAGTAGACATTGCCATTTTTCTCAGAAATTGTCTTGTGAAAGCAAGACCCAGAGAGAAAATAGAAAGTTCAAGAGAAACAAACCTGTTTCACGGGTTTTTACTTCTAACAAACAAAAAGAAGTCACCTCTTCTCTGGCTGAAACAGTTTTAGATGAGTACTGAAATACATTTTATGTTGGTTATTGCCACTATTGAAAAGTTCATCATTGTTTTTTTCTCATGTGGCAGTCATGATGTATTTGCTAAACCAATCGTGAATCTAACAATAAGAAAACAGTACCTAACACTACATGAGGCAGGCCTGTAAGTACTGGGATGGATTTTAAGCCAGGCATCTGACTAGAACTGAATTTCAACACTCTCAGCTTCATTGTGATAAATTAAGATTTTGTCAGTTACTTGAATCTGGTATTGGGCAGATTTGTGGGCTGTTATCTCCAAAGCTACAAGCATCCAAGAAAATGGGAGATTTCTGTAAAGACCCAGCACAATTCTTACTCTCACTCAGGGTGTCTGTCTGGAGAACAGGCATTCATGGAGTTGGGGAGGGTTATCAGGGAATATGGCTGAGATTCTTTCTATACATATCCTCATGCACTTATGGTCTTGAGTCATTCTCTATCTCTTGTCTAGATCTATTGATATCATTTTGTCTTGGACTACTGTCTCCATGGTGACAGCCATGGAAATAGCAATATGAAGAGAACTTTAAACTTTACTAATTCTTAGGGAAGGAAGATAGAGAAGAAGACATAGATGTTAAAAAAAAAAAAGAAAGAAAACTTTTTTATTTTACGTTCACACCACTGCTAACACCAAATGTCTGAAGTTTTTTTACAGCAGGCATTTCTCCAATTTTCATAACACAAACTGGGTATTCTACAGTTTAATTCAATTCTGATGTGATCTACCTGAAGTTGTAGTTAGATCCCACAAGTTAAGGGGTCAGTTTCATTAGATTGCCCCCACTTCAGATGCCAATCACAAATCTGAGCCTCTGGTACTTTTGATCAACTGACTATAAATTCGGGATTTCCATGATCCCTTTCCCTTGGGTTTAATAATTTGCTGGAATACCTCACAAAATTTAAAAAAATACTTACATTTATTGGTTTATTACAACTGAGGAATTGCCAAATGGAACAGATGCATAGGGCAAGGTGTGGGAAAGGGGTATTGAGTTTCCACACCCTCTCTAGGTGTGCCTGTCTCCTAACACATCTATGTATTCATCAATCCGGAAGCTTTTCAAACGCAATTTCAGTTTTTTGCTGCCGCTTCATTACATAGGTAGGATTGATTAAATCATTGGTCATTGAGAATTAATTCAATCTCCAGCCCTTCTCCCCTCTGAAGGTAGAGGGGCAATAGGAGTTACTGAAAGTTCCAGCCCTTTAATCACATGCTTGGGTTTCCAGGCAGCCATTTATCTCCACCCTTAGGGGAAGTCCAAAAGCCCCTAAATTCAGATGTGGTTCAAAAGGGCTTGTGATGTATCACAAAGGACACTCCTTTCACCACTGTCTCTTCTGATTTATCTCAGGAACTTGGGGGAGGAAAAATCCTCACATATTACAACAAAAGATGCTCCTATAGCTCTTGTCAATTAGGAAATTACATGGGTTTCAGAAACTCTGGCCAGGAGTTGGGGATAAAAACCAAAATATATATTTTTTATATTACAATATTTAGAGATGTTATGATTGAGACCCATTTTGTTGCCTAAGCATTGAGAACTAAAACCTTCAAAGCTCAGAAATAAAAGGGTTGTCAAGCAGACCAAGAGCAACCCAACCGGAAGAGACTGCAGATAGCAAGATGGAAAAATTTGAATGCACATAAAGACTAGAAGAAATTGAGGTTGAGAGAAGGAGAGGTGATGTAGACAAAAGAGGCAGGTTTCGATAACAGGGAGTTACTGGGGTGGTTGATCTTTAAAAAAATGCCATGTTCAAAGTGGAAGGGATTTGCCTGGTTTACCCTCTTCTCCACCCAGAGGCCAGAGACATTCTAAGGGACCCTTCCTATAATATATGAAGGCTATTCTGTTTGCTTTTTGAATTCATGCCTAGGCTTTAGATTTGAGAGCTACCCCCTGTGCCTGTCAGAGCAGAGCAGAGAATGGGAAAGAAATGGCAGGACCTGGAGAAGGAACAGGCTTCTTCACTATGTAATGGCAATAAATTTTCACTGAGGCCAGTACATGTACCTGAAAAAGTATCCTGCATTGAGCCACACCTCATCTATGTGGACTACTGCCTTGTTGAAATGACCACAGCAGCAGAATAGAGTGAGGTCTATAAAAGCTGTACTATGTACACCTCTCGTCTACTCACTGCAACTAGAACTCCAGCTCAAGACAGTACCGGAAAGATAGAGCAGGAAATAGAATGTAAATTGAGTTTAAGATTAAAGTTTTAAACTGGCTTGAGTTTTTACTGCTGGATCAACTGGAAAGTTATGGTTTCTGCCCAAGATGTCATTAAAGGACAGGAAAAAGAAGATTTAGAAATGCAGCATTGAAACCAGTGACAGGGGGAAAGATTCATATTTATAGCCTACTGCATAATTTAGAATCATCAATAAAGTGTTGATATATAATATGTATAACACATATGTAGTAAAAATTAGTCTTAAATCTTCTTGTTTATTTCAGTGCTTATTTGTTTATTTTCTTTCTCCTTCCACTAGATTATAAGCTCCATTAAAATCCCAGGGAAAATAAGTGAATTTTATAGTTATGCTGCATTAAATCAGCCTAACAATTGTAAAATATAAAAAGCAAATTTTCTCAATCCATCAACGTTTATTATTATACATTCAAATTTCCAAGAATCTCCCTCTGCTGTCCCAAGACTCAGTAATTCAATTGCTCATTTCCCCACTTATTCACTCAATAAATATGTATTTAACTTCATGCACATTGCAGTATGGTAGGTGGTGTGCAGACTGCACATGGACTTAGAAACAGATTTTTCCAAAGAACGTAAAATCAGAGCTGGGCTAACAAGATGGAATTCAATAAATCAGTTGAGAGGAAGGTGTGAATTGTAGAATGAAGTTGTATTTACAGACGCTGTTAGCTTTTCAGAAGATGGCAGGTTGGTCAGAGCATGATTATCAAAGAAGCAGTAACAGATCTGTGGAGTGTGAAGAGGGAGTAGAAGTTATTTACATCAGTTAGAAGAAGTGAGGAAGTGAAATAAATAAGTTGGTGTTATTATTGAAATTTGTGGGCCTTTCCAAGTAAATTATTAGGCATTTATAGGATCTAATAGGAGAGGACCTAGAAAACAGGACTGAGAAGTTTGACTTAACTTGACGGAAAACCTTGTATCATGTTTCTATAAGAAATCCATACAACACAGAACTAAGATAGAGACAATGAGAAGAGACTACTGGCAGCCAGCCTGGGTGTGTTTAAGATCAGGGTTGGGCCTAGAACTTGGGGTTAAAGTCAGGATTCAGGTGGAGGTAAGCTGCAGGTAGTAGAAGTACACAGAGGCAGAGAAATAGGCAGCTGCATTCCTCCTTCTCCCAATCACTATTATACATCTAAATTTATAATCTTGGTCATAATATATCCAATATGATTAACATGATTGTGGAATGGCATCGGAAATAATAAACGGATAACAGTGATTCTAACTCAAATTTCCTTACCTGACTGGTTTAAATGGAGAAATTTAAAGGGATATAGAGAACTGTTTTTGTCCCCATGGTATAATCCAGGAGCTATGTTAGTAAAAGACTGTTACATTTGATGTAAACAATAGGGGCAGTATTCATGGAGTTTGCTACTGCTGTGGTTTTGTGGCTCAGCCACTGGAACATCTACAATGTGAACAAACTGAATTTAAGACCTTTTCATGTTGCTTTCACCCTCAAGAAAAGCTCAATAACTGCTGATCAATATGCTGTGCAGAGCTCCTTCCTGAAACTGCTGGATAATTTTTACTGCAGTTATAATTATAACATTTACTCATTTTTTGGTGTAATTACTGATGTTCACAGTAGCTCAACTTGAATATTTCAAAATCATTTGAATATTAATTTAATATGTATTTCTTCTGTTTAGTCATCTTTTATTTTTAGCTGCTACATACAGTTGCTTCCTTTCTAGAAGGAGCCAAAGAAATGACACTTCTTGGAAGCCTGCCCCTGACCTTTGCCACCAAATGATGAAGTTGTAGTACATGAATTCTGCAGTATCCATTTGTCATTGTGATATTGTGATACAATAATAAATACATATTTGGTCCTCATCCTGAGCTCCTGGCACAAAGCTCCTAAAACCCTTGGAACTCCTGGGTGATAGGGGTGAGAAAAGTGTCTTTTATTATTCATGACAAATCACTTTAAACCATACCTGAATTCATGTTAGTGAGGTGACTGCTGGAGGACGGGAGCTCCTTGCCAGAGAAATTAATCATGTGATTCAAGGGTGGAAGTTAGTCCCAGTCTCCTCCCTCACCTCCAAGGAGAGGAGAGGAGCTGGGAATTGAGTTAATCACCAACGGCCAATGATTTAATCAATCACATCTACAAGATGGAAGCTTTATAAAAATCCTAAACTATGGGTTTGGAGAGCTTCCAGGTTGGTGAATGCAGACACATGCTGGGAAGGTAGTTCCTCCCAGTAAAGCTCCTGCACTCAGGACCTTTCTAGACCTCATCCTATGTATCCCTTGAAGGTAGGCGGGGGGACTTGACTCCAGAGGTGAGGCTTGGGCCTCAGATTGAAGACTAGCTGAAACAGGGGAAGAGGTGAAAGCACCTCCTCATAAGACATGCCCACCAGTGCCATATCAGTTTACCATTGCCATGGCAACATCCAGAAGTTACCGCCCCTTTCCATGGCAAAAACTGAAAGACCCAGAGGTTACCACCCTTTTCCTAAAACTTTCTGCATAATCTGCCTTTTAATTTGTCTGTAATTATAAGTAAGTATAAATATGACTGCAAAACTGCCTCTGAGCTGCTACTGGGCACATTGCCTGTGAGGTAGTCTAGCTCTACAAGGAGCAGTACATCTGCTACTGCTACAAACTGCTGCTTCAATCAAAGTTGCTGTCTAATGTTACCAACCCACCCTTGAATTCTTTTCTGGGTGAAATCAAGAATCCTCCTGGCCTAAGCCCCAGTTTTGGACTTTGGGGTTTCGCCTGTCCTGCATTACCTTCCTCAGGCTGTTTAGTGGTATCTTTATAATAATCTTTTTTTTTTTTTTTTTTTTGAGATGGAGTTTCATTCTATCACCCAGACTGGAGTGCAATGGTTCCATCTTTGCTCACTGCAACCTCCAGCTCCCAGGTTCAAGCAATTCTTCTGCCTCAGCCTCCCGAGTAGCTGGGATTACAGGCGTGTGCGACCATGCTCAGCTATATATATATTTTTTATTTTTAGTAGAGACAAGGTTTTGTTATGTTGGCCAGGCAAGTCTCAAACTCCTGAACTCAGGTAATCAACCCACCTCGGCCTCCCAAAGTGCTGGGATTACAGGTGTGAGCCACCACGCCCAGCCCCTTTATAATAACCTTTGTTATAAACTAATAATAGTAAAGTTCCCTTGAATTCTGTGAGGTGTTTTAGAAAATTATGGAACTCCAGGAGGTGGTTGTGGGAACCCTCAATTTGTTGCCAGGTTGGACAGAAGTGTGAGCAACATAAAGACCCTCTGCTTGTGATTGGCTCCTGAAGTAAGGGGACAGTCATTTGAAACTCAGCCCTTCATCTGTGGGGTCTGCACTAACTCTAAGTAGTTAGTGTCCGAGTAAATTAAAC
Organism: Ateles fusciceps; assembly: GCA_036589455.1. NCBI lineage: Eukaryota > Metazoa > Chordata > Mammalia > Primates > Atelidae > Ateles > Ateles fusciceps. The sequence continues at coordinate 1,171,528 of JAZHEH010002924.1, read as the reverse complement.
TAGAGGGCATCCACCGGTGTCTGCAGAAAATTGTATAATTTTTTTTGAAGAAAATTCATACCTTTGGTGTTAGAATTTTACAAGTAGAGTAACATTTTTTCCAGTTAGTTTTTAATTATGGAGTGAAATGTGTAAATATGTTATGTTGCTTTTAAATCATTAGTTTTAACTCTGTATATGCTTGTGAATTTAACCAAATTTTAAGTTATTTGAGAGAAAATGTTGTAGACTATAAATTACTGTAGTCAGAAAGCACAGTTGTTATTTTTTAAAAGAATACTCTGCCTGAATTACATAAAATATGACCACTTTTCCTTGAGTCATTTTCATTTTCCTTTCAGAGACAGCAAAGGGGGCTAATTTCCTTTTTGTAACACTACTCAAATGTTCTCACACAGTCCTAGTTGTCTAAAACCTCTCTCTCCTTCTCCCGTAAAATTACCTACTGAGTACAATGTCCACTATTTGGGTGATGAGTATACTTGAAACCCAAACCTCACCATCTCACTATATATCTGTGTAACAAACTATGCATTCACCCCCCTGGATCCCCTGAATTAATCATTTTAAAAAATTTAGTTTCCTACAAGTAACTTTATGAATCTCTTCTCTCAGATACTTTCACTCTCAGTCATCCTGTGCTCTGCCTGAAAACCAAGAAACTAGTTTCTGAAAATATGTTAAATAAGCAGTAATCTGACCTAGGTAATACAATAGCATAGCGACTTAATCAAAGAAGTTATGTTAGAAATTTTAGAAAAATGCTTGTATTGGGACAATTTTATTACTAATACAATTCAGTTGTATTGATAGTTATCTACTTCACAACCTGTGCAGCTTAAAATCTTGGTAATCCTAAAAAAAACCTTTATTTAGAGAGTTAATATGAAACTCTTTAAGTTAGATTGAAGACTGTTTTTTCTTAATTTTTGCAATAATGCCATCTTCTTTGCACCGATTTTCCTTCAGATGAACAGAGAAGTGCGTACAATTGGAAAGAGACCCATAGTAAAAAACAAAAAATTAAGTTTGGTGATTAAGGCCCCAGATACGGATTGGTGCTTACATTAAAATGTTTTTGAGGGCACAGCAACTCACATCTGTGCTTTGAGAGGTGGGAAGATTGCTTGAGCCCAGCAGTTAGCTTCAGGTTACAGTGAGCTATGATCATGCTGCTGAACTCCAGCCTGGGAGACAGTGAGACCCTCTCTCTAAATAAAAATGAAAATGAAAATAAAATGCTTTTGGCTCACAGCAAATCCATCTAGTATGAAATAGCATTCTATAAGTATGATAGGAAAAGATGACCCTGTACAAATTATAAGTGGTCTACTTATTTCTGGTGACCTTATATATACCAGTGCACAGGGCAGTCGTTTACCCTATCCCTTTCCCCTATGTGATACATTCTGTTGGGATAGAAAAGAGACTTATGTGACCACAGTCTCACCTTAACTGCACTACACAGTGATGGTAGTTAACAAACAATCCATCTGCTCATCTCTTTTAAAGAATAATTTCCATTTCATAACAATTCAAGTGTTTATTTTTAAATCAATGATCTGAATTAGATGCTCCAGGAGGAATTGCTGGACTTCAAAATGTAACATGCTGCTAAGATAGAGATAAAACCCACTCAATTGTCCCATAGAACTGGTATTTATGTTTTTTTTTTTTTTTTAAATAAATAAACACAGAAACTGATCTTCTCAGTGTTAAAACTTGAGAAAGATGCATTTGTCTTTTCTGAGATCCTTTCTCAGGAAATCACCCATCAGGTCTCGCAGATAGCATTAAGGAGCTGAAACTTACCAGATCACATCTGGACAATGAGGAGCCAGACTCCTCACTCATCATGATTGCCTACCCTACCACCTGCTTCCTGTTGACCAAGTCCTCTTCCTTACTCCTCCCTAATTCCTGTTTTCCATACATGGTAACATTTCTTCCCTGCTATATAAACGTCTAATTTTACTTAAGGAGATGAATTTGAGACTCATCTCCCATTTTCTCGGCAGCAGCACCCAATTAAAGCCTTCTTCCTTGGCAATAATTGTCTCTGTGATTGGCTTTTTGTGTGGTAAGCAGGAGGACTTAGACCAACCCTCTGACATTTTGGTAACAGAGATAGTTTTCCCATTTGAAATGATTTCTAGCTAAAATGAGAAGAAGAGTTCTACAAAGTTCCTCAACCTTTCCTGTGACATCCAAGTACTTTTTCCCACCATTGACCAAATCCAGATAATCCGTGAATAACATTTTGGTAGTCAATTAGTCAATTATTATCTTGTATTGTAGCCAAAATAATTGCTCAACTTTGTTCATCACTCTAAGAACAAATTTCTGGCCATTCCAGACACTTTGCTCAAAATGTTATTTTTATTTCTCCAACTATAGAAATTTAGGAAATAAAACACAATGTTGGAAAAAACATATCAGTCCAATATAAATTTTTATATAAAAGTTGATCACTAAACTCTGTATCAGCATTCAATGATTTATATAGTTTACTTTTGTAAAACTGCCAAATCTTATTATTTCAGACTTTGAAATAACCAAAGAAGATTGAGCATTTAAACCCTTGGTGATGAATTCAGTCTGTAAACATTCAACCTGGTGTTGTTGTCTTTAATGATGCAACTAGTGAAGACTGTGGGTGAAAAGAAATGTCAAAGGAAGGTTATTGATCCTTGATTAATTTGCTATAATCTCTTCTCAGACACAGTATGAAGTGAGTATTATTACCCTAATGATACATATGAGAAAAGTGATTTTAAAAAATTTTGTGGTTTGCTAAACATTTCTCAAATAATAATGAATGGTTAATAGCCAAAGCCCCTAACTGATGATGAATCTGGTCTTTATTGACTGATCTTAACTGCTTCAATTTTTGCTGGTCATTTATACATGCATTTTTTAAATTTACATCTCCAAGAAGATTTTAAATTTGGTTTCTTGTTTCTATATTATGCTTAATGTAACAGAGATCTAGGAAAATTCTGGAACTTGATTGCTAGCAAATGATGGGTTGAATTTGAGGCCAAATATATCAGATATTACTCTGCTAGTATGTCACATTGTATGCCACCCACAAACCAACAAGAAGGAAATGTTATTTCCAGAATTTTTCCAAATGATTGAAGTGCTACAGATTCATGATCATGGGTACAGATTTCTTAACAAGGGAGAAAAATATATGATTTTCTGTTTTCAAAAAGAGACTATAAGAACATAGAAATACTTATATAGTATATTAGGGCCTACAAATCTTATTCAGATGTATTATCTTGTATTGTTGGTTCTACATTGTCACATATGATAAATAAGTACTTTTATTTTATTCCTTTTGTTTTGTTCCTTTTAAATTGGAAAAAGAATATGTAATTACTTCAGGAACATGTTTCTTCTCAGCTTTATGATTTTCTGGGACCAGAGGCATTCTCTAGCAGGGAGGCACCAAAGCAATTAATGGCTTGATAAAAACGCGACTATGCCCCATTGCCGTTAATGTCAAAAAGAGACGCTTGTAGTGTTAGCAATTCAAGTACACATACATACAAATTTATAAGAGCTACTATGTTTTGAGCTATATTTAAATGTATATTTTTCTCTCTACCATCACTTGAATAATGAATTCAGTAAGTTGAGAACTAATTTGTTAAAATGGTGTCATAAGTGGGTGTTGAACAACGAGAACACATGGACACATAGAGGGGAGCATCACACACTGGGGCCTGTCAGGGCGTGTGGGGCTAGGGGAAGGATAGCATTCAGAGAAATACCTAATGTAGATGATGGGGTGATTGATGCAGCAAACCACCATGGCACGTGCATAGCTATGTAACAAACCTGCACCTTCTGCACATGTGGCCCAGAACTTAAAGTATAATAATAAGGAAATGTACCTTCATTTATTTACACTGTAAGTCACTCAATTAAACTTCAAGTATTCGTAATATGGAAACAGGCCTTCCTTTTCTTCACTTCTGTGTAATTCCTGCAATTCTGTTTCTTCTCGTGAATTACAGTCCTACTTTTGAATACTGTTCTCTTACCCTCTATTTATCTCTGCCTCCTTCACAAATAGGGTCTCATTGCGTGTTCTCCAAAACTTCCTTACATTTGTCATTCCATTGATGTAAACGTACTATTAGTCAATTCAACATTCAAGGTTAGTTCATAACACTGACTTACAGAAGAGTAATACAGTGTTTTTTGTATCATTCTCAATCATATCCTCATTTTTTTCCAACATTGTACATTGAAATACTCATAATGATGCATAGATCCTTTTCCTGAGAGGTTACAATGCAGGGTGAAATAAGAATACTTTCTGGTAATATATTACATGTCACACAGTGATTTCAAAGCACTTTGTTAACAAAGAAAGATTATTATCATCAATTTAATGGAGACTGAAACACACAAGTTAAATTACTTTTTCAAAGTTGAACAGAAAGTAAGTTACTACATTATGAAGATAATTCATATTCTTGTCATTATGGTGTTTAATTCTATCTACTGAAATACACTTTCTTTCAGGCTGTCTTCTATATGACAATTTACTGCCCACTTGGCAGAGCAGAGGCTCAAATTCATGAATATGAGAATCTGCATGTATGTAGGCAGCATCTGGGTTTATCTAATCATACAGTGATATGGTTTGTCTCGTTGGAGCCAAAGAGGAACTAGTTCACTACATCTGAAGCTGCTCACATTCTCAAATGTACATAGTTTTAAAATTTGGATAAAAGAGTATAATAAAAACACTAAACAAGATAAAAAATAAAACAAGAAGCACACATTCATCACTTGAAAATCAACCTGAACTAATTTTGGTATTACTCTTTTTTATTATGAGTATATGCACATAGGTGTACACTTTAAGAATTAAGATTATAACATATATCTGTGTCTTTAAAATTTTTTCACTTAATATTATTTCTGAGTATTTAAACATTAATGAGCACTTTTCACAGTATTTTAATGAGCTACTTTTAATGGGTTCTTAATTTTCATATATATGTGTATATGTATACATGCATATTTATCCACAATTTATTTAAAAAGTCCACTATTATTGACCATTTCTGTTGATATTTACTATTTATAAAAAACCTTAAAATTCTTATGTTTATGGATACATGATAACTATTATTGTACATATTTATGGGACATGTGATATTTTGATTAGTGTATAATGATCAAATCTGGGTAATTGGGATATCCATCATCTCAAACATTTATTCTTTGTGTTGGGAACATTGTAGATCTACTCTTCTAGTTATTTTGAACTATACATTAAATTATTGTTACATACAATAAATTATTGTTAACTATTGTTCCCCTATTGTACTACTAGATACTAGATCTTATTTCTTCTGATGCAAGATTTTTCTCGGTTACTTTGCCACCTGGGTCCTCTGGCTGGCAACGTCCCTGCCCAGGCCTTACTTGGGCATGCTACCTGCTTCAGGAGGTGCCCCTCCCACTAGGCCTGCCCAGGCCAAGTCTGGCTTGCACACTGGCTCAGCTCGTGGCTGGGCCTGGCATGGTCTAGTCTGCCTGTCTTATAGCTTATACCTGCATTTGGTGATTCCAGAGCTCTTGTTTTGCATCCAAGAAGAATGAAGATACACAGACAATTGAAGGGTCAAAAAGGCAGAGAAGAATTTTACTGAGTGACGGAACACATCTCACCAGAGAGGGGATGCAAGGATGGTCCCTTTTCCCTGCAGTCCAGTGGTTTCTCCCTCAATGTGGCTGAGACTGGGGCTTTTATAGGCTCAGGATAGGGGAGTGAGTGCTGATTGGTTTGTGACTGTGCAAAGAAAGGCTAAAGCAAAGGCACCACTGAAAGGTGGGCACAGCAGTGTAGAAAAGCAATTAGAATAGGGTAGGCATATGTAAAATATGTGAAGGGTGGGGATCAATCAGAGGAAAGCACATCAAAGGGGAAGACAGGTACTCAATCTGGTCCATAGATTTGAAGTGTAGCTTGGCTTTCAGGCTTTAAACTGTCTCCCACTTGGAGGTGGGGTTTCACTGGGGACTCACCCCTATCTGCCTAGGCATTTGTCTTCCTCCTGCCACTGTCACTTCTATCTTACTACTTTTATACCTATTAACTAATTCTTCTTTAACCCCCACCACCCCCCCACTACACTTCTCAAACTCTGGTAACCACCATTTATAATGGTGGTAATTATAATAATAATTTTTTAAACTCTTACAAATGAGTGAGAATGTGTGATATTTGTCTTTCTTTTCCTGACTTATTTCACTTAACATAATGTCTTCCAGTGCCATCCATTCATTTTTAATGGCAGAATAATATTACATTGTGCATATATGCTACTTTTTCTTTATCCATTCATTCACTGATAGATGCTTAGATTGATTCCATATCTTGGCTATTGTGAATAGCACTACAATAAACATGGAAGTGCACATATCTCTTTGATATACTGCTTTTCTTTCTTTGGATGTATACTCAGCAGTGGGATTGCTGGATGATATGTTATAGTTTTATATTTTTGAGAAACCTCCATATTATTTACAATTTACTGTACTAATTTACAAGTCCACCAACGGTTTACAAGAGTTCCTGTTTCTCCTCATCCTCACCAAAACTTGCTATCTTCTATGATTTTGTTAATGACCACTCTAACTGGATTATGATGATATTTCACTGTGTTTTTGACTTGCATTTCCATGATAATTTGTGATTTTGAGCAAGTTTTTCATATACCTGTTGCTATTTGTGTGTCTTCTTTTGATAAATGGCCAATCAAAATTTTTGCTCATTTTTAAATTAGATTATTTGTTTTTATCACTATTGAGTTGTTTGATTTCATTATATATTCTGGTTATTAATCCTTGTCGGCTAAATAGTTTTAAAATATATTCTTCCATTCTGTAGGCTGCATCTTTACTTTCTTGACTGGTTCCTCTGCTGTGCAGAAGCATCTTAGCTTTATGTGATTCCATTTGTCAGTTTTGGCTTTGGTTGCCTGTGCTTTTGAAACCTTACTCAAGAAATCTTTGCCCAAATCAATGTCCTGAAGCATATCCCAAATTTTTAATAGTAGTTTAATCGTTTCAAGTTTTACATTTAAATTTTTAATCCATTTTAATTCGATTTTTGCGTAGGGTGAGAAATAGGGGTCTAGTTTCATTCTGCATATGGATGTCCAGTTTTCCCAGCATCATTTACTGAAGACACTGCCCTTTCCTTAGTGTATGTTCTTCATGACTTTGTGAAAAATGAATTGACTGTAAATGTGTGGAATGATTTCTGCCTATTCTGTTCCATTGGTTTATGTGTTTTTATGCAAGTATCATGTTGTTTTGGTTACTATAGCTCTTTGTAGTAGAATTTAAGTTAGGGAATGTGATGTAAGCTTTATCCTTTTTGCTCAGGATTGCTTTGGATAGTATGAGTCTTTGTGGTTTCACATGATTTTTAAGACATTTTTCTATTTTCATGAAGAATATTATTGGTAGTTTGACAGATATTTCATTAAATATGTAAATTGCTTTGGATAGTATAGGTGTTTTAGCAATATTTCTTCTTTATAAGACTTACTTCATTTGAAATTTATTTTTATTAATGTAGAGTTACATCAAACCAAACCACTAGCACTGGGAGCCAGATATTAATAGATTTTTCAAAACTTTCCCAATTGATTCTAATATTCAAGCAGCATAGAGTATGAATGCTTCATATAAATAATAAAATTTAAAGTTATATAAATATAAAAGGTTGCAACTTTATTTTTCTTGCCAAAATGTTATTGATGTTAGTATATACATTTTTCTCTGTTGTATAATTTTTTGGCTAAAACCTGCAAGCTTTAATACTTAATGATTTCAATATATTTTATATAGAACTTTTAGGTTTTCATTTCTAATTTTCTCATTGATGGAGTGTTGTTTAAGAGAAGGTTTCCTTTTTAGAAATTAATTTCTGATTATGTAATAGATTTTTTATTTATTGCATCAAAAGCAGACTCAACGTCTTTATTATTTCAACACATTGGATTTTATTATTATTTTATTGTATTCTAATATTTGATAGGATTTTGAGAATGTTCTTTTATCACTTCAAGGAGTGGTGTGTTCTTTAATATGATAGTTTAGTATTTAGTATATACATTGACCAAATACATCTTATTTATTGTGTCATGTAAGGCCTCTATACCCTTAGCTGAATTTTGTCCAGTTGCTATGTCCTGTATTGAAAACCAAACACCTTATTTTGTTAGTTTGTGTGATTTGTTTTGTTATCTTTCCTTTATGGAAGTGTCTGCTTTGCTATTTGCTGTATATGTATTAATAAATGTGATAAACTAAAAATTATACCTTCATCATCTCCTTTTCTGTGGTTTTGTCTGTATTTTACTGTATCTAATTTGAAAACATAATTTTTTTCTTTTTCTTTATATTTGCCTAGTAGAACTTTTGTCATAACTACACTTTTAAATTCTTTATTATTTTTGTTTCTTAACAATTTTACTTTAGGGATACTTCTTGCTCTATGAAATAGACTGAGATTTTGTTTGTGAACCAATCAGAAAGGAGTTATGTGAGATTAGCTATGAGTAGATAGATAGATAGATATGAAAAAATGTTGTGTTTCTTTCTCTCATGTGTAATGTTTTAAAATATATTAAAATCTTTTACTACAAATTTTTTTCTTCCTCAGTTATTCTGTAATTTAGAAAGTTTTTTTTAGCCTACTTACCATCTTAATAATGTCTTTAGCTTCTCTTATTTTAGGTAGTATCCTCTGATTTCTTAGAATGAACAATGTGAAATGAGCTTTTATCATGTTTTTAATACTTCCTACTCTCTTTCCCAATTCATTCTATAAATCATCTGTCTTAATATTTTCCTTTGTATTTTTGAATATGCTTTAAAGTCTAATACTTATTAGTTTCTAGTGGGGTCTTTGATTTTTGGTTACTATAAATGAGGCAACGAAAAGGCTTATTCCACTCTTCATCTTTTAAACTACTTCCCCCATTTTTGTAGTTGTGTAATTTCTACATTTACAGATAGCTGGCATTTAAAATTATATTCTGTCATTACTCTTCCCATCTAACTTTTTGTTTGATTTGGCAGTTCTTTTGCATTCACCTTCCAGTAATCTCTGAAAGCTCTGAGAAATATTTCTTCATGTACTTTATGTTCAAAACAATTATAGTCATTATCCTTGAGAAAGAGTTTATTGGGACATAAAAATATGGGGCCCCACTTTACCCTCCTATAGTACCTGTGGACAATATTCACAACCTCTGCATTCTTTATCTCTGTTCCAATTGAGGTAGATCAACATGTCTTATTTCTCAGTCCTGACAGGATGAAATAAAAGAAAACTGGGAGAAACCAGTAAATGGTCCTGAAAGCATACTACAGTTGCCTTTGATACTCATCAATATAAGAAACTCCTACTAGTGCCATGACAGTTTATAAATGCCATGGCAACACCTATTAGTTACCACACCTTTTCTAGAGATTTCAGAATAAACCACCTCTTAATTTGCATATTACTAAAAATGGGTATAAATATAGCTAACCAACAGCCCATATGCTGCTACTATAGGTGCACTTTCCATGCTCTCTGCTCTGCATGGAGTAGCTACTCTGCTGTACACTGCCCCTTTAAAAAAACGTACATAATAATATCTGCTGGTTCATTCTTAAATTATTTCCTGAGCAAAGCCAAGGAGCCTCCCATGCTAAGCCCAAATTTTGGGGCTTTCCTGTCTTGCATCCATCTGGTGTCCAACATGGAATTCAACAAGAAGGCAAGAAGTGAGAGAGCAGGTAAGGCAGTGATCTGGCAATCAGTAAGATGGCAAGAGATGGTAAGGTGGCAGTTGAAGCTGCAGAGCTCTAACCTGAACACTGTAACACTGAGAGCTGCTAACACTGTACAGCTGCATGTTAACCAAAGGTTCTTTCCAGGGCCATCTTATTTCCTGGCAGAATGGCAGAACTGAGCAAATAAGCAAGTGACTATGTTGTCCAGGCTGGTTTCAAACTCCTGACCTCAAGTGATTCACCCTCCTTGGCCTCCTAAAGTGTTGGGATTACAGGCGTGAGTCACCACACATGTCCCCTACTAGACCTTGTATTTAAAAAAAATCTTCATATATAGTATAAACTGAACACATAATTACCTTATTAAAATATCTATGCGTTGTGAAGAATTAAATGTGAAGTAAGGCTTAGATGTGCATGAAAGAGATGTGTCTTTCAGGCATGTGTTAAACTGTGGAATGTTGAACCTAAGTAACACTGGACCATGTGTTTTACTGATTGAAGTTAATGGGGTGTGCTTCTTCTTTCATGTTTACATTTAAGAAAATATCTACCTTCTAAACTTATAAAAATTTTATAAGCAGTTATATATTTTTCTGGTAAGGTAAAATAATTATGTAAAAGAAAAAAATGGAACATTGATTTTGAAAAGGGGGAGTGTTAAGATAAAATCTGATCATGAATATAACAAGGTTGATTCATCTTAGGTTCACTTGACACAATGCCTTATATTAGAACAAATTATTTATCAACTAGAGTCAAATATACTGGGCATAGATACCAAATGGAAGAAGTAAGTAAGACGCTGAAATGTCTCACATAAAGATATGCTGAGTTTCTTTGCTGTGTTTTATCATCTTAAGTTGGATGACAACTAATTGTAAGTGAAAATTATCCAAGTCCTCCACATATTGGAGGTAATAGAATTTTACAAGATGTTTCTACATCTTGAAAGAAAATAGTCATTCTGCAGGGAAGCTACTTAGCTTCTTTCAAAGTTTCTTCAAAGCCTTAAGTTTATCATTGAAATTAATGAAATGAAACTTAAATATTACAATGAAATGTACTTATATTAATAACATCAGAAAAATGGATTGTTAGATTCCACATGAAGGCAAGACTCACAGTGGAGCAATTGTGCTATTGACCTAAAAGAGCAGTCAAGCTATTTCTACAATTTTCTAAGCAGAACGTTTCAGAACAGAATTAAATATGTAAATACAACTATATTGGTGAGCTAGTAGAAAGGCAGGGTTGGATATGAGAAATCTTTTCAGTCTGGTTGGAAGAGAGTAAAGCTATGAATGTTTACATCTTGCTTTGCTTTTGTTTGCTATGTACGTGCTGGAAACTTAAGAAAAACTCATAGTTAAAAATTTGACACATCAGGAGAAAAAATTAGATATTTGGATATATTTTTATTTTATTATGAAAAGCCTAGGAAAAAATTAGCCAACATTGATACTGAAAACTGAAAGCTATGGCAGAAACATACACACTAAACAACACACACACACACACACACACACACACACACACACAAACACACATGTACACAAAAATGATGGCTCCTCCAGAAGTTGTTGCCAGCTTTATTTTCCCAAAAAGATGGGGAAAATATGAGTTTTTGGCTTCTTCCTCTATCCTCATCTAAATCCAACCTTGCAATCCTACAGAAGGAATTTGGAGATTTTCAGATCTGTGAAAGTAAATATGAAGTCTCTGAAATCTCTGTGTAAGAATAAAATGGTTGGTTGCCAGTGAGAAATGGAGGGAAGGGAGCTGAAAAATGTGTACTCCATAATCAAGGACTTCTAGCTAAAGAATAAGAAAACTAAGATCTTTACACTTAGGTTTATTTCTTGCTCCCAAATTGCCGTTAGTGTATTACTACTCACCCCAATATTCTAGAATCAGCTGTATCAACTTTGAACAGGCCAGAGAAATCCTTAGGGACTAGTTAGATTAGGGCACAAATTTCAACAGATTCAGAGACAGACTCTAGTTCCTGGGAGTTGTCTTGTCCTTGTCCCCAGAACATACACCCTGTGGTCCAAAGCATGTTTCTTTGTTTCATTTTGTTTGTAAGATGAGCATCTGTAACTTATTAAAGGCAGCATTATCTGGTGTGTGTTGGCAAAGGTGGTTGGAGAGAGCTGGCAAATGGGTAGCACTGAGGCGCAAACCCTAATACCAGCCAAGGTAATTGATAGCCTCAGGAAAACAGGTCAAGACAACTAAAAGATGCAACTCCTAGAAAAATACAAGAAACTAAGTAAGCTATGTGTTATAGCAAAGAATTAATGTGATGAAAAAACAAAAATGTGAATAGACTTTATCCACAGGAAGATAGAGAAAGATATTAGAAATATACCTTATGTCAAACAGCTAGGCATAAAGAAGGATCTATTGGAGATTCTGGGTGTCTATAAAGTTTAAAAACAAGGCCAAAATAAAATAAAATAAAACTAAGAGAAGCTTAAAGCATTGAATGAACACTGCCAATAAATGAACTTGATCTATTTAGTGAAAGAAAAAAAAAGCATAGTGAAATATTGCATATTTTGAAAGGAGACACAAATAGGTTATAATATTAGAGTAATGCTGATGAATAAAAATAGGCTCTACTCACCAAATAAAAGCTAGAGACATACGTTTGCATAAAAAGGAAAAATCTGTAAGATTGGTAGTTCATAAGAAATACTTCAAATAAAAATAATACAGAAAGCTTGAAAATGACAGATTGGAAAAAAGTATAACCAGCTAACAACAAAAAAATGCAGCAATTTTATGTTAAACAATAAAAATTTTGATAGAAATCATAAATATGAATGGCTATTCTATACTAAGTAAATAATGTAATCACGAAGATATAATTAACATAATCATCATTAGCATATGAATACATAACAAAATAACTTAAAAACCAAAAAACTGACAGCACTAAAGAGGAAATAGACAAATCAACAACTTTTGCTTGATATTTTGTCATGAACTTTTCAGAATCTGAGGAATTAAACAGAGAAAAAGGAGTAAAGCTATTGATTATTGGAATAACATGATTAAGAAGTACAAAAATTCTTCCTATTTGTTGGACATAAAGTAATAAATATTTCTCAATAATGTATTTACGTAGTCATGTTTACACATACATAAAATTTTTGTCCAACAAAGACAACAGTCATAATTCTTAAGAATACATGGAGCATTCATGAACAGTAACCTTGTCCTGAGCTACAAATGATACATCAAAAATTCCAAAAAATAAAATAAGTTTTCACATATATTCTCCAACCAGCATACAATGGCCTTATTAATTAGTAGGCATAATCTAGCATTAAAAGTATATATAAATTTAAATTGAAATTTTACTACTAGATAAACTTTTGAGTTAAGCAATCTAATTGCAAAAGAAACTATGAAGATCTTACAGAAAATTGACACATAATTACTAACAGTTAAAAATATATATATACACACATATGTATGTATATGCGTATGTGTGTGTGTGTGTGTGTGTATAGAGAGGGAGAAAGAATGAGAGAGAGAGAGAGAGAAAGAGAGATGGAGTCCTGCTCTGTCACCAGGCTGGAGTGCAGTGGCATAATCTTGGCTCACTGCAACCTCTGCCTCCCAAGTTCAAGTGGTTCTCCTGCCTCAGCCTCCCGAACAGCTGGGACTACAGGCCCCACCACCACGCCCAGCTAATTTTTGTATTTTTAGTAGAGATGGGGTTTCACCATGTTGGCCAGGATGGTGTCGATCTCTTGACCTCATGATCTGCCTGCCTCAGTCTCCAAAAAGTTCTGGGATTACAGACAGGTCTGAGCCACTGCACCCAGCCTAAAATCTATTAAACACAGCTAAACCAGTGGTACTTAGAGAAAAATTCATATTTAGCTAAAGAAAAAAACAAAAAAAAATCCAGAAAGAGATAAACTAAATAAAACATAATGAAAAGATAACAAAGGAAATCATAAAGATAAGGGCAGAACTCAAAAAGATAAAAAATTGAAGATTATGAAAAGCCAAACTGGTTAGAGTTTGGGCTCCCTTTAAACTATCCTTTCAGCCATCATTTCTACAGTTTGTTACTGAAAACTGATTATGCAGAATGATTTAGAAAACATAGAGACAGCTCTGCCGAGTTTAGGGAGAAATTAGGTGATCAAATTAAAAAAATAAATTTATATACTCATCATAGTAACAAATAGTTTTTAAAATATTACAATGACAACCAATACAATTTAGACTCAGAAAAATATATACATTTACAATAAAGTATGAAACGTTAACAGTAAAAAAGAAAAATAAGGAAAGTTAGATGAATCAAAAAGTATAGAAAAATCATAATTTTAATCAATTATTTTTCTTCAGTAAAGGCCATGCCCCAGATGGTTGTAGAGCTGAATTCTATTCATTTATGGAATAATAAATCTCATTTGTACAAGTTCTTTGTACAATGAGGCAGAGAGCTGTCTTATTCTTTTTATGAGGCTAGTATAATTTTGTTTACAAAATTAGGTAAAGATGATTCAGAAAAAGCAACTTACGGACCTGATTTATTATTGAATATAGAGGTAAATGTCCTAAATAATGTATTCCCTAAAATAATCCAATATTGTACTAACAATGATGTGGCAAGATAAAAGAGGTTATAGCCTAAAAATGCACATTATATGAGAAATTATAAAAAAGACAATCTGTCTATTTCTAGAAATCCATTTATCTATCTATAGATTTATATTGTATATTTATCTATTAATCTATATGTATGTGTATATGTACATGTATATACCATTTATCTATCTGTATAAATATATATATCCATCTATATATCTATATCTATCTATCTATATATATATATATATATATATATATATATTATCACCTCTATAGATGGAAACAAAGATTGTTAGGCTTACCATCCTTGTGTATGAAAAAATAAATATGGATTCTTCCTTTTCCCATTTATCAAGGTCAAATCCAGGTTAATTAAATGCTGGAGGTAAAAGATAAAATTCTGTATATAATAGGAAAAAGAATGTGATTTGGGAGTAGAAGAGGACATGAATCAAACCATAAAGCATAAGAGAAAAAAATTAATAGATTTACCTATATTAGATATAATGCATTCAGTGGATATGATAGCATTAACAGATAAATAAGAGACTGCAAAGAGATGTTTCCAATGCCTAAACTCCGTAAGGAATTAATATTTTAAAATATAATAAATAGCCCAATAAATCAGAAAAAAAGAGTAAAGCAAACAAAAATGAACAAAATATTTGAATAGGTAATTACTACTGAAGTGATCAAGAATACTGGAACAAAAAAATGATTTCTCACTAATAACCAGAGAAATACACATTACAATAATGTGATACATTTTGACACCCTTCAGATTGTTGAAAATGAGTTAAGTAATACTAATTTGGCTAAGTTAGAAAGAAAGGAAATTTCATGTGTTGCTGGTAAGAGTGTAATATAATTCTTTCATTTAAGTCAGCAACCTAGCCATACTTAGTGAAAATGGTTGTGCGTACCCTATCTCTTTTCTTGTGGAAATATGCTGTAGAGAATCCCTTGCACAGTAACTATATATGAATTTGTTTATCACAGCACTATTTGTGGTTGCAGACAGTTGGTTACAACTAAAGTGACCGTTACAAGAGCTGGGAATATTGTTACTGACAGTGAATCCATATGGGTCTGTAGCAAACGTCAATTCTTGCCTCCTCAGAGGAAATAATTTGACTGAAGGGCATAAAGCAGAGTGAGAGACTGAGACAACTTTTAGAGCCGGAGTGATAGTTTATTAAAAAGCTTTGGAGCAGGAATGAAAGGAAGTAAAGTACACTTGGAAGCAGGTGAAGTGGGCAACTTGAGAGATCAGGTGCCCTGTTTGATCTCTGACTTGGGGTTTTATATATTGGCATACTTCTGGGTCTTGCCTCCCTTCTCCCTAATTCTTCTCTTGGCATGGGCTGCCCACATGCACAGTGGCTGGCTAGCACTTGGGAGGTGAGCATGAGCAGTGTATTTACTGGAGTTGTTCGCATGCTCACTTGTGTTCTTCCCTTACCAGTTGAAGGTCATATACCAGTTAAATTGTGCCATTTTGCCTCTTATACTTGAACCCACTCACCCAGCTCCTGAGATCTTGTCAGGAAACTGCTGATCACCAGTTTCAGGTTTTTTTCTATTACGAGACTGCCTTTCCCTGCCTCTGGGTAGGACAAATTATTCTTTTAGAGAGACAGTTTACAACAGCCTGACCATCATCTAATGGTCGCCTGACATTCCTGGTGGGGTTGGGGAGCCCTCTCCTGTCCTGCTCATGCTGAGTAGCTACCTACTGTAACAGTATGAGCAACATTAGATATGTGTATGTGTGCCTTTGTGTGTAGAATCTGTGAAAGAAAAATAAACCTTGGGACCCTAAAATCACTAAGCCAAAGGGAAAAATCAATCTGGTAACTCCATCAAGTAAACCTACCTTTCATTTTATTCCTAAATACGATAGCTACAAAGATTTTTTTTTTTAAAGCTACATACCACCCTCACAACTTGCCCACTAAGAAATTCCTTGTGGGCCCCAAGATCTTTACTCTAAAACGATTGTGTTGAATGTCACCATGACAGTGTATATTGATAGCTTATCTTCACAGATGCTGGAAAAAAGGACAGACCTCTAAGTCATCCCTCGGCTCACCTGAGACAAATGCATGTCTGATTGTTTCCTCTGATGTAAAAATACAGATTCATTGAGCTATAGAGGAAGGCATCAGTGGCAATTCCTCTACTCTTCTCTTATATGTAGATTATGTATTTGGTGAAAGGCTGATCAGAGACTCAAAAGATTCAACCATTTGTCTCTTATTTACCTACACCTTTGTAGAATTTCTTCCTCTTTCCCCAATATCCATCCTTCCCCTTTTAAATATTGAAGCCCTCAAAATCATCTTTGGAGAAAGCACAGACCTACCTTTTGGGTAGGTGTCCTTAAACTTGGCAAAATAAATTTCTAAATTGATTGAGACCTATGTCAGATACTTTTTGATTCACAAATCCATATACGCAATAAAATATTATATGTATTAGTATGCTAGGGATGCTGTAACAAAAGCCCACAGACTGAATGACTTAAATAACTGAAACTTATTTTCTCATCATTCTGAAGCCTGGAAGTCCAAGATCAAGGTGTCATCAGGGATAGTTTCCTTGAGTCCTTTCTCCATGGATGACAGGCTCTCTTGTTTATTCTTCGTAAGGTCTTTTCCCCTGTGCACACCTGCCTCCAACACCTCTTCTTCTTATAATCAACCTATCATATTAGATTAGGGTTTCATTTTAACTGAAACATCTCTTCAAAGACCTTATCTTCACATACAATTGCATTACAAAGTACTGGGGAGCTGGAACTTCAACAAATAAATTTTAGGGAGACACAATTCAGCCCATAACATAAAGCAGTTAAAATTAGTAGCTCCAAAGTACATCTGGCAACCCAGATAGAATCTGAAAACTGTTGAGTGAAAAAATATGAGAAATATAATTCTACCTATAGCTCAACAAATTTTTTTGGTAATTTACAAACATATAGGTAAAAAATAATTACCATACGTTGTAGAAGAAGGCATACACACACACACACACACACACACACACACACAACAAAATATTTGACATGAAAGTTGGAGCCAATGAAAGAGTGATAGAATAGAACTGAAATTTGGTAAAAAGAAAATAAACACCAAAAGAAATGGTCTTTTATGGACTGATAATGATTGCATTCTGTAAACTGAGGAGTTGATAAAATCAGCTTTCAAAATTGAGATTAAGATTTTAAAAGCTGATAGTAAAATGTGTGCAGATAGCTATGTTGCATAGACTTAACATTACATTCAGAAATGTTTAGTTGACACTGTCACAGCCACTATTAATTTTATTACTGCAGTGTCATTAAACTATATACTAATTATTGGGTTTGTACAGTAGGGACACAAACAGGTAGAAGGACGTTAGTTTTAAAAAACAGTGCTGGACAGAAGGAATAAAATAAGTAGACCCTGGAATTCTAGATGAATGTGTGGTTACAACAAAACTAAACTGACATCAAATTCTGTTGTTGCAGGGGTGAATACTCTTACAAAGAGAAACATGATGGCAGAATCTGCTCCTGGACTTGTTTTCATCTATAAGGGCTGGGGAGCTAAAGGATAAGATAGGGCATTATTTAGAGCCAACATCATGGAGAAGAACAATAATATCCTCACCTTAATTTTTTTCTGGTATCCTCCCCAAACTATATGAGCTAAATGAATTCAAAGCTTGACCCTGAACTATGTTAGAGATTATTTCATTTTTCCCCCTGAAATAAAGAGAGTTCTGGCTATACATAGAATTTAAATACAAATAACTTCATTGGAACCTCTATCTTAAAATGACTTTATGTTCCAGCTAGATTTCTTTCTATTCATTTTTTTAGTACAAATTAAGCACAATTTGAGCTTCATTGAGATTCTCACCTAAACATTTGATTCTTAGTGACCATGTAACGTAGCAATAACTGTACATAATAGTTACTACTCATTTGTGAAATAAATATTCATTGATTACCTACTGTGTACTAGGAACTATCCTAAAAACAAAATATTGAAGACACTTTGTCAATAGTTTATCTTATATTATTATAAAACAAATAAACAAACTAATATAAACATAGCATCATTTACAGCACTGAGGAAGATGTGTTCTCTTTGGGAAATTGGTGGTAAGTCAACTGGAAATGTTTTGAAGGCAGCTGGCTATATGTGTCGGAATCTCAGAATGTATCCAGGAAATATAAATTTTGAAGTCGTTTTCATCTAAGTGATGACTGAAGCCACAAAAGTAAATTAAATTGTTTAAAGAGAGTTTGTGGAATACTCGATTTAACATTAACTTTAATTAATTTGATAACTTAGTTGTTTATAGTCAATGTTTATAATATATTATTCATGGAACCTTCCTATCTGTTCATGACTTAACAGCTATGAAGCTTTTTCTAATTCTAATTTTGTTATAATTCTAATGGGAAGCAGCATTTTGCCATAGAAACAACCTTGTCATTCCAAATATGCAGACAAGGATTGAAATCTAGTGTGACATTTGATTTCTGAGTGGATACAATGAGGTACTCAGTGTAAAATGCATAGCACATAGTTTAAATTAAGAGTGAACTTTTTGGCTGGGCTCGGTGGCTCACGCCTGTAATCCCAGCACTTTGGGAGGCCAAGGCTGGTGGATCAAGAGGTCAGGAGTTCGAGACCAGCCTGGCCAATATGGTGGAACCCTGTCTGTACTAAAAATATAAAAATTAGCTGGGTGTGGTGGTGCACACTCCTGTAGTCCCAGCTACTCAGGGGACTGAGGAAGAAGAATCGCTTGAACCCAGGAGGCGGAGGTTGCAGTGGACCAAGATCGTGCCACTGCACTCCAGCCTGGGCAACAGAGTGAGACTCTACCTCAAAAAAAAAAAAAAAAAAAAAAAGAGTTAACACTTTATTAAATATTAGCAGATTTTGTTCTTTGTAAATTTGTCATTTTTGTGGGCATGCAACAATAATTAGTTCAGGATCAATAGTTATGGATTATTGAAAGATATTGAGTGTCTCAATAAGAAACCAGGATTTTGATTGACTCTAAACAACAGCAACAACAACAACAAATCAAGGGGCAAAGGAGACAGAAAAGAGAGTTCTGTATTTCCATCTTACATGAAGCATTATTGTTTCTTCCTTTCCTCTGAACTTTTGGTTATTCTTGCTTTGAAGCTCAGTCAAAAAGCCTGTGATTTAGGCTTTTAGTGCCTCTAGAGTCTGCTAGGAGAAAATTATGCCTGACATGATAGAAATAAAATGGATTTAGAAATCAAATCCTGTTTCAGGTCTTAAACTCATATTAACACACCATGAACTGAGAGACATTACTACATTTTGGGGGTCTTCAGTTTTACTATCTATAAAAGGAGGTTGTATATATTTGCCATGCATATATAATAGAGCCCTGATGAGAACAAAATAAAATGAGTATATATTAAAGTGATATTAAAAACATGATATTATAAGTTTACATTTACTTAAAGGGACTATTACCATGTTTTTCTCAGTATTTTAAAACAATATGACAATGTCAACGCTTTCTTTTATTTTATCCCATTAAATGTGCTGTCATACTTGCCAAGAAATGAGACTGACAGTACTTGCATGTGGAGCTTCTCATCTTAGTTGTTGTTGTGGTTGTTGTTTTTTAACAATCAGTTTGTACAGAGACTTCTTTTATAAGAAATTGTGCTATAAACTACTGAAATTTATAATAATTATAATATACATTTATTCACTGATTCAAAGATATTATTACTTAGGAAAAGCACCATTATCTTATGTTGCACTACGAAGACAAAAAAGCACCAATACTTAAACTCCAACACACCTCAATCTTAACTTCTGAGTTGTTAAAATTTCAAGAAATACGCCTACAGGGTATGTGATAAATGATAATAAATAGTGTCTTAAATATGTGTAACTACTATAATTTAAAAATCAGTTTTTGCATGCATTATGTCATCTCAACATGGCATGATATTCATATTTCCCTTAATACAGAGTGGTGGAGGTCAGGCATGGTGGCTCATGTCTGTCATTCCAGTGCTTTGGGAAGCCAAAGCAGGAGAATCACTTGAGGCCAGTAGTTCGAGGCCAGTAATTCCAGGCCAGCCTAGGCAACATAGAAAGACCCCATCTTTACAAAGAGATAGAAATAAGTAAAATGAAGTTATCTGATCAGGGTAGCATGCACCTGTAGTTCTAACTATTTAGAAGGACAAGGTGGGAGGACTGCTTGAGCCCAGGAGTTTGAGGTTATAGTGAGCTATTGACATTGGAGTTAAGAAAAAATCACTTAGGCAGATAGTGAGGGCATGGTAGTCCTTGGTAAGGCTTTTCTTTTTAATGAAAAGCAGCCCCAAATCATTTTCTAACAAAGAGCAGCCTGTGAAGTTCAGCTGCAGACATACACAGGCAAGCTGGGAGCTTGCACTGGTGAGTGATGGCAGGAACTAGGGACTAGACACGTTCAAGATTGCAGCTCCATCTTTCCTTCTCTGTCAGCCACATGTATTCTAAGGAACAGACAGGATGGCCCTGGCCAAGGGGAAATTCATTTGTATAATAAGATTAGAGTGAGGTCACCAGCCTTCCCCTCGCACTATGTAAACATCGCACTTGATTCAGCCAATCTGTGAGCCCTAGGTAAATCAGACACCACCTCCTCAAGCCAGATTTCATAAAATCTGGAGCATCTGACACCATCCAGTCTTTCCTCTTGGAAGTGCCCTCTCTCTCAATAGAGAGAGAGCTGTTTTACTTTCTCTTTCTTCTGTTTATTAAACCTCTATTCCTGAACTGCTCATGTGTGTCCATGCTAAATTTTTCTGGTGGGAGATAATTAACCCCAAGTACATACCCCAGACAATGTAGCCACTTCACTATGATCATGCTACTGCACTCAAGCCTGGACAACAGAGCAAGATCTTATCTCCAAAAGAAAAATAGTAATGGAAAATAAATTAAAAATAGTAGTGAAACTATAATTTACAAAACATAAATAATAACATTACAGAGTATCCTATATTTTGGGAACAACCTAGGTCTTCTCCTAAAGGACTTGATCTTTCTTTTTTATCATGTATTTTAATGGAAAAGTGAGAAAATACAATTTTGAGAGTCATAGAAACTTGGAAGTGGAAGGAATAATTGAGGCACTACTTTACCTTCTCCACTAATGCAGAGATCTATTCTATTTAGCAATTTATTTGCTGACTTAGATTGAGCACTTCTCCCAAAATTAAAATTTGACTTAGGCAATTAGTATGACTCAGTGAATACAGAGATTTAGGATTCTGTCAGCCATGATGAAATGAGAATGCTAATAGAAATATATACATGCACACACACTAGTGTCTTAGTTTGGATGTACTCAATCATACTTTTCACAGATAACCACTAAAAAAGAAAGATGACAAGTTAGTAGAAAAATATTAAGACCTGAAGGCATGTATAAATAAAATAAACACAGACCATTTGTATCTTGCTCACAGAAGAATTCTGATTTTACTCAACAGTTATTTTTTTCTAATATCCAACTTGAATTGTTTTTTATCAAACAGAATATTAAAATCACTTCCACTGTCTTAAATTTAGGTGAGGAATGAAGCCACTAGTTATTTCATTTCAAATTTAGACTGTGACACTGGCAGATCTTCTTTAGGTAGTCAGTGATAAACTGGCAAAGAGGGGGGACCTACCCCCTCTTCCTAAACCTTCCATAAATATACAATACAGCAAGAAATCAGGGGCTTTCATCTTGAGTACCACCCACAGTGTATTCAGTTATGCCTGACTAAATCTTCTTTCCATGAGATGGCTAGAGAAACTCATGTTATACGAGTGCTCTCAGTTCTGTTTTTGAAGCAGCACCATGTAGCATTTATGGTCTTTTCCTCACTTCTTAATCACTCAATATACATCACAATGCAGAATATCCAAAAGAGATGTCTTGGTTTTATCCAAAATATAGGAGGCATAAGAAAAAGGCTAGAAAAATACAATCAGAAGAGACAAAGCAATCCTGAGAACTAGATTCCCGTTTATAACTAATTATGTTGGAACTGTATGATAAAGAATTTAAACTATTTGTGATGGATATATGAAGTTTTAAATAGAAATATTAGCATGTACTATCAGATGAGTAATTTATGAAATCTATCCAAAAATATTAAAAATATGAGAAATGAAAAACACAATGAGAGTGATGAAGAATTGTTTGTTTTTTTTCAATGAGTTGATCAGTAAGTTCATCTGAATTAGAAAAGAATTAGTGAGCTGGAGGTAGAATAGAATCTACCCAAATCAAAACACAAAGAGATGAAGTACTAAAAACACTATAACAGAGCATCCAAGAACAGTGATAAAATGTTAAATGTTCAAACATATTTGCAACTGAAACTGAGGTATAGCAAAAAAGAGAACAGAAGAAATGTTTGAAGGATAATATTCAAGGATTTGTCAAAATTAATTACGGACAATAAAACAGAAATCCAAGAAGCTTAGAGAACATCAAATGAAGTAAAAACCAAAAACAAGCAAATAATCAATTTTGAAAAAAAACAACTAGCTATATCAAATGTAAACTGCTGAAAGCAACAAAAAGAAAATTCTGAGGGCAAACAGAAAATAATTACTTATTGTTCATGGAAAAAACAATGATAAGGATTATAGCCAATTTCTTTTGAGAAGCCATTCAAGCAAGAAGACGATGAGGCACATCTTTAAATTCTTAAATAAGAACAAAAAATGGAAGGCAATTAAATAAAAAACTTTGTCAATTCAAAATTCTACAGTTAGCAAAAATATTCTTCAAAAATTAAGAAGAAATAAAGTAATTACTAATTGACTTAACCTACTCTTCAATCAATGGTAAAGGATGAAGTATATAACACCCATCAGCAATGTGGATCTACACTAAAAATCAAAGAGAGTTACAGAAAGAATAAATCAAAGAAAAATAAAATTCATTTTCTTTTAATTTTTGATTAATAGATGAGTTACTTTCAAAAGCAAAAATAACAAGAAGGTATTGTGTGCTTATCACATATAAAAGTTAAAAAATGACAACTATTATACAGAGGTAGAGAGAGAATAATTATGAATGTAATATTGTAAAGCACTACAAGCCTATCTTAATATAGATCATTAATTTTAAAAAGTATTTATAAACGATAACTAAAACACAGACATAGAATCATAAAAAATATTTAACCCAATACAAAGCAAAAGGAAAGGAAGATAAATAAATTTTTTTTAAAAAATTACACATAACTTGGAGGAATTTCAAAGCTATGCTTAAAATTTGCATATTCTATAATTCCATTAATATAACATTCTCATAAAGACAAACAATAGTGACGGAGCACACTATTTGCCAAGTGTTAGGGAAAGAGAAAGGATGACTATACAATGATAGCATAATGGAGTTTTTAGGGAGGAGTTAAGCTTTTTATCATTCTAATTGTGTTGGTAGTTACATAAATCTATAGTTATGTAAATATTTATAAAAGTACACATCCTAGAAAGTAAAGCTTTTGGTATAATAATTTAGAAAATATAATTTAAATACAAAAAAATTATGATAAGCATATAACAGAGTTGAACATGTTATCAGAACACATCCTAGGGCCATAATTTCATACAAGTATAGGAAGAGATGGTGGTGTTACTTATAAAGTGAAGTGCAGCAAAGTTTCCCAACTGGGTGATGATAAGTAAGAAAATAAAGAAAAATACTCTTGATTTAAAGAATGTTATGCATGTACAAAGACAGGAAGTAAAGAGCCTGGGTGATTCATAGATTTGTAAGTAGTTCTATATGAAAGAACAGTAAAGAGAAAGAGAGGAGAGCAGCAAGTGTAAGTGTACAGAGGTCAGCTCAGGGAGAACTTAGAAGTTATCCAAAAGATCCTGTTTTTTCCTGAAAGCAATGGGGAAGAACTGAAGGATCGGAGAGCTGGAAAGCAACGTGAAGAGATTAATATTTCAAATGACCAATTTTGTAAGAAATAAGATCAGTGCTATACAGGTTGCAGGGTGATACATTTTGGCTCTGTGTACCCACCCAAATCTCATGTTGAATTGTAATTCCCATTTTTAGAGGTGGGGCCTGGTGGGAGGCAATTGGATCATCAGTGTGGTCTCTAATGAATGATATAGTACCATACCCCTAGTGCTGTCTCGTGATTGAGTTCTCATGAGATTTGGTTGTTTAAAAGTGTGTAGCATCTTCCCCTTTGCTCTCTCTTTCTCCTATTCCAGCCATGTAGAATGTGTTGGCTTCCCCTCAACTTTATGCCGTGATTATAAGTTTACTGAGGCCTGCCCAACCATACTTCCTGTTTAGCCTGTGGAACAAGCGAAAACAAGCAGGAAAGTGGTCCAGACTGTAATGTAGCATGAGAGATTTTTTTGTGGTGATGGGAGAATTGTATATCTTTGGGTAAGATGGTAGTTAAATGAATACATATGTATGTCAAAACTCAAGCACTCAAGCAATGTATTTAAAAATGGGTGCAGTTTATTGCATGTCCAATGTACCTCAATAAAGTTGATTAAAGAATACTGTCGGGCAATTAAAAAGAACAAGTGCCTCATATATGTTGCTACATAGGTGTGTCTCATAAATGCATTGAATTTTTAAAAGGTTATCTATTTATAGCATGTTGAGAAACAAAGTTAACCCCCGGATACAGAAGTCAAAATAAACTTTTTTTTTGGAGAAATAATGATCAGAAGGGTCATAAAGGAGGTTCAAGTGTGTTAGTAATCATTCCTATCTTTAACTGACTGGTGTGTACTTTGAAAAATTCATTGGAGATGTACTCATAATTTGTATGTTGTATATAAATCTGCTATACATACATTTTTAGCTATAAAATAAAAAAACAAATGGAATGGTTGGAGAACCCTAGTTGGTATATACAGAATATAAGGAAGAAATTTAACTATATTACAAATATATGACCTAAGCACACTGAAGGGAAAGGAAAAGAAGGGGAACTCATTTTAATACCTTGGAAAAACAGTGTTTTGACTAAATACTGTTAGGCTAGAAAAATCGTACACAAGAAATTTACTCTTATGGCTAGATTTATTTTTCACAGGGGTACAGTTTAGCAGTTCCAACTACATTTATGCAAGGTTTGAACAAGTAAATATCTTATAGATAATGAGAACCAGTTTTGCCCTTATAAGAGAAGTTAAAAAAAATAAGTAAATAGAAAAAGCAAAAATGAACTCTGAGGTGGTTTTTCAGAGTGGGAGATGTCAGAATAAACTCATGTTTATTTCAAAAGATAGATGATAGATAGATAGATAGATAGATAGATAGATAGATAGATAGACAGATAAAGTAAACATAGATTGTGTGTATACCTGAATTAGTATATATACATATATTCCCTGTCATGTTGGCTGAGAGGGTTTAAATCAGTGAAATCTCAGGAGAAACAAAACACACCATTTGTTCTCTGAAGAACATTATCCAGGGCCCCTTTTGGAAATGGTTGAATCTAGAACTGAGACAAGGAAAATACCAGAAGATTAAGATAAACCTAAATGGTCTAGAAAGTGTACTATAAAAGATGTGCTACGAAAGAAAAAACAGGATAGGCACATAGCTCATTCCATAGTTTTTGAGGAACAGGTGGTGTTTGGTTACATTAATAAGTTCTTTAGTGGTGATTTTTGAGATTTTGATGCACCCATCACCAAGCAGTGTACACTGTACCCAATGTGTAGTCTTTTATCCCTTGCCACCCTCCAACCTTTCCCACAAATTCCCAATGTCCAATGTATCATTCTTATTCCTTTGCATCCTCATAGCTTAGCTCACACGTATGAGTGAGAACAATGTTTGGTTTTCCATTCCTGAGTTACTTCACTTAGAGTAATAGTCTTTACTTCTATCCAGGTTGCTGCAAATGTCATTATTTCATTCCTTTTTATGGCTGAGAAGTATTCCATTGTGCATATATATATATACACACACACATATATATATCACATTTTCTTTATCCATTCGTTGATTGCTGGGCATTTAGGCTGGTTCCATAATTTTTGCAATTGCAAACTGTGATGCTATAAACATGGGAGTGCAAGTATTTTTTTTCTTTTCCTTTTTTTTTTTTTTTTTTTCCTGTATAATGGCTTATTTTCCTCTGGGTAGATACCTAGCAGTGAGCTTGCTGGATCAAACAGTAGATGTACTTTTAGTTCTTTAATGAATCTCTACACTCTTTTCCATAGTCATTGTACTAGTTTACATTCCCACCAACAGTGAGGTGTTCTACCTTCACCACATCCTCAACAACATCTATTATTCTTTCTTCGATTATGGTCATTCTTGTAGGAATGAAGTGGTATTGCATTGTAGTTTTTATTTACATTTTCCCTGACAATTAGTAATGCTGAGCATTTTTTCATATGCTCGTAGGCCATTTGTATACCTTCTTTTGAGAATTGTCTATTCGTATCTTTAGCCAACATTTTGGGAGGCTTGTTTTTGTTCCTGCAGATTTGTTAGAGTTCTTTGTAGATTCTGTATATTAGTCCTTTGTCAGATATGTAGATTTGAAAATTTTCCCTCACTCTGTGGGTTGTCCATTAACCTTGCTAATTATTATTATTATTTGCTGTGAAAAAGCTTTTTAGTTTAACTAAGTCCTATCTATTTATCTTTATTTTTGTTGCATTTGCTTTTGGGTTCTTGGTCATTAATTCTTTGTCTCAGCCAATATCTAGAAGGGTTTTTCCAATGTTATCTTCAAGAATCTTTATAGTTTCATGTCTTAGACTTAAGTCTTTGATCTATCTAGAGTTGGTTTTTGTATAGAGTAAGAGATAAGGATACATTTCATTCTTCTACATGTGGCTTGGCAATTATCCCAGCACCATTTATTTAATAGGGTAACCTTTCCCCATTTTATGTTTTTGTTCACTATTTCAAAAATCAGTTGGCTCTAAGTATTTGGTTTTATTTCTGGGTTCTCTATTCTGTTCCACTGGTCTGTGTGCCAGTTTTTATACCAGTACCATGCTGTTTTGGTGACTATGGCCTTATAGTGTAGTTTGAAATTGGGTAATGTGATGCCTCCAGATTTGTTCCTTTTGCTTATTCTTGCTTTGGCTATGTGGGCTCTTTTTTGGTTCCATATGCATTTTAGAATTGTTTTTTTCTAGTTCTGTGAAGAATGGTGGTGGTATTTTGATGATAATTGCATTGAGTTTGTAGATTATTTTTAACAGTATGGTCATTTTCACAATATTGATTCTATCCATCCATGAGCATGCAATGTGTTTCCATTTGTTTGTGTCATCTGTAATTTCTTTCAGCAGTGTTTTGTAGTTTTCCTTGGAGAATTCTTTCATGTCCTTGGTTAGGTATATTCCTAAGTATTTTATTTATGTATTTTTTGCAACTATTGTGAAAGGGGTTGAGTTCTTGATTTAATTCTCAGCTTGGTTGCAGTTGGCGTATAGCAGAGCTACTGATATGTGTACATCAATTTTGTATACTGAAAGTTTGCTGAATTTATTTACCAGTTCTAAGATCTTCTTTGATAAGTCTTTAGGGTTCCTAGGTATATGATTATAATATCAGCAAACAGTGACAATTTGACTTCCTCTTTGTGGGTTTGGATGCCCTTTATTTCTTTCTCATGTCTGATTGGTCTGGCTATGACTTTCATTACTATGTTGAACAGAAGTGGTGAAAAACGGTGTCCTTTTCTTGTTCCAGTTGTCAGGGGGGAATGCTTTCAACAATTCCCTGTTGTATAATGTTGGCTATGGGTTTGTAATAGATGGCTTTTATTACCTTAAAGTATGTCTCTTCTATGCCAATTTTGCTAAGGGTTTTAATCATAAAGACGGTGAATTTTGTCAAATGCTTTTTCTGTGTCGAGATGATCATGTGATTTTTGTTTCTAACCTTGTTTATGTGGTGTATCACATTTATTGACTTACACATGTTAAACATTTCCTGCATCCCTGTTATGAAACCCACTTGATCATGGTGGATTATCTTTTTGATAAGCTGTTGGATTCAGTTTGCTAGCATCTGCTGAGGATTTTTGCATATATGTTCATCAGGGATATTGGTCTATAGTTTTATTTTTTGTTATATCCTTTTCTGCTTTGGTATTAAGGTGATACTGGCTTCACAGAATCATTTAGGAAGGATTTCCTCTTTGTTGCTATTTTTGGAAATAGTGTCAAAAAGATTGGTACCAATTCTTCCTTGATTTTTTTTTTTGATAGAATTCAGCTGTAAATCCATCTATTCCTGGACTTTTTTGTTGGCAATTTTTAAATTACCATTTCAATATTGCTGCCTGTTACTGGTCTGTTCAGAGATTCTATATTTTCCTGGTTTAATCTAGGAGGGTTGTATACTTCCAGGAATTTATCGATCTCCATTAGGTTTTCTAGTTTATGCATGTAAAAGTGTTTTTGTTTAGTGCACTGGTTTTGTGTGGGTTGGCCTCCAGCCAAGTGGTGCTTTCAAGAGTGCATCAGCTGTGGTCTTATAGGGAGGGCATAAATTTGTCCTAAGGACACCTGGTTAGCTATTCAGGTTTCTCAGCTGTGTGTAAGGTCATAGAGCTCCCAATAAATTATGACCTTTGTCTTCGGTTACCAGGGTAGATAGAAAAAGACCACCAGGTGGGGGACTGGATAGGTATGTCTGAGCTCAGCCTCTCTTTGGATGAGGCTGCTGTGGGTGATGGGATTGTGGTTCTCAGTCCAATGAAGTTATGTTCCCAGGAGGATTATGGCTGCCTCTGCTGAGTCATACAGGTTGCCAGGGAAGTGGGGAAAGCTGGCAGTCACAGGTCTCACCACACTCTCATACAGCCTGCAGTCCTGAAAGCCAATCTCACTTCCACCATTCACCCCCAACAACACTCAGCCTCTTTCCAGGCAGCCGGTAACCAGGGCTGATAACTTGCCCTAGACTAGGAGCCTCCCCATTGAGAAAGCAAGCAAATTCACATTGTTTTGGCATCTCAGGAAGCCTGCAGAGGTGATCCAGTTCCTTCAAAGGGTCTGTGGGTTCTTTCCACTTTCCTCATATATTCCTGAAGTAGTTCTTGAGCAGAAGTTCATGATGTGAGTCTTCACACACTGCTCCATCTGTCCGAGTGGGAGCTTCAGGCTAGTCCTCCCTTCTATCTGCCATCTTAATCTGATTTCTGATCTGCTTCTACTAACATGTTGAAAAACATTTTCACAGGTCACCAAGAATTAAAACTTAATTTATCTCCCTTTTTGTGTATACTGGACTCAATTTTTAAAAATGGAGCATGGAGGGTAAAAAACAGTACTTCCCTGGGCAGAGGGGCTCACATCTGTAATCCCAGCACTCTGGGAGGCTGATGCAGGTGGATCATGAGGTCAGGAATTTGAGACCAGCCTGACTAACATAGTGAAACCCCATTTCTACTAAAAATACAAAAATTAGCCAGGTGTGGTGGTGCATGTGATAGTCCCAGCTACTTGAGAAGCTGAGGCAGGAGAATCACTTGAACAGGGAGGTGGAGGTTGCAGTGAGCCGAGACCACATCATTGCACTCCAGCCTGGGCAACAAAGCAAGACTCCATCTCAAAAAAGAAAAAAAAAGTAATTTCATATTGGAGAAACCTGGAAGACACTTCCTTAACCAAGTTGCCAAGGTTAATGTCACAAATAATGAGACATAAGAGGAAATGAGAAAGACAATTGTTTCTTTCGTATTCTTTCCAAATATCCATAACATCAGTCTAATCATGAGAAAACATCAGACAAAAACAATGTAATTGATTGCAACTTTGAAGATCATGAAAAACTTAAAGATTGAGAAGCTGTCACACACCAGAAGAGACTAAATGCAAAGTGATGTCTTGGATTGGATTCTTCTACAAATAAAAGACATCCATGGAAAACAAAAGAAATCCAAAAAAAATGTCTGTAGTTTAGTTATGAGTTTTGCAAATGCTAATTTCTTTCTCCTCCTTCTCCTCCTCCTCCTTCTTCGAAACAGGATCTCACTCTGTTGCTCAGGCTGTAATACAGTAGCGTGATCATAACTCTCAATGTAGCCTTGACTTTCTTGGGCTCAATCTATCCTCCTGCCTCAGCCTCCTAAACAGCTGGTACTATAGGTGTATACCACAACATCAGGATAATTTTTGTATTTGTTGTAGAGATGTTACCCAAAATGGTCTTGAACGCCTGGACTCAAGTGATCGTCTTGCCTTGGCCTCCCAAAGTGCTAGGATTACAGATTTGAGCCACCATGCCCAGCCACCAATACTAGTTTTTGAATTGTGATAACTACTAAGGTGATAATAGATAGAAAAGATGTTAACATTAGAGGAAAGTGGGTAAAGGGTACCTGTGGCCTATCTATACTATCTTTGAAGCTCTTTAGTAAGTTTAAAATTATTTCAAAGTAAAATATTAAAAACACAAAAGATTAAAAAAATAAAGTTGGCAACATGATTCTGGAAGACAGAAGAGAGATTAGAGATATAAATTTAGGAGTTGAAGTTGAAGAGATACAAGTTGAAGCTTAAAGAAGGGGAAATTAAATTACCTAGAGACAGTATGAATGATTTTGAGGAAAGATAACTGAAGACCAATTACTCTGGAACAATCAGGTCAATTCAAGGATTTAACAAATGGAAATAGTGTAAAATTGTACCTTTGTGTTTGAAAACAACATCAATGATCATGGTGCAGTTTTAAGATTAGATAGACATGTTATCCAAATTTGATCTCAATTTCAGCTCCAGATAACAAATTAATTTGTTAATCTACTTATTAATAAACTAATAATTTAAATTCATACTTAATTCAATTATATTTTTAAATAACGTGGTTCCCCCCACGTCCACGCCATTTAAGGACTCTTGTAGAGATGTGAGTAAAGTACTTAGCAGTGTGTCCAACACTTAATAAACACTAGGTATACAGTAGCTATTTTTAATATTCACTTTGAAAGACAGATGTCTAGAGAAGGTAAAAGGTATGAGGGTTTGATTTTTTAAATAACAATTCATTCGTTTTCAGAATAAAAATTGGGTGAAATTGAAAAATTCCAAGGGAACAAACATCAGCATTAAAGGGTTGACAAAGTATTTGTTTGTGCCTCTTATCTGCTAAACTTTTGTACTTGATTTTTGCAGCTTTTGTTTTGATCATGGCAAAAGGGTCCTACTAGCGTTAAGAGGTGGAAGCAGAGGTATGAGGCTCTAGATATGAGACAACATTGTCTCTTAGGGATTTGGTTCTATTTAGACCCATGGCCTCATCACCACTGCTTATCACATCTCTGAAATTATTACTTGGAGCAAGTGTAGTTTAATGTTGGAGTACCTCCAAATGACCAATGCTTGAAGCCTCAACCACATATTTGCCCTTCTTCAATTATGGATTTTTAAATTAAAGGTTTACAATAGCAATACAGCCCTTGTGCAGTTGTCTTGAATCTGAGAGATGTAGTATATGCAATGACAAGATTTATTGCCTAAGTAAACAGGCAAGAAAGTCTATAATGAACTGCAGTAATCCAGCCAAGATGTAATGGGGACATGAATTAGTGTCTCATTCTCCTCTTGAAGACAGCAGTGGTTCTGTGCTTCAGAAAAGAAGACAGTGAGAATTACTACTGTTTTTTAAAATGGAGTTATGATGAGCATTAGAGTTAGAATTTGATGTTGAAAATTATTCTGAATTTTTAACGAATATGATTTCAAGTCTATGAAGTAACTGAAAAATACATTTAGTGTATTAAAGTTAGAAGAGAAGCAAACGAGAAAAAAACCTTTCCCACTTTCAATGTCATTTTCTAACAATTTAACTGCAAGACATTCAGACACTCAAGACTTGAGTGTCAATTGACTGGAAAGAGCTTCCTTTTGGTCAGGGAAAAATAATTCATATATCAATGTTATCTTAAGTGATTCCTTTGAGTGATGATATGTAACCACCTGGGAACAAAGAAGTGAACCCTATCGGACTATGCAGCACATTTATAACTAGTTTGGGAGAGCTGAGCCATGATTCCAAGTGGTGTGCCCTGCATAAAATAAGGCCTGAAACTTTTTTTTTAAGTGTCCTAATGAAGTAGGGTAAACTTCTAGTTATTTTAATAGTCCACAAGAATCACACTGACAGGAATTTGTGACTTTTGATTATAACCCCATTGTCTTCTTCTGGATTTGTAAGTTTCCACAAGGTACCAAGCAGCTAGCTCTCCTTCTGTGCCCTTTTCTGGGTTCTTAGCCACAGGATCTCCTGTGTCAGCAGTGGGGAGTAGAGAATGGCTGAGAACATTGAAGGGGGAATAGTCAGAGTGTCTGGGTGGGAGCTAGGGTAGGAGATACTGTCAGGGCCAAGCTATGTATACTAGAATCCATGAGTGTAAGCAGAAGAAAATTTCTCCATCTGCTTTGCTACCTAGGAAAAATGTCAATTTCACTTGTTTTTCACTAGCCTAGTCTCTGTCCTCAGGTCAATTTTCTGAAGAGCAGATTGGATTAGACTAGTGAAAAACAATTGAAATTGAAATTTGCATCGAGTCTCTCTTTTCTTGGTTTCCACAGGCCTGCATGAAGTGGATGTGATCCAGGGCAGAGCCGAAATAGTTAAAATATTCGAGATTGTCTAAGAATTTCAATTACACAATAATTTTCTTGTTCCTTGATTGTGTGTTGTTAAGAATATTTTCATTAGAAAATAGAATCCTTATTGCATACAAAAATGGTATGGTTTCTGTGTTTGAATAATGGCTTCTCCCCCGTACTAATTGTGTGACTTTGAGAAATTGCATCTCAATTCTCTCATCTTCAATCTGGGCATTAAAATAATACAGAGAGCTGTATGGGAGGATTAAGTGAGTTTTCTATGTGTAAGTGTCTTATGTGAATGCTTGACAACAGAAACAACAAATATTAACTATTTTCAAACAATCATAGTTTTTGTATTTGAGTTATTTTCTTTGCAAATAACATAAAACACAACCACAGCTGACTTGTAGAAGTAAAAAAGTCACTGGATCACAGAACAATACTAGAGCATGTATGCATTCAGTCACAGCTTGATGTAGGGTTTTAAACCATTTCAGGAAAATCTGATTTTTGTCTTTCATGTCTTGGGTCTACAAACTCTGTGAAGACTTCACTCTCAGACATGTGTTGAGTTAGTAACAGAATGGCTGTTAGTTCTAGGGGTACATGCTTTCCAGTTGATATCAATTAGCAAAAAAGCAAGAGAATGTTTCCAGCATTTTCAGATAAAATTTTATTGCAGGCCAGGTTCTGAACTAACATTTGAAGCTAAGGAAATGCAACACTGATTGGCTTATACCTAATTTATTTCATTTGTTTTCTGAGGTAGAGTCAGGACCTCTGGAAACATATGAACAGATGTGGACTCACGGTAAGGAACAGATAGTTCCAGAAAGAAATTGAGAAACTGTTACCCAGAAGAGGATGTGTCTGCTAGTTGGCAGAAACAGATGATGCCCGTAACAACCAAGCAATAGGAACATAGCAAGCTAGAAATAAGATGATAATCTCAACATATGCATGAGATTCATTGGAATGAGACAGTAGAAATTTAGAATAATGTAGAAATGATTATGGAAATAATAACAGGATAAATAATAATACATACTATACTTTGCTTTCAAATTCAAGAGTGTTTTCCAGGTTTTTAAAACATTCACCTGTGCAATCTTGTATTTTCTGTGAAACATCCTGTGAGATGTCCATGTCATCATATTAACCATTGTACTAAGAAGGAAACTGAGGCTCAATTTTATTAAACAACTTTTCTTAAGGCTACATCAATGACTGAGAAGAGCTAAGATTGGAACCCAGGTCAACTAACTTCCAGTCTTATACCACTTTCATTATATCTCTCTATTTTTATTAGAGAAGTTTAACCAGTGGTTCATACTCTGAGATGTCAGAAGGAAGGTTTACCTATATTAGGTATTGATACCTTTGCAAGATATATGAAGTGGGTAGCAATTGGTAAGCACTGCCTGTTTGATGCTTTAGAGTCCTACTATATGATACAGCTACAAAATTCATGCCACTCTCTCTAGAGTAGGCAAAAAAAAAAAAAAGGAAAACTTAGTTAATGGAAAAAATGATTAGCGGTAGAAAGCTGCTCACCAGCTCTAATGGTCTCAATTTTGTTCACAAAATAACTTATAAACCATTCATAGTATTCTACCAGTACCTCTTTCTCTTGATTTATAATCTCTTTTTATGGTTTCAGAATGGAATCAATGGTCTGGAAGAGCACAGGAGGGTAATGTTTCCCAGAAGAGATGATGTTAGAAAAAAATGTGCTGCCCCTTGCAGCTTTTGATTCAGTTTCTCATTGGTGTACAGGTTGTTTTCTTCTTGACTGTGATCTGGAAATGTACAACCAGAGGATCTCAATAAATGCTTCAATGTGTGACCGGCTAATTTTATTAACATCAGTTCTCTATGAAATGATGCTGCATTTACTTGGTAACAGAATGAAGTGGCATGAAGAAGAGGCAGTGGACACTAATCTGTGACTGAGAGGGAGGAGCTAGACATCTAGGTTCTACATTTCTCTGGGAATCAACAGTTTTGAAAGACTAAGCTTCATGTATCTATTCTCCCTTAAAAGTATGGCCTTCCTAAGGAAAACACTCTGAATATATTCATTTTGTTTCAGTTCTTTGTCTGGAGCTGTTGCTACAACTGTTTTAATGAGAGACAATTTTTTTTTCTAACATCCACAATGTCTTTTCCAGCCCTCTTTTGAATTAATAAAATGGATTTTTAAAGTGTTTTGTTGGACTTAGAAGTGCTTTTACAATCCTCCACAAAGTAAAACTAGCCATAACCTCATGAACCATTTAACAAACTAGTATCCAGTTACTCCAAAGAGCCATATATTCATTCATTAAGCCAATTATTAAGCCTTGAGATACATAATTACCTGAAATTTAAGAGACTATATTCTCATTGCTCTTATCAAAAACTATCACCTCAAATTTCACTTGCAAGTTATTGTCTCCCTTACTCAAGACAGTTATTTGTGATAACAAAGAGGTTTATCACCATTCTATGTAAAAGGATCCAACTGCTTGTCAAAATCCATAGTATGTTTGTCACTCTTGTTATGGGACATAGCAAAGTAATCACAATTGCTGTTTTAAATATGTGATTTATATCAGCTTTTGCCTTAGGGTAATTTAAATAAATTATGCTAAAATAGCAAATTTTCTCTTTGACTTTTGTCTGGTGGTTATAAAAAAGTTAAAAAGATAAATTGATTATCATCTACTAAACTCCTAGGTCATGTTAGGATTATATTCTAAGGATTGAAAATTTGTATCATTTACTGAATTCTAAATGCAAAGATAAAGCTCAATGCATATGTTGTGATTTCAGATACTGAAATATAATGATCAGACTTTTGATTGTGGTGTTAAATTATGCTTAATTTTAAAAAGGTGAAAAGAAGACCTCCTAAGAACTTTTAGATAGCAGTACCCTGAATGCACAAAAGCCTGTATGATGGCCAAGATGGAAAGCATACTCTCTAATGATTGAAACTAATCCCTGCCATGCTCCAGAAACGACTACCAAATGTAGTCAGAAGCATCTATTGTACTATTGCAGGAAGAAAAACAAATTCACACTTGACCAACCAAAGGTGTAACAAGATCCATAAATCAATGTGAGTCTGGTCTCTGTTCTTCCAGCATTTGAGCACAGCTCTCTGGCAACTCTTACTGTTTATGGAAGCTATCTTTTTCCCCTACCTGTTCATGTAAGAAACAGATTTTCATTAAGTGCACAAGGATGTGAACATCTCTTTCTTTACTTGTCCCCCTGCAATCCCCTCCATGGTAGTGAAAGTCATAGAATATTAAAACTAGTTGCCTTCCTGTTCAGAAGCTCTTACTCACCTGAGACTGTGCAAAATGCGCATTTGTGATTATACATTTTTTTTTCCAGTGGAAAGGATCTACAGATTTTACTTCATTCAAAAGATCTTAACAAAAGTTCAGAATGACTGGTCTAATTTCAGTGCTATTGAATCACGAAAGAAGAGAGCAACATCAATAGATAGGTCTCAACAGAGACAGTTTGTACCCACAGCTTATTTGAGACAGAGGCAGAACTGCAGCTCAAGTCTTCCTCATTCTCATAGCTGCTACTTCCACAGGAGGATTGGCCTTCTTGGAGGACTGTGCCATTGGCAGCCCAAACAAAAGAAGTGAAAGAGGAAGGAAGTGAAAGAGGAAGAAAGGGAGAAATGGAGAGAGGGGGGGGCTAAAGAGAAATATTAGAAACACAGTGCCTCCAAATGTACAGGCTTCAAAAGCATGTATCTTCTATTGTTAGCACAATCTTTCATTATTTGCACATTTAGCATTTAGGGTTACTATTTAAATTAAAACTTCCCTTTTGTTTACAGAGACAAAATTAAGAATTGTTTTTTTTGAAGGTGGCTCTAGGTCCTCTCTAAAGGTAAAGCAGTTACTAAAATTGTAACCCTATTAAATGGAAAAACTATTGATAAAAACATCAATTAGTATATAGTGGTCAGCTACAAAGAAATACATTTTTTAACTTCAACTTCTAGTTTTTCTCTATCTAATTTCGGAACCCATCATTTGCAAATGCAAGATAATATATCAAATAACATAAATATATTATACACATAATTTGGAAAACAAACTCACATATGTAAACATGTATATTAATACGTATATAGACATGCATATTTGTCTTAGAAATTGATTAATGCATGCATAGTAAATTCTAGTCATAATAGCATATGATTTATGTGTTCTGTGTAGGTAAATTGTCATTTACTCAAAATGTGGTTAACCCTACCACCTTCTCCACCCAATTTTCTTAGACTCAGAATTTATATTAGAATACTCACAATTTATATAAAATCACTAATCTGCTTGTTAGAAGGCAGATCCCTGGTTTTTAACAATTACTGAATCAGTAATTACAGAAATTTTTCTGAAATTACTGAATCGGTATCTCAGGGGGTAATCCCCAAAATTGGAATTTTGGAAGAAACTCCACAAATAGTGCTAAATAGTGCTATGGAATACCAATGTTTGACACCCATCCCTATCCCTTCAGCGGCTCTCACGTACCCTATCTCTGTAGGGCACTGTCACCATTGAGGAAGAGGATACAATTTGATTTGTCACAATTACTGAAACTCAAGTTCATATAATGCTTATGAAAAATAAATTAAAATATGTAACTTAAAAAAAGATAAAAGTACTACGGACTCACCTTTAAAAAAAAACCACAATGATATGACACAAAAGTAAACAAACAAAAATTCCTGAAATAGCGCCTACTTTCTTACCTATTTTATCACAAAGACATAATGTTTTTGTTTTCTTGTTTTTTTAAAAGTTAGCTTTATTGAGGTATAACTGATATTTAAAAAATGCACATAGTTAATATATACAATTTGATGAATGTAGACATATCCATACACCCAATAAACCATCATCATAATGAAAGTAATAGACATATCCATCACCTCTAAAGGTTTCCTTATACCTTTTTAAAATTGTTTTTGTTGTAAGAACACTTAGCAAGGTTTATACTCTTTGGGAAAGAGACAAATATTATTATTTGTCCCTACACATAAGTTTCACTTTGTTTACTTTTTCCATCAATAAAAATATCATTAATAGAAAAGATTTATAAGGTCATCCTAGTAGGTTTATTCACTTGAAAAACAACTTACTTGTTTTAAACAACTTATAGAGGTGATCAGTTTCTGTCCTTTAAATCTGTTAAATTACAATTACAGGCATGAATATAGCAGGAAGTAATATTATCCAAGTGATTCCATTTATCAACCATGTAAGAAATTGGTATTTGACTACTCCATGACTGGAATCATGCAGAAAGCACTATTATGTAAACTCATGATTTAAAAAGTATGTATATAGTATGCATGTGTGTGTGTGTGTGTGTGTGTGTGTGTGTGTATGTGTGTGTGTTGTGTAAAAGCAACTGCTTGCAAAATCCAAAAGTCATGGTCAGTCTTCTCACCTAGCTTTCTCATGTCATTTTACAGAACTGATAACTCTTTTATGTCTGAAATATTTGTTTCAGACTTTTTGAAACCACATTCATCCGGTTCTCCTTCCATTCCACTGACTCTTCTGTCTTCGTCAATTTTACTTCTGTCACTTTCTCATTGTGACCTCAAAATGCTCTTTATCTATATATGTTCCCCAGGTGAACTGATCCAATCCATATCATTTAACTGCCAAAACCTGCTTCTGACGTACAAATTACTGATGATCATGAGCTCTCCCCCTGCACTATATATTCATATATCCAATTGCCTACATACCATTTTTTTGGATGACTATTCAAGCATCTCAAATTTCACTGCAAGTAAATTAATAAACAGACAGAAAGATGCTATCTTCAAATACACTTCCTCTTCTCTACACGTTTCCATTGCAAGTAGTTGCTCAGGCCTAAAACATAGTGTCTTCCTCAATTCTACTCTTTGTTCACACTACTCTTCCCATTGCCTTTCCATCAGCAAATGTGGTTGATACTGGCTTCTGAATGTTCACTATGTTCACCAGTTGCTTCCATTTCCAGCATTTTCACCTCTGAATAAATCACCATTATTGTTCAAATACTACTGAGATAGCCTTTTCTTTGTTTTCTGGGTCTACTGTTCCACCTGTGTGGTCCATTTGACACATAACAGCCAGGGTAATTTTATTTCTCTTAAGATCATGCTATTTCCATGCTTAAAATTACTCTGTGGTTTCCAATCATGCAGAGAATAAATCCAAACTTCTTGCCATGGTTTTCATGGCCATATATGATTCACCCTTACCTACTTCTCCAATATTATTTACTAACACTTGGCCTCTCATTGGCAATGTTCTAGCTCAAAGACAAACATTGTTTCCTACTCTGATAACTGTGAGACTCATCACCATTTGCACCTCTTGGTCCCTCTGTCTGGAATTACACTTCTTGGATCTCTTCCCACCATTAGGTATTAATATAAATGGTACCACCACTGATTGTAGAGCAAATCATCCATTACTCTCTCATACCACTTGATATTATATTTGACTTTATTATTTTATGATTTAATTGCTCTCTAAACTCATAGGAATTATTGTTGTTAAATTCCCCACAAATCCCAATTATAATGGCTTTTGCCATGGGAGCAGAATTTTCTCTTATTCGACATTGACTTTCCATTATTCAGATTAGTGCTTGTATATGATACTGGATGAATAATTACTGAGTGACTATATTTATCATCATCACTCACTCACTATGAAAAGAATTTTCTTAGTAAGCCCAACATAACAAAACTTAGCTTAACTAAAACTCCAAATTAAGTATAAAAATGTAGATATAGTCTGATTTAAACAAAACATCTAAATGTTAGGGAAAAAGTCATAAAAGGCAACAGATATCTCTATAGTAATTCACAAAATGTTTAAAAATAAATCTAATTCCATGAAATCTTTTCAAAATAATGACCCTGAGACCTTGTGAAATTTATAGTGAGGAGGCATTTTGTTTTGACCCTTGACTAATCTATTTAAGGTAAGCAAAACTATTGGGAATTTTAGAAATGTGTTTTGATAGTCAGAAGTAAAATGTGTATTTTCAGCTTTGCCGATAATTTTGTTTAAGGTGTTACTATAGAAAGATTGTTCTACAAACTATTTTAACTGCTGTATAAGCTCCCATAACTGTTATATGAAGTTATTTTTTATCTTTTCATCTGAAAAATATTAAGGTGCTCCAGCAGCAATAGGAAAGGACCTGAAGAGAGCATCTCAGCAGCAAGTCTGCACCTCACACTACTGTGGCATCGATACCAGGTGTATTAGTTAATTCTCAAGCTGCTGTGAATAAATTCCTGAGACTGAGCAATTTATAAAGAAAAGAGGTTTAATTGACTCACAGTTCCGCTTGGCTGGGGAAGCCTCAGGAAACTTAAAATCATGGTGAAGGCACCTCTTCACACGGCTGCAAGAGAGAGAATGATTGTTAGCAGGAGAAATGCCAGATGCTTATAAAACCATCAGACCTCATGAGACTCACTCGTTATCAAGAGTACAGCATGGAGGAAACCACCCCTATGATTCAATTACCTCCACATGGTCCCGCCCTTGACACATGGGGATTGTGGGGATTACAATTCAGTGTGAGATTTGGGTGAGGACACAGAGCCAAACCATATCACCAGGTTTACCCCAACCAAGTAGTGCTGCACACCCCCATCTGACAGGTAGGTAGGCAGAAACTTGCAGAAATCTCCATCTAGACAGTTACAGCACAGCTGTGATCAATTATAACAAGTTCTAGATCTAAGTCTTACCACATTTTAAAGTACTTTTATTTTCATGGGGAAGGAAATAATTCCAATAAATAAAAATTGCTCATTTTGGTCAGGCATGGTGGCTCACGCCTGTTATACAACACTTTGAGAGGCCGAGGTGGGTGAATCACCTGAGGTCAGGAGTTCAAGACCAGCCTGACCAACATCGTGAAACCCCATCTCTACTAAAAATACAAAAAATTTAGCCAGGTGTGGTGGTGAGCACCACCATGAGCATACCATGAGCTGCCATTGAAAGGATAGAGTAATCCCAGCTACTCAGCTACTCAGGAGGCTAAGGCAGGAGAATCACTTGAACCCAGGAGGCAGAGGTTGCAATGAGCCAAAATCACACTCCAGCTTGGGTGACAAGAGCAAAAACTCTGTCTCAAAAAGAAAAAAAGAAAGAAGGCTCATTTCACTATTTAGCCAAACTTAATCTTAAAAATAGGGGAAAAAATTTGTCTTTGTCTTCTAAACAAATACTTCCAAAACTTTTGCCTTAAGAAGTTAAGGTTACAGGGTCACTCAAGGTCTCATTCTGAGAGGATATTAAAAAAAAGATAGGGGGAGGACTTTGTAAATCATGCAGGTTACAGAACTGAAAAGAAAATCCTTTGAAGAATAGGTCATTGGTTTTGATATTAGGGAATAAGGCATGAGATGCACTTTGAGGAACTGTAACCTAACCAAGCAGCTCAAACATAGTGGTTTTCATTAAAAAGTTGCCATTTATCTTATCATGGTGAGTTTATCTTACCATGAGCTGTCATTGAAAGGATAGAGAAATACTATGACTTACTACAGCATAGTAGATATCAAAAAAAGACAGATGGCAACTTTTTAATGACAGACACTGTTCTCTAGGCCTTATTCACACCTCCAAATTCAAGAGCAGCTGCCATCAATATTGACCTTTGGGACTGAGCTGAAAGGAGACAATAATGGAGTGAAATCTATATTAGTATTATAATCTGGAAATCTTGGGGAAATTTTGACTTCTTTTGGAATCAGTCCTGCTTTTATTGAAAAAAGTTCATATGATGTCGAGAGACAAATTTGTGTTTTAATGCTTTAATTTAAACTTTTTAAACAATATATATTTTAATAACATTTGTGAATTTAAAAAATATGACTTCACAGTTAAAAGCCGGAAGTTTTGAGCCACATATGCTTGGAATCAATCAGCTTTTTTTCTGTTTCTCAATTTCCTCATTTATAATGTGGGAAAAAGAAATGTTCCCATCTCATGGGGTTGTGTTAAGGGTTCTAGAACATAATGAATAGAACAATAGTGTTGTTATTGTTTTTGTTGTTAGCATTAACTAATGACTTCCATTGTACTTACTATTGTATTAAGTGAATCAAATATTAACTCTCGAAGTAAGAAAAGTAACTCTACTACTGTCCCCCCAAACAAACAAAGACACATTTTAAAAATTTTGATTATTAAATCGGTCAGTTAAATGCCACACACTCATAAATCCCAATTTTGCAACCAATGGCAGGCAATTTTTACTTCTTTTGTACTCTCAAATGCTGATTAACCATTTAGAGAGAACTTTCCTTACTTCTTACTTCCATATTCTTTCCATTTGGGATAGCTCAGGGTCATGTCTCCCTTTCTTGGCCACGGAGAGCACTTGTTACTCGTGCATACATTTTGGTCCATACATTGCATTCTATTGTTCTGTATCTGAGTCTTTCTCTCCCAACTAGATATAGATTCTTTGAAAGTGAATATACATGACATTTTTCATAGGCTTCAGAAGTAACCTAGCCCAGTGTTCAGCAAGATATTAGAACTCATCAATAATATTCTACCTAAAACTAATATACGGGAACTTATATAAACTAAATTTATAATGTTATCATTATATGTGGCTTCCTTACACTCCTCAGTCGAACAGTATGATAGAGAGACAAAATATGAAACTCAAAAATTGCCAATCCTGTATTTTAGAACATGACTTCCTGAGAAAAACCACTTATCCTTTTGGGGCCTTGGTTTCATCATCTGTTCAATAACAAAATTAATCACTTAATCTTAAGATATATTTCGGATTGAATGTTATTGAATGTCATTTAATTAAATTTGGCAATGTTTGGAATATGCTCACTAATAGCAACATGCATTTCAAAAAAATGGACCAGCATATGTTCTAGTCACAGTTTTAACGATTTGAAACAAAGGTAAAAATATAGACTACATAACCACTAGTTGTTTTACTTTAAGAGAGAATAATGCTGAAAATATTTAAAATCTGGAAGTCATTTCCTATTAGACTGCTTTTAATTTCCTTCAGTGTTTCACTCAGAGCGTTTTTCTTTATTTCTCCATTTATCAGATACTTAAAAACTCTGAAGAATGAAGTTAACTAATCGTCCATTAGATGCCATGGATCTTTCATCTATTTAAGGATGTCTCCTTGATGCAGTTCCTCTCATTAGACAGAGCTGTGAGCTTTGCTGTGCACTCACAGATGGGATCCTGGCTTCTGCAGCAATGGGCACTTAAGCTCCAGGAAGCCCTGTTTAGACAGGGATGTTTTAATAGAGCAGTCCACATCCAACCTCTCACTCTTGTCTAAATACCTGCTGGTGATGATCACTTTGCTTCCTGCTGCTCTAAGTGGAGTCATTAAAAGAAATGCAAGTTTCAGCACGATTGGAAGAGGGTGGAAACTTCCTTCTTCATGAGAAGGTCAGCTCCATCAAACATTTTACCTGTCCACCTCCATTAATGTAATCATTATGAGAAAATCAGATAGCCCTTATCATTAAAGAGTCCTAAGAGATTAGTAAGTCTCTTTTACCTTCTAGCAGTTGAAAACAAAAATTTAGAAATTTAATAGTCTTTCCTACTTTTTAATTTTAAGATATAAGCAAGAAGATTATAGTACTCTTCCAAATATATTTCAGTTCTTGATACAATTAAATTTTGGAGATATTTTTCTCCAGCATCTCCTCAGCCCTCTATCCTGTGATAATAGAGGGGACAGTGATAAGTTTCTTAATTTGCTTGGGGTTATCATATGAGAAATGAAATGAAAGAGAAAGAAAAATAAATGGTAAGTGAATAATTTACACTTCTTATAACATTAGCTTTATACACAGGTTTTCAATTAATTGCACAGGTATTTTTCAAGTGGTTATGGACATTGTGCTATGCTACTTCCTGAGGGATGTATGAAAGATTCACCTGCATGATATCTACTCTCAGGATTCTGAAATCCATT
The DNA here is from genome assembly GCA_036589455.1 of Ateles fusciceps. Taxonomy (NCBI): domain Eukaryota; kingdom Metazoa; phylum Chordata; class Mammalia; order Primates; family Atelidae; genus Ateles; species Ateles fusciceps. The sequence goes on along the minus strand of JAZHEH010002924.1, from coordinate 1,127,402 downwards.
TGGATAAGAGGAGACAAACATATATAAAGAATATAATGCATAACTGGATATAAAACAAAGAGAGCAAAACTATCAGCTGGCATACAGTCAGGTGCTACGTTTAGTATAATCAGTTACAAAAATAAAGCCTACAGCTTATATTTGCAAAAAGTAGTCAAGAGATTCACCGAAAGACATGATTATTTAGGTTAATGCCTCATATAGAATTTTGGACTTGACAAAAAAAAATGATTTTTGAAAAGGCAAGAGAGAAATTTTAGGTGAGAAAGTGCAATGAACAGAAGCTAGGAACTTCTTTAATTCAGGGATTCTAATGCAAATACTCATCTGGGAAGAGCTCTACCTCTTTATCTAGCTCCTGAAGGGCTTTATCAGTTGTTATCCACATGGTCTCTATGCCCATCTGTTTTATTTTTTTCTTATTTCAATTGTATATTTATAAAATTGCACTCTCCACTTTCAACAGCCTCAGGGTACAAGCACCAATAAAATTCCCATTGATTAAAGTATTAAAATACATGAAAAAGAACAATAGCCAGGAGCAATAATGATTAAACACATAAGTATCAAACAAAACAAAATTGTATTAAAAACAACAGTCCTCTCAAATCCATCCCTTAAAATGGAGCAGGCTTGCTTATAATGTAGAAAAAATTAGGTGAATGGTAACTATATACAACATCTCTGGCTGTAATATATAGTAAAACTCTCATATTAGTATTTGACTTAGTTCCTAAGGAGTCTTGGTATGATTTTCTTTTACCTTTATGTGCCTCCATTTCTTTAGCTATCAAATAAGAAGGATGCTGTTCTTAATAGAAAAACACTGTCTCCTAGGAATGTTGTGAGAAAGAATAAAATCAGAAATTTGAAACAACTTAAAAAGTGGATCAATACAAATATTAGTCATTTCTAACCTTAGTTATCATTCTAGTATTTTTGAAATATGTAATCTTTGCCTGTGACCTTACTCTGATAATAGAGTCTGTGTTTTCAGAGATGCACTCTGTGGTTGCAGATGTTAAATGTCATACAGATAGGAATACTTACACCTTTATCATTTTGTTAATTCTTATGGCTAATGATAATGTCAGAGGTAGAAATGACTCTTCCTTCTATGATACACTTCAAATGTTGCTTGGCACATTTATAAAGTTTTTATTGCAACAGTAGAGACTGAATTGTACCAACTTCATTCAACTTCATTACAACTTCAACAGCTGTGAGCAGGTATCTACCTAGGCCTGTAAACACAACTCTACCAATGAACCTATCTTCCAAGAAGAATACCAGTCTTACTTGCTTTCAAGCCTTAATTTCTAAACTCTAGGAGACTATTCTTTATCACAGCTTTCACAAATGCTTAGCAGAAACTCACATACACAAATACACACATAGCATTTGGCATTCAGAATGCCCTGGAAAGAGTAAACATCATTGTTTTTTACCCTAATTGCAAAGTATACTGGGAAAATAATTCAACAAATATCAGACAAATTATGCATGATATTTAACAACAAAAATAATGGCAGCAAAGGAGGTTAAATTATCTGTATATTGTCTTGTCATCAAAACAGTGGAATTCTTGCTCTTTGTTGGAAACTGGTGAGATGGTACTTTGAGAGGCCCAGGTGGGCAGATCACAAGATCAAGAGATCAAGACCATCCTGGTCAACATGGTGAAACCCCGTCTCTACTAAAAATACAAAAATTAGCTGGGTGTGGTGGTACATACCAACTACTTGGGAGGCTGAGGCAGGAGAACCTGGAGGGCAGAGGTTGCAGTGAGCCAAGGTCACACCACTGCACTCCAGCCTGGTGACAGAGTGAGACTCAATCTCAAAACAAACAAAAAAAAGTCTTACATACTGAAGAATGGCTTACATTCTGGTACATCTACAAACTCTGGTACATCTCTACTGACACTTATGATGTATCTTCTGCTTAAAATTAATACATATTATATAATTCTATGATTGTGCTGAGTCTGTTAGCAGCAAGATTACATATGGTAAATGTGTCTTTAGACATTCAGAAGATTTTCCTTAAGCTCTGAGTTTTTATAGCAGGATCATATAGATGTACTGCTGTAAAAGGAGTGAGGTCTAACATGTAAGGTCAATGCTACATGTAGGTGAAGAAAGTGCTTTGATGTGAAGAGAATAAAGAATCTCTATTGCATATATAGCTAGATTTTCATCCACAGTAATAAAAACTGAAATCTTACATTTTTTTGTGCTTGCATAAGTCTTTGGGTTATAATTACTTTTGCTATATTATGGACATACCATGATATATTTAATTTAACCAACAGATATTTATTGAATGGTTGTTAATGGAATTTACTATTCCAAAATAGAAGTTATAGCAGTAAACAAAAGATAAGACTCTCATTTGAGGAGGCAAAAAATGTAAAGACCCAAGTATATATTATATCAGGTGATGATACGTGTTGGGAAGATAAATAAAGTGTGACAAGAGAATAGAAAGAAATGAACATGGGAGAAAATTCATTTTAGGTAAATTGGTTAGAGATGACATTCAGATCTTAGGAAGTGAACATGTATTTGTGAAAAGTCTGTTTCATGGGGAAAATACATTTTTCAGGACTCTACAAGGGTTCTAGGGACATTTATGAAATAGAAATAGCCAATCAAATTGAAATGAGTGAAGAAAGTTTATGATTTCAATGCAAATTGCTGTAGTCCTATATACATTATGAAGAATTTTTATCTCATTGTATGATTTTTGTTTACAACCACGTACATTACATAGCACAATATTGTGAATGTAATCCTACAATTTTAAGGTAACAAAATATGAGTTTCCAATATTTATTTTTATTTTCTAAGCTGCTGCTGTAAGGATGGTAAACCTTGAAGCTGAGTTTACTAACTTGAAGTTTAGTACTTTTTCTACTACCCCACACCTTCCCTGCTGGTAGATTACTTTCAACTCTAGATGTCTATGTCTTTAAGGATTTGTTTTCAAACAGTGTACATACAATCTTTATACGTTCATACAAATCCTCATATTAACATATAATTATAGAAAAACTGATACATATCAAAAGTAGGGTTTTTGTATAATATGATATGAATTAGAAATCAAAGAGAACATAGGCCTTTATGAAAATAAAATAAATTTTTTAGGGGAAATATACATTTGAATACTTATTTTTCATGTCAAATGCCATAAAACAAAGAGGCCCACGAAGGAAGCTTCAGGGGCAGGTAGGCAAAAGACCACTAGACAACTTGGGAGCAGTGCATTACCAGATGTTTAGGACCTCTAATGAAAGTTTAGCTCAGAGAGACCAGCTGTATGATAAAAACAAACAAACAACAACAAAAAAAAACTCTTAAATTCTGTACAGTGAGAGGCTCTGCATCAGATGTCCGGAAAAAGGAATTAAATTAAAAATACAATAAAAATACTATTACAAAATACAATACAAAAAAATACAATTAAGAATTCAGCAATGAAATAAAAACTCAGAAAAATACAATTATTATTGTATAATAAAATACTCATTTTATTTGTTGTTGAGAAGAGCATCCATTATCAGCCCAGTCACTCCATTAGAGCATCAACAGTGACAATAATATCTGTACTTCCTCATAATGGCCTGCCTTGCCTACTTCTTGGGAAACTCGGCCAACTCACAGCAAAATGTATTTGTCTAACTCAGCCTTAGATATACACTTTCAGAACACATATGTGTGTGTGTGTGTGTGTGTGTGTGTGTGTGTGTGTGTTGTGTGTATGCATATACACACATTTGTCTGTATTCCATTTTAGATGTGAAGTATTCTTTGCTGTGTATTCACTTTCCTTAATGTTTCATCAAAATATCAGAATATGAGTGACAATGGATATTGGGTTAAAAGATATACTTTTAAATGCAAAATACATTATAAACAGTTTCACAAATGTGAAGCTACTTTGTGCCCAAGTAAATTAAATTGGGATTCTAGTGTGCAGATAAAGATCTGTGTGTGTGTGTGTGGTGTGTGTGTGTGCACATCTAAATGTTTTTGGAAGCTCTTTAATAAATAACTTGTTTATAAAGCAATGACCTGTTGTTCTTCTGGAATGTGTAGTTTTGTTCCCTTAGACAATGCTCTGAAAGGCGGCAGTGGGGGAGGGAACTTTTCTGCCTGATGAAATATGCTGCACTGAACATATCCAAGAAACTCTGGAGAAGATTATATACTCCTGACGGCCCAAATGTGATAAGTATATCAAGATTTAGTGTCCCTTTATTAGTTTCTCTTACAAGAGAATACCACAGCTGCCAAATCTGAATCATTACCCTCATTTTTTCCTGATATAATCAGTATGAAAATGGTGACTACTTGGATATTGCCTCAATGTGAGCTTTTCTAACAGAATAAGGTAAGATCAACCTTATTGTATCATTCACTGATTAGAGTTCTGATTAATCCTTCTTCTTTTATTTTCATTCCCCAGGTTGAGATCATGCATATGCTCCTGAATTACTGGGCCCGGGAACCTGTCTTTGAATCAGGCACTTCCTAATATGTTTGCCAAGGGTTTGGGAAACTCATAGACTTCTCAGAAAGTTTAATTACTGCCAGAGTATGCTCTTTCATCCCTCTTTTATTTCTCACAACTTTAACTAAAAATAAATAAATAAAAATGCCCTTAAATTGTGCAGTGTGTTTATTTCATAATATTGAACAATGTCCTGGTCCAAACATCCTTGGGTCAGCAGCTCTAAATACAGACACTTTACATTTTCTACTGAAACACTTGAAGAAAGAAGACAGAAAAACATTGAAAATTCACTACCCTCAAAAATTCAGCTGACAGAAAATCTTTTGCTCTTATCTGAAAAGATTTGGCATTAAGTATACAGACAATTGAGCTGGGTTGAGAAAATAATAGGTGGCTCTCTCGTTGTTCACTTTTCTAAAAGGAATAGTCTTGTCCCCTGGAAGTAAAATGGGGAGAAAATGCCTCCCCAAGAAGCCTAGGAAGTATAACAGATAACAAAGAGGCTTCTTGTCCATTGTAAGCACATTGCTTTTTTAAATGGAAAGATTATTTTTACCTGTCAGAGCCACAATATCATTTTTCTCTGATGCTCATTATAATACTTCATTTACTTGAAAAAGAGTAGGAGGTATAGTAGAAAATTCAGACTGAGAAATTGCAGAGGATATGCTGTGGAATATACACTTTCTATAAAAAAGGCACTGAAAGTTTTTTTTCTAAGTGAAGAATCTCATGACAGCAAATAATATAAATAAAATGATAATTCAGAAAAAAGGAAATATTTTTATTTTATATCAGAGGTTGACAAACTGTGGCCCAAAACTACTGCATATTTTTATAAATAAAGTTTTATTGAAAAACAGTCACATTCATGCCTTTATGTATTGTTTATTAATGTGTTCCCACTACAACAGCTGAGTCGAGTAATTGAGACAGAGACCATCTGGCTCTCAAAATCTAAAATATTTACTGTATGGTCATCCATTTTTAGAAAAATTTCACCAGCTCTCCTCTTCCTTCTTATATAATTAAATGATGCAAAAATGATTCTAAATTCAGAATGTTTAGAGCTTAAGGCCTCTTTCTCCCCCATGCCCATTTTTTTCTTTTCTTTTCTCTCTCTTTCTCCCTCTATCTCTCAGCACTACATTTAGTATGTTAGATTCATTTCTAGGTAGACTTTTCCAAAGGGTGACAAAGAAACTACCACTGGTAGTTTAATATTGTTACTATCGTGTTAGCAATACTTCAGAAAGCAGAGCATCTTTTAAATGTGCAAAGCAGAAGCCCATGGTGACTTCTGACATGACATGGCTAATATTCCCATCCTTGAACTATTAACAGAGGCCAGGGAAATCGAGTAGTGAGACTGGGCAGGCCTACATTACACTGTCTGATTAATGACATGTGCAGGGTAAGGCTAATTCAAACCTCATATATTGAACATGACTGCTATTGACATATGGAAGAGTGATAGACCAAGAAGTGGGGCAGATACAAAACATGTCCATGTCAATAGTGATGGAGAGGAAACAAAGAGTGCTGGTAACTCAGCATGCAGAGGTTTATGGGTTTTGCTTGCTATGAAAGGGTTAATCCAATTTCTCATGTGTTTAAGTCCCTCAAACAAACCTACAGATCCTCTGTCTTAATGGTCACTTGGTACTATCAGCTGGACCAATTGGCACTCCTGCTATTACTCTAAGAGAAGATTTAAACCAGGACCAAAATGAAAAATGAGAGACTTGCTTATACATTCTATATACTGACAGGCCCAAAGTCTGTATATTTTTGTACTGATTTAATAGAGTCATGCAAAAGAATACTTTCTGAGTTGGGATTATGATGGAGTCATGTCCTGTTTTCAGCTTCTCATTATAACATGAGCAAACATTAGGAAACAAGTTATATTTGGCTGGGTGTGGTGGCTCACGCCAGTAATCCCAGCACTTTAGGAGGCTGAGGTGGGTGGATCACAAGGTCAGGACTTCAAGACCAGGTTGGCCAATATGGAGAAACTCTATCTCTACTAAAAATACAAAACTTAACAGGGTGTGGTGGCTGGTGCCTATAGTCCCAGCTGCTCAGGAGGCTGAGGCCAGAGAATTGCTTGAACCTGAGAGGCAGAGGTTGCAGTGAGCTGAGATCTCACCACTGCACTCCAGTCTGGGTGACAGAGTGAGACTCCATCTCAAAAAAAAAAAACAAAAAAAAAGAAAGAAAAAGAAACAAGTTATATGACTATAGACAAATTCCCAGCATATTTATAATGTCTTCTAATTGTTTAAAGGCAATGAAGTCCCCCGTAAACCCTCTGTGAAAAAGAAACATATACATTCTGAAGTCTCAAAGTAAGAGCATGTTGTGATTTGAATGAGTCTTCTCCAAAATTCATGTTAAAACTTAATCCCCATTGTGGTGGTATTAGGAGGTGGGACCTTTTGGGAGGTGATTAAGATACAAAGGCTCTGCACTCATGAATGGATTACTGCTTTACAAAAGGGCTGAAAGGAACTAGATTAGGCCCTTTTGCCCTCCTGTATTCCGCCACATGAGGACTCAGTGTTTTTCCCTCCAGAGGATGCAGCAACAACTCACCATCTTGCAAACAGAAAACAAGGCCCTCAGCAGACATGGAATCTGTCTGCACCTTCATCTTGGACTTCCCTGTCTCCAGAACTGTGAGAAAGAAATTTCTGTTTTTAATACATTACTCAGGCTGTGGTATTGTGTTTTAGGAGCACAACAGACTAAAGGAGAACATATTTCTGATTTACTAAAATTTTCAAGGAAAAGTTTAGATGTTGGTATGCTATCATAACAGTATGTTATGTGAATACATTAATTGGAAAAATAAAAAGCCATCTCATGGGCAGAATGAATTAAGGTATAATGATCTGATATAAAAATATAATGAAATAAATGCAAATATAAGAAATGGAAATGAAATAGATCATTGACATAGAAATATTAATATACTATTTAAAAGCATGAGCTTTGTGGTTTCACAAATCTTGCTTGATTTCCAGGCTTTTGTGTTATTTAACTTCACAAAGCTAGATAGCTTCAGCTTTCTAGAAAATCAACATATATGTAGTAACTACATAATCATTTTAAATTAAGGTTAAATTAAACTGTCTATATATATATGTGTGTATAAATACATACACACACACACACACACACACATACATAGAGAGAGAAACAGAATGTAGCAAAAGATCAAGTACAACAGAAAGAGAAATAAATCATAAACAAAATATTTAGAATATAGTCACAAATACAATAAAACATATTAATTATCAAAATAAATATAAATTAATTAAAATTTACATATAAAGATATTAACTCTCAAATTGAGAGAAAAAAGTATGGCTTAGAGGAAACATTATTTTAAAAGGTGACAGCATAAAGTTAAGTAAATGGATAATATCCACTGGGTGTTATTAAGCATGATAAAAATAAAATGGCAATATTATTTTTAGACAAAGTAAAATCTAAAGTAATTTTCATAAAAGTACAACAAAAAAGAGTCTATTAACTCTCTCCCTCTGCCTCTCTCTCTCTATATATATATTTTTTTAATTTATTTATACACACATATATAGCTTGTTTAATTTAACTTTAATTCAAAATTATATATGACTATATACACACAAAAACTGATATGGGTTGGCTGTGTACCCACCCAAATCTCATCTTGAATTGTAGCTCCCACAATTCCTGCCTATGAGAGGATCCTGGTGGGAGGTAACTTATTCACAGGGGCAGGTCTTTCCTGTGCTATTCTCGTGATAGTGAATATGTCTCCTGAGACCTGATGGTTTTATAAAGGTGAGTTTTTCTGCACGGGCTCTCTTCTCTTGACTGCTGCCATGTGAGATGTACCTTTCACCTTCTGCCATGATTGTGAGGCCTCCCAAATTACGTGGAATTGTGAGTCTATTAAACCTCTTTCTTTTGTAAATTGCTCAGTTTGGGTATAACTATAACAGCACCGTGAAAATGGACTAACCCCCAGCCCCCATCAAAACATACACATAAAAATGTGTATATCTTTCATATATGATAGTTACACAGTTTTATGTACCAATTCATTTAACTATATATACATATATAAACTGTATAAAATATGAAACACTGAGAAACTCCGTCTGTATAAAACCTCAAACATAACTCCATTAGCATTAGACATATAAAATAGATGCAATAAATATTCAATATGGAAATAGATAATTTAACATAGTAATTTAGAAAGAGTAAAAAGGCTTCCAGACATGATGAAGTAAAAATTGCTGGATATAACTGCTCACTATAAACAACCCACCTGGACTAAATTCATGAAACTATTTTTAACTATTGGGTAACAGGCAGCTTGGCACTGTGATCCTAGGTAGAGGGAAACAAATAAGGTGAGCTCCATAGTCACCTCAGTTTTCTCTGGGGGTAAATTTGAAACCACAGAAGTACCCACATTTCCAAATGAAGGGAGAAACACACTCAGCCTAGTGATGCTGCTGAGTTGAAGAGTTGGAAATTGCAATTCAGAGGCTGAAGGAGCTCGAAGTTGTAGAATAAAGAGGCAGAAAGCATGGACTGCTCAAAGACCTCCAAACTGAGCGTAAGGTCCTGTTGAGTTTTTGCTAAGTATTGTGCAATGTATAGAGTGAAACTTCACAGAGCTGGTCAAAGAATGTCCAGGAATGATATGCTTTGTAAAAAATAAATGTTTTCCCTTCAAGACTAGATGATGCAAGGAAGTCTGACACATAGCTTCTATCGAACATTGCATTTGAGTCTTATTCTTGGCGTAAAGCAATAATAGAAATAGAGAAATTGTTAACAGATATGAAGGAGAATATTTCATAACAAAGAAAAATTGACAGTAAAGGGTATAAAGACATAACTAAAGGTATATTATACACAAAAAATTATAATTTAATTTTTAATACTCCACTCTCAGTAATTGATAGAACATTCAATAGGTCATATGTTCAAAAAGATTTGAACAGAACTATCAAAAACATACCTAAATGACATTCATACAGCACTAAATTCAACAATGCAAAATACGCATTCTATTTAAATGCACATGGATGAATCCCAAGGTAGACCATATAATGGGTCATAAAATAAATCTCAATAAATTTCAAAATCATAAAAATATATAGTATATTTATGTTGACAAAGAATATTTGAAAATATAGCAACTGTATTAGTCCATTCTCAGGCTGCTATGAAGAAATACAAAGACTGAGTAATTTATAAGGAAAAGAGGTCTAATTGACTCATAGTTTTGCATGGCTGGGGAGGCCTCAGGAAACTAATAATCATGGCAGAAGGGGAAGCAAACACATTCTTCTTCACATGGCCACAGGAGAGAGAATGAGGGCCCAGTGAAGTGGAAGCCTGCCATGAAGCCATCAAATCTCATGAGAATTTACCCACTATCATGACAATAGTATGGGGAAAACCACCCCCATGGTTCAATTATTTCTACCCAGTGTGACCCCTGATGCTATAGGGATTACTAAAATTCAAGGCGAGATTTAGATGGGGACACAGAACCAAACCATATCAGCAACATTGTTTAAAATAATCAATGGGTCCAAGTAAAATTATAATATAAATAAGAAAACAGTTTAATATAAATGATATCAAAACATAATATACCATAATCTGAGAAGTGTAGCTAAAGCAGTTATTAGACATTTATCATTTAAAATGTAAATACTAGAGCAGAAAGAAAGAAGTTTTACAATTAATGGTCTAAGCTTCCTACTTGTGGATTTTAAAAGAACAATAAATAAACTCAAAATAAGTAGAAGAAAATAAAAAATAAAAATAAGAGAAAAACTAAAAAATAAAACAAAAGAGAAATCAAAAGTCAAAAAACTTTTAATATAAAAAATGATAGAATCTGGAAGAGTGATAAAGAATAGAAGAAAAATAAAAATTTTAAGTATTAGGAATGAAAGTGAAAACATGGACAAGAATATTATATGAACATTAAGCATCAGACCAATAAAATGCATCAAAACAATTATACTTAACAAAAGATTTGCAAAACTAATCCAAATGTTTATTTGACACAAAGGTATCAAAGCAGTTCACTAGAGAAAGAAAAAAAATCCTTTCAACACAGGATGCCTAAAAAATTGGATATCTGGATGAAATAAAGTAATGAAAGTCAATTATTTACCTGGCATCCTATATAAACGTTAATTTGACACTGATCATAGATACATTTAAATATGAAAGCTAAAGGTATAAAACTTCTTGAACAAAGTGTAAAATAGTATTACATAACCTTGGGACAGAGATTTTTTGCAGAAAAGAAAAAAATGCACTAAATTCAAAAGAAAAAAACTGGAATATATAAAAATTAAATATGTCTGCTATTCCAAATTAATCATTAAGAAAATGAAATTACAGGCCAGATTGGGAGAAGACTAGAATTCTTAAATACATGTGATGAAGGATTTTTTTTTTATATCAGAATATACTTGTAATTGCTATAGCTCAATACAAAGACAAAATCCAAAAATTGAAAACACTTGTGAACATCCCAAAAGAAGACAAAAGAATAGCTGATAAGCAAACTTAAAGGAGGTTAATATTGTTAGATGTCAGAAAATAGTAAATTCAAATTACAGTGAGATATCACTTCACACCAACTAGAATTGATAAATGCTAGAATCTGGGTAAAAATGTTCTTGAAGAAATAGAACAACTACAACCTCATAGTTTTTGGTAGGAGTTACAGATGTTGAAACTACTTTGGAAATCAGTCTAAAAGAGGTTTTTTGTTGTTGTTGTTGTGTGGTTTTTTTTGCTTGTGTGTGTTGATTTGCTTGTTTTAATAAAGTTAAATGTAGACATGCCAATCTACTCAGTGGAGAAATGAAAACATACATCCTAAAGATAGTCTTAATAATTTTAAACTGGAAAACAAAAAAACTAATACCCATCACCAAGAGAATGGAGAAAATAAAATTGTGGCATATCTGTACGTAAGACATTCACCAAAAATTACAAATAAAAAGAGAATGAATTGGAAATCAATGAAACCACATGTTCGAATGTCAAAATGTTATATTTGGCTTAAAGAAGCCAGGCACTAGCCAGGCACAGTGACTCAAGCCTGTAATCCCAACATTTCGGGAGGCCGAGGCAGGTGGATCATCTGAGGTCAAGGAGTTCAAGACCAGCCTGACCAACATGGAGAAACCCCATCTCTACTAAAAATACAAAACAACATTTACTCCGGGTGACTCTCTCTTTCTAAAGGAGAGCATTCTGGGGAAAAGCAGTTAAACTGTTTAACTTGAAATTCCAGGTACATCACTTTTAACTACAGCTTTAGCAAGTTACTCTATGTTTCTTCACCAAAATTTTCTCATCATCTCTAAAATGGGACTAAAAAATGATTAAACATACATCAACAATATACAATAGAATTGATCATGTCAAAACAAAGTGGATAATAACTATTATTATTTTCTAAATGACTTTTAAACAAAACTGAGAATACACATATATCAAAATGCACAGAGTTTGGCCAATATATGTTGGCGAAATTTTACTTACTTTCATTATTAATAAAAAGAAAAACGTATTAAAACACAAAGAGAAAGAACACTGAAATAAACTTGTTGCCAGGCAGTTTAGAAAATAAGATAACCTGATACACAAGAAAAACAAAATAAATAAATGAATACGTAAATTTAAAACAAGAAGTATGTAAATTAAATTCAAAAACCTCTTGCTTAAAACAAAGTAAAACTCTACAAAATTGGGACACTTAAATGAGAAACAAAATAAAAATAATCTATAGCATGAAGTTTTAAAATAATTTACAAAAGTATTCATGTACTTTACAATATATTGCTAAAAATTAAAAAGTTTTTTAAATATGTTAATTTCTAGCAAAATATAAATTAGCATAAGAAATACAAAAGGCAAATAATGCAAAAATTCACAAAGATATGAAAATTTGTTACAGATTTTGATTCTTATAAGAAAAGGTAGTTTTATCATTGAGTTATTTCAAATTATTAATAGGAAATTATTTCCTTAAGATTATTTGATAACATAAGAAATTTTAAAACTCTTCACCTAAGTATTGAAACTTAAATTACATAATCATTTCTATTTTTATTTTTATGTGTATATTCAAAAGTTTTAAAGAAATACTTGAATAATTTAACAATATATCAGTTGAATAATTCTAGAGAAATAATCGTATTTCCATTATTACTAGGACATTTAATATTATAAAAGCTATTATTTAATCCTTTGAAAATCTAAGCATATTACATTAAATAGTACAATAACAAGAAATATAATATTTATATTTTTAATATATTATATTTCAAAATAAGTATTTAAATACTTGCATGGATTGATTTTTAACATTGTCTAAAACTAAATATTAAATTCTCAATGTTGAAAACTAATAATGTGAGTGAATCATGCCTCTCAATATTTGAGATATTAAATAAGGTATATATTTGACATGACAATAATTAAAATAACAATGTTATGTAGAAAAACACAGATTGTTTTTCTATAATAGGCATGTGTGTTTGTCTCTGTTTGTAGCATAATATAAAATGAAAATAATATTCACCATAAGTGAGAAGTAGAATTTAAAAATTAAGAAAGCATCTAACAGAAAAGTAAAGTCAGAGTCATGTTTCAGACCATATTAGAAAACAAATGTGTGGTAGATTAAGGCGAAAATACATCACAAATTATTTGAAATAGAAACAGTAGAATTCATAGATAAAAACTGATCTTAAGAATGACAAATGTTGAGTAAAAATACACTATATAAAAGTATATTAATATGTTGACTACCCCAAAAAATCTCTGTACTTTAAAACTTGACACAATAATAAAAGCCTAAATAAAAAAACTGTGGAAATATTTTTAATATATTTGACAAAAGGTTGTAACTAAGAGATTTTAGAAATTAGAAAAGTCTAAGTTTATTAAAAAATAGCTGAACTATTTTGATAAAAACTGGAAATTCCTAATAAAATATAATAAAAGTTTACCATCATTAATAATAAAAATAGGTAAATTAGACATTTTTATGTATTAGAAAAGGTACAGTAAAGGTACATCAAAAAATTTTTCATAATTCCCTGTCAGTGGAAAGAGTAAGTTAATATACTGTTTAAAAATATCTATTTTTCAAGATAAACCAAGAAACTTATAAATAATAATATCCTGAGAACTTATGATTCTTTTTACCAGGATTATATAAAAATAATAATCAGACATAAAGAAAAAATTAATGTAAAAAATAACAAGTTTTGTATTTATTAACAATAGGAAAGGAAACAAATAAGTGATGAATAATATTGAAGTGGCTAATAAATAGTAAATAAATCACGATTATTGAATAGTTAATTAAAATCATGTGTTAAAGCATTTATAAACTTAAACAGTCACATTTCTTAGGGGAAATCAACAAATTAAATTTAAATAGATTTGATATACCATATGAAATGTAGGGTTTAGCTGCTTTATCATAAAAATGGTAATATCATTAGATTACATTTCTACAGCAATTTTAGAATATTTAACACTATTTAAAATATAACTCAAGATGTTTAAAGAATTTCAAATTGTTCCAAAACAGGTATTATTTCAATATAGTAAAATTAAAATATATACCCTGTTTCAAAAATGAGATCATTAACATTTTGCACATGAGCACTTTGGTTCTCACTCTCTCTCACTGTCTCTCTCCCCTCTCGCTTCCTTACACCCACACATAACAATATGTGGAAAACACAGTCTACTGAACAAGTCCTATATGCTTAGACTAGCCTAGATTCTTTAGAAAATTCGAAGAGCAATGTAAAATAGAAGTCACATATTCTAGTAATTCCTAGGAAGATTCAGCTTATAAAACATTATATAAACAATTTGTATTTTACATATATTTACATCAAAATAGACAGGTAGATTATAAATATTTAGATAACTATAAAGTAGAGAGAGCATTTTATGAGCTTGGGACTTGAGTTCTTCCTGAAAAATGAAATCTGGTTAAGAAGATACAAAGACTTCCTAACAGAAGTATTTGGTTGATTCCTTCAGAAACTACGCAAGATAACATAAACCCATAGATAAAATCTATTCTCTGTAATATGCTCTGCCAATGGTGGGTAGCAGAATCATCTTTTGCTGTGAAAAATGGCATAGTAATTGTGGGCCCTTCAATAAGTAACATAAAATGCAGTCATAAACAACCTCCAGAACCACTAGCTGGAAATGCTGAGATGTATTCTGCACCAGAAAATAGCAGCTGTCTTAAAAACAGTTTCTTATTATTAGACAGTAGGGCAGGCCATTTTTAAGGCTCACTCCCTGAAAACTTTACCATGTTGTTTGTCATCATAAAATGTGTGTGGTTTGTTAGAAAAAATACTTGTAACAATAGAAGAAATGTTAGGATTAAGAATTTAACACTTGGCTTTCTTTTTGTCCCATATCAACAATAAACCTGTTTTATAATACCTCCCATCTCAGGTATTACTAGGCAAATTTACTGTCTATGGCTGAACCTATATCTCCATCCTTGGTGACTTCCTGAATCACCAAGAGCACATTTATTCTATATATCCTTACTAATCTATACTATACCAATCAAACAACCTCCAAGAACTGCTCTGTATTTTATACCACAAATCTACACCCCACACACATCTTTTTCATCATATCAAGTAGACATCATGTCATCACCAAAGGCAAAAATGTAAATACTATCCTTCCCTCTACAATCAGTCTCTCAAGAGATCCAGTAAACTGGGCCAGGTGGCTCACATATGTAATCTCAGCACTTTGGGAGGCCAAGGTGGGTGGATCATGAAATCAGGAGTTTGAGACCAGCCTGACTAATATGGTGAAACCCTGTCTCTACTGGAATACAAAAATTAGCCAGGTGTGGAGGGTGTGCACCTGTAATCCCAGCTACTCAGGAGGCTGAGGCAGGAGAATCGTTTGAATCCAGGAGGCAGAGATTGCAGTGAGCTGAGATCATCCCATTGCACTCCAGCCTGGGTGACAGAGCGAGCCTCCATCTCAAATTAAAAAAAAAAAAAAAAAAAAAAGAGATCGAGTCAATTTGATCTGCAAACACATTATAAATGTATCCACTTCTCTCCATCTTGACTACTATCATATCAACACTCTTCCTAAAAGACTGCCACTGCCTTCTACTGCGTTCCATCTTTTTGTGCCCTATACTCGTTTTCCATATAACATCCAGACTGATCTTTTAAAAGTGAAAATAAGATTATATGATCATTTTAAAGCACCTAATAGTTTCCCATTATCCTTAGGATAAAATCCAAACAACTAACTCTTGGATTACAGAATCCTTAAAAAATCTTTAATTCTATCTCCAATCTCACCTCATGCTCCTTTCTCCTCCTCTCTCTATTCTAGTGCTGTCTAATTGTATTGTGTCCCTTAAATTTTTCAAGCAATTTCCCTACCTAGGGCAGATATTATGAGGGTTCACCACTATCCAGTTCTCTGACTCTAAGCAGGTTGTTTCATTTCTAAGCCCCTGTTTCAATTCAGGAGAATGTTGGATAAGATCTAGCCATAAAATGTAAGCAAAAATGACAGGCCTAAATTTCAGGCCAATTCAGTGAAAGCCTATATGTGATTCCCTACTTTCTATTTCCTTGCCTTCCCATCCATAAAGGCTTTGTGTTGCACATGGCACAGCCAAAATTTTGGTAGGATCTCAGTCAGGTGAAGCCTAAACAAGATACTAAGGGGCTTGATGAAACAGAATATTTGCCAACCTCTGTTGTATAAGCATCTTGAGAAGTAATATTTTATACCTTAAGCCATGATCAATTTAGCTTTCCCTAAATAATACATCACCTTAGGGTCTTTGAGCCATTTTCTTTGCTTTAAAAAGTCTTCCTTTTTATCAGTCCACTCTTTACTTCTTGTCATTTAGTATCTAGTTTAAATAATATTTCATCAGAAATATGCAGCTATTATCATACAATCAAAATTAGCCCCACTTCCACCCCACCCCCTGACAGTCTATATATTGTCACTCTTTGAAAAATTCTTGACGTAACTCTATCTGATACTTTTCTAGTCCATTTATTTATGTTTGTTTGTTTACTGTCTGTCTCCCCCTTAGTCTCAATAAAATAACCTTCAGTTTTGTTTGCTGCTTTAGTTCTAGGAGTTTTTTTTTAGCTTGGAACACAGAAAGTGGTCAATAATACTTCCTGAAATATTTGTCAAATTGGTGATGATTAGTTTTCACATTTTGTATTAAAGATTCTAACTTTATGATTCAATTTTTCTGACATCAAATTAACAAATACATAAATTCAAAAGGTCAATAATTACCTGAATAGTCAATTCAAGTAGTTTCTAAAAGCTTATATATCTAGGTTTATGGAAGAGGTACAACAGTATTTTTCATGTGTATTATTTAAACTTTTACATTTTTTATAGAAGAAAAGTATATTCTCCCAGAGGTTCTTACATAAGTAACACAGTATAATCATTTTGATATTTGAGTAATATCAAAACAGCTTCTTACAAGCCCCAGCAACTGTCCCCATAAATAAAGCCATATTATGCATATACCTTATGTACATGATGCCTGAAGGTACCTTAAAGGGATACTACAAAAAGCATGAAATTAAGTTGAAAGCTTTTCATTTCTGAAAGCATCCAAGGCAAACATCAGAGATAAAAATCACTTGAGCTATGTTTGTCTGCCTCATGGAGTTAATTAAACGCCAATTTTTTTCCTCTGGAGAAGCTCAGAATTAGATTCATATTGTCCTCTGAGAAAGACAAGATCATCAAGTATGCTTGTCACATTGTATAGGCCGCCCATCCTTGTGTGTAATCCCCAGGAGGGTGTTTTCCGTTTACATATTTTTCAATTATTATTTTTTTGCAATTTTTAAAGTACTGTATATATTTTATCAGAGTAGTAAATCTTGCAATTTTATATAACCTAAAAATGAAACAGATTTTTTTGGTGTAATGTTAAAACTCAATCTATATCTTTTATTCGTGATAACATTATGTTTGTTTACAGTGTACATACTATGTATGTTCCTATAAAATGCACTAGGTGCTATTGATGGTGGAAAAGAAGTAGAACACAAAATCTTGGTGCTACAAAAAACTTAAGGCCATGAAGTTAAATTTAATTACATAAAGTCATAGGACGCCAATATAAGCTAGCATATACTCAAGGGTTATGCTGAAGGCAGGGACACTTTCCGGGATGTAATTAGCAATTATTAAGACTTATAGGGATAAAGATGAAGACATATGTAAAAAATTCTAAGTGATAAGACAGGTATCCTAAAAAGATAAAAACAAAACACAGTTTTATAAAAGGTAGCTTCAGGAATACCTTGAAGTATGTGAAATATTATATTATTGTTTCAACTGAAAAGATGTCATTTAAAAACTACTGTAATAGTCCAGTTATCTGCACTTCTGCTTCTAGCCAAGATGGAAAAACAACCAGACTACCATCTACTGTAGATTGCATGTCCTCTCTAAAACTCATGATGGTATTTTATTGCCATTGTAACAGTATTAAAACATGGACGTTTAACATGTGACTAGGCCAGGACGGAGGGTTCCACCATCATGGATGGGATTGGTGCAGGTATGAAAGGGCAAGTCTGATCCTTGTTGTTCTTTCTTTACTCTTCAGCTTTTCTGCCGTGTAAGAAAAGTGTTCCCTGCCCTTCACATCACCACACTCACAATGGAGGATGCAGTGTTCGAGAAACCATCTTGGGAACAAAGACTAAGACTTCAGTAGACATAAAACCTTTCATTGCTTTGATCTTGAGCTGCCCAGTATACAGAGCTACGAGAAATAAACATCTATTCTTTACATATTATCGAGTCTCAAGTATTCTTTACAGCAGTACAACATGGACTAAGACACTAACCCACCTGATCTTCACCCCACCACCAAAAAGAGACAAAGTTTAGGGTAAAACAGTTTTTAAGACACTAGACTTTAAGAAATAAATGATAGTGTTTCTTGGCAGATTGGGGGGGAAAGTGAACCAGGTGATTTATTCCCAGATTACTTCATTGGGAGAATTTCTAGTCTACAGTACAGGGAAGTGGAATCCAGGCAAAGCCAGACAGTCATTTTGAGTGAAAAATATAGAACTGAGAGTTCAGGAAGACCAAAGCTGCTGGAGTTTTCAGGACAGAGTAGCTGAGATTTGAGACTGAGCAGATGTGATTATTCAGCAGGGAAGAGTTTCATGCACATATGTCAGGTAACTACTTGAGTCCAAAAAAGAACCACCAAAAAGAACTAGGGGAACAGTAGGAGACACTAGCACAGAGCTGAACATAGTTCCTGTTTTTACCAAAATGACTGGAAAATCTCATAATTTGTGCAACACTGGCTGGAGTAGTAAGAAGGGTCTTGCCTCTCAGTTCACATTTCTGAAGTGTTTCACAGCCCTGGTCCCACCTAACATCTTAGAAAAAGCCCAAAATAATTCAACTATTTATAAGTAACTTAAATTGTCTAAAAGAAAATTTAAAAATATATTGAGCACCACAAAAAATGTATTTATGACAACTGTTATTTAATCAAAATTATCAGGCATGCAAAGAAGCAGGAAATTGTGACTCAAAATAAAAGGAAAAAACAACCAATCAAAATTGACGTAAACTAATACTAGTGAAAACTTTAAAATAGCTAACTACAGCTTTTCAAAAATTTAAAAAGATATAAGATATTTTTTAAAAAGATGCAAATCAAACTATAAATAAAGACAATAATAGCTGAAATTAAAAATAAACTGGAAGATATTAATGACAGATTAGATATTGCAGGTAAAACTATTAGTAAATTTGAGCACATTAAAATATAAATTAAAAATAACAAAAATGGAGAAAATAATTTTTAAAATGAGCACAGCATCAGTGACCCATGAAAGAACTTCAAATAGACTACTAAATGTATAATTGGAATCCACAAAGGCAAAGAGAAGGGAAGGGAGACAAAAACATTTTAATAAATATGGCCAATTTTTTTCCAGACTTAATATGGCTATTTTTTTCCAGAAAACTGTAAAGCTGCAGATTTAATTAACTCAATAAACTCAAAGCATAAAATAACATAAAAAAGACTACATCACGGTATATGAAAATCAATATTTTCAGAATCAATAATTAATTAATAGTGTACAGGGAAAAAAGACTCATTACATGTAGAAAAACTATTATAGGATGTCAGACAATATTTCAAAAACAATGGAAGCCAAAATACATTAAAGCAGCACTTTCAAAGTAGTACAAAGACAAAAGCAAAATACCTACCAACCTAGAATTATATATCAAGTAAAAATTTTATTTTGAAATAGAAGCAAAATGAAGAGTCTTTTAAATAAATAAAAACTAAAAGAATTTATCAATACCAGACCCTCCATATTAGAAATGTTAAAAGAAGCCCTTCAGGAAGAAGAAAAATATTAATAGATTAAGACATGTACTACCTTTCAAATAAATGTGAAATGTCAAAAAATGATAACTATATTACTTCACATATAATAATTATTTCTTACCATTTGACTCTCTTTTAAATCTAACTACTAAAAATTAACAATGTACTATAGGCTTTACAAATACGTGAAATAAAATATGTAACAATGGAACGAAGAATAGAAAGTAAGATTTGGAAGTTTACTAATGTAAAGTCCTTTACTTTATAAGTGGTGTAGTATCACCAGAAGGTAGATTGTGATAAGTTAAAGATGCACACTATAAATCTTAAAGAAACGCTCAATGGCATAGAAACATAAAGAAATATAAAACTGGGATAGCTAATAAGACAGCAAATTAGATAAAATTTTAAAAAATAAAAAGGAAGGAAAACAGGTAAAAGAACAAATAATACATGGGACAAATAGAAAACTAATAACAATATAAAATATCTAAACCTAATCATATATAAATAATCATATGAGTTGTAAATAATCTGAAGGCATTACTAGACTGAATAAAAAGATAAGACTTGACTGTCCACTGCCAACTGGAAATGCACTTCAAGGCATTCCCTGGATAAAATATGAAAGTAAAAGAATGAGAAAAACATAACATAATAATAACCAAAAAAAAAAAAAAGCCTGGAGTGCCATTATTAATATCAGACAATGAAAATATCAAAGGAAAAATGTTATCTTGGATAAAGAGGTCATTTTATAATGATAAAGGATTCAGTATATTAAGAGGACACAATAATTGCAAATGATTATGTGTCTGATAACAGAATTTCAGAATATTATAAACAAAATTGAAAGAACATCAAGAAGAAATACACACCTTGACAGTTACACTTAGAAATTTTATATCCCTTTCTTAGTAATTGGCAGAACAAATTGACAGAAAAATCAGTAAAGGTATAAAAATATTTGAACAGTATTTAACAATTTGACTGAATTGACATTTATAGAATGTGCCGACCAATAAAATCAGAATACACACATAGACCATATGCTGGATCATTAAAAGTAATAATAATAAGATGATTTAGAAACAACTTCTCAATAGATTCAAAAGGTTTCAAGTCATAGTAATTGCATTCTCAGATCACAATAAAATTAAATTACCAATTAATAATACAAAGTTTCTGTAAAATCCCTAAATATTTGAAAAGTAGATAATATATTTTCAGATAATACATGGTAAAAGAAAAAAAAATATCTGAAACTATTTTGAGCTGAGCTAAAATGAAAATACAACATATTAATATTTATGAGGTTTTGTGTATACTTTTTAATGATTAAACAGTCAGTTCATTACAAATATACAACAACCCTAAATCTCCATGTCCTCAATAACAGTGTCAATATGTATAAAACAAAAATAAAATAAAATATTTTTTAAAAAGATAAAACAACAAATCCATAATCATAATGGAGTATTTGAACATTCTCTTTTCAGTAGTCATTAGAGAATGCAAACCAAAAAAATTGGTAAATTTATATACAGGATTTGAAAAATACAATTAACAAATTTTATTGCACAAAACAGGGACAGAATGCATCTTCATTTCAAGTGCACATGGATTATTCACAAAAATGTACCATATGCTGTTTTGTAAAGAAAGCTCAAGATGTATATATTTTTAAATTAAATGTATTCATACTCTGATATCTCATTACAGTGAAATTAAACTAAAAATAAATAACAAAAACAAACCTAGGCATTGATCTACTGCTTAGAAAGTAAGCAGTATACTTCTAAAACACCTATGACTCAAAAATGAGAAAATATTTTATCTATATATAAATTTATAATATGTATATATTATGTTTACACATTATAAATATGTATTTATAACTGTATAATGGTATAAGCATATTTTCCCTTATCTTTCTTTAAATTTTTATATAATTTTAGAAAAAAAAGAAACTTTTTCAAAATTAATAAGATCAACTCCTTTCTTCTGTACCTGCTATTTAGTGCAGTGATGCTACTAATTTGTAATATGGTTAGATGCATTTGTCAGTCTGCATTCCATCTTGGCTTCTCCCAATGTCCTCATTGACACTTTCTTCTTATGTTCTTATGTTAGAAGCTAACATTTTTGGTGTGCAGTTCTATGGGTTTGACAAATGCATAGACTCATGTACATATCATCATAGTTCCACACTAATCAATTCCATCTCTGCAAAAATGTTCTATGCTACCCTTGTAAGCAATCCATTTTCTTACGTCAAACCCTGGCAACTACTCATATGTTCCCTATAGTTTTGCCTTTTACGGAATAAATAAAAATCAACGTGTAGCTTTTTGAGTGTAGCTCCTTTCACATAGAAATATACACTTCAACTTAATCCATGTTATGTGAATTACTAATTCTTTCCTTTTTATTGCTGAATGGGATCCCATTACATGTATGTAAATAAAATATTTGTGTATTTACCTATTGAAGAAAATATGGGTCATTTCCAAGTTTTGGTGATTATAAATAAAGCTACTAAAAACATTAGAGCACACATATTTTTCAGTTCACGTGAGTAAATATCTAAGAGTACGATTGTTGAGTTGTATGATAAATGCAGGTTTAACTTCAGAAAAAACTGCTAAACTGATTTCTAATGTGACTATGATTTTATATACCACCAGCAGTATATGAGAGTTAGATTTATACTATATCGTTACTATCATTTAATATGGACAATCAAGTTGTCATTTTAATACATTTTATTTCTAATTTGTGCTGAACATTTTTTAATGCTAAAACATGCTTATTTCCCATCTGATTATCTTTTTAGTTTTGTTTCTGCTTGTGTATTTTGCCCATTTTTAATTGTTTGTTCAATTATTACTGAACTTTAAGAATTTAAAATTTCTTTATTAGACATTTAATTTGTAAATATTTTATTCCAGTTCTTGGATTTCTAAAATTATTTTAATAGTATCTTTAACATAGAAAACATTTTGAATTTTTTAAAAGTCCAATTAACATTATGTAATAAATCGTATTTTTGGTATTATAGATAAAAAACGTTTACCAGGCTAAGTGCAGTGGCTCATATCTGTAATCCCAGCAGTTTGGGAGGCCAAGGTAGGTGAATCACCTGAGGCCGGGAGTTCAAGACCAGCCTGGCTAACATGGTGAAATTCTGTCTCTACTAAAATTACAAAAATTAGTCAGGCATGGTTGCAGGCACCTGTAACCTCAGCTACTTGGGAGGCTGAGGCAGCGGAGTCACTTGAATCTGGTAGGCGGAGGTTACAGTGAGCCAAGATCATACCATTGCACTCCAGACTGGTGACAAGAACGAGAATCTGTCTCAAAACAAAACAAAACAAAACAAAACAAAACAAAAACTGTTTATTAAATCTAAGAGCCACACATTTTCTTCAACATCTTTTCCTAAATTTATAATTTTACATTTTGTACTTAAATTTATGATTGTTTTTTGAAGTTTGTTGGTTTGTTTCCTTTTTTAAAAATTTTCCTTATAACTACCTCTTTGTCTTAAAGTTATACTAAAATGCTATTTAAAATTTCAAACATTTTTGGCATTGTTCAGATTACCTTTTTGACTGCTATTTAGTTTACTTCTGTTGTGGTCTGGTTAACATATTTCATAGAAATTCTCCTATTTTAAATTTGTTATTGTTTATACTATGGCTCAGAATGTGGTCTAACTTGATTAATTTTTATTGAGAAGTTTAATATGAAATGTATTCTGCTTTTTCTGGGTAGAACATTTTATAGATGTAATTTAGATCTACTTTGACATTATTGCACAGCCTTTCTATATAATAAATATTTTTTTCTAATTATTTTATGAATCACTGAGACAAAAGTGTTAAAACCTTCACCTATTTTGTATTTTAGTTTTATAATCTTTTGCCCTAGGCATTGTGAAGTTTCCTTGTTGGATGCACATGTGAGCAGTATTTTTAGAGGATTGCCCACCTTTTTATCATGTAATGTCTTAATTTAGTCCACATGAATTTCCTACTTCTAAATTCTACTTTATTTGCTATTACAATATTTCCATAAGCTTTCCTCTGAAAAATATTTGCATAGCATAATCCTTTTCATATTATTACTTTTTTTTTTTTTTTTTTTTTTTTTTTTTTGAGACGGAGTTTCGTTCTTGTTACCCAGGCTGGAGTGCAATGGCGCGATCTCGGCTCAGGGCAACTTCTGCCTCCTGGGTTCAAGAAATTCTCCTGCCTCAGCCTCCCCAGTAGCTGGGACTACAGGCATGCGCCACCATGCCCAGCTAATTTTTGTATTTTTAGTAGAGACAGGGTTTCACCATGTTGACCAGGATTGTCTCGATCTCTTGACCTCGTGATCCACCCGCCTCGGCCTCCCAAAGTGCTGGGATTATAGGCGCGAGCCACCGCCCCGGCCCATACTATTACTTTTAACTTATCTATTTATATTTAAAGCTGAATTCTTGTAAACTTCATGTTCATGGATTTTATTTAATACAATCCTACAATATCTGCCTTTTATTTTTGTGTATTTAGACCATTTATATTTAATATGACTCTTGACATGATTCGATCAAAATCCATAATTTTTCTTGATGTTTCTATATTATGTTATTCAAGAATTTTAATGACTCCGTGTTTTCTTCTCTATTGACTTACTATATATGTCCTTTATTTATAATTTATTTTTTGCCTGAGGGTTTACTTTATTAATAAATCTTAATCCAAATGAACATTCACAAAATATAATACTGCTTCATGTCCACATAAGTACTTTACAACTATATATTATTACTTCAATTCCTTGCCATTCTTTATGCTATTTTTGTCATAGAAGTTACTTTTTTTATGCTATGAGTACACACTACATTGTTATTATTTCTAGATATGCATTAACATTTCAGAACAATTGAAAGTAATAAAAAATTATTTTAACTCATCTTCCAGTACTCATCACTTTTTAACAAAATGCAAAATTTCAGTCTAATACATACACACACACACACACACACACGCACACACACACACGCACATACACACACGCACGCACACCCGATATTATTTTTCTGAAGAACATTTTTTTAATTATTTGTAGAATAATTTTTTCTGAGAAAGTATTTTTGAGATATTTTCACTGAGTATAGAATTCTAGGTTGACTTTGATTTTTGTTTTTGTTTATCATTCAGCACTTAAAAAGATATTTCTTTGTTGTCTTCTGGTTTTATGTCCTCGGGCATAAAATATTCCGTAACTCTTTGTTCTTCTACATATGATGTTTCTTTTTTAAAAAAAAAAAATTCATCTACCTTCAAGATTTTCTTAAAAGTTTCATCAGTTAGAACATATACTGTATTAAATATTCAAGTTGTTTTAAAAACAATCTTTATTCTGCTTAATTTTCTCTGAGATTTCGAATATGTAGTTCAGTATTACTGTTGAGAAATTTTTTTCGTGTTGAGAAATTCTTGGCCATTATTTTTGTCAAATAATAATTTTATGCTGCCTTGCTCTCTCCTATTTGTAGAGCTTTTTGATATAAACTCGAGGCTTTAGACATTCTTTTCTTTCTTTTTTTCTCACTCTTTTTTCTTATTCTGCTTCAGTTTGGACAATTTTTATTAACCTGTCTTATAGTTCACTTATTATTTCCTCAGCTTTGTTGAGTCTACTGATTAACACATCAGATATTCTTCATCTCTGTTACTCTGGTTTATTTCTAGTATTTACATTTAATTATTCCTTATAATTTTCAACTCTGCTGGAATTACTCATCCATCTTAATGTTGATCTCATTTTCATTAGTGTTTTATCATATTAATTATACTTATTTTATATTTTCTCTCAGCTAGGTCTAATATCTTTGTTCTCTTTGAGTTTCATTTTGATGACTGTTTTGTCCCTTAGGAGTGTGCTTTCTGTTGCCTTTTGCAGACCTCATAATCTTTTGTGGAAAACTAGACATCTTAGTAGGATAGTGGGTGACTAAGGTAAATTGTTTGCTTGTTTGTTTCTCTCTCATCTGGAAATGGGCACACCTTCCTTCTGCTTGGCTTTTCAACAGGGGTTTGAGTTTGTCTACTTAATATTCGGGCAAGTTTTATGTTTATCATTGCTATGGTTGCATTCACTGCACTATTACCTTCTAATTTCTGTAGGGATAACTTGCCTTCAGGGTAGTTGTTGATTTGTCAGAGTAATAACCGTTCAGCACTGTACCTTAGGCACTACCTTCGTGCTTTTCCTTCAAGAAGGTATTTTGGCATTTTCTTGCTTTTCTTCTGTCCATTCCCCTACAGTGTTCTGTAACTGCTTGTTATTTAAAGCATGTTATCTCAGTATAAGTTTAGGGTGATGTGGCTATTCTTTGTTGTTTTTATTGGTTTAGCCAGGCATGATGTCTGAGAGTGTGGTCACTTTACTTCTTCCCCCTCTCCCAGTAGAGTTCCAGGTACAACATATACCAACTTCTCTCTTCCAGGCACAGGGGCATTTTTCTATTGCCTTTCTCAGTTGCAATCAATTTTGACAATTTTTCTTAAAAATACTGTATTTTGTATTCCTCTTGCCCCAAATTGAAGATCGGTTTCATAAGGGACAGGGGATAAATATTTATGTATAGTTTGTATATAATATGTGCATTATATATTATATATTAATATAATATAATATTCATTATATATCACATATAATATATAATATATATTATATAATACATATAATATGCATATATATTATATGTATTATATAATACAATATACATACATATATACATATATTTATATATTATATGTATATGTAAATATGTACATATACATATTATATATGTACATATACATATTATATATGTTAATATATATGATATATTACAATATGCATGTTATAATCTATATTATACTTATGAATAATGGATTATAATATGCAATATTATATGTATACATAATTATAATTACAATATGAATTATGCATTATATATAATATATATGCACATATATACATATAGCTTATATATGTAATTTTATGTATATAATTTTTTGTGTGTATATGTGTACACATAAAATTTATAGACATAAAATGTACATGTATAGAAACAAAAAATATATATACATACACACATTTATCTTTTAGAAGAAGTGTCTTCAAATTACATTCATTACAAAAGTGCCCATCCTGTCCACATTCATGTTCATTTTGCAATTTATAGAGATACAGAAATCATGAAGGCTTTTCTTGTGTGACATAGGATAGATAACAATAAAACACTTGTTTTATTTCAAATTACTCAAGTTTATAGCTGTTTTGATGTTCAGGACAACTGGATGAGGATAATGGTATTTACCATGTCTATACCAATTTTCATGTGCCAAACATTGTGCTGAAAATTTTATGTAAACAGTATAACCTAAAAATTACTGAAATCCTAAGAAGTGAATATTTTTATTCACATTTTATAGATAAGTAAACAGAGACTAACATTATACCCCTGTAACTTGTATTTGAATAATCCAATATTAAGACATGCATTTCTCTCTCCTTATATTTATTATTACTAATCAGTAACTTGCACATTCTCAGTACAAGTTCTCAGTTGGGAACTTAACTGAATTAACGTTTTTTCACTTGTTAAGAGAATTAATAC
The DNA here is from genome assembly GCA_036589455.1 of Ateles fusciceps. Classification (NCBI taxonomy): domain Eukaryota; kingdom Metazoa; phylum Chordata; class Mammalia; order Primates; family Atelidae; genus Ateles; species Ateles fusciceps. Next base: position 1,099,716 of record JAZHEH010002924.1, on the reverse strand, counting down.
CCAACATCACCATATGTACACACAGCAGATAGCAAAGTCTTTAAAATACATATGTTATCATTACTGTCCCCAAAGTCTTAGAAGAAAATGATTAGTTGCAAGAGAGCATTTTTGGGCCAATCATAACAAACATTATGAAAACTTTAACAAGTGCATCTTGATTGGGAAACCATACCAGAATTATTGGGCAAAGAGAAGGGGAGGGTAGCAAATCATATAATTGTTAAAGTCGTAATTGTGGACTGTGCCATCGACTATGTATGTGATGTAATGTTAAGGACAGCATTGAAGACTGCCAGAACTGTACTGTCTTCTTCATAGTGTAAGACCTGAAATTTCACTTTCAGAGTACCTTATATTTCCACTTAAAACCTGATAATTAAGAAAATGAAAATCTTCTTGAGGGGAGTGATGTTGAAATTCTCTAAGATGAATAATCTTGAGACACTTCTTATAGGACAGCTTTTGAAAATAAGATAACATAATCAGTCGAAAAATTTAAATTAGTTGTGTATGGTGGGGAAATGGATGCAACAAACTTTTTTTATGCCTGTGGCCAAAAATCATTATTTATCTGAAAGATTCAGTGTTCTTCTGAGTCTTCCTGTAAACAAAGAATGAATCTAATTCATATCTAAAGTCTAGGATTTGAATTATTAATATAGTTTACATAATTACTGGGTAAACACAAAAGTAGGTAGAAAATAGGTTTATTTTATATAAGCATGACTTAAAAGGGAAGAAAAGGCTTTGGCTTCACATTTTTAATTCAATGTTTAGCTTCACATTTTTAATTCTTCATCATATTCATTATAAAAAACAGGTACTTTATCAAATAGCTAAGGACCAAGTTTTAATTATCCTCACAATAGATAGAATATCAGTTCCATGAGTGAAGGGATCTTCATTGACTTGTTTAACTCTATTTACCCCAGTATTTCCTGTGCTTTTAACAGTGCTGAGTACATGTAACCATTAGATGAACTCTATACCACCATGGCCCTAGATGTAGTAATTATTCTCCAACTTACTTCCACTTGCTGAGTATGTGGTCTTTATTGAGTCTGATGATAATACCAATCTCACTGGATTGTGGAAAAAATTGAGGGAAGTAATGTATATTAAAAGTTTAGTCAGAGTCTGATACATGGTAAGCACATAATGTGTTTTGATTAAAGAATTTTTTAAAAATTTTAAATTCTATTATTAGTCATATGCCTTTTAATTTCCAGTTGCTTCTATTAGTTTTCATTGATGCTTCAGTTTGTTCAGAAGTGTTCTCAATATTACTGATCTGCTTTTACCTTGATGACCAAGTAAATATTTATTAAATCTTTATGTTCAAGGATGTATCCTAAGCTCATATAGTCATGATAAGCTCCTGCTCAGTCAAAATCACACATATAATTTCTCAATAAAGCTAGAATAAATTTATTTATTTAATTCCCTTTTCCTTATCACCTTGAACCACCCCACTGGGATAAACATTTTTAATATGGAAGAGTTGAGAACCATCCCCAGCCTACGAGAATTTCATTCATTTTAATTCAGTAAAATCAAATATACAGAAGAGCTTGTAGAAAAAAAAAAATGTTAACCAAACTATAACCACTATGAACTATAAGCACTATAAACACATTATAACCACTATGAACTACTAAGATTGATATTAATTGGTTTCACAATCTCAAGAAGTCAGAAAAAAATGAAACAATTCAACCCAGTGTCAGTGGTTACAGATCTCAAAATAACTGATGCCTAGCCTATGCTGTGAGTTACAGACTTTCCACATTCCTGTTGCATTTGACATCAAGTAGCCTCAGCCTTTCCCTTATGATCCTGTAAGAAAATAAGGTTTTATTCTATGCTCTGGTGAAGTTCCATTTCAAATCTGGGCAGCAAGACAGGATGGAATTGCTGCACGACTCTCTTCTCCTTAAAAACATATTATCCCCTAATGGATATACCTTCACCTTCCCACCCTTCCCTAGGAGAGAACAGTCTGTGGCATTTTAAAAAATGTGCTGTAAATTGGCAGGCACAAGCACCCTAAAAGATTATAAAATAAACATGAATCCCCTTTGAAAAAAACTTTATATTTTCATCACATCCCTTGTAAGCTAACACACTGCACTGTTTACAGTCTTCCACTACAATATATTTTGAAACGATTACCTTCTTCTGAGTCATTTGTGTCATAATGCTCTCCATAGGTACCCATAAAATGAAAATGTAAGCTGTTTTTATTGGCCACACTACATCTTAATTGAAAATATTAAAGGGGATTGCTCTCCTACTGATTTTTTTCTCTCCATTTAATTGGCTAATCATATGATATTTTTAATGGAATAATCGTGAAAGAAAATATGAATCTAATTTAAATTCAAACTGGATTTGGGATATTTAAGAGATTATCCCAGAGTAGCAGAGGGTGCATGAGGCAATAAACATCTGTTCATTCCTGACCACTAGCCTTGGTGTTTATGAGCTTGGGGCATATTTATTTTCAGGAGACATGATTCTCTACATTTGAGCTTTAGCTGTTTTACTGCTGTGTTTTTAGTGAAAAATTTTAAATTTATTATCAGATTTTTGTCTATTCTTTTTTTACTTCTCTCCTTGCAGTTATATTCAAATGCAATTCTGACAAATGAGAAATTGTCCCAGGGAATCACCACACCCTACTGAGAGGAAGCATTCAGCCATTTATTTGTTATTGGCTACAATATAGTGTAAATAGATGAACCAAACCATGTAACAGCAACTGAGCATGTCTCTGTGTAAGATCACCAGGGATTTAGTGATTAAAAATTAAATATTTTATTCATGCCTTCATTCAAGTGCTTTTGAGTATCTACCATTGTAATAACATAGGAGAAACTACTCTAAACTAAAGAAAGACAAGTCTGAACAACCTGGGAGAGTTTATAGTCCAGTAAGGGAGATAGAACCTACTTTGTGTGTAAAACATTTCTGCAGTTTTAGGCATTCAGGACAATAATACAAACAGTGACACACACAAGGATATAACAAGCTCATTAAATGAATGTTACAGATGATAATTGATACGTAAATTCAGAGAAGAGACACAGACCATAATGGACTCAGGTAACCAAAAAAGTGTTCAATCTAGAATATTGGCTTTGAATTTCAGATACGTAAAATCTGTAATTGTGATAAAACGAACTTGGAGATGCTACAGGGTGTATACATTCTCACGCATGGCTAGCAAAGAGTAGGAAACAAAACTTATGAGTGTATAAGGTGAAGTTTCCTCGACCCTATCAAACTGTAAGTATAAAAGAGTTCTCATTAACAGCAATATTGCATATATAATGGCTTTCCATATTTTTTTTAATACAAGCTGAGGTCCCCTGCAAGGGTTCCTAAAGTACATCTAAGAATCGACATGAGTGGCATCTCACTCATGTTTATAATCATTGTTTTGTTGGTCCTTACAGAACTTTCCTCGAGCAAAGCTATTGTTTCTCTAAGTCTTGCCATATGCTCTCCAGTTTTCATAGTCTTGCTTTTGACCCTCCCATTGCAACCCTGGGAACAGTGATTTCAGCCAACACTCTGCTAGACATCATTATCTCCTTGGATGTTTTGATGCACACTTCTGGTAAGAAGCCATATGCAAAGAAGCCTACAGTGTCCAAACTTCATCTTTTTCCAAGGTAAAGTGGGGCCTACTTCTCTCCACTTTGCATTACACTCACTTAGAAGAATCTCAAGAATATATCACTTATATTCCAAAGACCCCAAAAGCTTTTGGTGAAGGTACTCTTCTGTGTTTCTTATGCCTCCTGCAATAAGGCTCCTGAAGCCTCAGGCATTAAGCCAACGGGTTTTGGGCCATCTGTTTATTTGAAGCCAAGGTTTTGCTATGGGTGAGCTCATCAAACTGGACTTTTTTCCTTCAGATTAATTCCAATCAAGTTGATATTTTCATTCTTTTGTAGAAATACATTTCTGTGGAATCTTTCCGCAGATCACCAATCCTATGTAGTCAAGCTTGAGGGCTCACAGCAGTATTTAACACTTACATTTGAGATACTGTGCAAAATTTAGTATTTCACTGGAAACTCAAGACATTGATGCATACCAGACATTATCATTCTATTGGACGTATATTTTGACAACTGAATTATTCTTACAATATGTCTTTAATATATGAATTCCATTACAACATAAGGAATCTACTTTGGGCCTCTTTGGGCCCTTCCAAGTGATTTATGTGAGATTACAAACCAGCTTCAGAGACTGGCCTTCAGATTAGCGTTTGGTTTGAGAATAGTTACAAAGAAATGCATGTGATTTTAAGTGGCTTTAGAGAGCTTCAAGGAAGAAGAGCAATGGCAATTTTGGAATTGTACATTACTCTATTAAATAGCATATACTCCATCTTTGAGTTAGATCCTTTACTGCAAAAAAGAAATACATTGGACAGGGATTTAAGCAACCAAACTGTTATTGATTGTCAGTGGTTTAAATTATGATCTTAGTTCACTACAGTCCTTGGCAAAATTTCTTCCCAAGGTGAATGCCTCATAGAATGACCATCCATTTTAATTTGGGGCCAATATTTCAGTGATATTCTTGCTCAAAAAACAGAAAAAAAAAACCTTTAGAAATAAAGAAAATACATTGTGTGAGGGATCAATGGTAGTTTAAGTGAATCATGAGGCAGAAAGGAGTAAGTAACTATAGTCTGACACCTCATAATATTGTTTTTGTTCTTTTATATCTAAAATCAGTTATTTAATGTCCTTCGTGAAACCAAGGTCTTGGGAAGGGTAAATACCATAAACTTCTTAAAAGGGGTTTACACATAATAATAGTCTTTTAATTATTCACCCTTAATATTCACTTAACCTTCACTTTTTGGATATTACCACCACTAACCTCATCTGAAAATTTAGATAACCTAGCTGAAAGTTAGGGGGTGTGGTTTTGTTGCAGGCGAAACTTAAACTTATGTTTCTCGAGGCATATGTTTTTCTTATCTGGTCCTTGGTTTCTTTCTGTAGAAAATAAAGATTATTGAATCTTAGACTCAGAGGTGTTCTACTCTAAGATTCCATGGTGCTCTGATTCTTGATTATCACGTTAGCTAAGAACCAATTATAATAGTCTTGGTGTCTGCCCCATAAGAATTACATAGATGATTACAGCATGAACTTTCTAGATCAGTGGAATATATTTATTATTATTTTTTTATGTTGCATGTATATATTTCTCCTGGTCTGTAATTACTTAGGTAAAAGTTTGGGTTTACTTTGTAGTGGAACCACATTTTGAAATGCCTTCCTGATTTCTTATAATTTTGTTTTCTGTTTGCTGATGCTGTTGTGAAACCCAGGCCTTTCTGGACTTCTTTTTATATATGTTGGCCAACCAGATTTTTATACAATCTATATTTCTAACATTTGATACGTATTAGAGATGAGACAATCTTTAGTGCCCATACCTGAAGGCTGATGTATATATTTTCTGCTTTTCTATATGCTGTGTTTAAAACTTATCTGGATATAAGAGTCATAGTTTCAAAACCTCATGGTATCATAATGATAACCACAGTGGAATAGAAATTCCATTAATTTTTTCTTATAAACTGTAAGATTTTAGTTTTAGAATGTTAAGAATATAATATGAAATGTCATTTGTAAAGTCTCCTGATTACTCTTAAACCTTAAAAACTTGAGATCCTGAGGTTCTGATTTCTTGTCAGTCCATATAATCAAGACAATCTTCCATTTTCACTATAGTATACATTTATATATTGGGTAAAATTAATATTCTTTCTTCTTTGAACCATCTCAAATTTGAAAATAGAAGACACACATAGCTTTCCAGACCCCAGAAAGGGTCAGAATAAAGATAAGTCATTTCTTTAACAACAAGTGTCCATAATTCTAGTGCTCAAACCAAAGGGATTCTCTTCCAATCAGATTTATGATCCTTTAACCCATAACTCCATATGTGACTGGATACACTATGAGACATCATGAAGATAAAATTTCTTTTCGTATATTTGCATTAATTGTTATTCTGAAAAATCTCTATTTTTACCTTATTGTATATTAATGCAAAGGTAGTTTTGATCAAATAAAAAATGAGACCAGGGTAGAATATTGCATGACCTACATATTTTAGCCACACATTTTACTCTCTGGATTCTCAACGCACTTCACTGGAAATCCTCTTCTTGAGGCTGATAGATAAATTGTGTAAATATACATGGTAGCCCAAAGAAACAATGAAAAAGAGGCAGAGAAAAGGGTAAAGATCAGAACCCAGGGGGCTGCTTGTACTGAAAAATTATATTAATGAGGAATAACCAAAGAATACAGAGTAGTGGAGTTATAGAAGGAGAACAAGAAGACTTTAATGAGATTACAGGCCAGGGAGAAGAAAAATTTAAGCGATAATAGTGTCAAATGCTACAAATGGTAAAAATGATAAGGACAAGAAGAGCACAGTAAGTCTAAAAACTTGGAGAAAATTATTTTTGTAGAATCTCTATGGCATATTTCTTTGAATTACTTTAACCTTACTACAGCACACTCAACATATTATAGGACAATATTTTGTATATAGATAGAGTTTATAACCACCTGATGAAAGGAAAAATTGATAGTCAAATGTATATCAAGTTAACTGTTTCTCTCTTTGGAGTACAATGGAGAAATTGTACAAATGAATGAAAATTAATTTTTCAGAATTTAGCCCTGAGATGTCATCCAGAAACATTAAAACTTGGTACACATCATATGTTTTTCTTACCCAATATCATTGCATAACTTCTTTTTAATGGTGGACGCTGCTTCCAAGCCTCTCACTTACACATGCAAATGACTCATCTTCTTATGAAGCTCGTTACTATATTGAAACTTTATAGGACATGAAGTGACAGAAAATTTAGAGTTCCCCACTGTCATTATGATCACATTAATTAAGCAATAAGACCCAGCAGTGCAGGAACTACATTGTGTTAATTCATATCTTGGGATGAATGTTAAAAGTGGTGCTTGGGAATGAAGCCACAGGACTCCCATTAATGTCATGAGGTTATGTGGATTAATGCTGGACACCTGCTCCTCAACTCTGTCATTGATGTTAACAAGAAGTCCTGGCTTACCTTAACTCCTTGTGGAAATGTGAATGTTCTCCACATTTCTTTTTAATGCCTCTGTTCAAGACCATGCTATTTGCCAACATTTTCCCTCATATTCAAGATATGATTGAAAAGTTGTAGGTAAATTAAAATGTGAAATTAGAAAGTCAGAGATGTTTGGGTGGACATGTTGTTAGTTTCATGAGAAGACATAGTATAATGATGTCTTACTAACATGTGGGGTGTAAACAAACAAAATAGGGCTGGAGTAGAAGCCCATCTAAGGATATATTTGGAATACATTATAGGTTTAATGAAGAATGGAGACTTCTAAAACTGGGAAGTATAGCAGGTGCTCCAGTTATGGACAGGCAAGTTTCAGAATCTGGAAATGCATCCATCCAGTTGATTTTCAAATTCCATGAATAATGAAGGAATCTCACCTTTGGACAAAGCAGTTTTCTTCACCTATGTTTTCTACCCACTCTTTAGTGTCAGTGGCTTTGGATCAATTCTTATTAGTGATATGTAGGAGGAGTTTTACTCTAATTCAGGGGGTTCTCAAACTGTACTCTCAGGACCAACATCATCATTATTACCTGGGAACTTGTTAGAATGCAACTTACGGTGTCTTATGACAGACATACTAAATCACAAACTCTAGAGGTGGTCCATAAATATTTGTTTTAATAATCTCTCTGGGTGATTTTGAGAAATGCTAAAATTTTATAAACAAAGCTAGAATTGAAGCAGTAATATAAATGCTGTTATTATTTATGCATAGGCTCTGTCTTTTGCTTTGTCTGAGAGAGAGAATTTTGGTTATGGGCCCTCTAGAAAACTCTTTCAGGTGTTTATGTTAAATCACAAAATTGCTTTAATTTTAGTATGATTCAATAAGTCAGTTTGGCTCTCTCTTCAAAATGTGCCCATCTGGATCTTCCTAGATTTTTGTACCCTCAAAAGTCTAAAGTTACCTAGGCATAAGGAAGATAGCTATAACTCTACCTAACTTGACTTTAAAATGCAATTACTGAGCTCACCATAATGTTAGAGTTGTTCCTAGTTTGTCTCTGACCTTGTACCTTTTCCTAACACAGTAAATGCCTGTCTTGATCCTTAAATACAATCAGTAACTTTTTTTTTTAACCTGGTCACTGGATCCTTGCCTGATTCTCTCCACTTCTGACCCTTTCTTGATACATAGTTTCTATAGAACCAAAAATGTACCTTTCACTAGTAAGTTTATCTGAGAGACTAATTAGCCCCAGAACTGAACTTCCAATCCTATCTTACTGAATTTCTGAATACAGTTGTTTTCCTGAAACATTTTCATGCCCCATTATTCTGTTAAGATCCTCATTTTTCTCTATTGAATTTGCCTGCTTGTCTGGGCATGACACATGAAGCTACTCTTTCTAGACTCCATGTCCAGGCTTTCTTCTTGCCTATCTCCTACAATAAACCCTGTCTCCATTGCTGGACCTTCACAGTGGTTATATCTGGAACTAGCCTTTCCCATGCAACACCACTCCGTTCTGATTAGCTCTTGTTACTAACCCTAGCTTCCATACAGGACTCTCTCCATTGCCTAGCTGAAACAAAGAGAATTATTGCTATAGAAGTGTCAAAGCTGTATCTCCACTGACAAAGTATAGATTCACATCAGGACTACCATATTAATAATACAGAGGATAAGAGTTGAGTTATGAAATCAGACAGTATTGTTTCAAAATCTAGCTGAAGTTCTTGGTAGTTATGTGATTTCAGCAAATTACTGAATCCCCCTAAGCATCAAAGGTTTGTTCTTTTCATCCTTCTACAAGCTAATAATAATAATAACACCTTTGACATTGATTTGTTGAAAAGAGTAAAAGAACCAAGGAGAGAGCACCTGGAATATATTAGTCTCCAATAAATGTATATTACTGTTGACACTTCATTCATTTTCTGAGGATACTTAGGTGATTTGCATTGTGGTTCCTGGTCTCAAGATGCTGACAATAAAGTAGAGGTAATTAAATAAATGTTTAGATAGTAATAAGTATTAACGAAGATGTGCAAATAAATTATATATTAGATGGAGGAAGCAATATTTTTGATTAGGGGAATTGGGAAAGGAATCTTGGAGGTATTGGCATTTAACTTTATCATGAAATTTGGGAGTGATTATCTTTTCAGCAAAGCTGAAAACATAACAACGGATGACATGAGAGGTGGGGATTACAATTGATCCCACATGCCAAACTAGGTATTGTTAAGGTACTATGCAATTTAATCCTCACAGCAAAAGAGCAAGTTAGGTTTTATTGTCTCCTTCTTTAAGATGAAGAAACTGAAAGTTTGAAAGTCAATGTGAATAGAATAGGGAGGGTTGAACAAAAGTTTGGGAATTTACAACCAGAAACCAAAAAGGAGGCTTGTGGTCCAAACCGTGGTCTAAATCACAATTTCTCTTCTGGCAGCCTGGAAAGGACAAGCAGGTAACCATATCTCTCTTTGAATGCCTTCATTAATGGGGAACTCATGAGTTGATTTATCCCATCACTAGATAGTTCTAGATTTCTAAAAATATTATTTTAGAAATACCATTTCTCTGATTACTTTTGATTCTTTTTCTATCTTTATAATATTATGTTGGAAAAGAAAAACAAACAGTCTAAGGCTGAATCCTTGTGACTAGTTGTAGAGCTCAGTCAGATGTGGATCACTTCTGAAGCAGGACAGTTTTGAGGGATTTTAGACTGAATAGATTAATTTGGATAAGATACATAGTATTTATTTTTCAGAGACTATTTGGTACAGCACTACAGGGTAGAATAAATGCAGCCAATATATTTATTTTCAAATTAAATCACATATTACAAAGAACATGTATGACACAAGTGAGAGAAAAACAGAATGGTAACTATTGGATGTACATGAAAAAATCTGTTTAGATGCTTTATTAGGATTGTATGCATTAAAAATTAAATTGTATGCATTAAAAAAAGTATTTGAATCAAGAAGAAAAGGAGCTAGAATGGAGTTAGTGTTTCAATCCAAGATATAAATTGCTTCAAACTGAATTTTAAAATCACATTATTATACACTATAATCACTCTCATAATCCAGTTTAAATATGAGTTTTATTCATGCCAGATTTTTTTTTCTGCCTTTTTGCCTCTGCAAGTTATCCTTCAAGATTCATTTGATGCCCCAATTCCTGATTTGTTAAATATTCCAATCTCTATGAGATTTTCCTCTTTATGATACTTATTTTCTATCCAACAAAATCTAACAAATTAAATAGAGTCTAGTTTTTCTCCAGTTTGGTATGTGTTTGACTTTCTTCACTAGATGACTATAAAATAATCTCTAAAAACAGAAGTTATGTCTTATGCTTTTTCTCTGGATTTCAGTAAACATTTGACTGAATGGTGGAATTGATGGAATGAAATTTTTTTCTGTGCAAAAGCGTATGTATGTGTTTAACTTCTCAATACACAAGGAGAGAAAAGAAAGAAAAGAAAAGTAGAATTCCACTAGAACCTATTACAAAAGAAAGATATGAAGTGGTATAGTTAGTATACATTATATAAAAACACAGAGGTTGCTAGTTTCATTTTTGTAATAATTGTCTTCGAGACAGTTAACCATACCCCCTGCAATGTTGTTTGTGAACGTGTTTTTTTGAAACTTTTCTTCTCACAGATTGACTTTAGCATTTATTTTGGGCAGTGTGCAAATGAGAACAACCTTGGATTTATGGTAGTACTTTGTGGATGTGTGTGTGTACAGCTCTGGTTCCCATGTGGAGGGTGTAGTGTTGGGAGCATGGGATTCCATCTTCTTGGTGAAATCATTTCTCATCATGAAGAGGAATACTGTGGTACTTAATTTTTTTGTGTTAACTTAACTGGCCCATAGGCATTCCTGAAGGAAAGCAGTGAAGGGAAATATTCCTAGTGGGCAGAACTTCAGGCAGTAAACTTGGTTATTCACTTTGCTTGGAAGGAGAAATGGCTAGATGTTTGATTATATACTGATTCACGTGCTCTGGTCAATGATTTGGCTGCATAGTCAAGAACTTGGAAGGAACAGGATTGGAAAATTGATGACAAGAAAATTTGGGGAAGAAGTATCTGAATAGACACCTTTCTGAATGAACAAATATCATGAAGACATTTGTGATCCAAGTGAATGCTTAACAAAGGGTGCCCTCAGCATAGGGGCATTTTAATAATCAAGTGATTCAGATTGCTTGTTTTGTGGATTCCAGTCAGCCTCTTTTCCCAGTAACCCCCATCACTGTACAATAGGCTCATGAAAAAAAGGGCAAGGATGGAGATTATGCATGAGATCAGCCACATAGACTTCTACTCACCAAGGTAACTCTGGGTATTGGCCACATCTAAGTGCCAAATCTGCCAGCAGTGGAGACCAACACTGAGTTCCCAGTGTGGCATCATTTCCTAGGGGATCAAATTGATTACATTCGACTGCTTCTATCATAGAAAGAACAGTGTTTTGTACATACTGAATTCGACATTCTGGATACAGATTTCCCTTCTCTGCACACGATGCTTCTGCTAAAATTGCTGTTCATGTACTTAAATAATTCCTTCTCTTCCATCACCATCATGCTATTCCACACAGCATTGTTTCTGATCAAGTAACTCACTTCACAGCAAAACATGTATGGCAATGGGCTCATGCTCATGGATATCACTGGTCTTATCACATTTGCTATCAGGCTTTAAATTAGCTGGTTTGATAGAACAGTGGAATGGCCTTTTGAAGACTCAGTTACAGTGCCAGCTGGGTGACAATACCTTGCAGGGCTAGTAAAAAGCTCTCCAGAAGGTTGAATATGCTTTGAGTCAACATCCAATATATGCTGTTCATTTTCCTATAGTCAGGATGCACAGGTCCAGGAATCAAGAGGTCTAAATGGGAGTGTCACTATTCACTATTATCTCTCATGAATCACTAGCAAAATTTTTGTTCCTTATCTTTTGTGACCTTATCTTCTGTGGGCCTAGAGATCTTGCTTCCATAGGAAGAAATAGTTACCAGGAAACACAACAATGGTGCCATTGAATTAGTAGTTGAGAACACCACCCAGCCACTTTGGATATCTCTTGCTTTTAAATCAATAGGAAAAAAAAGGACATTATTGTGCTGGCTGGATGATTGATCTCACTACCAAGGGAGAACAGAACTACTGCTCCACAATAGAGGTAAGAAAGACTATGTCTGGAATGTAAGAGATATTTGGGTGTCATTTGTTATTAGCATGCCCTTCAATTAAGGCCAATGGGAAATTTCAAAAACTCAATCCAGGAAGGACTACTCAGGGCCTAGACAATTCAGGAAGAAAGGTTTATGTCAGCCCACTTGGTAAAGAACCACAACCAGCTGAGGTGCTTGAACTAAGCAAAGGGAATACAGAATAGGAAGTGGAAGAAGGTTATATAAATACCAACCACAATCAAGAGATAAGGTATAGAAAAAAAAAGACTATGATTGTCATGAGTATCCCTCTTTATTTTATTACCAATGTGTTTCTGTGTGTATCAAGCAAACACTTTTCTTCTCTCTTGTATTTCCTCATTATATAACATAAGATATATTGCCTATATATTGTAGTATTTAAGCATTGTTCATTTTACACCATTGTATTTAAGTTACATAATATCAAGAAGAAAAGTAAACATTACTCAAAGACCTTATCTCCTCTTCTGGAGAAGGTGTTACTACATTTCATGTTGTGCACAGGATAGTTGTATCAGGTTAGGTAAAATTATGACCTTGTTAGCGCCTTTATTTGGAGATTAAGAATGGTTTTTAAAGTTGTATCTAGGTGCCAAATTGACAAGGGTTGGACTCATGATTAATTTTACCTGTCATCTTTACTAAGCTATGGAGTGCCCACATATTTGGTTAACCTTTATTTCTGTTGTATCTGGGAGGGACTTTTGTATGAGATTAACATTTCAATTGGTAGACTGAGTAGGGCAGATTCCAAATGTGGGTAGGCCTCATCCAATCTGCTGAAGGCCTGAGTAGAAAAAAGGGAAAATTTTTTCTCTCTGCTTGATCATCTTTGAGCTGAAAAATTGCTCTCCAGTCTTCAGATTTGTGCTGGAACTGGCACCATCACCTTTCCTGGTTCTCAGGTCTTTGGACCATGGCTGGTACTATACCAGTACACTCACAAGTTGCAGATCTTGAACTTCTCAGCCTCCTTAATTGCACAAGCCAACTCTCTCTCTCCTTCCATATATACGTGTTATATATATTCCATTAAACTGAAAGTTATTTTATTATATGTGTATGTATACATACACATATATAGAAATCTATGTTGATATATGAGACAAATAAGTAGATATTACATTATATATATATATAATTTGTGTGTGTGTGTATATACACACATACCTATGTGTGTTTGTGTGTGTGTGTGTGTATATTTGATGTGTGTAAGAGAGAGAGGAAACCTAGACTAACACATACTGATTTCCACTGTATGATTCCCAATAAAACCAATTAACTCCAACCTAATGTCCCTGGGGCCAGAGGTTAATTTTTTTAGGTGTTGGTACTTACCAGTGGGTGAGTTTGTGGTTCAGCGGAGGATGCCTTAATGAGTTCTTCTGTCTCCTCAGCAGTCTGTCTGTCAAAAAATGTTCTCACCCAAAATATTTTGAATAGCCTTTTTCTCTTTCTCTTTTTTCTTTCTCTCTTTTTCCTTTCTTCTTCCCTGCTTTTCTTTCTTTCTTTCCTTCTTTCTTTCTTTTTCCTTTCTTTCCTTCATGTGCCTTAACTTTTCACTACCTTGGTTTTTAATTTATTACTCAGCTGATAATATCATGTCTTTCTTAATATAACTCAGTAAGTTATATTTTTAAAATAGGGTGGAATAGAAGAGTCATCTTGCTTCAAATAATTTGAAAGTATAGAAAGTTTACACTTGTGCATGTGTGTGTTTGTGTTAGACTTCATATGTGAAAGTTAGTTCAACTGAGGACAGGCTTCCAAGAACATGATATGCATATATGCATTAATACACATCTATATAAATACATACACATTTTTTTTGTTTGTTTTTTAGATGTAGTCTTGCTCTGTCTCCAGTCTGGAGTGCAGTGGTGCCATCTTGCTTCATTGCAACCTCCACCTCCCAGGTTCTAGTGATTCTCTTGCCTCAGCCTCCAGAGTACCTGGGACTACAGGCGTGCACCACCACGCCCAGCTAATTTTTGTATTTTTAGTAGAAATGGGGCTTCATCATGTTGGCCAGAGGGGTCTTGATCTCTTGACCTTGTGATCTGTCTGCCTCAGCCTCCCAAAGTGCTGGGATTATAGGAGTGAACCACCACGTCCGGCTATACACACATTTAAACAAAGGATGTTGTTGAATTTCATTTCTGATTAAAAAAAAATAAATTTCTTATTTTCAGAATTTAGGTCTGAAGAAAGTTTTATAGGTGCTTTTACATATATCTTTTTATTTATAAATTAGATCAGAAAGATCTAGAAAAATAAATATTCTTACCAAGATTATACACTTAGTTCTGGGATTGAACTAAGAGCTCTTGAATCCTAATTTATCTTCTTTCCAATACATCATATTATGTCAAACAAGAAATAATTGATCACCTACTAATATGAATCAGATGTTATTCTATGTTAAAAGAAAAGGATGACTGTATCTTTTAAGGATCTTACAATTTAGCTGTGTGGATTATAATAACTCACGTTTTTTCAAACTTACTGTATACCCACTGACAAATGTATTTTGTAAGTCTTCAATTTCCTTACAAAATAAATTCCATGTACAAATGAACACACTAATGTTCAATTCACTAAACCAAGAATTCATAGTAAAAGATTTGAGATTTAATTGGGGTCCTTTTCCTCTCATTACATCAAGGTCTCTCAACTCTGGCCAAGAGTTAGTTCCAAATGAGGGAACTTTCAATGCTCAGGGAAAAAAAAAAGATTACAATTTTTCTTTTATTTTTGAGCTGAGTTTTTTGGAATTGATGAAAAACCAATAAATAAAAATAATTATGCATGCAAAAGAAAGAGCCCTGCTGTCTGATACTCCAAGTCAAAGCCGTATTAATACTCAAAGCTAGAATATGTTCACAGAGTCTTGCAAAAAGTATGCTTCTGTTTAGCTTGTTGTATCTCCCTTATGTAACCTGTGCTCACATAAGTCCTAGACCCTTGATGGAGTATGATCACGTTGTGGTGATTTCGAGCAAACCATATTGCCTTTGCATTGGACAATGATGCCTGATCTACTACAAAGCAGGAATACTTGATTGCAAACATGCTGCTTCCCATACATAAATGCATATAATACCTTTCACTTAGGCAAATGTAATGAAACCATATCTGCCATGAATTTTCTCACACCAAAAATTGTCTTGTGGTTGAAGAGAATCAGTTTATTACCTGAAGAACAATTACTTCAGCCTCTAGACTCCCAAAGGAATGAAGTGGAACAAACAGTTACAGAAAGAAAAAATTAAGCCTTTCACCCTCTCCTCACATCTAAGCTTGAACCTCAGCTCTTGGGCATAACTCAAGATTTGATATTAAAGTGTTTCATTTGCAGCCAATTAGGCCTAGGATTAGATTCTACAGCCTCCTTGCATAGGAAGACAAAAGTGTGATTCCCAGCAACCTCATTTCCACTCCCTTACCCCCTCATGCATTCCTTCAGCAACATCGCTGCCTTCATCAAAACAATTTCATTTGTACTTATGAAAGCGTTACAGCCAGTAAGCGGAAGGTATGGAACAAGCTTAACCACTGTAGCTTTTTTCCCATCTGAATATCACGAATCTTGTATCTCACCGTGGTGTAAGGTCTCTGATTACATCAACCTCTCCAAATTACGCTGAAATGAAGGCCATTCAATTTGCTACAATCAGTAACTTTCGAAAGAGCCCACATAATTGATTTCACAGTAATATAGGCATAGGTGACTGAGAGCCTCAGCTTCATTTAGACAATGTTTTCTTTCATTCCAAAGTGCAGTATTCAATAGAAATCAAATTTTTTTCCCCCAACAGTTGGCAGCTAAGCTTTGGCACATATAAAATTTTTTCTTTCTTTCTTTTGTGGTGCAGAAACATGAAAATTGAAATTAATGCCCAGGGTGATCTAATAGAATTCGACAGGCTTTAGGTGAAATAAGTTCTTTTTGGAGCTTGCCCTGATGAGGATTTCAGCCAGCAGGCAAGAAGCCATTCTGAATGCCGTTCAGACCTCCAGCAACATTTGTTACTAAGGTAGTTTCTCAGCACCCAGCCAATGAGAGCTTAGATGTGTATGCGGCTATTATCTCAAATTCAGCAATCTATTGTTTGCCTATTTATAGTGTGATCTTGTTTTCATTACTTTTTTGACCTATGACTGCTAATGATCTTCACTATTTTCAGATGCACATGTGACTTTGAATCAGCCGAGCTTCCTTCTCTGACCTTCAGATGGATAACAATGCATGTTGAGTTCTTATTTCACTGCCAATAATGGGAACTAGCTGCCAAGTTACGAAGCAAGAAGCAAGTTTGACCCAAAGAAGCTTGTGTCAAATATCCTCTGACTTTTCATTTGGGAGCTAGGCAGGTTATACAATTTTAAATTCATTACTTCAGTAGGCAGACATTTGGTTGAGAGTAGGAAGAAAACATACTGTAGCTCAAGAAGCTGGCATCCTTAAATTGAAGTCTCAGATATAACTCTGGCACCTATATGGCCTTGGGAATGCCTCTTATTTTCTCTGAATTCAGTGTACTCATCTACATTAATATGATACTTATTTCATGAAATCACTGTGAAAGTTATCTCCTCAATCATTGATATTCCTGATTACTATAGAGTATGTATTGGGTCCTAGCTCAGTGGTTATATACAATCCTGTAAACCTGAATTTCCTCCACTGTAACAGTGGAATTATAATGGCCTTAGGGTTCTTAAGAAAGTCAAATTAAGTGATTTTTATCAGGATTTTACCACAGTATCTGACATTAATCATAAAAGATTTCATAGTTGTTATTATTGTAAAATTGTATTCTATTGTTCTAAATCCTCTTGATGACTCAGTAACTATGAGTAAGCACTGAGTAATGTTACATACTAAAATTCTACAGTTGCACATCATTTTGTGCACTACATTTTCAATGCAAACATAATGCAAAAGAAAATATGTTCATTTAATTTACTATAGAGTCATAATGTACCATTTTTAAAGGTTATTTCCCTTGGAAACTGGAGGACTGAAAAATCAATTCTGATAATTTGGGCATTTACAGAAATCATGGATGGTTTTGATCCAATGGGACTGGGAGGCTGATGGCAACACAATGAGCAAGGCTGTAAAACTTTATCAAGGTCTAAAGAGGAAGCCAGGCTGCATGTCTGTAATCCCAGCAATTTGGGAGGCTGAGGTGGGCAGATCACTTGAGGTTAGGAGTTTGAGACCAGCCTGGCCAGCATGGTGAAACCTCACCTTTACTAAAAAAATACAAAAAATTAGCCAGGCATGGTGGCTTGTGCTTGTAATCCCAGCTACTCTGAAGGCTAAGGCACGAGAATCACCTGAACCTGGGAGACTGAGGTTGAAGTGAGCCACGATCGCACTACTGCCCTTCAGCCTGGGTGACTAAGCTAGAATTTGTCTCAAAAAAAAAAAAAGAAGAAGCCAGGCTGTGATGTAGCTTCAGTGTCTGCCATGGAGTGGAACATATGTGGTAATATAGGTACCCTTCATTTTCCATTCCCATATAGACTTTGTTTTGTCTGTGTACCATCAGACTTTACCACACACAACATCTGAAAGTACACCATTGTTTCTTATTTTATTTGTTATTTTTTAACTCTAGTTCCTCTTCTCCAGTTGCTTTTAATAACTACCACATTAAAGAGACATTAGTCTCTATATGACAAAGACAATTTTATTATTAAAAATCTTTATGTGGTTATACAGTATCAATAAAATAGAAGCTATATGCTAACAGAGAGATTTATAGGATATATTTGATAAATAATCTAGAAAACAAATGTGAGAGTCATTTTAAAAGATCAAGGTTTAATACGGCCTTACAAAAAAAATCCAAAACAACACTTCTGCTATCATATATTTAATGTCAGTCTGTTTTTAGCCTGAAGAAAAAAAAACACTCGAGTATCAATTTTCTCTGCTGTAAATAACAATGGTGCATATATTTAATGAGTTGTTTACAAAAGATAACACAGTAATTGTAAATAAAAATCTGCCATGTCACATCATTAGAAAATAAGCTTTTTTTTTTTCCCCAATAGCCTTAATGTAAAACATTGTAGTCTCATGACCCATGACTTGAGGGAAAACCACAACTGATCTTGGATGCTCAAAGTGGAGACTATTAAGGTGAGGGAAGTGAAATTATGAGCAAAGACCTTCAAAATCCAATCGATGATCTTACTAACAATAAAGAGACTATTTCCAGGGGGATTCTCCTATTCATTCCCTCATTCATATATTCATATAATAAAACAGTTTTTGAAAATGTGTAATGGCCGGGCGTTGTGGCTCACACCTGTAATCCCAGCACTTTGGGAGGCCAAGGAGGGCAGATCTAGAAGTCAGGAGTTCGAGACCAGCCTGGCCAATATGGTGAAAACCTGTCTCTACTAAAAATACGAAAATTAGCCAGGTGTGGTGGCACGTGCCTGTAGCCCCAGCTTCTTGGGAGGCTGAGGCGGAAGAATTGCTTGAACCTGGGAGGCAGAGATTGTAATGAGCCCAGATCGCACCATTGCATTCCAGCCTGGGTAACTAGAGCAAAGCTCTGTCAAGAAAGAAAGAAAGAGAGAAAGAGAGAAAGAAGGAAAGAAGGAAAGAAAGAAAGAAGGAAAGAAAGAAAAGAAAATGTGTAATTGGTGAGGTATCTCAGCTTTTTAAAAATTAGTCCAAAAATATTTGACTGAACTGCATGATTCATATGGTTCAAAAATGCTTTGACCTTCAAAGTAAAATCAAGAGATAGTTCATAGTAAAAAGTCACACCGGATTTTCAAAATCATAATTTTTAAATTTCAGAACAAAATTTTTTTATTCAAAAATATATAACCTTCTACAGTGAAAAATTTGCTAATATTTCAAAAAGTTGTTTCTTGGTCTCACCTGGTCACTCATTGTGTAACTTATCTTCTGTTTGTTCCTCTAGACATAGTCTTCACACTTCCCCATCACACTTTGTGCCCCAAGGAGCTAATCTTCATGAACTAAATGAAATGGCACTAGCCTTTTGGCTTCCTGCTGGGCTTGGCCAATAGAAGTTACCTATAGATGACTAGAGGGCAGTGGAGTGTTGAACTGGGGTGTTCATTCTTGCTCCTAGCTGGCCAAGTTGCCACAGTTTGGCTGTGCTCTTCTACCAAAGGCCATGACTCCTGCTTGTGTTCCTCTCCTATATCTTGCCTTCTCAAGTTAAGAAGAAAATCAATTAAGAGACTGGGATTAAGATAAACCAATAAGCACCATCTCTTATTGGTTTCTCTTAATCCTGCTTATATTTTTGTACACAGTCCTTTATTAATCTCTCCACAATTACCCAATTGAGTACACCATCTGTTTCCTGATGGGACCCTGAGTGATACCCTGAGGTGGGCGATACTGATTCTTCCCAGAGGTATAGCCTTCCCCAGATTGTTCAATCGAGTGGCCTAATTGACATTCTGAGATGCAAATTGGAGAGACAAATGAGAAAATACTCCCAATAGCAAAGTAAATTAATCTGGGCTCTAGGAAGTCCTGGAGTGGGAAGGATGGCCAGGAGGAAAAGGAGTGACAGATTGTCATCCCATATGCACATACCAGGCATCATTAGAATAGCAATTTTATAGCTTGCTTTTTCACTTAACGTATGATTTAATCATTTTGTCATATTCTTAGGGATTCATTGTAAACATCATTTGGACTACCTATTATTCCAAATGACGGACTAAGTTTTTAGGATTCATAAATTCTGGAAATACAAAAAACATCTTTCAATTTTATTTGCTACTCTCTTTCTCCCATTCCTAGCATGCACTGTACAGTTGCACATGTTGCAGTTTCCCTGCAAAGCAGACTCAGTAGATGAATTAATGCATAAACTGAAGTTTTCTCCAAAGATATCTGCATTCATTCTAAGCACTCCTACCTAGGATTCAGGTGACTTTTCCCTTTCCCTGGTTTCATACAGTTGGATCAATAGTGTCATGAAAGGTCTAACATTCTAGGTTAGTCATATTTGTCAGTACATTAGTGATATATATGAAAGGAGGTTTCTGTGATTTACCTTACAAGAGTGAGCAGTGGAAGGAATTCCAAACACGATGGCTGAAGTGAGCTGATGTTTTGGAAGATTTTATAGCATATTTTAAGGTAGTCAGATCCCATAAAGAGAGGTTTCTGGGTGAAATGTGATTGTCTTTTAAACCAGTGTCTAGCACAAAGAGTAGAACTCAAGTCCAGTATGTCAGTCTGGCCAGAGAGAGGAAACATAGGCAATGGAACGTTTACATCAAATTGTGAAGAATCATAGAATAAACAAAGTAAGAATTTTTAGAGGATACTTTGGGTTATAAGCTGTAGAAATTCCCCAGTCTCTTAAAAAAGAATGTAAAGATTATCCCACAATTGTTTAAAGGACCAAAATTGTCTATGACCATCTATAGCAGCTTTTACATAATTGAGTACAAAAATGATTCCTCTCTACTTGTTCTTGTTTACTAGGCCTAAGCCAGGCATCCACTGCTGTGAGATGCTGGATATCGTTAGTCTTCAGGTACCTCGATCAGATATACAGAGACCTCACCACATTACCATTCTGACACATAACTATCCCTCCCTCATGAGAAATCTTTCTCAGTGTGCAAAGCTAGTTAGACAAGTCAACCTTCTCCCATGTCAATCCCATTTTTAGATACATTTGAGAGTTGTTTAAATAAACAGGTCACCCGCTATTCTGGAGGGTTTGACTTTCGAACAGTCAATAAAAAAAAAGTCCTTCTGTGGAATTTACTTCCACATCCCACTTGGGTTCAGAAAATCTGGCCTTTTCTGTGAATCAGTCTATTAAAAAAAAATTTAAGAGCTGTTTGTTGTTGTTGTTGTTGTTGTTATGTGTGGTTTCTAAGCATGGGAGTGCAATTATAAACTAGCCAGGAGATATATTTCTACACAGCAAATTTGAGCAGCATTAAAGTTTATGCTGCTTAAATCACCTCAGATTGTAGGATATTCACATCTCTGAATTTTATGATAATGTCAAGAGAGCTTCTGGTGAGTCCCATTAATTTTTTTGGTATTGTTTAATTTTACATGAGTAAATATAATTACTCCTTTTGTCATGAAGAGCAAGTTCTAATACCAATTTATAATTCATGGAGCTAATTATGTTAACGAGGAGGCAATCGTTCCTCAGCTATCTCCCCTGTAATTTTAAAGGATTTTGATTTTTTTTCCCCTTTCCTCTACAATTTCTCTTCCAGCTATGAAAAGGAAGTGTACACAATTCATCTGTGATATAATTATTTACCATGGCAACAGTTTGTGAATGGGATTGGGAAGTTGCACAGAAGGAGAAAGCAGCTTAAGGGAAACAGCCTAAAAAATCCTTCCAACACAAGTGAAGAGGCCTTTCAGGTGGGAACGGTTTTTGTTTTCCTGACATTTTAAGGAGGGGCTCCGGTTTGCCTAACATTGTAAAAACTGTTGTTGATCCTAAAATAAAAGAGTCTATTTTCTACAGTTGCATTTCAGAAAATCACCTTGATTAAGAGAGTGGCAGAAAGACAAACCCATGTTTTTCATCTGCATTTGAATTAACAGACCCCAGGAAGACAGAGCAAAAGTGTTTGCTGCTATATTATCAAATGGCATTGCCAAGGCATCCTTGGAAAAGGAGGCTCCAGTTCTTTGTAGTCCAGAGACCAGTAATAGCCAGGAATGCCACTCCCCAACAAAACCTCTTTTCAAGGGTGACTACAGATTCCAAAGAAAGTAAAAAAAATAAAATCTATCTAAATTCAGTGGTCCAATCTTTGGGCTTCACCTGAGGCTGCCACAAATTCTCTCCCCATCTTCTCTGTTCAATGGGACATTGATTATTTTATCCCCTTTTGTATAAGGCCAATGAACACAATCAATGTACTTCCAAAGAACACTAGTATTCATATTAAAAATATCAATAATATGAAAACACAAGCCACCATCTCCTAAATATGTACAGGCTTATGTGCTTTTTCTCACCTGTGAGAAATGTTACTTCTCTTTTTTTCCTTATAGTTTTCATCAATAATTAACATATAACCCTGTCTGAAGCATTCCTGATTGCATGATAAAATTATCTCTGTTTAATATTCCAGGATGCTAGTTGCATCAAGAGCTGTGGAAAGAGCTCACAAGTAGGAATTGCATGAGGAAAAGGCTTCAGACAGCTTGATCTCCTCAGAACATACATAAGCAAGTAAGGCTGGAAAGATGACTGGTGATACAACATGTTAGAATTAAATGGTTTTTGTTTTAAGCAATAATTTGATTCTGCTGAAGCACTGAGTTCCTAAGTTTTAGTTGCAGAAATAGCAGTCCAGAGGCACAGCCTCATCATGGGGTGGTCACATTGGGTTAAGCTCTGGCTGCTGCTGCTGCTATGGCATGTGCCAGGTTGCTGTTTGAAAATGCTTATGGTGTGCCTGGAGCCCAGTACCAAGCCTTGCTCTTATGGTATTTACTTAAATTGAATTTAACACAGGCTGGTGCAAATTAAACATAGAAAGATATATATTTTCCTTTTCATCTTTCATAGTTCTCTAGGAAAAGGGAACTGGAACTGAGAGAATGCAATCACCTTTTGGACTATTTAGCTTGATTGAAGAACTCTGAGGAAAATTTACACTAGAAAAAAAAAACCAAACCTTTAAAGATCATTTTTAGAATTATGTATGTGAAAGTGATAAAATAGCTCACCCCTGTGTAATAAAACAAATATTTTCATGAGCCTGTGATTTATTCCATTGTCCTTTCCCATTGCATCTGGTAGATTTAGGATGACAAGAAAAGCATCACAAGTTTTCATAAAATATTAGATTTGGAAGAGAACTTTGAGGCTTATATTCCCATTTCCTTATCTTAATAGATAAGAAAATTGAGTTTCCAGGAGGTTAAAAGAGCAGCTTTAGGTCTCAGAAACTTCTTACCTCCAGAGTTTAATTGCTCATCTAAGCAAGGTGTATAAATAGGACATACAGAAAGGACTTCAAAATGTGATAAACTGTACAAAAATTTAGAGAAAGAAAAATCACCTATGCTGGGTAATCATTTGAGACTTCATGGAAGAGCGGGTATTGAAACAAACCACACATAATGTGTGAAATTTAGTTTTGGGGGAGAAAAGGAAGAGGTGTATTTTTCAACTATAGGAAAGTAAGGACTGTCCCTCAGTCTGCCATGAGCAGCCCCATTAATGAAATCCCTTATTAGTTGCAGCTTTGCCTTTTTGCTTTAGACAATAAACAAGTGAGGTTACAGTATTAGTCCACTTTCATACTGCTATGAATAACCTTCTGAGACTGAGTAATTTATAAAGAAAAGGGGTTTAATTGACTCACACTTCAGCATGGCTGGGGAGGCCTCAGGAAACTTACAATCAGGATGGAAAGTGAAGGGGAAGCAAGGCACCTTCTTCAGAAGGTGCCAGGAGGGAGAAGTGCCAAGAGAAGGGAGAAGAGCCTCTTATGAAACCAGCAGATCTTGTGAGAATTCACCATCCTGAAAACAGCATAGGGGAAACTGCCCCTATTATCCAGTTACCTCCACCTGGTCTCTCCCTTGACATGTGGGGATTGTAGTTCAAGATGAGATTTGGGTGGGGACACAAAGCCTAACCATATTACTTACTCTGCCAAAGTAAAAGTAATTGATGTCCACAGGAAAAGAGAAACTACCCTTAATTTAGTTTCCACAACTAGGAACAGTTGAGATATACAACTAACAAATTAGTTTAACCACACTCCATCTAAACAACCCAGACACCTGATTCATTTCTGTTGCGATCATAATTTCAGCAACCGCAGTGTCCAAGCCACTACTCACTCTGTCACTATTACTTTATTGTAGGCATAATTTTAGCCCCTTGATATATCTATCTTTCTGTCTCTCTTTTAACCTTGTTATGTAGTCTCCTAATCAAATTATTCATGTTCTTCCCTTAGATATTCTCATTCTGCTGCCTTATCACCAAATTTCTCAAATTCAACTGCTTTCCTAGACTCTTCCCTATTCAGAAATTCCTGCTTTGTACAAGAAACCCTTCTTAAAGTGCCCAGTCTATTATTACACTCTGTAGAGGAAGAAGATGAGTTATGAATTTATTCACATTCAGCTGTTTATGTCTGCAAGTGACTTTAAAGGTGCCTCTTTGGGGGCATTTTCCATCTTGACAGTGGCTTCCCCTAAGAAGTAGAAGAGCAAGAAAATGCAACTGCCTCTTCTAAGTTGAGCTGTGATACGAACACGTAATCCTTCTGGTGGCAGGTGGACAGTGGGGGGTGGTGTTTACCACTTAGATTGAACAAAGAGAAGAGGGAAAGCAAGGGCTGGCAGCGCCCATCCCAGCACTACTCAGAAAAAAAGGAGCTGTTCTAGGACCTGAGATATCTCAGCGTGTTAAGGCCCTGGATTTGGGGAAGGTTAGCCTTGGCCACACCACCCTATCAGTAAGGAAGTGAACAGTTAGATTCCTTTTTACTTCTCTTGTTCCTGTTCCTCGAACACAAGATATTCCTTTCAGGATTTGGCTGGCTTACCTGTAATGTCTGCAATGGCCATTTGGAACTTGCATATTCCAAATCCTGTTGCATAATTATTTCTCAATATATGCTACCTAAATCAACATTCTGTTTCCAAACATCAATCCTACAAATTTAGTGGATGTGAGTGTTCTGTGAGTGATGGGAGCACAATCTGCTGACAGAAATCAGGCTTTGGCACTAGCAGGGCTAAAAGTCAGTTTCAGGTCCACAGCGGATCCCCCTGGAACAATGAATGACACCCCTCGGGATGCCTCCTGGGCGAAAGTCTGCTTATCTTTCCTAACAAAATTTCTCTATGTTTTTAAATCTATCTTTGGCTGCTTGAGAATTTTTTTTTTTCATGAAAAAAAAAAGATGACTTTTTAAAGAAATCCTTGGAGGCACAATGTTTTTATTTAAATTGATGCTTTTTTGATGACAGACTTTTATACATTGAGGTAGATTACTGGTAAAGATAACTTTGATCAGCCTTTGATCAAGCTGCTTCCTGGGGCACAGCTAATTTCTAGCGCTCAGGCAGCACTTACTCTGTCTGTACATTAAGTTAGCTCTGGTGATCACTTTACCCTTCTGCAAACATGTGGCTTGTGACTCCTGAAAATGTTAGATGGAGCCTATCAAGCCAAACATCTTTCTGGGCTAAATGGGGTGAATATGCAGGCTGTGCTACTGCAGTAACCAGAAGCTTCTATGCTTTTGGGTAGGAGCAAAGAGGGGGGAGAACATTCTTATGGGAATCACAGCATTCCTGTGTGCAGATCAACAGTTCAGGGCCACCCTGTAATTATACAAAAGTGGCCTTCTGCAAAACCTTTTTCTGGTCTTTTCACTGACCTCCAGGTAAAGGAAAAGTGGTTAAGTCTCATTAACCATCTATGTCCATCCTCATCCATAAAGAAGGTCTTACCATGTGGCAACTTGGGCTGTGGCAGTTGCAAAATGGTATTTTTAGCCCCTTCTATGTCCAGATGACTGGTTTAAGCATCATGAGGTGAAAGGAAAAAAAAAGAAAACGTTAGCACAGCCAGAATCGTAGCTTATTTGCAGAAAATTAGAAGATGCGCCCTTTGATTCCTTTGCCGCTCCCTGTTCCCACTTCCAAGTGGCTTAGAATTAAAATAGGGACAAAACACATCTCCAGATTTATTTGGTTCTGCCATATTAACCATAAAAAAGATCTAGCCTGTTCCAATCTTAACCCAGCAGTAAACTATAAATCCAACTTCCCCTCTCTGCTGGGGAAATAAAATCCAAATACAGTAGCATCCAAATAATTATCAAGAGTTGAGCTGTGCTGGCAGGGTGCAATGTACAAGATTCAATTTTAACTAGTGATTACAGACCGGCAACCTTCTAGCCCTGAATGTCAAACGGCCATGTCACTTTCTCCTGTCACGGAGTATGTCAGGACTCACCACAGCCTGGTGACTTTTCATCAGAGGTAATGAATCTTGTACTCCTGAGATGGGAAATGTCACAGTGCCTCCATCTCCTCCTTCTTCCCCTCCCCCCCACCCCCACCCTTCATTCCCTTCCTGCCTCTTGTCCAGGTCCTAATAATTAGGAAAAAGATGTTGTGTGTGACATTGCTTTTCACATCCGCACCAGGGCCCTGCTGCTGTCGATTTACATTGTGCGGTCAGTACTCAGCTTGCAACCATACGTGATGAAATGGCCACCTCAGTAGACAGTTTATGGTGCTGGAGTCTCATGTATCATGTTCTCTTGTCCTTGAGCAATAAAATGGAAAAACAGTTAAGCTCTGACCTTACAGCCTATATGGTTTGGGGCTCCAGTCCAAATCCTGATAACTTGCCTTTAAATCTCATGAACTTGGAGGCTTTTGTTTCTGACCTTTCTGCTTCTGAGATGCCATTTGGGACATGAATGAGGACAGAGCCTAGATCTGCATGAATAGTGACAGGCAAAGAGGATGCGTGGTTTTTAATGCTGTCTCTTAACTCTGAGAATTTGGTATCCAACATAAAATGAAACTGGACATACATTTTATTATTTTTTATTGTTTGTTACCTAATGAAAAACAGATGATACACATACAAATATTACCATTGCTTTTGAAAACTATGTACTCACTATCTTAAACACTTAATATAAATCCCACAATCTTGGAAGCTTGGAGGGAATATGTATGAATTAAACAAGAAAATAAATATATCTATGTGTACTAAGAACATTCCCTTTACTTTTTATACATTTCATCATTTTAAAACATACCGAGTATCTATCATGTTCAACACAATATGCTAACCATGGAAAGTCATAACATAGCAATGTATAGCATGATTCCTGCCTTCAGTTAATGTGAGCAGTACGACATATGCATGATAGGTATACAACAAGGACATATGTAGTAAGAGGAAGGATATAGTCTGTCCTGTCCCACAAGTCACAGTTTATCTCATGCCAGATAATGGAAAAGACACAAAGCCAATATAATCTGGAGTCACAGAGTCAACCTAAGAAAAGGCATCAAAGAAACACAGTATGTGTCAACACAACACAATATTGAGTGTTAGGGCTAGGAACATCTCCACATTTGGCTGTCATAATTAGGAATCCCACATAACACAGCAGTAAATTATAGCTGATGTCAGTTGACCCACTGTCATTGAATGTAAGTCAGTCAGATGAGAAAGAAAAATCAAGGCTAATCATGGTGTCGAGAATAGATCCAAAGGACCTGTGGGTCAACTCGTTTCCCCTTGCTAAGTAGGCACTTTGTTGTTTTCTGAACAGTTCAGAGCTCTCTTAGCAGTCAATTTTCTAGGAGAAACACTTAAACCTAATGTACCAAGGCCATGCAAAGAAAGTTTATTATTTCTGGATTGGAGACTCACCTACCTGCCTTCCTATCTTCTTTCTTTCCTTCCATATGATGTTCCAGATTTCAAACTAAGCCCAAGAAATGAACCAGTAAGCAAGGCAAACAGACTTCTTGTCATAATTGAGCCTAAAACTTGGTGGAAAAGATGGACAAGTTTCCAGGCAATTAGAATACAGTGAAAGGAAAATGAGAGAGGCTGTCACATACTAACAGAGCCTTAATAAGGGTACCTGACCCAGACAAAGGAGAGTAACATGGAGAGCCTTCCACAGGATGCCTAGAGGTAAACAGAATGCCTTTTTCCTAGATTACCCACGGAGCCACGAATCACTGGATACATTTGAGGTTCTTTGATGGGGTCTAAAGTTTCCTCCCTCAGTCACTAGAATGGGTGTCCTCACTGAGGGAAATCGAGGAGCCCCCTTATTAACACCAGCGTCTTTCTGCTCAGTGGTTAACTGTGAAATTTAGAGGAGACTTTCAATGACACAAGGGGGCTATATTTGAGGCACGTACAATATTCTGATCAAGATTTTATGAAGTCGTATCACAAAGCATAACATACCTTCTCATTCCTTTTATCTTCTCTCTGTGCCATTACAAATTCATCAGGAATGAGGATTGGGCAGTAAAGTTAGAATTTTTTTTTTTTAAACCATCTCCTTGAAGTGTTACAGAAAGACTTTATTTATTCTCCTCATACCTATTTTTTTATTTGTTTTTATTTTATGTTTTAAATGTATTTAATAATTGAGACTCTGACATGTGGCAGGCAAAGTTCAAGTCATTGGGGAATCCAAGAGTAAATAAAAACAATAGTTCTTTTTTGTTGCATAATTAGCAGTCTAGAAGAAGAGACAGATGTGGATACATAATTACATTGCAATATTATGCCTATTTTGATATGGGAAGCAATGAATTGTGCTAGACAGTTTCCATATACAAAGTGTGGGATTATGGTCCAGCAAAGTTTATGGATCTTAAACAACAACAACAAAAAAATCAAATGTAGATTAGCCAGTATATCTGTTTGGTTTAATTAAGCTGCAAGCTGCCATTTCAAAGTATAGAGGTGATTCTCCCCTGACAATTACCACTATTTTTAGCTTCACAAGTAGGGGAGATGCTGCTCTGGATCCTGGGTCGATCCTGGACAGTGCAGAAGTGAGGGAGGTGACAGGTGTGGCAAACAAAAAAAGATGCCTACATGCTCCCTAATTGGACAAGTTGCATGACAGGCACATATATTTGGGACAGCCTCTTATGAGTCAAACTGAATTAAATTGTAAATGCTCTCTTTTCATCACCAACCCTTAGTCCCTGGTCTTATTTTCAAGTCAGATTGATTGAAATGCATTTCCCTTGAGACAGAGACGCCTTGCCCAGTGAAGCTGAGAGGATAGGTGTGTATTTGTGCAGGCAGTCACCAAAGGGACACAACCTTCTTGCAGCGCAGGTGTGTCTAGGATGAAGTTGAGCAGGCACGGAAATCAAACTCTAATTACCCAACACACAGGAAATTATTAAAAGGAGAAATTATTCTGTATGATAGTATCATGCTAGATGCATGTCATTATGCATTTGTCAAAACATATACAATATACAGCATAGAAAGTGAATCTTAATGTAAGCTATAGACTTTAGTTAATGGTAATGTATCAATAGTGGCTCATCAATTGTAACACATGCACATACTAATGGAAGATGTTAATAATAGGGGAAACTCCAAGGTGTGGGTTGATAAGGGTATATGGGAAATCTCTGTACCTTTCCTCAATTTCTTCATAAACCAAAAAGGGCTTTAAAAAGTCTATTTAAAAAAATGTTTTTATACTGTATATTGCATATTCATTCATGAGCTATGAAGTAAGTGTCCATGTTTTTAATTTTTAATGTTCTATTGAGTAACTTCAACATTTATTGAATGAAAACAAGAATATTAGGACTTTAGAACTAAAATTCTTGTTAAAAATTATATAAAACTGAGATGCATAGGAATCCAGACAAAAGAGGATGGCTGCAGTGTGAAAGATGTCAGTCTTCTCGGTGCAAAAGTGGGGTTCACTGGACAGCCTAAAATTGCCTCCACTTGACTAGAGGGACACTGAACAAAGATCTTGGTCCATGGCTATGGCAATGTGCAAATGTAGCTCCTGCTGCCTCTCTACTCAATGTCCTGAGGTTACCTTTTCTGAAATGTCCATATAACTACATTCATCTTATTATATTGCCTTCTGAAAAAAAAATCTGAGAGTATTAAAAAAGCTGTTGTACTTGAAGCCAAGAAATACCATCATGAAAATTCAATTTAAATGCAAACTTCATAAATTATATTTCAAACAGTCCTAAGAGGACTAATTAATAATTGTAAAGTGCTTTGAAGACGGAAAGTGCTAAATTAATGTCAATATTTATTTATTAATAATCAGAGAAGGTGATGCTGCCATCTTGAACTTGCCTCTTTTACTATCAAGTACTGACTACTACCAGGATTTAACCCTCTTAATTGCCTTCTCTAGCCACCATTGCCATGTGGGAATTCTACATTTTATGCTTGTGTTTAGTATTTCATTATTTTAAAATATTGCTAGTTCTATGTATATGACTGGAAAGAATTCCTGTACCTTTCATGCAGGAAGGCTGTGCTTTACAATGGCACGTTGACATCATATAAAAACAAGTTGCATTAATAATTAGCTCTAAGTACTGTGGTCATCACAAGGCAGGTGCTCAGTGACAAGGTTTGAGTTGCTAAATAAATGGAAAAAACAAGTTTCTTTTATACAAATTGAAATGTTACCTTTAGATACACTTCATAACTATTTGTAGCACTGTGAAACTTGCTTCATGTATTTATTGAATCTAAAATAATATGCTATCTTTTTTCCATTTCATGAATGCTAGTTTGTAATCTTCACCATATATGTTTTCTAACAGTTCCTATGTAAATTTTTACTTCCAATTATGTTTCAAGGTATGCCTGTGGAAAGGAGACTCTTGCATGAAGTGAAGGTGTGCTTTAAAATGGTACCTAAAAAATTTGGCTTCATATCAAAACAAGTTGCAATTAATAGTTAAAAAAAAAAGATCAACAAATAAATAAAATGTTAAAAATACCTGAATAGCTAGCATCACAAAGCTGAAATCTCAAGAGGGTTTCTTGGCTTTTAAGTGAAAGTTAGTTGTTTTGTATTGTCGGCAGTGGTCATGTTGTAGCAACTGCTAGCAGAGCCTGGAGACCGTGTCTCAATTTCTCTCTTCCAGTCTTTCACTAATTACTAACTGCAGAAAGTTAGGACTCTGGTGTGGGGGATGCCCGTCTACACCAGCTGGGTTTTTTGTTTTTTTGTTTCTTTGTTTATAATTTCAACTGTTATTTTAGATGCAGAGCATACATGTGCAGGTTTATTACATGGGTATATTGTATGATGCTGAGGTTTGGGGTATAAATTATCCCATCATGCAGTTAGTACCTTAGTAACCAATAGGTACTATGAAAAACCTACCCTACAGGCTTTTTAGGCCTTGTCTCTCTCCCCTCTCCCACCTCTAGTGGTCTCCAGTGTTTATTGCTCACATCTTTATATCCATGTCTACCCAATTTTTAGCTGCCACTTATAAGTGAGAACATGTGTATTTGATTTTTCTATTATGCATTAATTCACTTAGGATATTGGCCTCCAGCTGCATCCCTATGGCTGAAAAGGTCATGATTTCCTTCTTTTATGGCTAGGTAGTGTTCCATGGCATACATGTACCACATTTTCTTTAAAAGTCAAAAATAACAGATGCTGGCAAGGCTGATGAGAAAAGGGAACACTTATACACTATTAGTTCACCCACTGTGGAATGGAGTTTGGAGATTTCTAAAGAACATAAAGCAGAACTACAGTTGGACTCAGCAATCTCATCACTGTTTATATATCTAAAGCAAAATAAATCATTTTCTCAAAATACACATGCACTCCTATGTTTATCACAGCACTTCTCACAATACTAAAGGCATGGAATCAACCCAGCTGTTTGTTACTAGTCCGAAATCACCATCCTGTCTAGGGAAGAGCAGCTATCTTTAGTTGACTATACATAGGATTAAGGATTATCACTCAGAAAGAAGGGAACTGGCAAAGGAACAGGGAATAGCCAGTAAAATTTCACCTAAATGAGATGAAGTTGTCGTCTTCAAAATCAGGCTTTAAATCAATATAAAAAGGAACAAGTAAGAGGAATGATATGTGAACCAGTAGGGAAATTCTACTTTGAATATAGCATAGTAGGTCCTATTTGATAGGAAATGCTGAATGCCCTGGCTTATTTATTGAATAAATAAATATATGTTAAGCACCTGGCATTCAAAGCCCGAAATTTGGCTTTGTTTCAGACACATTTACATGTCATTTTGATGATTTGAAATGCTGTTTGTTCTTGAAGAACCCTCACCAGCCCAACAGTATTTAGACTGAGACACTCAGCAAATGAGTGACAACACTACCACCTGTGAAACCTTGCCACTTCCATGGAGCTTTGCTTAGTTCTTCAACACATATTCAATACTCCCAGAGAGTACTCTTTTGGTGAAAAGCCTTCACAGATAAAGGAAAATTAAAGGTGGCTAAAATTTTTAAAGGTAATTTTGTACATACTGAATGCACATCTCTTGATAGAAAACTCATTCTGGAGAAAGCAAGAAACCTATAAAATCCTTTCTATATGGGCAAACTAGGGGGTTTGCAAAAGGCTAAGCATTTCCTCTTCGTAACCAGCAATGTTTCTGGTCTAAGACACCATTCATCTATTACGTGTGACAGGTTAATGCAAATTCTAAGTGACGGAAATACAATTGTAATGACATTATCGTTTATTTGTTTTTCACACTTATTTACCAGATTATATGTTTCTTAAGGACAGGGACCAATTCTAACTTAAAATTTGTACGTATTGCCAGATACACACTCAGAACAGACTATGGTTTGCCCATCAATATAAAACAGACAGGAAACAATATAAGCCAGTCTGCAGCTAAATTCTAACATCGGTATTATAGATGCATGGAAAGTCATGAGAAGAATTTTCAGTTTTACTATTTTGAAAGATCCTGATGCTCCAGTTTTTAGTATGGAATTACCAGATGAAATATATATAAACTGAGGTTTAATTCCTGACGCCAACTCAAATTGTTTATGATGAAGACAATCCTATTAAACGTACTGTCCTATCTTCACTTATCCTGTTGTAATGTTAGTGTCACTTCCATACCAGTTGGGTGCTATTGGGGGCTATATTTGCATTAACAGCCCAAGTATTCTCTAAATATTCGTTGCAAATATATTTGAAAAATAACAAGGCATCTCTTTACTGTCTGCCACTTCTACTTCAAATATATTTTCTTTCCTCTGCTTTCCTATATATCCACGCTATTGGTTAAGAGGTGAATTGTTCTAAAACTAACATTTTAAAAACAATTCTTTTATGGTTTGGCCTTTTTAGACAGACACACTCTTTCCCCACATATTGGCAAGCTATGTGCAATGGTTACCTATGCTCTGCAGAATGTGGCACCATATTCTCGCCACCTCCCAGCCATCTGTGAGGTAAGGCAGGGCAAGTGAAGGGGAGGGTGCTGGAAGCTGCTCTAAAATGTCATCAAAGAAATTACTTGTGAATGTTAACATTATGTCTCTGCTACTACCCAAGAGATTATGTTGAAATAAAGTTAACTGGGATTCTCTAGAATTTTATTTTAGGAAAAAGCATTGTTTCAGTCTGCGGTAAATTTTTTTGACGATTTTAATATCTTCTACCCTTTACTGCACATTTGTTTTAAATCCCCTCCTCAAATCTGGACCGCCACATTTGTGTTTCCTGCTAAATAAGAGCTCTTACCCATTGTCTACCATCCATTTTGCAGTTTTAATAGTGAGGATTTTCATTTTAAAGTTATGTTTCTCAGTAAAGACTTGTTGAGTTTCCCAAGAAGGTAACTGTCAACCTTGGAAAACTTTCAAAGGTTGGAATTATGTCCTATGATTTCATATCTTCTTCCATATCTGCCACAGACCTGAGTATATTGGAAATGATCAGATTTTATCAGACATTTGATTGGTCGATTGATTGGTTGGTTGACTTACTCTTTATGGTATAGAACACACCAGAAACAACTGTTATTTCAATTTGTTGTGATTCTGTGCTTGGTAGATAGATGATCTAAGCACAGTTGAGACAGAATTCTGAATACAGCGTAAGAAATCTACTTATTAGAAATTATGTTATCTAAATTATAATATAGTTTCTATTATATTCTACAACTTCATATAGATTAATATGTTTAGTTTTCTTACTTTTAAAAAAGAGAACAACAAAAATAACATTACAAAGGCATAAGAAAATTGTGTAGTCTCTCTCTCTCTCTCTCTCTCACACACAGACACACACACACACACACACACACCACACACTCTATATATATATCAAATAAACTCCACATGAAACACTGAGCATCTTTGTTGGGGCTTTGACAGCTAAATTACATTAAAGTTAAATAAAATATCTTGCATTGTATATTTAAGATGCCATTCAAACAGTACAGATTTTTCTGCCTGTCATTTAGAATGAATTCAGTACCACAAGTTTTCCATTGAATGAACAGAGCTAACTGAGGGCATCCAAGAAGAAACCTTCGTAGATAATTGGCTAGCTCTGGGAGCTAGTGTAGTGAAACATGATTCCAGATTGAATCAAATTCTGGAGCTCTACTGAAGAGAGGACTGAAGGATGAGAGGGGAAGTTTATATTCCAATTAAGGAATGATTTGTACTTTCATTTTTATCAAACTTCATTATGTTTTCCTAATATGCAAATAACTTCATGAATATATTAAAGAAAACTTGATATCTGGTTTTATGTATTATGAAGTAGAATAAGGGCAAATTTCTGGAAATTGGAAGAACAATCAGCAGATAAATTAATCAGGATTCTGTCTTCCAATTTTTTTTTTATTTTGAATGAAAACTATTAGCTTCATGGAGACATTGATAGAATCGTCACCATAACATTAAAAATGCACAACAAAGTCCTAGGCTGAAAGTTATCTCATATAAAATATAAGCACTTCACTGACAATACAGAGATTTAAATTATCTTAAGTGCAAGCAAACATCATTGTATTTTATGTTTAAAAATTAAATAAAATTACATTTAGTAAATCATCAATTATTTTTGATGTTTGTTGATATATCACTAAGATTAAAATTGGTCTCTTTTATTATCTACCCCAGGTGTTTGTTTTTTTTCCTTTCTTCCTCCCTCCTTCTGTCCTTCTTTTCTCTCTTCTCTCTCTCTCTTTATCTTTTCTCTTGGTCTCCATCCACTCATCCTTTATTTATTGTTTTCATCATAACCTCTCTACATTTCAACCATATATTGTGTTCATCATTTATATTTTCTTTAATATACACCTCGGTTTCTATTATCTGTCTGCAGCTATACAATATAATCTCTAAAGACATAAAAGCAGACATATTTAAATACATCTGAGTGTTATGTGACTACAAGGATATTTATCATAAATTATCCTACTGGCATACATTACATGTGGTCTATAGTATAAAACTTACGTTTATTTTGTAATTCCAAGGCTAGATACCACAAATCACAGTGCCCTTCTCCCGTTCTTTCATCACTCCATCAAATGTTTATTTCATTTTCTGTCAAATCCCTAGTTCCTTTGAGGGTACTGTCTTACTCATCATTGAATTTTCCATAACATTTAGCATAATACATTGTACATAATGTGTGCCTATTGTATCTTTGATAAATTAATGAGTCATTTATGTTTGATTTCAATGGATGAGACCAACATTTCAATGGTAAATATTCTTTTCTATTTTTCCTATAGGCATACTAACGTTACTAATATAGCATAGCCTGAATACTCAATGCAACTTTCTGTTCTATGTGGCAATGGAATTCTACCTTTCCCTGAATAACCTCAGTGTCTACTTTTGCCGATTGTGGCCAAAGAATAGAGGTTCCAGAAGGCCTCCAGAGGATTGCAGAGTCCCATTCACTGTAGTCTTTGTGAATGTCACACATAAAAGTTGTTCGGTGCTCAGTATAACAGCCGTAGATGCAGTGTCCTACCCTCCCTTACAATTCATCTGACCTCACAATTCAGAAACCAAGTAGGTCCCAATTGACTTTGCCTGGGTTATGAGCTTTGCAACCTGTGTTGCATGCTATTGTTGTATGAAGACATTTCCTTCTATTACTCCGTGCATTAGAAGCTAGAAATGAAGACGTTTACCAAATTCTTAGAACATTGAAGATATGACAAAGGAAAAAGCAACAGCTCTTCTGAGTAGAGTAATTCAGCCACACATAATGGTAGCATGGGGTGTTTTCTTTATGAACATAGTGACTTTCACAGAATGACCTTTCCTTTGGCAAGATGCCTAAGTAGACAACTCTATTATAAATGAAACTCAGTGTAGGTATATAACTCAACACATTAATGAGTTGAATTTTTTAAAATGGCATTATTGTCTAAGGAAACATCCAGAACTGAGCCACAGGATGAGCAGTGATTTATGGCTCTTGTTAATTTTTGAAGAGGACTTAAGGAGTAGAACAGTATCTTCAAATTCTTCTAGGAGAACATCAGTGGAAAGATTTGTACTTGTAATTATGCAAGATAACTTGCCAGATGGCATAATTAAAAATACTTTTATTAAGTAAGTGTTCTTATTTGACAGACAAACAAGAGTGATTAACAGGAATTTCTTTTCTAGCTACCCTCAACACACTTCCAATAAATGGGAACTTTCTTATCCCCTGCCATGGGCCATGATAGAGCTTATTGGAAAGTTGTCCTTATCATCTTTCTTCTGCCATGCGCTCCCCAGAGGTATTGAGGGTTATCTTGATTACATGGGTTCCAAAAGCCAGGATGTAGAGCTTTTTTTTTCTTTTCAATCTACAGCCATCATCATAGTGTATCCTTTTAGTCCTAAAGAACTTATGTTGCAGCTTACAAAACATTGACGCACCTTTCTTCTTTTCCCTTTCTACATTGAATGTAAACTTACATCTCCTCTGCCATTTACCAGGTTTCTTCAAAGGTAGTGCCTTGGTTGCCATTGAATTTTCCATCATATTTAGCACAAAGCATTCCAAGCATTCTTGGTAAATACATGAATCATTCATGTTTAATTTCAATGGGTAATAAGTGGGATGAGACTCAAATTTCAATTTCAAATATTCTATTTTTTGAAGTATCTCCATCCACAAAAGCTCAGCTATGAACTCTAGCCCCTGTCTCTTTAATCACCTCCACCACTTTCAGTTGATATTTTTCCAACAGATGTTTTCATGCTCCAGTATTTTCTAACACGTCACACATCTGGCATTACAACTACTTTAGCTTGACCAATGGTTCTTCTCCCTAAATCTAATGTAAAATTTGACTCTGGCTTGATCCACAGAGCTGAAAGGAGAAATGCCATTTGTTTCTTCTTCTCTTTATCCCTACAGAACTCTAACCATATGTCTAAAGTTTGAGAAAAAAATGCGAAGGAATGTGGAGTCAAAAGAGGCTTGGACGTATAACTTCGAATAAGACAGTCATGGCTGATACAAATGAGGTGACAATCCAAATGGGATATCAGAAGGAGGGGGGAATGCTGTGGTATATACCAGGAACTGGACTACACCAAAATCCCAGAAATTTAAGGAACACAACAGCAAAGGGAAGTTAATAAAAGCAGGTAGACAGAAGGGAGGCCTGGATAAATTCTAAAAACCATGTTGCTGTCAACACTGAACATTTTGAGTAGACACGATTTTATACACCAAACATAGGATGGATTTAAGAACCAATAAATCACCCACAAGTACTTGTGAAAATATTTTTCAGGAGCACCATATGTATTCTTACAAGAACTGAGGAAAATGACTGGAGAAATATTTATAGAAGCAGGAAATTACAAAAATAAACCTGAATTTGAGATTCTTTAAGAAACAACATCTAAAATGCAAATAGAAAACCTACTAAATTTTTTTAGTTTTTCTGATACGGATTAATTTTTTTTTTTTTCAATTCCACTAAGTAGTTGCAATTAGGTACGTTTAGAAGCAGAATTGCCAGTTTAATAATGGAATTTGGGATGGTCAAGTTCAACTTGTTCTGAGGCCCAGTCAAATAAGAAAAAAAAAAAAAAAGACAAAGCAAGAGAAAGGATTATTGACTGAAATCCTGGCTTTCATTTGTTTCCTATTTTCCTACTGCTTTATTTTCAAATAGCTTAAAAACTATTAAAAGATCATGATGTGATTTGTGTCTAGGTAGAATGAAAGATGCCTCCTTGCATTCTATCTATCCAAAGTTACCACCTATGGCCCTCACTTGGAACATTGTGTGTACCACTGGCAGATGCACAAAATGTGGCGTAATTCTCAGTTTTCCAAGTACCTAACGTGATCTCTGGTTTAATATGTTGATCAAGTACCTGCATTTGCCTCTATTTCTCTAAAATGTGAGAGAATAAAAACAAAATTAAACCCATAAACCTGAACAGAAAGAGAATGGGAATGGAATCATTATCCAATATTAGATTTTGAGGCACTATTGAGAGATGAAAAATAAATGGGAACTATGTATTTGAATGAAGAACATTGATGAATCTACAGTCAAAAATTAACATAAAAAGGAATGGCAGGAAAAGAGGTAGCTAATCTTTCAAGCAAACCCCAAAGGGTTTTGGAAAAAAATTGGTAGCCATGGAGGGTAGAATTACAAAAGGGATGTAAAATTGGTAGGGGAGAGTACAGGGTCTGACTAAAATTCTGGCCTTGCAACAAAAGCCAATCAGTTCTCTACTCCTCTCTTCTCTCTCCCATGTTTCTGGATATAAGTAGGATACAAAAAAAGTCACATTGATTTTAAGCAAAATAAAACCAAGCAAAATGACAATAATCATTATAACACAAATGATGACCTCTTCATTTATAAAATGTAATGCATTGATTGGGTGGACTAGCATCACTCACTAGTGCTGACATCACAGAGTAAATTTCTGCCTGCTCTGGCAATCCCTTACTAAAAGCCTGGCATCTTAGTGATTTATATGCCTAGCTGGCCAGGTCAGATTCCTGATTGAAGAAGAAATTTTGTGGGGAAACAAGCTTACCAATACAACAGTAGAGATATTTAGTGCACTAAATATAACCTATAACCACTCGGGCATATAAAAAAGCAGCATCAAAATGAGAAAATAAGTAGATAAAACAATTATTGTGAAAAAGAAACAACTCATGCAGGAGAAGGAACTCAAAAGAGAATCTACTTAGTCTTTTCAGAGAGCTTGGAAAGATATCACCACAAAATCAATAAAACAAAGTGAAGGAAGTCAAAATGAACATAGAACAAAATGGAAGATGAGGCAGAAAGTATGACAAAATATACGAAGTGTAAAAGAAAAACAACCTGGGAAACCCAACATCTAATAAATATGAGCTCTGAGAGAAGAAAGCAGAAGAGTAAATAAGCAAAATAACATACAGGAAAAAGGTGCATATCTGAAAAAAATACATGAGTTTTTCTATTTAAGGAGGATTCAATTACACAAATCCATGAATGGAATAAAATCAAACAAACAAATCTCCTACTCCTCAAAATATCATTAGGCAATTTCAGAACATACAAAACAAACAAACAACAACAACAACAACAAAACAGCCGTCTCAAACTTTGTCAGTTGCTTTGGCAGAGGAATGAAAACTTAGCACTTAAATGCCCAGATCTGATTATAACTCACTTTCCTGTTCTTCAATTCATTTGCCAAAGGTGGTCACCCGCCTACATCAAATACACAAGGTCCAGAAAGCTCAATCACCCCATGTGCATAGAAGAGAGAGAGAAGGAAAAATTACTTGGTAACAGCACCTAAAAATGCCTGCAACCATTGCTTCTGCATGACTTTATTAAAAAGTATGTACATAGAGTTCTAGGATAACAAGAGTAAAAATTGAAAAAAATATTGAGAAACATGTTAATTTTACAAAGAGCAAATCAAAAGATATGGGTAAGAGCTAAATTATATGTTACATGTATAATATATATATAGTGATAAATTATAAATAACATAAAATATACAATTTTGACCATTTTTAAGTTTGTGATTAGGTGGCATAAAGTACCTTCAAATTGTTGTGCAGCTATCTCTACAACTCATCTCCAGAACTTTCATCTTCCCAAACTAAAACCCTATAACCACTAAATGACAACTTCCTATTCATCTGTTTTTATAGTTCCCAGCAAACATTACTCCACTTTTTGTCTCTATGAATTTGTCTACTTTAGGTATAAGTAGAATCATATAAAATTTGTCCTTCTGTGTCTGATTTATTTCACTTATCCTAATGCCTTCAAGGTTCATTCATGTTGCAGCATGTATAAAATTTTACTCTTTTTTTAAAGGCTGAATAATACCTCATAAATATGAAATACTTCACAAATGTGCATGCCATCCTTGAGCAGGGGTCATGCTAATCTCTGTATTATTTCAATTTTAATGTATGTGCTGCTGAAATGAGCACTAAAGATTTTTTAAAAAATTATTTAATAGCAACGATAAGCAACTGAAAATCTAATAAAGGAGAGGAAGATTAAAAGTTAGGGTCATACAAATGAGTTTAATATTTCTCTCCAACAGATAGGAAATGGTACTACCTATATGTTATAGATCAAGAGTCCTATTAGCACCTTGGAAGAGATACGGATGTTGCCTCTACAAGAAGCAATTTTTTAAAAACAACAACAACAGGGAATTATCTCTGGAACAGGGACTACTAGGTAGTTATAAAGGCAGAGGAAGAGAGAGTTGTTTTTATTTTAAGGAATTTTGCATTTCTGGTTTCATTATACACACACACTCACTCATAAACAGTGTCTCTAACTACAGTACAACTTAATAATCAGAATTGTAACCCAGTACTCTTCACATTTAATTGTGTCTATTTTTTTTATGACACCAGAATGCCTCTCCCAAAACACTCTGATGACCACTCTGCCAATCTGAAATAATCCAAAAGATCAGAATCCAGTTTTAAATAGTTTATTCAAGCAAAAAGCAAAAATCTGGGAATGGCCATTAGAGAGTCACAGATTCCAGAGAAACGGGGTCAGTGTTCCAAAGTTAAAAGTTAGGCTCTTGCGTATATAGGCAGAAAAAAAAGAAATTTGACAAGAAAACAAAATGTTCTATAAAAGATTGGTTTAAAAATTACAATAATTTAATTAGTACAGTCAGTCTTTTCCATACAGCTCATTTTCATTTCTAGTTTGAAAGCATATACATAACATTCCATCTAAAGACAATATAATGGCCATGAAGTCTTTGTGTGAGAACAGTGAGAGGGAAATTAATCTATAATGAAGATCAA
Source organism: Ateles fusciceps (assembly GCA_036589455.1). Lineage (NCBI taxonomy): Eukaryota > Metazoa > Chordata > Mammalia > Primates > Atelidae > Ateles > Ateles fusciceps. Next base: position 1,058,470 of record JAZHEH010002924.1, on the reverse strand, counting down.
CAATAAAGGTAGAAAGGATCTTCCCCAGAACGCTTCAGTCATTTATAATATTTTACAAAATAATGAAGGCAAGAAAGAAAGCTTAATCTATACTCAGAGAAACAAAGCTACAACTGCCTTGGTTACTGCTGCCTGTCACATAAATCAGGCCCCATAATCACATTTCTTTAAGACTCAAAACAATTTACAGTTCCAAGAGCTTAGATTTTAATTCACTTATTTTCACAATCCTTATTGCCATAGAAAACAAAACCATATAGAAAAGAACATAGGAAAATACATGGAAATGCATAGCAGTAGCCTGACTCCAAAGTCCCCTTTTCTCCTTACCTTCATGTAGGACTCCTCATATTACTAATGTTAATTCTCTTTCTGCAGCAGTATCCTTTCATTACTATAACTGCTACTGCTACAGTTCCTTTTAATGAGATGTATATGCTTCTTTTTGCACTGGCCTTTTTACTTACCTGTGTTTGGGCTCAGAAAACAATACCACAAAATGAAAGCCTCAGAAGCGGCCTCAGAAACAAAAGTTTTTCTCCCATTCTTCTTCGAGGTTAGCTATAGGAAACGGAATTCCTTTTCCCCAAGGTAGGCCATAGAAACAAGGATAGCTTTTCTCCAAAGCTAGCCATAAGACTTAAGAACATCACTCTAACCTTCCCTCTACACTATCTGTGTAAAAATTTGTCATAAAGAAATTTTCTGACCTGCCTTGTTTGACTGTGGGTTATAAGATCCCTATTCCAGCAGTCCTGCCCCCGTACCCAGAAGAAAATAATGCATGCTCAGAGATGCCAAAAAGTATCTCCATAGTCAGACCTTGCTGAGTTTCCCCACTCAGTCTATTAGCATTAGATCATACCCTTTTTGTCCAGTCATATTTCTACATAGCTGTCCATACTTTGTTGGACCTAAGCAGAAAAATGAACAATTTTCTCTATATTTTTGGGTCTTCATTCTGAAGGATTCCATGTTTACATGTTAAATAAATTTGTATCCCTTCTATTCAATTAGTCTGCCTTTTGTGAGTTGATTTTTTGGTGAAACTTCAGAGGACCAAGGGAAGAGCTCTCCCCTCAATGTTTTTCAAAGGCCCATTCTTGTTCAGCACAATTTCCACATTGACCTCAGAGCTCACCTCTGTCAGGGAAAGGCTTCAGCAGCCAGAGACTTGTGTAGTGGCCATTATTTCAGTGTAAATAAATAGTGCCTATGCATTCTCTGGTGCCCTGCCCTCTTCTTGGACATTCAGAGACAATCACACCTAGTTCATGTTTATCTTCCTGACTAATTTGAAAGCCTGAGCTCCTCTTAGCATTGTTGCCTCTGTCAGAAGCTTACAGTGGAGCTCTTGAATCCACAAGATGGGTGCATCCTCTGTGTGATTGCATCTAGGCAATTGAGATATAAGCACATGCACGCCAAATTTTGACAGATGGAGGGAGATGCCACATTACATCCCGAAATGGACCAGGGAAATTATTTAAACTAAGTCTATACTCAGTTTTACAGAGAAAATTGTGATGTTTCAAACAAACAAAAAGAATCCTTCTGATCTGAAGTCCATAATAGGGTCTTCTCAAATATAAGTGTTTTTTTCTCCTTGAAGTTTTGTATTTTGATGTTCTTCTGATGTCGATTATCATCTTTGCTATTAATATTTTTGCAAATGCAGAAACTTGAATTTGCAGGTGATGAAGGGTAGCTGTGGAATTTTCTACATGCTTCACTTGCCAAATCACATTTTCAGTATTTTTTACAGTTCAAGATTCCATACATTAGAAAAGAAAGCTAGAAACCTCTAATGTAAAATCTACTATGATCATACGGCAATTGAAAGTCATATTAAATAAGAAATGCTTAAGGAAGGTGGAATGTGCAACCTGGAACAAAGAGGAGTAAGGACACAGTGAAATTTAAATGTGTTAAATTAGGAGCTAGAGGTATTTGTGTGTGTTCCCAGTATGTAGAGTTCTGTAATCAAACAAGACTGGGTTCGAATTTTAATTCTCCATGTATGAGTTTCCTGATCCTCACGAGGTCAGTCTAGCACTCCATGTTTCAATCCTTCCTTCTTTAAAATAGTAGCAAATCATAATTCCTATAACCTGTAAGTTTTGTCATAATAAATAAGAACTTAAACACATGCAAATTTTTTTACATGCCTAGCACATGGAAAAAAAGTTCTGTTACTCATCAGCCTCATCATTATTACGATTACCACTGTTTTATCACACATCATTATTATTATTCCAAAGGAGAAAGCAAATACTAACGAATGAATGTCCTAGCTCAATAAAAGGAAGACTTTCTTAACAAATGAAACAACTAACCATGGGATGGAGAGTTCAATGAAATAATGAGCTTCCAATGGCCATCTCACAGGAATTCTGTAATTAAAAGGAGTTCTTGCATTAAGAAGTAGGTTACACTTGATGATCATTAAGGTCCCTCTTACCTTTCAGATAGAATGTAATGATTAAGTTCACACAGCTCATTAGGGCCAATAAGTTTGGGGGTATCAATGTGGTCCCAAACTGTTCTTTCTTCGGTTAATAAGGAGAGAGGTTGGTCTGGGAGTTTCCAGTCACTACTCTTCACAATGCTGCCAAGCAGAATTGTTTCTTGCCGCCCGCTAGCAGGCAGGCCTCATTCTCCTTTTCTTTTTTCATCATGAAAGGCTTAGGAAGCAGAGGCTGCCTGTTCTTCCCTCTACTCCCCCAAGAAAATGACAAAATGACATTCTTTCCCACTCTCTGTAAAATGATTTCTGTTAACAGCTCTGGAAAATGCTGCAAAGATGTGAGTGAAATGATGGCAGGATTTGTTGACAAGAAGGCAAAATGATGGAATTCAGAAAAAAAAATCACCCACATTAGTGGCTGAGGGGCCTGTGGGTTCCATATGTTCCTTTCTCCTTGGGGCTGGGGTTGTCTCAGAGTCATCTCCAGGGGATGGCAGTCTTATTTTAAATGACTCAGTCAATGGGGATTCTAATAGAGTCTAATGGATCTCACCATTAACAATTTTTTTTATGTTCAGCCTAAATTTTTCCTTTGGTTAATTTAATCTATTTTTTTCATTAGATGATGGCAGTAATTTTGAAACAAAGGAAAGCATGCAAATTTGAAAGAAAGTCGTAAATTCTGCATGAAATGCTTTTATTTTTGTAGCAACACAGAATATAATAAAAAACATCTTTCAGGTCTGGGAGCAGTGGCTCATGCCTATAAATTTTAGCATTTGGGGGAGACCGAAGCAGGAAGATCACTAGAACCCAGGAGTTTGAGATCAGTCTGGGGCAACGAGCAAGATTTCATAGTTACAAAAAATTTAAAAACTTAGCTGAGATTGCAGGGGTGAAGGGTAGTGCACACCTGCAGTCCCAAGTATACTGGAATTCAAGGTGGGAGGATCACTTAAGTCCAGGATTTCCAGGCTACAGTTAGCTGTGAGGGTGCCACTCCACCCAAGCCTCCGACAGAGCTAGACCCTATCTCTGAAAAAAACAAAGTCTCTGACCTGGGAGTCTCCTGGATGAGCACATTCCTGTCCTTGAGGCTATGCTTAGAGGGATCCAAATAAATGTTACCTGCCTACCCAAATCAGGCCAGTGTGTGTGTCCTCGATCACATCGGGGTCACCACCTGACCACCTGACCGTCAGTCACCACCTGCTGAAGTCTGAACTGCAGATTCTGACTCAACGACGGATGAATAAATGCACTCTCACATCATTACAGTGATTCAAGTGGGCCAGGGATCACCACTGGCTGCTTTCAGAGGGCAAAATGCAACCAACCGACCAAGACCCTTTGTCTTTTATTCGAACAGAGGTTCTAAGTTAACACACTTGTGGATGATTAACATGGTTAAGAGAATTTTTTTACGACTGGTAAAAGCTTTAGGTTCCGGGTCCCAGAGTAAATGCTATTAACAGGTAATTCCCCTTTGATCTTCCCTGGAGAGGGCCACCCAGCACAAAATTAACATGAGTAAACAGAATGGAGACAAATGGGTGTGGGGTAAGGCCTTTGATCAATCTCTATCTCTTTCCTGTGCTAATGTTAATGAGGTGGCTGCCTTCAGCCTTCCTCAATAAAATCTTTGGCCTTCCAGAAGGTTTGAGACTATAATCTACAACTTTCCCTAAATATTTTCCATAATATTTTGCCGCCACCCCGAGTGAATAGCAGCAAGTGTGCTGAGCCTCACTCCAGACTATTCTAGACTTTTTTTTTTTTTGGTTACACTAGAAAATCCTTGAAGTTGTTACATGAACTAGTGAGAGGATCAATGAAAAACATATCACTCTAAGGGGCATAGTCAGTATGAGATAGACATGAGTAGTTGGGTCAAAGATTTGTAGTTTGTGACTGTGCCACAATAGTTTTAGACAATTTACTCATCTCTCAAAGGCTCAATTTTTTGTCCTGTAAAATGGCCATGATAATCTGTACTTCACAGAGTAGACCCACAGCAATGTTTGAAAAGTCTCTGGCATGAATAAAATGTGTCAGAAGTCTAGCACTCAATAAAGATTAAAAATAATTATTGCTTCCTTGTTGTGAACTAGGTTATCATAGATATAAGTGTGAAATTTGAGGAAGATTTATTGAAAATGTTTTAAGACTACTGAAATCAAACAATAATAGGCAGAAGGTAATTAATTGTGAAATTACATAAGACCAAAGAAAGAGAAATCATTTAAGAACAAAGTAATAAAGTAGGATTCCAGAAATTTTCAATCTTGGTATTCCAGGGTAGAAGGAGGATTGAAAAAAAAAGTTGCATTTCAGGTAGGAAAACACCTGGAGCTTTAAGCTGAGCATGGGGTAATGAAAAAATTATCTGATTTAAACAAACACCAGTACTGGAAAATGAGTAGACAGAGAGACGGAACAGGTGGGGGAGGGCCAGGATGGCAACTGTGTAAGAACTGCCAGGCAGGCAACATCAGACTCTGAGACATTCCCTTTTGAAAATGCTCGTATCTCTTGTAAAGAAGCCACTGGTGTGTATCCTAAGAAATATTACAAGTGTATTACCTTGTGTCACAGGCATGAAATGCTGTGTGTCTAATATAAAAGCATTCAACTTGGAATCATGAGATTTGATTTAAGATCTCTTTTCTGCCAGAAAAACCTAGGCAAGTTATTTAAGTTTTTGTAATTCACCTAACTTCTTTGTGCCTCAAATTTTTCATCTGCAAAATGGGTATGATGCTAGTGCACTGTCCAGAATGATGTTATAGTGAGAAAATAAGATATTGTATGGAAAGTATTTCACACAGCTTCTGGGACAAAGGAAGAACTCAGTAAATGTTGTATTAAAAGAAATTCAAACACACACAAACTCTTAACAGGTTAAGCCAATTACTTTAAATGCAATCATATATCACAGAACCACGAGTAGCTTCTAAAACAATGCTAGTGAAATTCTCTAATGCAGTGACTAGTAACTGGTTATGTTGACTGTAATGTGTATATGGAGACCAGTATGATGGTAGAGCAGGCTTACTGCAAAATTTGCAGTAACGCTTACTATAAAATTTGGGATATGTGGTTTCAGTACTCAAAAACAGTTCCATATTCTACTGAATGTGAAATTCCATATTCACATTCAGTAGAATATGAAATTGAATAAAATAACAGAGGATGAAGTACCAGAAAAACATTTCATAGGTATACATGGTAAGTGGACATTGAGAGATTTTATTAAATGATGTTTGAACAAAAATAGTTTGCTCTATGAATTTTCTGTTGCTTGCACTTTCTGATAATAATCTAACCACGTTGTTCCTGACCTAGGCAGAGCTCACCTTTCCTGGCACATGTTTTTTCCCCATTCACTAGACTTTTCTTGGCCCATGAACATGATTGGTTGGGTTTGTTAATTCACCACACAAGTGTTTTGCTGAAGATAAGATTCTAAGATTTGTTGTAAGGCAAATAATATCCTTATGTTTTAAGTAATAAAATCATTGATCACCAATAGAGAGCAAACCGTGTTTTATATGAATCCCTGCCCCACCCATCCCCCAACTCCCAAAGCATTTATTCATAGGGATAATACTTACCTATAGGAAATTAGTCCTGTTTCTGCTTTGCTGACTCTGGCCAGTAAAGCCCTGTGCAAATGAATTTAGGGATTTTCTCAGCCTGTGTTCATATGCTACAAAAGGGAAATAGCCCAAATTGCACCTACTTGGGTCTGAATTATCGACTTCAGCTTTGAAGTGCAAATGAGCTGAATGAAAACATACTTAGGCTGCAACACAGAAACTATCCTTACTAGTTCACTGATGGTGTATTAACTGTCTTGTATGGAAAGTCTTGTATTGCAATGAATTTGTAGTCCCCCGGTCCAATTATCCTACAGATGGAGGTAAACGCCATCCACTGTATGAACCAGTCGATAGCGGTCTTTTCTTACAATTATTTACTTTCTCTTTTTTCTTGCAATTATAGTTACTGGATCACCCATAAAATAGTTCTTTTGTGGTTTATCGGCCTTGTTACTTCTAAAGCTAGACTTATAGACTTGAGTTAGGAAAATGAACTGCTATAAACAACTTCTCAGTAGGCTAAAATCATCTGTATTTATTGTGAATGCAAACTCTTTGGAAATTTCTAATCACCATAATCCGTCTATATAAAAATAATCCTTGACTAAATGAATATGTCTGGAAGGAAAAATAAACAGAGCATTTACACAATCACACAAATGTCATGTGTGAACAAATAAAGGAATCTTCAATATTTTGCAACTTCAAAAACATCAGCCTTATATGGAGCCTAAATATGTACGATTGATTTTGGAAAATTATACTAGAAATTTTGGTAACTTTTTCATGAAATCATAGATATTTAAATGAATAAATATAGTCTTTGTTCATCAATTCCAAATTGTATTATCTTAAATTCATATTTCAGGCATAATTGAGAGGCTCTGCATCAAGATGTCCCCAGAAAAAATCTTTCAATTATGTTCCCATAGTAGAATGTATTTCTGAGGAGAGTTCACTTCTATGTTGCAAGAGGGACAGATAGAGCACTCATTTATGTTAAAAGCATCATACACATGCCTCTGGTAAGATTATGAATTTTAACAAATCACTCATTTATCTTTACTATTCTTGCAAGGGAACTTTAAATATCCTAGAAATAACGCTTAGAGCTTTTAGAGAGGAGAGAAAGGAACCAGAATGAAAGAGGGATAAATAAGGTTGCATCCATTTTTCCTTTCGCAGGCTCCTTTGTTAAGGACAGTATTTTAAAATTCTCACAAGAATTTTACTTCTTGTCAGAATCAAAAGGCAAGAAATTAAAAAGTATCCACCTTTTTTTTTTTTTAAACACAAAGCTTTTTTTTTTCTCCAGAAATGGCCCTGGGGGGATGTTTAGATGTAGACTCTAACATTGTATACCCCAATAATAACACAAAGGATGGGTCTGAGAGTAATGAAATGTAGAAACACTCTTCAATATTTATTGTATTTTACCCACTAACTTTAACCATTTCTCTCACGGCATATTCATGCATAGAAGGAAGAGAAGAGCAAGACTCATTGAACTGAATTTCCCATTGCTCACAAACAAAGGACAGAACAAAGAGGTCCTGCTAGCCAGCAAATGAACTAATCAAACTCCAGGTAATTAGCAGGTGTCAGTTCAACGGTGCTGAAGTTTGAACTCCTTAATAAAGGGGTAAAATTATCATGTGATGGGAACCAAATGAGAGAGTAGGAAAGAAGATGAAGCCATTTGACTATAAAATTGTACCTGAGCCATTCTCCTAGATTAGACAGACCTAAAATCCCACTTTTTGCAGCTTTAAAATGGTTTCAGAAAAGTTTTTATTATTATCATTGTTCAATTTCATGCATCTCTGCACTTGAACTTCCAGCCAGGAGCAGGAGTCGAACTGCCAGAAACGCTGTAAAGAAGCTGTTTTTTGTGGCATTTCCAGTCAATATTTTCAGGCCCAGGAGGTTTGAAGGCACATCCAAACTTTTGAGTACTAATATGATTTGAACCTCTGAGTTTTCTGAGATTTTTCTTTCCCAATCAGAACCAAATTATGAGCTAAGGAAGTAGAAAAATTGAATACAATTTCAGAAGTTATTTTCTGTACTGGATTCAATATCTACAGCCCTCCCAAATTCTGTTATGTTTCTTCTCTACTCTGAACATTAAATATAATATCTATAAAACTAATTATGATGCATATTATCAAAAGTGACCAATGTTTCTTGTGAATAGCCTCTTTGTGAAATTCTAATCTCTATTTGAATGAGTATTCAGTTTAACAAGGAAATGTATACGCTTAATGATCACTATAGAACAGTTGTGTTCTATACAGAACATATTAAATTATCATTTAATTTATCTGGCATTATAAGGGGACGGGTATTTTCCAGATAACCAGAAACTAGTTTCTCAAGTCAAAAATGAGCTTATTTTGATACAGTGTGATAGACATCTTTCTAAGCTGTTTCATCACAGAGAATGCTAAACATCTTTTAGCCATTACTTGATAACTCACAGTTACCCCTATGATTAATTCAGTGCTATCTGAAAATACATATTTTATTTTTAGTCTGAATATTTTGTAAAACACTTTACTGTTATCATCTATAATTTCTTGCAAGTGCCAGTCTACCTGATTCAAACAAAACTTCTTCCCCCTTCTCTAATTTCAAACTTAAAATAGTTCTGATATGAACAAGCAGATAATCAAGTGCAGTGTGTTAAATCAAAGTCGTTAAGTGTTGAAAGGACAGCCCAAGTACCTGCCGTTGATGCTGGAGTTTTATGACAATTAATTTGTGTTAGAGGATTTCTTTTTTTCTGTTTATTTCTAGAAATGGGTTTACAGTCCCGTGAGACGGGATTACTGCGAGAGTAATCTCTGCACACATGTATTTAGCAACTACATTCATTACTGATGTGCATCTTAGTTAGGACGCTGGTGGTATAAATGTCATTCTAGACTTTAGAAAGGGAAATTGAGCCCACATGCACAAAGGCAGACAGCTGTCTGCAGAATGTGATTGGAGTGATGCTGGCAAGTTCACACCTGCCCCTGGATATCTTGTATAAGGTTGTTTTCAGAATAACCTCAGCTTGTTAAGCATAGCATTAGACTTTCTCCACATAGAGAGTCATTATCTTCAAACAGTTAAAATAATCATGAAAAGACTGAAGTTTCTGGAGTCAACTTGAGTTCTAAGGCAGGCACAAAAACTTTCTCGGTTTTTATCACAAGCAAATAATTTAACACATTTTTTAGGATGAAATAAGTTAATTTGTACATTAATATCAGTAAGCCCTATATACATTCTACTATATATCAGACATTGTTCTGAATACCTTACATACTAAGTAATTGAATCTTATAAGAGCTCTATAAAGGAGTTTCTACTGGCACACACCTAAATTTCACAGCTAAGAGAACTGATGTGTAGAACTTAAATAACTTACAAGATGCCACATGGCTAGGAGGTGGAGTAGTCAAGATTTGTACCCAAGGAGTGTGGTTTTAAAACCTGTGTTCTTAATCATCAATATATACTATAATTAAGAGAAAACTGAGTAATTTTAAAAATGATTAATATTTTCTTAACTAGGGAAGAAAAGAGATTCTGCCCTGTTACATTACCTTCCTTTGTGACCTGCTGAATATGTTTGTCATGCTGATCAGCTATCTCCTTGAAATACCTAGAATCACAGCCAAAGGGAACCAAACACCGCCTGACAAAGATTTTAGGTCTACTGTGCCAGATACTATGTTGTGAGGAGCAGGGGAAAGACAAGTTCAAAGTAGAGAAAAAGAAGGAGGAAAGGAAAATTATTAGGAGATTTGCAGTCTGAAGACAGTATAAAGGAGGCAAGCACTCTCTAGAGAAACCCGTGGGCAGACACTTGTGAGAAGATTGGTAAAAGGAGAGGGATAGAATTTGAGATTTCCAGGTAACTGAAAGTTCTCCATTACTCACTTTTGTCTTACTATGATCTAGATTCATTGTAGGTAAATCTTTACATCCTTCACCTCTCCATCTGTGCAATGATTATGGTACAACAAATGATCAACAAATTTGACGTTTCAGCCACACTTAATTCTACCTGGCAGATATGTGTCTTAATATAAACAAGGTCAGCTTTGTGTTTTAAAATATATATATATAGAATGAACTAATTAATAATTATACTATATATTTACATTGTTTAATTTGGATTTAGAGGAACAAGGCTAGGTATAATGAAGAGCTTATTATATTTTACTTTTATGTATAAAAGATATTCACGCACACATGCTCGCCCTACCTATAGTGTGAAATTATTACAAACCAAAAATAAAATAATTTATATAAATGTGTGTTAGAAATATAAATAATGCTGCATAATTGGTACTACCTCAATGAGATTCTTCTCCTTCACAGCCTGGACAATGCATATCTATATGTGAAAAGGGATTCTGCGTGAGCTTTTCAGAAAGCATATCACTATCCAAAACTAACATCCAGAACTTCACCTAACTCCAAGGACATAAATCATACTGTTGTCACTCTAGGGAATAAAAATTGCATTTTGTAAATGCAGTGAAACATGCTCCTTCCTTCTTCATCACCATCCTGATCAAATAACTGTGAAGAACATGACAGTATAATCATGGTCATATGATTGACTGATCAGGAAACAAGGCTTCCATATATATTTCAGTTCTTTGCCTTACTTTTGTCCTCAAATCTTATTTATTTCATGATAGGTTTTCAATTTACAGTGGGTCTTAGGGTAGCCCAAAGTAGATAAACATAATGACAGGGGCCCACATTATAAAGGGTACATCTAATATCTGGGGTGATATATATATATCTTTAAAAAATGGAACATTTTGTTTACTTCATTTGGAACATATATTTGAAATATTTCATTTGTTGTTAAATTCATAGGAAAAGTCAGGAAAGCAGTTGTTAAAAGGTATTAAAAAGGAAACTTAAATTTTGTTTATTGAAAAGTTCTATCCAATTTTTGACATGAGATGTAGAGTTTCTTTAGTCGCTGATAAATTTTTTATGGCTTATTTTATTGGGGGGCATTATTTTGATTTTGAGAGTCTTAAGATAAATGGAAAAAGGGAAAAATAAGGCAGCTTATTAGAAAGCACACTAGGCTGAATAAGGAGGCTCCTGGATTATAGACTCTGATTTCTATGAATGTACTTAGTACCTGACTTAATTTATTCATGTATCGAATGAGGCTGATAAGCATGTTCTCTCTGACTTTGACAGCCATTCTGAGTATGAACTCAACTAACATCCACAGATCCATTTTCAGACATACTAGGCATGATGAAAATAGTAATCTCTAATTGTCATTATTCTTAATTCCCAGATCCCAGCTCAGCTACTGACACATAAAAATAGCCAGTAAGAGAATGTCACTATGTATAAAAACAAAACATGCAAACAAATAAGAAAATAGTTTATTCACTTAAATGTCTTGGGTAAAATGACAGTTTCAATTCTAGAATATTATTATCAGAATATTCTTAAATAAAGGCAACATTTCTGATACATTCAGTAATGAATTTAACATACTATTTCTAGCTATAGAATCAGGGAAATCATCTTAAAGAATAAGCAATATTTCATAATTAATCAATCATACTAATACAATGGAAATTGGCATGTCTAAAATATTGTGAAGTGATCTATGAAGTTTTCCATATATTCTCCTGAGAACCTAATAAGACTTTGAACATACTGTGTGAGTTTGATTTTATTCCTTATTTTACCTGCCCTATTCATAATTAAGACTATTACAACATTGATTCCAAATAAGGGAAATACCATGGAGGAAAATATTTATTAGACTTAGTAGAATTTTGATTTTTTTGTATTTTCATCAGAATTGTATTCCTTAAAGCAAGGAGAAGTTACCAGAGAAAATCTATCGATGATGTAAAAAAGGATAAAGGACAGTATTCTTCCTGACCTCTTCTTTCCTTACGCTCTCACCAGTATAGGTTTCCCTATCCCATACAGGCACATTTTGCTTCTCATTTGAGTTTCTAAGAACTCTAATCCACAGTCTACCTTTGGACCGAACCATCTGTGAAATGGCTATTTACCACATTGGCCCCAAGCAGAATGATGGGACTAATCAATCTACCAGTTTTAGTAGATTTTTATGCCCACAATGGCTACAGAAGCATAATTTTGTCAGACCAGGGTTAGTATAAAACTATCTCCCTATGAAATACAATACTGAACTTAATGGAACAATTTTATGTCTTGATTGTTTACTGTATTTTACACTGTTTTCAGGCATTGTTTTTATTTTGTTTAGTTTGATCTGGCCATTAGCTGGCAGCCTCAGCAATCTAGGGGCTATTTGGGATATATTGGCTCTGACTATGTAAGAAATACTAGAGGACTGAGTCTGTGAGGCAAGTGCAAAAGGGTTCCATAGCTGCATTTTTGGTGTAAAAGTATATTAAAAGGCCTCAAAGGTGAAGTTTTGCAGGAAATACAGCCGACCAGGTTGACATTGGTTATTCCAGGGCTTCTCAAATCAAGAGAAGCATATTGCAATAAACCTGGGGTCTTCCAACAAAGCTAAATTACTCATTCCAGAAAATACTGATTTTCAGTGGACCTTTGATCATGAACCTTCTATGAGAAATACAATTTACTTGGTCAAAAATATATAGCAATAATCTAACATCTTTCTGACCTTGAAATTTGATGGTCCTATGGCCCTCTGAAATGAAGGAAATGTGGTGGAAAAGAATTGCAAACTATAGCTAGGGAAACTAAAAAGCTAACAATGTTGAAACTATTCTGCTCCTAAATAAGCTTGCCTAATGTTATACTTATGGCTGAATTCATAATGGAACCTTATACAATGCAATTGCCTGACTTCAAAGTTCAGATGTTACTTTGTAATGGCAGAATTAATTTCCTTGATTGCTAATCCATCACACCTAAGTGTGATGCATGCGGTATCAAACATGGGTATTTCTGCTATCATTAATTGTGGCATATTGTCACAACCGATAAGGAAATGTAGTAAGAGGAAAAGAAGAGAGGCCCTGGTATTGGCAGTTTAGCCTTGTTTTCCCATAAGCCATGGCAGGTACAGCCAGAGCCCTCAAAATAAAAGGAGGGGGCCCTTGTGATTCTCACAAGGAGAAAGACAGGCATCCAGAAACATCAATCACTGGGCAAGCCTTGCTCTCCATTTGCAAAGCTGTTGTTTATTGTGAGATAATGATTGATAGGTCTAAACAAATGCTCAGAGAAATCACGGAAGGTGCAGGCTCTTAGGAGTGACATTTGGCCACAGGAAATCTGCAGGGAACGGACCAGCTGGCAATGAGGACACTGAGGAAATTAACACGAATCCATTTAAAAGAAGAGCAAATAATAAACTGTGGATCAAATGACGGCAAGGTAAAAATGGCAATTATGGATAACAGGTAGACTATGTGCCAGAGAGGAAAGAAAATGGGAAGGAATTGGGGCAATATTAACTATTTGGGTAGGTTTCATTAAGAAAAGGGCATCTTTTAAAGCAACCACTCTTAATAAAAATAGAACATTCAGTTAGGAGGGCAGAGGATTTAAGAGATAAAGTGTAAATAAAAGGAGTAGGCTTGGAAAATGTTGTTACAAATATAGGCACAACTGGAAAAAGAAAATAGTGTGAATTATTGATATACATGTTTTACTCCATTAAAATTAAATGAAAGAAGGAACAAGAAAGGCAGGAAGACTTGTTTGCCAGCATCAGGATCATGGGCTCTTAAAGCAATCCCAGCATCCAGGTACTACCAAGAAAATTCTGCAGGCTGAGGACGCATAGATAAATATCCATACCATTGACATCATTTTCCTTTCACTAGAGAAGATGGGCATTGTGCAGGTCAAGCTCCAGGTCAGAACTTTAATACAAGTACTAATTTAACACAGGTTAAAGAAGACGTTTCTCTACTGCATGCCCTGTTTTTTCTAATACCAACTCTTCAGTTTTGATAGCTTTCATCAATAGCAACAATTAGCTCAGCTGTTCTCAACCAGTATCATCTCATCTGTGCTTTAAGCATGCATCTCTCTGAACAATTTATTTTCATTGCTAGCTTTTGCATATGGCTTCTCTTTTCTTTGCCATTTATTCCTGGTATCCCTCTGCATTGGGCTTTGTTCCACGCTTCTCCCAAAAAGTAACACCAAGTTTCTTTAACCAATCCCAGTATTGGTTTTATCTTCTTTAAATGAGAAAATGTACCACCTACACATAGAGCTATAAATGTTATAAGAGTTACGCTGTATAAAAGTTGGTGCATAGTTCCTGGCTCAACAAATATACCTGTCTTCTGCTGTCTTATACATTTCTTACAGTATTGTGGTTGAGGTGTTGTAATGTTGTTATGAGACATTCTATTATGTGGATATACAGTTAATGTTTTTATATAATAAAATAAATAGAGGGGTTCTATTTTATTTTAAATCCCTTTTCTGGCATTGTCATGGCCGACTACTAGTTGACTCTACTTGTCCACAATAGCATGTGGCATCATATCCACACTTGCTTCTGTGATTCTTCAGCATGTGAGGTCTCGGTTTGTCCTGTGTGGATGAGTGCTAATGGCTGTATTAGGAGACATCTTAAGAAAGAGTCATGAGAGGGATGCCAGCAAGTCCTCTGCATCTTATGTGGAGGCTCACCCATTAGGTGGTTGAGCAAATGGAATGGAATTTAGACCATATTTTGCTCCATCAAGCCTAAGAGAAATTTCTTGAAAATAGCAGTGGTATTTCTGTTCAACAAATTCTTGTTCTATGCCTTTCATTAAGAAAAAAAGTAAACATAAAATACATACTAATACACATCCTGCTGGAAAGGAGCAAAAAGGAGGTCACAATCAAGCAGGCAAGTCTAAGAAGTTTTTGCACAAACTTCAACTTTTTCCTGTGTGAACTAGGGGGAAAACTCACTTAATATTTTTGAATTACAGTGGATACACATGGTAAGTAAACACAATAATGAAATTAACATCTTCTTACCAGCAGAGCATAAGTGATTGAGAGAATTAAATACAGCCTTTTCCATGAAAGCTCTTTGGAAATTAATAATAATGAAGAAAGGAAGAAAAAAGAAGAAAGAAAACATAGTACAGGCATCAATTTTTTATTGTGCTTTGTAGATAGTATTTTTAAAATAGATTAAAGGATTGTGACAACACTGTGGTGAGCAAATCTACTGGTGCTATTTTTCTAATAGCATGTGCTCACTTTGTCTCTATATCACATTGTAGTAATTCTCATAATATACCATATTTTTTCATTATTATTGTACATCTGTTATGCTGATCTATGATCAATGATCTTTGTTGTTTCTCTTGTAATTATTTTAGGCACCATGAATTCTGCCCATAAAAGACTGCAAACTTAATAAATGCTGTATGTGTTCTAACTGCTCCACTGACCAGCAGTTCCCACTTCTGTCTTCCTTCCTTGGGGATTCCTATTCCCAGAGATACAACAATATTGAAATTAGGCCAGTTAATAACCCCACAATAGCCTCTAACTATTTAAATGAAAGGAAGAGTCACACATCTATTGATTCCAATCAAAAGCTAGAAATGATTAAACTTAGTGAGGAAGTCATACCAAAAGTTGATATAAGCTAAAAGCTAGGCCACTTATACCAAATAGTTAGACAAGTTATGAATACAAACAGTTTGAAGGAAACTGAAAGTTCTACTTCAGTAAACACACAAATTACAAGGAAGCAAACAGCCTTATTCCTAATATGGGAAAAGTTTTAGTGGTCCAGATAGAAGATAAAACCATCTACGACATTACCATAAGCCAAAGCCAAATCCAGAGCTAAGTCCTAACTCTCTTCACTTCTATGAAGACTAAGAGAGGTGAAGAAGCTGAAGAACAAAACATCAGAAGATAACAGCAGTTAGTTTGTAAGGTTTAAGAAGCAGTCTCCATATCATAGAGGTTCAAGGTGAAGAAGCAAGTGTTAATGGAGAAGCTGCAGCAAGTTATCCAGATGATCTAGCTAAGATCATTGATGAAGGTGAGTACACTAAATAACCTATTTTTCCTGTAGATGAAACAATCTTCTATTGAAAAAAGATACCATCTAGAAGTTTTACAGCTAGAAAGAAATCAGTGCTTGGCTTCAAAGCTTAAAGGATAGGCTGACTTTCTTGTTAGGAGCTAATGAAGCTGGCGATTTGAAGTTAAAGCTTATTTATCATTCTGAAAATCCTAGGAACCTTAAGAATGATGTTGAATTTACTCTGCCTATGCCATCTAAATAGAATAACAAAGCCCAGTGACAACACATCTATTTACAGCATGATTTACTAAATATTTTGCGCCACTGTTGAGACCTACTGGTCCTTAAAAAAGATTCCTTTCAATTAATTATTGCTCATTAACAGTGCACCTGGTCACCTAAAAGCTCTGATGGAGATGTATAAAAAGACAAATGCTGTTTTCATGCCTGCTAAAAAAGCAGCCATTCTGAAGCTCATGGATGAGAGTAATATTGAATTTCAAGTCTTATTAATTAAGAAATATATTTCATAAAGCTATAACTTCCATAGATAGTGATTCCCCTGATGGATCTGGGCAAAAATAATAGAAAATCTTCGGGAAAGAATTCACCTTTCTAGATGCCATTAAGAACATTTGTGATTCATGGAAGGATATCAACATATCCACATTTATAGGAGTTTTGAAGAAGTTGATTCCAATCCTCATGAATAACTTTGAGAGATTTAAGATCAGTAGAAGAAGAAACTACGGATGTAAATAACAAGAGAACTAGAATTAGAAGTGGAGTCTGAAGATGTGACTGAATTGCTGCAATCTCATGATAAAATTTGAATGGATGAGGAGTTGCTCCTTATGGATGAGCACAGTCAGTTGTTTCTTGAGATAGATTTTATTCCAGGTCAGATGTGAAGGCAATCTGGCTGAGACACCTGTCACCCCATTGATTGCCAGGGTTGATTCAGCTGATGTGGCTGACTAGGTAAGTGTCCCCTTCCTTCCTCACCACTCCGTGTCCATCCCTCCCGAAGTTGCACACTTGGTCAAAGAGGATGACCATCGATGATAGAGGAGGACTGGTCTCAGTCAAGGGTATATGAGTAGCTGCAGTCCCCTGCTAGAACCTCCAAACAAACTCTCAATAAATTATTCCAGGTGAAGATGCAATGAAAATTGTTGACATGACAATAAAGGATTTAGAATATGACATTAACTTAGTTGAAAAAGCTGTGGCAAGTTTTGGGATAATTGAAAGAAGTTCTACTGGGGGTAAAATGCTATCAAACAGCATCTCATGCTATATGAAAATCTTTTGTGAAGAGTCAATTGATGTGGTAAACTTCATTGTTGTCTTATTTTAAGAAATTGTCACAGTCACCCTAATCTTTAGCAACCCTGATCAGTCCAGCAGTCATCAACATCGAGGCAAGACTCTCTGCCGGAAAAAAACTTACAACTTACTGAAGCATCAAATGATCATTAGCAAGTTTTAACAATAAAGTATTTTTAAAGTATATATATTGTTCATTAGAAATAATGCTATTGTACAGTTAATAGACTACAGGACAGTGTAAACATAACTTTTATATTCAGTGGAAAACCAAAATTTTGTTTGACTTGCTTTATTGTGATATTCTTTTTACAATGGTGGTCTTGAACTGAACTTTTAGTATCTCTGAGGTCTGCCTATATAAAATATCAGTAAAACCTAGTTAATCAAGCTATTTTCTCTTACATACCCAGCTAACCAACAAAACAAGTAAGAAAAAAAAATGGAAGAAGATATAGTAAAGACTGTTGAAAGTCACCAAATCCTTTGTTCTCTCTTTCCTCCTCTCAGAAGGAAATAGGGAAGAAAGGATAGAGGAGGATAGAGAAGCCACCTCTTAGACTCCACTTCCCAGCCTTGCAGTTGAATCTGGCTGTTTTCTGGAGTTCGATCTATGGAATGAGGATGAAAGAGAAATGCACCAACTCTGTCTAAGTCCTTTAAAAGTCTTCCCTATTCATGCTGGAGTTATCAGTGAACTGATAACTTCCTCCAGCAATAAAAAAAAATGTTGAACACGAAAGAAAATGTACTCACAGCACATACATAGCTCAGTGTTGGAAAATTATTACAGAATCTTGTGCAAAGTAAGGACAAATTTGACCTTAGTCTGCACCATAACCATATTGGGAGGTGGAGGAAAGGGGCACCACAAACAAGAAGCACGTAAAGCACTGAATCTCCACCTCCAGCAACAGAGAGGAATTAACACAGTGAAAATTGCCATCTTCTTATAGTATTAGAAATACATTATTTGGAAATATGTATGTTAAGAAAATCTAGCTAAGAGGGTAAGAATCTGTTGCCCAGAAAGCAGAAATTGGGAACAAAAAGGTCCTGTAATTTCTCACTATAATTCTTATACTATGATTTGACGTTCAATAATTATCTAAATACATTAATTATTTTAAAATATTCTTTTTAAAAAATGAAAAATAAAGTGAAGAAAAATATTACAGCATTAAAAAAAAAAAAATCTAAGGCACTACATTTGAGGATAGGTACACCAAAGACCACTTACTGAGGTTATAAGATAGATTCTAGTCGCCCCAAAAGGAGCAACCAGAAAACTTAACTATTCATACAATTATCTTAAGGCCAAATCGTATCCCACAGATCCTGAGTAGTAATCCTGGCTCTGCTGTAGGTTTAAACTTGACCTTAAGTAAGTCTCCTTCTTTCCCGACTAATCAAAAATAAGTAAAATAAAATAAAATAGGGTGCAGGGGAGATAATGCACCATGAATTTCAAAAACTGAAAAATGGCTTTACCCATTTAAACAGAATGAAAATAGTCCTGCTGATTGCCAATATCCAATGTCAAAATATTCCCAGAATTTTCTATTAAGGACGTTTGCTAGGGAGTTTTATTTTACAATGACTAAGGAGCCTCATGAATTCAGTAAAACCCTTAACCACATCCAATCTTCTCAGGCCTCCCTTTCATTTAGTTCATGGATGTTGGCATCAATTGAACAATATTTCGACCTTTTTTAAAGGGCAAATATAATACTACATCAGCTTGGTTTGCTGAACTTTAGACTCCTCTGAATTGTAGAGTATTTGGGAGCTCCTGGGTAGATTTCATATATAATGTCATGGCAGAATTAATGATTCATTTCTTATAGGAATTACAAAGCTTTCCTTTAAAAAAACAAGTTAAAATATATATCATTTAAGCTTTGAACATTCATACCTATTGTTGAATCAGCAGCCCTCAGGATAAGTAGAACTAGATTGAAAAGAAAACAATGATTGGATCAAGAAAAATATGCAAGATCAAAGGCATATTGTTCACAATTTTAGAGAAAGAACAGGAGTGGCTCTAGGCATAAATAGAAAAGGGCTAACACTTATCAGCATTTGAAAATATACTTTTGTGACCCTCTCACTTGATTTATTCTTTTCTTTCTGTCCAAAATCTGTGTCCTATCCTTGGCATTCTAGATTTTTTCCTAAAGTAGATTTTTCCTCATTTAAATTTACTCTTTGAGCATCTCATTCCACTGAACTTTGAACACTTCAAAGTGAAATGCAACCATTATGATAAACTAATTATCTTCATCTTCATCATCATAAATATCATCTCAATTTAGAGCTCAATCAGGTATTACAGTCCAAAGGATATATCATTCAGTCCTCACAATCAACCTGTGAATGTTGGTGCTAATAATCTGTTCATTTTGAAGTTGATGTTGGTAATGTGTATACAATTTTAATTGAAGTATCTGACATAAGTGCTTAATAAATATTAGCTACAAATTTAATGTTATTTTATCATTTTCATGAAATAGCAGAAGGAAAGAAATTGTGTTTAAGAAAGAAACAATTCTCCCATTTATGAAATCCCCAGATATATTAAAGGAAGCACCACATGTCCAAATCAGATGCAAAACAGGTTTAATTATAGCCGGTTAATTGGTATTTATTCACACTATTGTTTAAAGTACCAGGTAAAGTAAACTGAAGACAACAACGAAATACATAATACCATCTTTAGAAACTGTCTGATCTGGAAGCCAAGGCATGCACATAAAATAAATTAAATTTTAAAAATAAAAGAGTAAAGACCAGAAGACAAAAGAAACACCATCCTATAGTGAATACTTGATTGATTAATAAGCAGAAGGTAAAACAACATTAAGTTCAGGAGGAGAAGCTGCTATGGAGTCAAGTGGCATGGGAAACGTACATGAGGAAAAGAAGGGAGAACTTAGCAAGAATGTGCAGCAGCTCTGTGCTTTTGTAGCTCATTGGTGTTATGTGAGCTTGAATGGGGCAAAGAATTTATCTCTGTGGCTCCAGCTCTGCTGCTGTGGAGACCCTCCTATACTGTGTATCTCCAAAGCCCACTTCCTTTTTTTCCCTTTTTTCTTTTTGGACAGAGTCTCACTCTGTCTCTCAGGCTGGAGTGCAGTGGCTGGGACCTCAGCTCACTGCAGCCTTGAACTCCTAGGCTCAAGTGACCCTCCCACCTCAGCCTTTCCAGTAGCTGGGACTACAGGTGTACACCACCACACCTGGCTAATTGTTCTTATTTTTTGTAGAGACGGGATCTCGCCATGTTGCTCAAGCTGGTCTCTAACTCCTGGGCTTAAGCAGTTTTCCCACTTTGGCCTCCCAAAGTGCAAAGATTACAGGTATGAGCCACTGTCCCTGGCCCCACTAGAGTAGCAGTAGGCTTGTCTTAGAAGCCGAAACACTCATGGTGAAAACCTCAGAAGAGCCAGGCAAAATGGTTGTGGAGGACCCTCTAGCCAAGAGGTGGCAGTTGCTGACTTCTTTTGGAAAAAGTAAGCTTATCCTTGATGAAAGTAGAGAGCAAGGAATCCTCTAATCATCCGCTATAACGCCACACAATCAGTTCTGTACTAAGGCTCCTCTCTAAAAGGAGAAGGGATGGCCCCTGATTGCAGGGAGTTATGGTAAGCCTCTAAGACCCAAGGGAAAATAAATATATTGCTACAAAGTAGGGATAATATCAGACCTTGCTCTGTCCCCCAACTAGTGTTTGATAGTGCATAAGTCCTTTCTGTCTTGTTTACTCTTTTATAAAGTGAGAAGTTGAATGAGTTGTTTGTTGGCATCCTCAATTATGTTAGTCTGTAAATAAAGCTAAGTGTGAGATACAGCAGCATGAAGAACATTTGGCTATAGAGGTTAAAGAAGATAGAAATGTATAGAGGATGGTTAAGAATATTGTGATTCCTAGGGATTTCTGCCATAAAATGTGTTTGGTGCCATTTCTTTTGAGGGTAGCTAGCAAACGCGTGCACAGGAAGTTGGGAGTACACCAATTCAATCATTACCTGCTTCGGGAATTAATTTATGTTATTATGGCTATTGCTTCAAGTCCTCCCATTTGACTAATACATGTTGCAGCCACACTGCCCTCCAGGAGACTTTCCTGTCTTTTTACTTTACGCACATACCAGTGTGCTGGGGAGTAGAACTGTCTTTAGGAGAGACACCTACAGCTTTGGGCTGCAGGAAGCTTTTGCATGCTGAAAGTCACTAAAACAAAGTTCCTAGTCTTACTCATTGGTCCATGGTTTACACGCCTTCTCAAACTCAAACCTTAAACCACATCAAAGTCCAATATTTTGGATAGAGGGAGAAATAAAATCACAGTCAGGGGAAAACATCACAGAAAGAAGGAAAAAAGTACTGTGTATTGCATTTTCAGGACATAACAACCCACCACTATTTTCCTTTAGATAGAAAGAGAAAGACAAGGTAATGAGATTTGGACTTATAGGTCTCAATAAAAATGAGAATGAAACTACATTTCATGAACCAATTATGGCTTGCACTATCCTACACATCTCTGAGGAGTTCATATTGTCCCTCTCTCTCTGATGCCCTAGCACCAGACAGTGTCCATGCTCCTCAGATACGCCTCATTCTTAATCCCAGCCAGTTTCTGCTGGAAGCCCCCACTTCCTCAGTGGTTGGCTGAAGTATAACCTAAAGTGGCAGGAACAAGCCAGCAGGCCAGGTAGTTCTGTGTCATTTGCCTTTGCACAGTCCCGCTTAATGATACCTATTTAAGATGTGGTATGGGGTCATGTAGAAGAGAAAGGATCAAGAACTGACCATCTACTGAGTGCCAAATACTATGCAGGCAATTCAAAAATTTTATTTGATTTAAACTTCAATGATTATTTTTAGGCCAGGTGTGATGGCTCATGCCTGTAATTCCTGCACTTGGGGAGGCTGAGGCAGGAGGATCACCTTAGGTCAGGAGTTAGAGACCAGCCTGTCCGACATGGTGAAACCTGTCTCTACTAAAAACACAAAATTAATCAGGTGTGATGGCGGGTGCCTTTAATCTCAGCTACTCGGGAGACTGAGGCAGGACAATTGCTTGAACCCAGGATGCGGAGGTTGCAGTGAACCGAGATTATGCCATTGCACTCCAGCCTAGGTGACAAGAATGAAACTCCATCTCAAAACAAATAAACAAACAACACATGCGGAAAGAGAAGCATGCTGAAATGGAATCCAAAGAAATTAATTTGGTTCTATCGAGAAACCTACATGACAGAGTCTAAGTTTTTCCTCCTATAGCTCTAAGAAACTGAAAGGTAGTAATAACAATACATGATAGCACTAATTATAGGCCAGGGGCCATTTTACATGCTTTACCAATATTTTATCTATCTATATTAACGCATTCAAATGTCACAATAGCCCTATTAAATTAGGCGTTATTATTATCTTCAGTTTTACAGTTGAGAATACTGAAGAAGAGACAGGAATTTGGTGGACCTGGAACTTGAGTTAGGCAATCTAGTTCTAGGGTCCATCATTCCAATCTGTATACCACACACATATAAACTCATCAAGTGAGACACATAATTTTACATTTCCTCTGTTATATTGAGAGTTGTAGACACCCTTTGAGATTCCAAAATAATCTCAGCATTTCCTGGATTTTCCAGGGTTGAGATTTGTGGAGAGTCAAGGTATATGTTTGAGAGGGTACAATTGCACATTCATGACAACCTAGCAAACCAATCTGAAGCTATATGAATTAAACTGCAGAAGTATGTGGGGACCTAGTCTAGAAAATTTATTTAGTAGCTTTGTGATTCAGGGAAGAATTATTCTGTGTTTCAGTGTATTCGTTTATAAAATAAAGGTTTGGAATAGGAGATACCACAGTCCTCCCAAACAGACCATTCCATATTGTAATGCTACAAGGCGTGTTTCAGAGTTAGGTCCCTACATACAATATCTATAATAGTCAACAATATCTTCAACTAGAGAGAACAATAAACAAAAAAAGAGTATAAAATCAGAATAAAGGAATGATGCCTGAGCACAATGGCATATGCCCGTAATCCCAACACTTTGGGAGGCTAAGGCAGGAGGATCACTTGAGATCAGGAGTGCGAGACCAGCCTGGGCAATATTGCAAGACCCTATTGATATAGTTTGTCTGTGACCTCACCAGAATCTCATCTTGAACTGTTGCTCCCATAATTCCCACATTGTGATAGTGATGGGAGACAATTGAATCATGGGGGGCAGTTTCCCCCATACTTTTCTTGTGGTAGTGAGTAAGCTTCACAAAATCTGATGGTTTTATAAAGGGAAAACCATCTTTCTCTTTGCCAGCTACCATGGAAGACATGCCTTTCACCTTCCGCCATGATTGTTAGGCCTCTCCAGCCATGTAGAACTGAGTCCATTAAATCTCTTTCCCTTTATAAATTATCCAGTCTTGGGTATGTCTTTATCAGCTTTGTGAAAACAGACTAATACCCCTGTCTTTACAAGGTGCTTTTTTTTTTAAAGTTAGTGGGGCATGATGGTGCATGCCTATAATTCCAGCTACTTGGAAGCTGAGATGAGTGGATCACTTGAGCCCAAGAAGTTGAGGCTGCAGACGATCCCACTGCACTCCAGCCTGGGTAATAAAATGACACTATCACACACACACAGAAAAGAAAAGTGATGAGGTCAAACCACCAAGTTAAATATATTTCTTTCTTGAGGTAAAATTTGATGTAGGTATGTCAAAAAGTTATTCAAAGAGACCCATATGTGTAAGTGAATTCAATATAAAAATATATATTTAAAATCTAGGGATCATTTATAAGGGAGAATTCATAGTAATAAATAATTTTAGATTGAGAAATCTTTAAGTCCTATCTCAGTATCATAGTGACCCCACCTTAACATCCTACAGTTTTTTCAGAATTGTAGCACCCGCAATTAGAGATGTGGTACCATCTATCCAAAGAGAATTTCCAACCTAGTAATACATACGTGCTTTCATATAACAGAAGCCATCTTTTCACAGACTTACCTAATGTTAATTAGGTAGTTAGGCAGATACGAGCAGGGCAGGAGAGTCTCCCCGCTGTCCCCCTCGACCCCAACATGCCCCTTGAATGCCAGGTAACCATCAGGTGATAATCAGGTAGTTGTTCAGCTGTCCCTCTAAAATAATAATTGGTCACAACTGGTGCCAGGGAATGCAGTCTCCCAATAAATGGAAAACATCTTAAGCTAGTGATCAGCAGAATCATGACAAGATCTCAGGAGTTGGGTCAGTGAGTTCAAGCATGCACAGTAAGAGGCAAAATGGCAAAGTTTAACTGGCATATGACCTTCCTCTAGGAATGCCCAGCTGGTAAGGGAAAAGTGAACATGTGCACCACTTCAGTAAACATACCACACATCCCTTCCAAGTACTGGCAGGCCACTGCTCATGTGGACAGCCCACCCCAGGGGAAGAATCAGGGGAAAAGTAACACAAACCTGGAAGCATTCCCATGTGTAAAACCCCAAGTCAAAGGTCAAATGGGGTACTTGAATTTCTCAAGTTGCCTGCTTGTCCCTCTTCCAAGTGTACTTTATTTCCTTTCATTCCTACTCTAAAACTGTTTAATAAACGTTTACTCCTGCTCTGACACTTGCCTCAATCTTTCTCTCTGCCCTATTCCCCTTGGACACATTTTTTTTTCCTTCCAAGAGGCTGCAGACTCATATGGGTTCGCTGCTGCTAACACTAACATTTCTCTTAGGAGTATGGATGGATGGTGTGTGTATGTAAAGGGTCCAAATAAGTCAGCAGTATTTACATGAAGGATTTGAAACTTTTGGTTAAAATACATTAAGTAAATAATATAGTATTGCACTCTCTGATGTTTTTGCAAAAAAAAAATGCCCTTCATGAAGCCATGTTTGAAACATCCCAAATCTACCTTCTTAACCATGTCCAGAATGTGTCACATCTGCCAGCCTGGCATCTAACTGTGATTCATTGCAATATGTTGGAAATGTGATTTGTGTGGGAGTCAAATAAAAATCAGATTGGCCCCATCCCTTATATCTATATCTCTCAGTATACATTTGGCTTTGACATTCATCAAATTACTCTGTCCTAACAAAACCTTCTTACACAAAGTAACCTCAAGCAACAGTGAATAGCGATGTGGGTAATATGAAAGGAGTTGAATGGCTAAGTACTCAGCTTGACAGTATCGCTGAAATCTTTTATTGCATATATTAGAGAGTTAAACATTGCAATCTGCTTTTCCTGTGAGACCCAATGAGTAAGGAAAAAGCCAGGTTTACTCTGGATTAGACCGGTTTTCCTTTGTTTTCTTGCCAAAAAAAGTCTTGATTAGCTGATGGAAGGCAAAATTTGCATCTCTGTGCTTAGAGGGGTAAAACTTTTCTTCTAGAAATCCATTTTCAGAAGGATCCTCTTGAGCTACATATTTCATCTCACTCTTCTATCTCCTAAATTAAAAACAACTTTATTTTCATTTCTGATTTTGTAAATGGGAATTTTATCCACTTCATAAGAATGACTCATATATGAATCTTTGGGGAACTGCTGAATTGAAAAGTCTTTTTGTTTGTTGTTTGTTTATCTCACTCTGGAAGCAGCTCTTGTGCTCAATCCAGCTTTCCTGGACATGTCAGCCTCGACACACTCTTATAATCAGATGAAAATAAATGATAACATTGCCAATAAAAATAACAACGGAGAATGAAGAGGAGAGAAAAGATTCCAGTTTTCAAACAACCACTGATAGTCTGTAACCAGAATATTTGCACATTGAAATAAAAAAATGTGTTTGTTTACACATACACATGCATAGGTACAAACCAAATTTTTCATGACATATGCCACTTCATCTTAGGTTGGAGTTTGTTCCTTGGGGAAGCTGCAAGAACTCTTCTAGCCTCTCTATAATTTTCTAGAAACACTAATTTTCTTAAAGTAACTTACCCCTCATTAAGCATATTGTGACCTCAGGTACTCTGATTTCTTTTTTTTGTTGTTTTTTTTTTTCTGAAGGCAAAAATAACATGGCATTTTATATTACTACCTAAACCATTACTATATAAACTGCAACACTGAATCCAGGATTTGTTAATTAATTAATTATATTTAATGAAGCTTGTATAGTATATATAAAGTGCCAGATGCCTTGTTTTCTAACTCTTTACCAACTATGACTCATCTGATGCTCATAAAGCCCCTGTGGGGGAGGTGTAATTATTATTCTCATATGAGGTACAGGGAGGTTAAGTAACTTACTCAAGTTCACACCAGTAGGAAGTCTCAGAGCTTCCCTTGAACATAGTCTGGCTCTGGAATCTATTATCTTAACCACTCTGCTATAATCAGAAAGTAGAAATCTATACTGAAAGATTGAAATGTAAAGAATAAGTATGAGAATATCGCTTCTCAGTCTTTTGGCTAAGATCAAGTGTAATAAGTATCCAATTGGCTAGAAACATTATGTGAGACTGACAAGCCTCCTGAAGAGTATCTCCTCCACCCATCCTTTTCATTATTTGGAATTATACTGTTAAACATTCATTGTGGAGTTGTAACATTATAGAGTTGAAAGACAGGTGAGAATTTACCTACTGTTCTGGCAGATAAAAAACTGAGAACTACTGCCGTTGAGCAACTTATACAAGATGATACGACAAATAAATTGCAGTACTAGAGCACTATTCTTGTACTTTCAATTCTAGCAGAAGTGTCTAAAGGAATCATGTGGGAATAAATTAAATCTTAATAATCATATATTTAAGAAAAACAATTGTGGCTATTTTACACATGTTAAGATTGTCTTTCTACCTCAATCATTCATAAATAGTGCACACTACCAAAGCAGGCTAATTACATTTTTTTTGAGTTGACAATAAAAGATCATGAAGACAAATGCAAACTGCTCTAGATTGAATGGTTCATAAACGGTATAGGGAACTATTTCAAAACACAATTTTACTTCTAAATAGGAACTCTGAGAAGCTATGAGGCTTTCCCATTTTACTTCAACCATTTTATGTTTTTAGATTTTTATATTTAACTCTTGTAAGAAAACAAAGCACTATTAGTGAAAAATTAGGAGGGGAAATATTCTAAGGAGGTAAAAAAAGAAGAAAGCAAGTAATAA
The DNA here is from genome assembly GCA_036589455.1 of Ateles fusciceps. NCBI lineage: Eukaryota > Metazoa > Chordata > Mammalia > Primates > Atelidae > Ateles > Ateles fusciceps. The sequence goes on along the minus strand of JAZHEH010002924.1, from coordinate 1,030,897 downwards.
AGTTGATAAATCAGAAAAATGTAATTCAGAGGTAAACATAATTAGGTTTTTTAACTTTCCATTTTTAACTAACTTTAGTCTCCCAGAAATGTTGTAAAAATAGTAAAAAGAGTGCTTGCATATGCTTCACCCAGCTTCCTCCAATATTAACATCCTATATAATTATAGCAGAAATATCAAAACCAGGAAACTAATACTGGTATAATACTATTTACAAAACTGTATCCCTTATTGAAATACCACCATTTTTTTTTCCCTACCAATATGCTTTTTCTATCCCAGGATATCACATTACATTTAAATATTATTTATCTGTAACCTCTAATTTATAACATTTCCTCAATATTTCCTTTTCTGTCATGTTGTTAACTGTTAAAAAATATTTGTTAATTATTGTGTAGCATGTCCCTCAATTTGATTTGCATGACATTTTTTTCATGATTACATTGAAGTCAGGCATATTTGGCAAGAATACCACAGAAATAATATTGCATTCTAACCAATGTAGCTACCAAAGAGTTCATGATATCAATTTGTCTTATTATTACTGATATTAGCTTTAATCATGTGATTTTACTCATGTCTGCCTGAGTTTCTTCACTGCAGAGACAGTAGCTTTACTTTTGCAGTGAGTAATTATTTGGAGGTAGCTATTAAAAAAAAACATACAAGTTCTGTTTCTCCTCAAGCTTTCACCCTCTAATTTTAGCATCCATCAAGGCACCTTGTCTGCAACAGTTATTGCTTTGTTGTTTACTTAATGCTGATTTTCAATTTTTCTTTTTTTTTCTACACTTGTTAGTAAAAGTGTAGGAAGAAATTGTCTCTTCTTCCTCATTAACTTATTTAATTACTTATTTATACCAGAATGAACTAATACGTATTTTTTTTATTACTTGTTTTGTTGCCCAAATTGTTCCAGCTTTACCCATTACCAGCTTCTTCAGGTTGGTTCCAAAATTCTTTATACAACTGCCTATCCTTTCTTGAGAATTCTCTTACTTTCTGATTCTGCAACATGCTCTAGGCTTATCTTTAATTTTTCCTGCCCTAGAGCTAGAATCAACCACTTCTCCCAGGAGTCCTGGAATATGCTGTTTAGCAATCGAAATTTGTATGCTACATATCCTTATTTCTACTGGGATATCATTGACTCTAAGCCCTCTTGGAAGACAAATATAAAAAATATTTGTTGATATACTAACTCCCAAAATACACACACCGTTATTTTTCTTTAAGAATATGTATGTGTATGTATATACACATATCATATATACACACACGTCTATACATGTGTATACATATATATACATATACACAGATATATCTGTATATACATATTTATCTAAATATGTCTTTACAGATCTATCTATACAGATGGTTTAGTTATAATTTAAAATAGTTCATAATTATACACAATGGTGAAAAGAATTTATACAAATAGGTTCATATATTTGTAGAGCTATATCTTCAGGGGAGATAACTAGAAGTAGTATTTCTAGGCCAGAATGGAAGTATTATTATGTTCTGTTAGGTATTTCCAATTTGCCTTCAGAGAGGCCATATCAATTTGTGAACCAAACAGCCACATGTTAAATATACCTGTTTCCACCACAATTTTGAGCAGAAAGTGTTGTCACATTTTAAGTTTTTGTCAGGCCGATGTGTTAGAATGGTGTTTCTGTGTTGTTTTAAAATAAATTTCTCTAATTATAAGTAAAAATAAACATTTATTTCATAAGTTTGAGGGTCAATTTAATCTCTATTATTTCTACACTACCTATTCATATTTGTCACATTTTTCTATTGGGTTTTTGGTTCTCTGTTCCTCCATTTTAAGTGTTATGTATTAAGGATATTAGCCCTTTGTAGGTGGTCTACGTTGTGAACATTTTCTCCCAATTTGTCATTTGCTTTTTGGAGTGTAATAGTGTTTCTTTTCTTTCGTCTTTCCATTTTTACAAATTTAAATTTATCAGTTTTTCCATTCTCTCTGGATTTTCTGTCATAGTTGGAAAGCATTTCCCTGAACAAAGTTTAAAGAGGACTATACCCATATTTTATTATGGTACTTTTATAGTTTATTTGTTTATTAGATTACTAATCTGTTTGGAAATTATACTCACATGAACCTAATTTTGTCTTTTTCAAAGGGCTATTCGGTTGTTTCACCATTTTTATTGCAAAATCCCCCTCTACTTGAGTGATTTAAAGTGGTGTATAATAAATCTCCACATATAGTTAAGTGTAGTTCTGAGTTTCACAATCTATTTATTTATATGTATATTCATATACCAATATTATCAAGATTATCAAGGCTTAATAATATTTTTATTTATAGTAAGGCTAGCTGTTCCTTGCAATAGGGTGAATGGTGGCTTCCTAAAAGATACTTATGTTCTAATCCTCTGAACCTGTGAATATCATCTTCTGTGGATAACTACTAAATACTGCATTATGTGACAAAAGATGCAATTAAGTTAAAGAGCTTGAAAGGAAGAATTTATGCTTGATTTTAATATTTGTTTTTATAAGAGACCAGCAGAGAAAGTGGTGAAACAAACACACAGGGAAGAGGGTGATGTAAAGATGAAGCAGAAAGACCGCTTCACACATCATAGAATTCTGACAATCAACGAAAGATGGAAGAGTAAAGGATTTAATTCTCAGAGTCTCCTGGAGAGTACATCCCTGTTGATGCCTGGATTTCAAACCTCCTCCGGTCTTGCAGAACTTTGAAAGAATAAATTTTCATTTTTTTAACACATCTATTTTGTAGTTATTATTATTATTGTTTTATAGCAGCCATAATAAAATAACTCTTACAGTTGTTGTTTTCAGTGTTTTCCTAGCTATTCATGCATACTGTTTCCATATGAATTTTAATGTCAGCATTTCTGAGTCTATATAATATTTTATTGGCATTTCTAATTAAAGTTGTATTTAATAAATTAATTAGAAGGAATTGACATTTTTATAATGTTGAATCTTTCTATCTGAGAGTAGAGAATATCTTTCCATTTTTTTCAAGTCTACTTTTCTGTTTTTTAGGATTAAATTATTTTGTATATATTTGCACATTTCTTGTTAATTTTTATTATTTTTACTATTATAAAAATATGTTAACATCATATTTATACAGAAAAAAATGCAAAGATTTCAAGTATGAAATTTTAATTTAAGTATTTATAAAATAATTAAGACTACTATGTTTAAATATATAAAGTGTAAGCTGGAAAACATTTGCAGTAAAAAAAGTCTAAGAAATGGTGCAGCAAACTAAAAAAAGAAGCAAATATTGTTTCTAAAAATATTAGATGTAAGAAGTAAAATTATATGTTTAGTGGATCCATTTAATAGCCTATTAAACACAGTTGAAGAGAAATCAGTGAAAAGTAATGAAAAGCAAAAGAACCTAGAAAAGGTCTATATTTTCAGAATGCAGCACAGAGATACAGACACAAAAGGAAAATAACAAAGCAAGGCTAATTTTTATGAAGGATAAATATATAAACTATGTATAATTGGTTCCCTAAAAAGAGAATGAGGAAACCCCAATATTTAGAGACTATGAAAGAAACTTTATGAGAATTGAAAGACAAAAAGTATACACAAATCATAGTAATAGAAATAAAAAGAAATTCAAAGCTATATACACATTAGAATAAAACTTTAGAACAATAATAAAAGGAAGATAATCTGAAAATCATAAAAAAGATTGTAGGCAAAGGCATGCTAATTTCTAAATGGTAATCATGAAAAATATAAAACAGAAATGAGATTTTTAATATGTTTAAAGAAAATAACTTATAATTCTATACTCCAAATATATTGTTGGTAAAGAAAACAGGAAAAGATTTTTTTTTATGCACAAAAATTGGGTTTGCCCACTGTAGATCCTCAGTGAATTAAAAACTTCAGATAGGCCAGCCTCGGTGGCTCATGCCTACAATCCCAGCACTCTGGGAGGCTGAAGCAGGTGGATCATCTGAGATAAGGAGTTTGAGACCATCCTGGCCAACATGGTGAAACCCCATCTCTACTAAAAGAATACAAAAATTAGCTGGGCATGATTCTGGATACCTGTAATCCCAGCTACTTGGAAGGCTGAGGCAGGAGAATCACTTGAACCCGAGAGGAGGAGTTTGCAGTGAGCTGAGATCACACCACAGCACTACAGCCTGGGTAACAGAATGAGTCTATGTCTCAAAAAAAGAAAAAAAAAAAAATTCAGATATAAGAAAATTGAATTTAAGTGTAAATTCTGAAAAACATGAGAGAATGAAGAACAAAGAAAATGGTGATTATATCTTTAAATCTAAACAATAATTAAATTGTGTGAGTAAATTAAGACAGAATTTAATTACACAAAACCAAAATATTTATGTATGAATATAATGAATAAATTTGATAAAAATGTGTATTGTTAAAGAAATTGATGTTTTTGCTTTAATAAATTGTTTTATGCTTTAATAAAGTGATTATTTTATGTCTAAGTATGTTAAGTGTTCTAGAATAGCCTCTAAAAAAATAAAAACTGAATTTATAAATTCCAGTTAGCAAAGATAAATGAAAATAATTTTTAAAAATTAATGTGAAAGAAAGCAAATATGAGAATAAAATAGAAGAGACAAAGGAGAAACAAAACAGAATTATTGAATGGTAGACATAAATCCAAATATCAAGAATGACCATAGATATCAATGGAACAAAAAAATCCAAGTGTAAAATATCAGATTAGATTTTTAAAACCCAGCTTTGTGGTTTACATGCTGCCATTCTAAACCATAAAGATATAGATAATTTAAAGACTAAAAAATAAAAATTTGTATATTAAACAACTACTAGCCAAATAAAGCTGGCATTGTTATATGAATATCTGATAAAATATGTTATGTTAAAAAGCATTATTAAAAAAAGTTCAGCCTGGGTGCAGTGGCTCAGACCTGTAATCCCAGCACTTTGGGAGGTCAAGGTGGGCAGATCACCTGAGGCCAGGAGTTTGAGACCAGCCTGGGAAACATAGTAAAACCCTGTCTCTTCTAAAATTACAAAAATTAGCCAGTCGTGGTGGTACACATCTGTAATCCCAGCTACTTGGGAGACTGAGACAGGAGAATCGCTTGAACCCAGGAGACAGAGATTACAGCGAGCAAAGATTGTGCCACTGTACTGCAGTACAGGCAACAGAGCAAGATTCTCCCTGAGGACACAAGAAAAAAAGTTTAGAAGGATCACTTTACGATGAAAGATTTCAGTTATATATTGGTGTATACTTAACAATAGTATTGAAATGTATAATGCAAATATTAATATACATACAAGAGAAAAAATATAATAGCTCTGTGTGAAATTTTAGAATATTTAACATAGGTTTCTTAGTAATTGATGAATTAAAAACAAATAAAATCATTAAATATTTTAATTAATATTTAATATTTAAACTATTTTAACAATCTGGTTTAGGGAATTATATACAGTATACACACATACGCATACACACAGACACATGTATGTCATATGTACATGTGCACACATATATATAAATATATGAATGATACATATGACTTATACAGTATGTGTCACTCTACCTAACAACCAAAAAATAAATAATTTTTAAGTGCATGCTGGAAATTTTACCAAAAATAATCACCATGCAATTTAACAAAGGCACACCTCAACATCCTTTAAGGGCACTGAAGTTAAGTTTAAACTACATACTAATAATATGGAAAAAAATTACATGCATTTGATTATTAAGAAATACATGTCCACACTTTTCAGTTTCATGTTTAACATTTACTCATCATTTTCGTCCTTACAACAAGAAAAAGTTCAACAGGTTTTCTTGGACCTTGCACAGAACTGAGGTTATGGGGCAAACTATCACTCCACAATTTGTAGAGAAGTTACCTCCAGAGAGTACAGGAGCTGAGATTTGCTTACCTAGAGCAAAAGCTTCCAGAGGCCATAAACTTGTAGAACATAGAATCAATAATTTTGGTGAATTGCTGCAATCTAAGTGTGGACTGGCATGAAAGAAGCTTCTGGAAGCTGTAGAGTTTTAGTGTTTGTTTTTTGTAGGGGAGAGTGAAAGCTCAATTTTCTGTTTTTGCTTCAGGATATACACCAGACTTTCACAGAGGATCCAGACAAATCCACTATGTAATGCCCACAGAGGAAATGGAACAGAAGCCATTGTGAACCACCCATACACAGATGCTTCTCCCTTATAAGGACTTAACCGTTAGGAAGAAGGACTTTGCTAGAGGGCAATACTAAAATCTCATCTAGGGAAGGCAACTCGGCCCCATACCAGGCCTGCCTCTAGTCTTTTTATCTCAACTAAAAGAGAAAACAAGGCCTCATCATCAGGGGAGAAAGGTTCAAGAAACAAGACTGGTAACTCTCTAGTCAGGAAAGGGAATACAGGGGTAGGGTGGGAGAAGTGAAGAAAGAAACAGAAACACTTGTGAAGGCTGCATCTTCAAGACACAGGGCCACTGTGCACCCATACTTGGTATCAGAATTAGTAAACCATCACCTCTCAATGGATGCCTTTGTTAGCATGGTCATACTAACAAGCCTTCACTTGGATCACATCTGAGAACTTCAAGACATAGCTTATAAAGGAAGACATAAAGACAAAAAGAGAAAACAATGCAAGCTCGCTAGAGGAATTTGAAGATTTTGGCGCCTGTAACAACAAGAAACAATAAACACAGCCCATCTTCTAGACAAAGAAACATACATTCACACTAAACACCTATATAGCTCAATACTTACTCCCTTTCAATGTTAGGATTTAAACAAACAAACAAAGAAGGTAATCAAAGACCAGACTTTGATTACTATGATAATCAAAGGTAAACAAACAAACAAAGAAGAAATCAAAAGGTAATCAAATATATAGTTTGACCATACATAGCAATCAGACTAAGATATAATAAAAATGTTGAAGTTATCAGACAATAAATTTAAAATAGCTATTATCAATATATCAGATACTTTACTGAAAAATAAAGTAGAAAACACTCAAGTCCAGATGGATGACACTAGAGAGAAGAATTATAAAAATGAATCAAAAGAAATTGCTAGGAAACACACACATACACACACACACACTAACAGAAATAAAAAATCCCTTTGACGAACTCATCTACTTGGCACAACTGAAGAAATAGTCAGTAAACTGAAAGATATAGGCCAATAGAAACTTCCCAGTCTGATGCAAAAAAAGAAGAATATGAAAATAATATAAAAGAACTATGGGACAGTACTGAAATGTATGACATATGAATAATTAGAATACAAGAAAAAGAAAAAACCAGGGCAGAATAATTATCTGAAATAGTAATGGCCAAGAACATTACAAAATTAATGACTGACATGCAAACACAGACCCAATAAGTTTAAAAAACACCAATCAGGAAAATTAAACACACACACACACACACACACACACACACACACACACACACACGTCCTTTAGACATACTATATTCTAAATTCAGGAAACCAAACAGAAAAAAGAAAAACTTGAAGGAAATCAAAACAGTTAAACACCTTACCAAGAGAAACAAGAAAATAATTACATCTGAAACCATGCAAGCAGAGAGTGTAGCTAAATCTTTATTGTCAGAAAAAAAAAAAGCCAACCTACAACTCTATATATAGTCAAGTCATTCCATAAAAGTGAAAGAGAAATAAGGACTTTCTCAAATAAACTATTTATTTCTCAGATAAAAATCTAAGGAAATTCATTGTCACTAGACCTTCCTTGCAAGAAATGTTAAAAGGAGTTCTTCAGAGGAAGAGAAAGTAATATATGTCAAAAAATGGGATCTACATAAAGAAAGGAAGACTGTTAGAGAGGAAAACAAATAAAGATAAATTATTTTTCTAAATTTTAACTTAAAATATAACCACCTCTTTAAAACAATTATAATAATAATACACTGAGTGTTTATAGCATACACATAAGTGAAACAAATGATCATCATGTCAGAAGAGGCGAGAGAGAAATGGAAAATAATATTATCATATGCTTACACTACAGTATAATAGTAACAGAAGGTAAAATTAGATTATGCTAAAGTATGTGCTATAAACCTTAGGAAAACCACTAAATAGGTGTCTTTTAAAACTATAAATGCTATGCTCAAGATATAAAATAGAATCATATGGAATGCACAATTATAACTAAAGAAGGTATTAAAAAGAGACATTAAAAAGGAGAAAGAGAGAATTAGGAACAAGATGGTGGATAGGAGACAGGGGTAATGTGCAACTCCCACTTGGGCAGACAGAACAGCACGTGGAGATTCACACTGTGATCTTTTGCTCCAAAAACACTGCAGGGATGTACCAGGAAAACCAAAATAATTAACAGATCCTTTGAAAAAAGTGACATGCCACTGCAAATTTCACAAAACAGGTGAAAAACTGTGAGTTTCCAAAGTGTGAGAGGGAATAATGTGCCTCTGAACACATGTCCCTGCTAGGGCATCTGAAAATCCAGATCAAGGGAGGATTTAACCTTACCTAGAGCTGAAATATATTTAGGTAGTCACACAAAATATAAAGGTAGAATCAGCATCAGGAAGTGCTTTGCAGGGACTCCAAGCCTCCAGCTCTAGCCCAGGGAAGCCATCCCTGATTACATCTCACAGGCACCCTTGGAAAGGCAGCCAACAGAATTGGGAAGGGGTCATGAGGCAAAGGAAGCTCCCAACTGAATTTGGTAGTGGTTTTGATTGGGCATGAATTTTCTTGAGCAGATTCTGGGGACAAGAAGTAGTTGCTGCAGATGTAAGTGCAGGAGCCACTGAAAGATTGAGCAGATGGGGCAGGGTGAGGTCCAAAAGCTGTGCTTGCTTTCTCAGAGAGAAAGGTCATATCTTGGGACAAGGTCTGAGCTGAGCACTGCAGGAGGAAGACCAGCCTCACCAAATGCATTGGAGCTGGGTGAGGCCTCTTGCTACTGGCTATCCCTGACTTCCCCAGTGAACAACGACACAACAGAGGCAGCCAAGATCCCCTCTGAAACATAACCCATTGGCCTGAAGATGCCCTCATCCCCAACAGTGGTTATGGCAAGCCTCTCCCAACCAGAGTCTGAGCCCAGATCTGCCTAACCCTGCCTTCACCTGATGGTATTTCTCTACCCATCCTGATACCAAACACAAAAGAGAGATTCTTGGTAGCTTTAAGGGCCTGCATATCTGAGAAACCAAATTACGTACCTTAGCCAAGTTAATGCAGGCTATGTCCCCCTATTACTGCCACAGCTGGTGCATACTTGAAAGTGCCACCTACTGGATGGAGGCCAGCCAACTCAGGCCAATAGCAACTCATGACAGAATAACCCTGATCCCAGGAAGGAGAATACAACAGCTAATTCCACCACTTTCAACATCCTGGCTAATCAGAGGCCCTGAGTGTGTCCACATGATGACTTCACTGCTAACATAACCAGCATTTGAGAAAACCAGCACACTAAACATATCTACAATTGAGGACTATCACAGAGTATACTTCACTCCTCTGGCTCCTTTACCAGAGCACGGTGCTGGTATCTGTGGCTGAGAGACCTGAAGACAGAACACATCACAGGACTCTTTGCAGACATTCACCAGCCCAACCCAGACACTGATAGCCATGTTGGGTGGCTAGACCCACAAGAGGAATAACATTAGCTGCAGTCTGACTCTCAGGAAGCTTCATCTCTAGGAGAAAGGGAGGGCACCACATGAAGGGATCACCCTGCAGGAAAAGAGAATCTTTTTTTTTTTTTTTGACTCAAACAAATGGTAACACATCCCATGCTCATGGATGAGTAGAATTAATGTTGTGTAAATTACCATTCTGTCAAAAGCAATCTACTAATTTCATGTAATTCCTATCAAAATGCCACCATCATTCTTTGCAGAACTAGGAAAAACAATCCCAAAATTTATATGGAGCCAAAAAAGAGCCCACATAGCCAAAGGAAGACTAAGCAAAAATTAATTAATTAATTAATTAATTAATTAAAAAATCTGGAAGCATCACATTATCCAATTTTAAACTACACTACAAGGCTATCATTACCAAAAAAGCATCGTAGTGATATAAAAATAGGCATGTAGACCTGTAGACCAATGAAACAGGGGAAGAGAACCCAGAAATAAACCCAAATATTTATAGACAACCTGATGTTCAACAGAGCAACCAAAAACATAAAGTGGGGAAAGGTTAGCCTATTCAACAAATAGTGCTGGGATAATTTGCAAGCCATATGTGTAAGAATGAAACTGGATCCTTATTTCTCACCTTATACAAAAATCAACTCAAGATGTTTCAAAGACTTAATTAAATCTAAGACCTGAAACCATAAAAATTCTAGAAGATAATATTGGAAAAACTCTCTACACATTCGCTTAGGCAAAGAGTTCATGATCAGGAATCCAAAAGCAAAGGCAAAAAAGACAAAAATAACTAGATTGAACACAATTAAACTAAAAAGCTTCTGCATAGCAAAAAGAAAAGGAAGAAAAAGAAAAGAAAAGAAAAAAACAGTTGAGTAAACAAACAACCTACAGAATGAAAGAAAACATTCACAAACTATGCATTTGACATAGGACTAATATCCAGTATCTACAAAGAACTCAAACAAATCAACAACAACAAAATAATAATAATAATCCCATCAAAAAGTGGGCTAAGGTTATGAATAGAAAATTCTCAAAAGAAGATATACAAATGAACAATAAATATATGAAAAAGTGCTCAGCATCACTAATTTTCAGGGAAATGCAAATTAAAACTGCAATGAGATACTGTGTTACTCCTGCAAGAATAGCCATAATTTAAAAAATACAGCAACAAAAACAGATAATGGCCTAGATGTGGTAAAAAGGGAACACGTTTGCACTGCAGGTGGGGAATATAAATTAGTACAGCCACTATGGAAAACAGTTTGGAGATTCCTTCAATAATGAAAAGCAGAACTACCAGTTGATCCAGCAATTCCACTAATAGGTATTTACCCAGAGGGGAGAAAAAAAAATCGTTATATGGAAAAGACATTTGCATGGGCATGTTTATAGCAGCACAATTCTCAATTGCAAAAATATGGTACCAGTCTAAATGCCCATCAACCAGCAAGTGAATAAAGATTTTTTTTTCTATTTCTCACTCTATCATCCATGCTGGAGTTCAGTGCCATGATCTTGGCTCACTGCAACCTCTGCCTCCCAGGTTGAAGTAGTTCTCATGCCTCAGCCTCCCAAGTAGTTGGGACTACTTGTGGTCACCACCACATCTGGCTAATTTTTGTTATTTTTAGTAGAGATGGGGTTTCACCATATTGGCCAGGGTGATCTCAGACTCCTGGCCTCAGGTGATCCACTCTTCTCAGCATCCCAAAATGTTGAGATTACAGGTGTGAGCCACTGCACCCAGCCTGAAAGTTTATCATTTTTAATTCATAATAGTTACACACTTCAGGCAAGAAAAACTTAAATAGAATAGAATCAAGTTACTAAAAAGGGGACATGTCAATTTTGTAGTCATCAATAATAAAACTATATTATAAACAACTTTATACAAATTAATTTGAAAAGTATGATGAAATTGTCAGATGGTTAAAAACACATTTATTTATAACATAGTTATAAATATGTAGAAAACCAAAGTGACCTAATAAATCAAACAAAATGAATCAAGGGTTAAATATCATCCCACAAAGAAAATTCCAAGCTGAGATACTTTATGCAGAAACTTTAAGAAAATATTTTTAAAAGAAATAATTTCAAATCTGACAATTTCTTAGCATTGGAAAAAAAATACTATCTTCAACTCATTTGATATATATCAACTTGATATAAATTTAATAAAAAAATAAGGAAAGTTAATATAGGCTAATTATAATCTTAAAACCTGGGTGCAAAATTATTAACAAAGCATATCACCCACAATCCAGCAGCGTATGAAGAGAATAATTGCTAACATTTAAATTGGATATTCTCTGGAAATGTCAAAAATTTAACAGTAGAAGATCAGATTATAATGAATCATAAAATAAACGAAGAAACAAAAATTCTTAAATTATAGACCCTGGATTTACTTAGACTCCTCTCTTTCCTGTAGTAATTAAGACTTTGCTACTGTTCAAACATATTACATCTGACTCTCTTTCCTTGCATAACATACAATTAAAAAAAGTAATATTTTCACCTTTCCAATATCTATGCCTTATTTTGTTTGTCTCTTATCTTATTGTAGTGACTAATGTCCCAGTACAATGCCAAGTAGTGATAGATGACATTTTTATCTTGTTCCTTATTTTAAAAAAATACTTACAAGTTTCCCCATTTACAATAATGTTTGATTTAGCATTTTATAGATTTTTTTTACCAAATTAAGAAAATTTTCATCCAATCATACTTTTCTAGAAATATTCAAAAATTCATTTACGCCAAATTTTACAAAATTTTTTTTCAGCATCTATTGTAACAATTTTATATTTTCCTAATTGTAGTCGTAACAAACGACCAAAAGCAAAAAAAAAAAAAAAAAGAGATCTTTTCCTCATTTTAAGAAAACTGCTTAAAGAAAATATTTCCTAGAAGACTCCTTGGAGTTTATGAAGCTTTAGAATGTCTTCTTGGATGTATTATGCCAGTGTACCATTCCAAAAAAGTCCAGTCCCTGCAGATAAAGACTGCTTAAACTAAAACTGGGATTGAGCCTCATGCAACAGATTTAATGCATTTTTGAAGGTTGGAGGGTACTCTGTCTTCAAATCAAAACATTTGAAATAAATGAAACCTATGTGGTTTGGTATATACAGTTGATCCTAGAACAAGAGATCAGAGGCAATAATGCTACAAACAGTAGAAAATTCACATTTAACTTGTGTCTCCCCCAGAACTTAACTACTAATAGCCTACCACTGACCAATAGTCTTACCATTAACATAAATAGTTGATTAACAAATATTTTATATATATATTATATGCTATATTCTTACAATAAAGGAAGCTTAAGAAAATATTAAGAAAATCATAAGGAAAAGAAGAGATATTAACTATTTGTTAAGTTCGAGTGGATCATCATAAAGCTCTTCATCCTTCATCACGTTGAGTAGGCTGAAGAGCAGGAGAAAGATGAGGGGTTGGTATTGTTGCTTTCAGGGTGGCAAAAAATGGAAGAAATTCATGAATTATAAGTGAACCCATGCAGTTCAAACCTGTTTTGTTCAAGAGTCAACTTTGCATGAAAAAGCATTAGTTAAGACCAAGAAAAACCAGGTCTTAGTTTGGCTTTACTACTTGCTTGATCACATTTAACCTCATAGTATGTCAGTTTATTTTAACTCTGTTAAACAGAAAAGAATCACATTCGTTTGATTCATAGTATTACTCAAATGATTAACCTCAATAGTGATTATGACAGTTTTAAATGTATAACATGCAATACTAATTTAAGTAATTTTTTAGATAGTGGGGGAAGAAGCATTGCTGAGCCTTAGAAAATAGGGAAGGCAGGGGTGGTGTGGTGGTGGAAATAACATGATTTTAGAGGAAGTAGAAGTTGAAGGGTAGAAAATAACTACAAATCCAGGAACAGAGGTAAAACAGAGGCAAATCTATTCTTTTTTAATTATTGGTGGTGGAATTATTGTTTCAGGAGAATTTTAGTCATACTCCCTCCTTTATTCACATTCACTGTCTTTGGCCATCATTCCACAGATATTCAGTTAAGCAAGAGGTCTCAGGAACACCAGCCAGAATGCTTCCCAGACACAGAATGCAGAGGCAACTTCAGCATTCAGTTTTCAAGATTTAATTCACTGAAACTCCTTGAAAGCCAGAAGTTTCAATAAACTCACTGGCAGCTCAAGCAATTTCAGTAATGGAAGTATTGTTTTGGAGATTGACATGTAGCTTATAAGTATTAGATAGAAGGATCATAAAAAAATCTTTATTAAAAAAGGAATTAATGAAAAACTAATTAAAGTTCATAGAAAACTTTCCCCTCAGCTGGAACTGCCAGTATCCAGACTTGGAGACTAAACAGTACCAAGGGGCTGTCAGGAAGATACAGCAGTAATGACAGGGGGATAGATCAGTAGAGGGACAGACAGATCAGGCCTCCAGGATCAGTTCCAGGCTATAAGTGTGATAAGTAGCCTCAGTCTCCAGATTGTGGGGGAGCCAGGGAAGGTATGGGTGGCACCAGCTTGCTTGGCTTGTTTAATCCATCTCAGATTATCAATCCACAATGGTTCACTCCACCCCATCCACTTAAAAAGAAATTTTGCTTAAAATTCTCTCTGCTTCACATATTCAGCTGCCAGTTCATAATTTCCACATTATCCACCCCAGTTTGCTTGAGAGTTACACACAACACACCTATAGGCAGGCACCTAGTGGAGAAATTGTTATTTATCCACTCACAAATTCATTCATTCAATACTCATATTGTGAGTGAGAGACTAGGGTAAGATCTAAATAATACAATGTAAAAAAAAAAAAAAAAAGAAAGAAAGAGAAAAAAAAAAGGCAGTCATGGCCTCCACTCCAAAGAAAATTTGGTTTGAAAATAAAAGTCAGTTAACAAAGAAAAGCTTTAAATAATGGAAACTTGTAAGAATAACTCAATGCCATGGCAGGTACTTTTATTTGACTAGCATCACTTCCAATCTCAGCCTCCTTCTCCCTTGCTCACTTCCCACAATAGGGCATATAAAGTCACGCACTGTGGCTGGTCCTCTAACCTCTTTTGCAGCTAGGAGAGGCATGAGGTCCAGTTTCTGATAAGGAGGTGAAAGAATAAATGCCTGGTACTTTTCGTTTAATTTCCTGATAATAAAAGCAGAGACACAAGAGAAAGCATGCTGGCCCTAGCTCCTTTCTTCTTTCTCTGTATTGAATATATATGTACAACTGAAGGTGAGTCAGCCATCATGTGACCTTGGACAACAAAGAATGGTCAAATGCCATCGTGGTCTGATCATGATAGCAGAGCAAAAATAGAAAATGACTTTGTTTTTATTATTACGGAGCAGGTGAACCAATGTCAGTAGATTTTCTGCTATGAATAAAAAACAACCCCTATTTCTTGTGAATACTGGTAATTGGTTTGTTGTTGTTTGTTTACAGCTGATAATTAGAAATATATCTTTGAAAACAAAATAGCTTTTCCTGTTGGCTAATTTGAGGAGGACGAGTTTTTTCCAATGGGTATGTTTTAGTATGTTTGATTTAAAAAATCAATGTCATTGCATTATAATATCACCTCAAATATCAACATCCCTTTTATCAACAGAGCTCCATGTTTAGAATCACTGACTCCACAGCAGTGAACAAAGTCTCCCTGACCTCCAAAATAAATATTATTGTAAGTTGTATTAAAGCCATAACAAATTAAACGAGTCTTTTTTTCCTCTGCTTCCGCTGTTGACAGTCTGTGGAAATTTGGAATTGGGTTTTACATTTCTTCCCTATGGGACTGCCCATATTGAGTCAATAGACTAAATTCTCTTTAAAAGTGTCAGAAAGTTGAATTTTGAATATAATTATTTTCTTTCTTTGTATGTAGAACAGAAAAAGAAGGAAAAAAAAGGAAAAAAAAAGAAAAACCTGCACCCACCACTCATGTTGTACTTATTAGTATTAGTTCCAGAGCCAGTGCTAACTCAAGTATTTTGAGAGGTTGGCCCATGAATAATAATGTCATCGAAGCACAATAATTAACACAACAGGAGAATGCTCCCTGAAGAGGAGACACAGCACTGCAACGGGGAGAGAAGCCTTCGCCTTTCAAACGCATCTGATACGGACGCTTGAACTTTGATTTCTAAAGGTGGGGGCGAGGTAAAATGAATTACACTTTATTAGCCATGTGGAGGAAGACACAGCCTCCAGTCTCTAGAGAAGCAGGCTTTAATTGCTAAACTCTCAGGATTCTCTGGTGGATGGCAAACCAGATTCACTGTCCCGAATCTACTGAAGATAGATAATATTTTTTTTTTCTGTGATTGGCTATAATTTTTTTCTCCTGTCTGTCATCATTATTGCAATTATTTATTTAACTATGCAGCACTGCTCATACGTAGAACACAGGGCTTTGTAGCCACATAGGCAATGGATAATCACATGCTTGTCTGTTACCCTACAGCACCCAGCTGCAATTCTGCTTAGGTTAAGTTTGCTCCCTCCCCCTCAATGCTTCATCCATAAAATGCAAAGATACAGAGTTAAACTTAGTGCTAGGTGAAGAACAGAATTTTCCTTGTATTTATTTACTTTTATGCCACCTCTCCACAAAGTAGATTTTAGACAGTCTGTAGAATTTATAGGAAAATAAGTATTAGATTTAGGGATAGGTTTAGGGGCAATGAAGTAAAAATAAACATAGATATAAAATAAGGTAAATAATAAAAAAAAATGAAAATAAACAATGTGTAAACCTGGTATTCTGAGATATGTAGAAGGAGAATTTGTACAACTTCTTAGAAAGAGTCAAAAATGTATATCTGTGCTACTAGCAGGAATACAGGAAAGGCATAGATGAATATTCTACTAGATGTAGAATTGACAAATAAAATAAGACTGTCAGTTCATTTCTCAAAGACCTAGAAGGAACCTAGAACAATTATGATTTGCTCATGAGTTATAGCTCCAATTCACACAAAAAAGGACCACGATATGACCTTAAAATTGAACACAATAGTAAGTGATCTCAAAAATTTTATTTTTTATTATGTTTTATTTTTATTTTAGATTCAGGGTGCACATGTACAGGTTTATTACATGGATATATTGCATAATGGTGGAGTTTAGGCTTCTACTGTACCCTTATCCAAATAGAGAACATAGTACCTAATAGGTAGTTTTCCAATCCTTGCCCTCCGCCCTCTCTTCCTCCTTTGGAGTCTCCAGTGTCAATTGTTTCCATCTCTATCTCTGTGCAACCCCATTGTTCAGCTCTCACTTATAAGTGAAAACATACAGTATTTCATTGTGTCTTTCTACATTAATTTAGAATAATGGCCTCCAGCTCATCCACGTTGCTGCAGAGGACATGATTTTCTTATTTCTTATGGCTGCATAGTATTCCATACTGTATGTACCACATTTTCTTTATCAAATCCACTGTTGATGGATAGCTAGGAAAATTTTTGTAGTAAGTCACTCTGGCCCTCAGAAAATCACAAGCATGTATCCATAAAATCTATAATTTAAGTAATATATCTTGGCAAATCCTTTATGGTAAATTTCATACAAACTTTATCTCTCAATAATTAAATGAACACATGATTTTAAGTTATGGGGATTTTAGATATAAGCCCAGTACATTTTGGAGGAGCTCAATGGAAAGGTTGATTTATTTTTCAACATATAATCTGGAGCCAATCTTTCAGGACAGGGATTTGATAGTATAAAAATATCAAATCCCTGTCTTGAAAGATTGTTGCCAGTGAATTATACTAACATCATATTATCAGTTTTGATGGAAACAATCAACTTAATGTTTTTATAGATTGATGAAAGGAGTTGAGGGTGGAGAGGTTGGAAATAGAGACCAGGATAGTGCAGCATATTATTTACACATAAAAATAATTATTTTAATCACGCCATTGTTTTGCTCATACAAAGATCTTTTATAAGAACATTGGTACTTATAAAAATAGTGTTGTTCCAAAAATGCATTAACATTTACTGCTATCATTATATGATAAGTTACAATGTAAATCGTTACCCAACTATAACTATAACCAACCAACTATAATTCACTTTCTCCCTGAGCCTCAGTCCACCTTTGATTCCACAAGGCACTAACATGCACATAGCCTTTACATTCTCATTCCACAGAGCTGCTGACCCTACTTAAGCCTATTTGCCCACATTTGAACATGCTAAACTCTCTCACCCATTCTTTCCACTTTTTATTCACTAGATGACTATCTTCAGTGTTTTAATCTATTAAGTTGACCACAGTTGCTACCCTTCTCAGGTGCACCTGTGACTTCCTCAGTGAAGCCTCCAATATTTCCCTGTACTCCACTGGCATTTTGTTCATATAGCTATTGGAATTTAAAAATATTTTATTGTCATTACTTATATACTATATCTTTGCTATATATTATTCTCTTTAATTTTAATGTTAAAGAATTTATCTCTCAATTGGCAAAATGAAACAGAAATTATAAAATATGATTGTTGCTCTAAATCTTTTATAAAAAAGAAAGAAGGAATAAATGGATGAATGAATGAAACACTAAAAGTCAGTAGGATCTTTTCAAGGAATGTCAAGAATCAACTTTCCTGTAGGAAGAAAATGTAGGTGGGGTGGGAGAGACTCAAGAGACTCTTAGATCTTCTGAAGTCATGTAACTTGCCCCCTCCACTGCCATGTATACTAGACCCTGAGCAGAAGCCCTATCTCTTTCAATGAATGAATGTACTTTTCATTTGTTTAAATCACCAGATACCTAATGAGTAATAAGAGTTTTCATTTAAAGCAAATTCTTTTCTTACGGCACTGTAAGAAACCCAAAGCATCACTAGCATTGGGCAGGTGGAACTACAAGGAAAATGATAACCTTCTAATGAGAATGAGTATATATGATTGGACATAATGAAATGTTTTTAGGCACAGTCAGTAAAAAGACACTGTAGAAAATACAGTTCAATGATATGGTACAATAAACTGTTCTGGTTCCAACCATTAACCAACTTCTCTCGAAGTAAAGACATCTCCACTGGATGACTGGCCTTGAATTAGGCCATCCGTATAATGCACAGTGACATAAATTGCCATTACGAGCAAATGAACATTTACAAAGTGGGACATGGGGGGAATAGTCACAAAGCTGAAAGTCTAGGTCTAGGAACTTTGTGTCTTATGGAGATACTTTTCATAAAAAGACAGGGAGACCACAAGGAATCACTGACACTTCTAAAAATAGGTGTTAATAGTAACATTGTATTTTTGTGTCCTACTATTAATTTTTAATTTATTTATAGTCACAAAAGAAATCACGTTTTAGAAAATAAGTAAATCATAATACTTGACATTTATGTTTTTCAAAATAACATATGTATCATTTTCATTAAGAAAAAATTATATTTTGATTTTAATGCCTGAAAATAATCGCATATTTATAACAAAATTTGACCAGTTGAGAGGATGCTTTTGATGACTCACCTTCTTGTCACACAGACATTCCAAAGTAAATCTAGCTTACTTTATAAGATAGGGTCTGCTACTACCATATAAATCAAAGTTGAGGTGAAAGGTAAAACTAATTTTTAAAACCCTCACATTTGTGAGATAGCTATCATGTAATGATTGATTATTATACCTTGTTATTCTATATCTAAGTTCATGTCAGCTTCATGTAATCATGAAGATAATCTGACAAGGTAAGTATCTTTTCGGATGAGGTGTGTTAGTCTGTTTGCATTAATATAAAGGAATATCTGAAACTGGGTAATTTACAGATAAAAAAAGAAGTGGTCTATTTAGGCTCACTGTTCTGCAGGCTGTACAGGAAGAATGATGCTAGCATCTTCTAGTGAAGGCCTTAGGAAGCTTATAATCATGGAAGAGGAGGAAGGGAAGCCAGCATGTCATATGGTAAAGAGGGAGAAAGAGAGAGAGAGGAGGAGGTGCCAGTCTCTTTTAAACAATTAGCTCTCAATGTGAAATATGAGAGTGAGAACTCACTCATTACCATGGGAATGGCACCAAGCCATTCCTGAGGGATCTGCCCCCATGACCCAAACACTTCCCACTAGGCCTACCTCTAACACTGCAGGTCACATTTCAACATGTGACCTGGAGGAGATAGAACATCCAAACCGTATCAGGAGATTAGTGCTCAGAGAGGTTAAAAAGCCAACCCAAGATCTAAGATTTACTATGTGGCTAATCTCGTATTTGCAAACTGGTGTTTCTGGCTTCAAACTGCATGTTTTTGCCACTACTATACTTCATCCTCGCATGTTCAAGTGAGATCAAAACTTTCTCCTGCATAAGAACAATGGAACGAGCATGCTAGCCCTCATATTCCTTGTTCTCTCCACTGCAAGACAAATCTCAGGACACAAAATGTAAAACAGAAGATAAGAACGAATATCAATCTAGATGTCTCTTTCCAATTTCTAATAGGAGTGCTTGGATGCAACACAGACATTTTTGTCCCCACATAGACATGTGTGTTAACCTTTTCCCTAGCATGGCCTGCAGGAGGCATTGCCCCAAAGTTTTCCCACAAATCTTGGTACAATCTCCGAATCTTTTACTGTCATGACTCCAGGGAAGTAATAGCGTTATGCTAGCTGGCCAGGTGTTACCTGCCTACCTAAGTGTAGTTCAAGGGGCCAGTGTTTCCTTTTCTTTTATCTCTCATTGCTTCTTTTTTATCATCAGCATGTCAAGTGGGGAGTTCTAGCCTGTGGTTGATCATTCAAGGTCTTTTATTGCTATGTATGGTGTTCTTTTTAGTTAAGTTTATATTTATAATTGACACATAATAATTTTACATATTTTTGTGGTACATTGTGATGTTTCAATGCCTGCATACACAGTATAATGATCAAATTGGGATAATTACCATAGCCATCACTTTAAACGTTTATCATTTTTTTGTAGTGACAATGTCCAAAATCTTATCATCTAGCTATTTTGAAACATATGCTACATTATTATTGGCTAGTCGCCCCGCTGGTAAGGGAACACCAAAACTTATTATTTCTGTTTTACTACAACTTTGTACCTATCGACCAACCTTCTTGGGTCCCCCTCTATCCTCCCTACCCTACCTTCTCCAGTCTCTGGTAGCCACTATTCCACTCTCTACTTCTATGAAATCAGCTTTTTAAAGATTCCACATATAATATGATATGATGTGATATTTGTCTTTCTGTGCATCAATTATTTCACCTAGAATAACGTCCTTCAGGTTCATCTACAGCACTGCAAATGACAGAATTTCATTCTGTTTTATGGCCAAATAGTATTCCAATATATATATATAGACCACAGTTCCCTGATCCATTCATCTGTAGATAGGCATTTAGGTTGATTCCATAGCTTACTTATTGTAAATAGTGCTGCAGTAAACGTAAGTGTTCAGATGTCTTTGACAAACTGATTTTATTTCCTTTGGATATATGTTTTTTTAATGGGATTGCTAAATCATAAAATAGTTTCATTTTTAATTTTTTGAGGAACCGTCATAGTGTTTTTTATAATGGATGTACTAATTTACATTCCCACCAACAGTGTGTAAGAGTTCCTTTTCCCTGCAGTCTCACTAGCATCTGTCATTATTTTGTCTTTTTGATAATAGCTATTTTAACTGGAGCAAGGTGATATCATATTGTGGTTTTGATTTGCATTTCTCTGATGAATAGTGATGTAGAATATTTTTTCATATATCTGTTGGCCACTTGCATGTCTTCTTTTAATTAATGTCTATTCAGGTATTTTGCCTATTTTTAATTAGATGATTTGTTTTATTGCTACTGAGTTGAGTCCCTTATATAATCTAGATATTATCTCCTTGACAGATACATAATTTGCAAATACCTTCTCCTGTTCTGTAGGTTGCCTTTTCACTTTATTGAGTGTTTTCTTTCTTTTGCAGAA
This sequence comes from Ateles fusciceps, assembly GCA_036589455.1. Taxonomy (NCBI): domain Eukaryota; kingdom Metazoa; phylum Chordata; class Mammalia; order Primates; family Atelidae; genus Ateles; species Ateles fusciceps. The sequence continues at coordinate 1,009,249 of JAZHEH010002924.1, read as the reverse complement.
ACTTTTCAGCTTGATGTAGTCTCATTTGTCTATCGTTGCTTTTATTGTCTATGCTTTCAACATCTTATTCAGAAAATCCTTGTCTGGTCCAATATTATGAAGCATTCTCCCTATGTTTTCTGGATAAACAAACATTTTGGTCTGAGAAAGGGGGTTCTGCCCATCTAATCAAATTTTATCTAAATGATAAATGTTAACTGCAAGATAACATTTTAATTATCTTTGTGAATCCAGACTATCCAGATGTATTAGTTCATTCTTGCACTGCTATAAAGAACTACCTGAGACTGAGCAATTTATAAAGAATTGAGGTTTAATTTACTCACAGTTCCACAGGCTGTACAGGAAGCATGGTTGGGAAGTTCTCAGAAAACTTACAATCATGGCAAAAGGTGAAGGGGAAGCAGGTAAGTCTTTCCATGGTCAGCCAGAGAGAGTGTGAAGAGGGAAGTGCTACATGCTTTCAAATAACCAGATCTTGTGAAAACTTACTATCATGAGAACAGCACAGTGAAAATTCACCCCCATGATCCAATCACCTCTGACTAGATCTCTCCTCCAACATTGGGGATTACAATTTAACATGAGATTTGAGTGGAGACACAGAGCCAAAATATATCATTCTGCCTCTGGTCCCTCCCAAATATCATGTCCTTTTCACATTTCAAAGGACAATCATGCTTTTACAATAGTTCCCCAAAGTCTAAACCCATTTCAGCATTCAAAAGTGTAAGTCCAAAGTCTCATCTGAGACAATGCAAGTCCCTCTACGTATGAGCCTGTAAAATAAATAAATAAATAAATAAAAACAAGTTAATTACTTCTAAGATACAATGGGGATACAGGTATTGGCAGATGATCTCGGTCCAAAAGAAAGAACTGGCCAAAACCAAGGGACTACAGGCTCCATGCAAGTCTGAAATCTATCAGGGTAGTCATTAAACCTTAAAGCTCCAAAATAATCTCCTTTGATTACATGTCTTACATCCAGGACACAGTGATGCAAAAGGTGGGTTCCCAAGACTTTGGGCTGCACTTTCCCTGTGGCTCTGCAGGGTACAGCCCCCACAGCTGCTTTCACAGACTGGCATTGAGTGCCTGCAGCTTTTCCACCCAGAGCAAGCTGTTGGTGGATCTACCATTTTGGATTCTGTAGGATGGCAGCCCTCTTTCACAGCTCCACTAGTCAGTGCCCCAGTGGGGACTCTGTGTGGTAGCTCCAACTCCACATTTCCCCTTTGCACTGTTCTAGTAGAGGTTCTCATGAGGACTCCATACCAGCAGCAAAATTCTGCCTGGACATCAAGGCATTTCCACACATCTTCTAAAATCTAGGCAGAAGCTCCCAAGTCTCAACTTTTGCCCTCTGCACACCCACAGGCTTAACACTGCATGAAAGCTGCCAAGGCCTACAGCTTGGATCCTCTATAGCAGCAACCTAAGACTTCGTATCTGGGGTCCTTTTAGCCATGGCTGCAGCTGGACGCAGGGCACCATGTTCTGAGGCTGCACAGAGCAGCCCACCCTGGCCCTGGCTCATGAAATCATTTTTCCCTCCTAGGTCCCCGGGCCTGTGATAGGAGAGGCTTCCATCAAGTTCTCTGAAATGCCTTAGAGGCATTTTTCACATTGTCTTGGCTATCAACATTTGTTTCCTGTTTACTTTTGCAAATTTCTGCAGCTAGCTTGAATTTCTCCCCCAGAAAATGGGTTTTTCTTTTCTATCATGTGGTGAGCCTGCAATTTTTTTCAAACTTTTATGCTTTGCTTTTCTGTTAAATGTAAGTTTCAGTTTCAGATAATCTCTTTGTTTACATAAATAAGCACATATTGTTAGAAACAGTCAGGCAACTTCTTCAATGCTTTACTGCTTAGCTATTTCTTCCACCATATACCCTAAATCATCTTTCTCAAGTTCAAAGTCCCACAGATCCCTACAGCAGAGGCACAATGTTGCCAGTCTCTTTGCATAGGCATAGAAAAAGTGACCTTTTAACTTTAAGAGCTCCTAATAAGTTCCTCATCTCCATCTGAGACTTCCTGAGCTGTCCATATCACTAACAGCATTTTGGTCACAACACTTAACAAGTCTCTAGGAAGTTTCAGACTTTCCCTCACCTTCCTGTCTTCTTCTGAGTCCTCCAATCTGTTCCAACCTCTGCCCGTTACCCAGTTCCAAAGGGGCTTCCACATTTTCAGGAATATTTATAGCAATGTCCCACTTCTCTGGCACCAATGTTCTGTATTAGTATGTTCTCACAGAGCTATAAAAAACTACCTGAGACTGGATAATATTGAAAGAAAAGAGGTTTAATTGACTCAGTTAGGCAGGCTGTACAGGAAGCATGGTTAGGTAGGCCACAGGAAACTTACAATTATGGCAAAAGGTGAAGATGAAGGAGGCATGTCTTCCATGACTGGCAGGAGAGAGAAAGTGAAGGAGGATTTTCTACACATTTTCAAACAACCAGATCTCATGAGAACTCACTCACTCTTATTGCAAACAATAAGGAGGAAATCTCCTCCCATGTTCCAATGACCTCTGACTAGGTTCCTCCTCAAATACTGGGAATTACAATTCAACATGAGATTTGGGTGGGGACAGACAGCCAAACCATATCACTAGACAACACTTATTTCTACTTTTTTAAAATTATATTTATCCTTGTACTTGGAAATTAGCACAATTTTTTTTCTTATATATCAATAGTAATTTAGTTTGCTATGGCATCCATAAGAAAATACCATAAACTAGGTGACTTAAAAAACAGAAATTTATTTTCTCACAATTCTGGAGGCTGGAACTTTTACAGTGGGATGCAGCATGGTTGGCTTTTGGTGAGGGTTCTGTTCCTGGCTTGCAGATGGTCATCTTCTCTCTGTGTTCTCATGTGGTGGAGACAGAGCTCTAGTTTCTCTTCCTGTTCTTATGAAGTCACCAGCTCTACCTGATGAGGGCGCCACTCTTACAGCCTCATCTACCATAATCACCCCCCTAAAGACTCATTTTCCAATAGAGTCACATGAGGTTTAGGACATCAGTGTATTGATTTTGGGATTATGCAGTTCTCTCCATATCAAATAAATTTTGTTTTAGGCAGGTTTTTCTGGTATGTTTTGTCAAAAGGCCACTTTGAACCCTCTCGCACAATTAACACTGCTTATTTGATTCTATAGTCATAAAATTAGGCTCCAAAATAGCTTCATAAACCCTGTGATGCCAAATTAAATTATATTTATTGTTTCACAATACATATGTGGTTTTTTTTGTTTTTTTTTTTTGTTTTTTTTTTTATTGTTGCCAGTATTCAAAGTTAGACACATGGGTATTGGTTCAATTCTACTCTGCTCTAGCACTGGTACCATTTTAGCACATTGATAGAAAGAGATTGTGTGTGCATGTGTGAGTGTGTAACACTCACTTGCCTGAATAGTGTAATATAAATGCAAATAAACTGATTGATTGACAAAGGAGTCCTTGATTAAATACCTAGGAGAGCAGAACTAAAATGTAACTCTTATTTTTTGAAACAACAGTTTATAATTCAAATAATGCTCTTCTAACCAAAGGACATGAAATGAATCCAAATTGTAATTCTGATAACCTTTACAACTTGGGCCTAGCCAGTAAGATGAAAAATATGGAAAGTACATCTCTAAATTCCCATAGGCTGCAAAGGAAATTACTCACTGAGGAGAAGAGAAGAAAACTGTCTTTCAAGCACCTCAAAATATTATGCAGTCAAGTAGACCAGGCAAATGTAAGACAGGTAGCATTCAACACAAGCTCTTATTCATATTTAAAGGGCAACTGGGTCGAAGCTAAGATCTCTGGCTCTAAGATAAAAGATTTCAATTTTCAAAAAGTGTTCTGCAAAGAAATTACAAAGGAAAAAGATAATGTTATCAAAAGAGATTCTAGCGTCTTTGTTGGGCCCCAAAGACAAAGTCTCTAAATCACCATTGTGTTCTGCGCTAGTGCGGATTTTGATTCAGCATGACCAGATCCCCAGATCCACTGCTTCAGAAAGCAACAGGGCCAGGTCTGTGTAAGGAGAGGGAGCAAGCTTATTAAAGCAGAGGGTAACGGAAATCTCTAAGGGACTTCTGCTGTCACACAGGTGAAATGATTAACCCTCCATGCCAAACTCAAATACTCTACTTTTTTTCTACAAAAGAAAACTATCCAGCAGGCAGGAGGCACTTTCTGGAAGTCCTCATAATACTAGCTAAGGAAGCTGCTTAATCCAATGGGCTCATAAATTTCATAGCTGAGTTTGCAAATAGATGTACTTATAACTGTAAGATTAAAATGAACCAGTACTCTGAGTCCTTCAGTGACTTGGAGGATTTGATGATGCTATCTAACTGACAGTTTTCTAACAAAAATGTAAATGTACAATGATTCCTACAGTGAGAGTTGAAGCTATGTAGCCAGCACGGCCTTGGTGAGTACCTCCATGTGGTTCCTCCTGGCCCAGGCACTGTGTAGCAGCACCAAGGGCAGGGAGAAGAAACGACTATCCTCCTCACTTTGTTTATTGTGCAGCTACAGGTGAAGCTCTGAACTGAGGAAAGTGCAGTACTAATCTTTTGCAAAAGGAATGAGCAGCCAGACCTACAGGTCCCTAGAAAACAATAAGAAAAAGAAAATCACCATGAACCATGAGAGTGTCAAGGGTGGTTTAATAAAATATAAAAATGAGGTTTGGCCTGGACATTGGAGAGTGGCATGATCTTCTGTAAGAGTAGCCCCATGGTTAATGGAATGAAATGTGGTGTGATTTTGCTCTAAGCATAGAATTAGCACAGCCTGGAAAGCAGTTTATGTTATGTAAATAAAAAGAGCAATAGTTAAAGTGGAAGTTATTGCTATTACAAGAGCATTTTAAGGCTTTGAGTGAGAATTCAGAATTCAGTGATGTAATTGAGAACTACCAGCTTTTGAAAAGGGGACTGCCATTCATCAATGAGTATTCACAGGAAGGACTGGTTGGATAGTAAAGTAAAGGGGTTAAATACAGATTCTGCAGTTTAACATGCCTTCATTTTAACTTCAGTTTGACCTCTCCTTGCTGCAGGGTCCAGGAAAAATTATTTAATTTTTCTGAGTGTTAGTTCCTAATATATAACATGGAGTTATTAATAGCCTTCATGTGTTTCTAGGGTATAGAGTAAAAATATATCTACAGACAAAGTCATTAAATTAATGCTTCAGGACCCCTTATTTTCTCCATTGTCCCTAGGAAAATCTCTAGCAATTTTGTGTCCATAATCTTCTATCTGCTGTTCTAAAGAGGGGATCCTCAATTTGTGTAAGCTTTAAGCCCCACAGAATGTAGACCCACTTCTATGTATGTAGATTATTTAGCATATAGAATTCACCTAGAAAATAATAATTATATATCAAAATTATTATAGTGTTCTCCATATTCCTTTATGATTGTCATCTTCTCTTTATGAAACTCTTGGAAATTCTTAGCAATAGATGATCTAGCTAAACTCTTTTGTGATTCTGGAAAATAGGCATCTACTTCTTTGTGAGAAATGATACCAGATTTCCGAATTCTCTAGCATTTTCTTTCAAATAAATTAAAAATAAATTTTGGAAAAAAGAGAAAAGAATTGTCAAAATATTTAAAAAATTTTAAAAATGTTCATAAGCTTTTCAACTACAATCTTCCCAGAGGTAAGAACATGAAGGGAGCTATTGCTTAATCTAGATAATCAATGGCCAAGAAAACTACAAAGAGAAAGCTTCTTTAAACATGAGTTAAAACCAGCTGGACTTTGTTATAGGGAGACAAAAATGGCTCCTACCTTTCCACTTCAAATTGATGGGCATAGGATCCAGCAATCTGAATTTTAACAAGTTCTCCAAGTGATTTTCAAGTGCACTAAAGTTTGAAACCATCCAGCTAGAAAAATAGTATCCAACCAATTGAGTTGGTGTGCAGAACAGAGAAATACTTGGAGCTGCGGTCCAGTAACCAAATAAAAACAAATAGATAAAGAGATAGGAGGAGATCCAGAATAAATTGATGCCACAAAATCCAAAATACCAAAGTTCAAACGAGGAGGTTGAGGTTGAACAAGTACCAGTGAACAGAGACATCAACATTTGCAGAATGAAAACATGTCCTATTGTTTTAACATCCTGGAGGCCACTGTTGATCACAAGAAGGAACATACTATGGAGGGCTTGGAGTGCAAGTCAGACTGCAGTGGGCTGATAAGTAATGACGTTGAGCCATAAATGTCTAGGTATTTAAATGTGTGGCTCCATAAAGAAATAAAAAGATGACAATGAGAGAAAATTGTTGAATCAACAAAGAAATGACTCCCCCACATTAGTATAAATTTTAAGATATTAATATACACCAAGAGAAGAAATTGAAAAGAGAAGGGGTTAAGTCTTTAGAAAAGAAGATTACAGTGGCTTAAAACGAGAGGTAAGGAAGGAGAAATTTTAGGAAATTTGTCTAATAAATTGGTGGTCCAAAGATTGCAGGTAGAAACACACAAAATAATTACAAAACACTATTTTAAATATATATACACCCACTCATATACCTACAGACATATAACACATGTTATATGGGTACGCATGTATATAAGCTTTTTTTGTTGATGGAGAAATCCTGGCATCTCCTACCAAATGGAGTTCATGACTGATTTGTCCTCTGGTCCTGCCTCAGTGCCCACATAGGTTCCATTAAGTTGCCCATTTTGACACCCACCCAAAGGGGTATATGTGTGTTTGTGTGTGTGTGTTTGTGTGAGTGTGTATGAGATGCAGCAGATGTTGAAAAAGGATGTTAGTATTAAAAGTTGAAAAAGCGTAGTCCATGTCATCAATAAACAAGATCAAATTAATATATGCATATGTTCACAGTTCCCATTTCTTCTACATTCTGCAATAAATGTTGAAATTACATTTAATCTAATAATTTGAACAATTATGTAGTATTATTTGAGATATTCCTAGAAGAGTTATCTGTCCCAACATATCTCACCTACCCATTCAAGTGCCAAGTGAAAGTCCCTCTAAATTCAGATAATTTCTGGGAAAGCATACCAAAAACTAGAAGCCATGAACTACTTTCATGAGCAGTTTTCTTTTGTGCTTCTCCCACCCTGCCCCCCCCATCACTTTTTATTGTGATACAAATCACTAAGCTGAAATAGGATGATAGGGACAGGGTGTAAATTAATAAAGTATAGGTTTGTATCTGCAGCTTCCTAAGTTCATGAATTGCTTCAGAAGCACTGCTGTGTAGACAAAGGGTTGAATACTTTTACTGTCAGTTGTGGCCCCTTTATTCAAGTCTTATTTTCACAGCCCCATCAGTCCCAAGTGCCATCCATCTTCAGCCAGAAAGATTGCTTTATTACCACATTCATCAATTTGTACTCTGGGCTTGAGTTAGGAGTGACTTGGAAAGACAAAACTGTTACCTTAGTAATTAAATATGAAAGTCTTATTAGGATCCACTTTCACTAATCTGATATGAAAGTCACTAATGCAATATGACTTTAACACTGTATAAGCAACAATAAATTCTGCTATGATATGAATATTAATACAATGCAATGGGACACTGCTAATATGTTAATGTGATGAGATACTACTAACAAGATATGAGCACCTTGATTGAAAAAATTAATATTACCTTGCCATAATTCTCTGAAACTGCAGTCACCATTTTCTAAGATAGCTCTTGTCTAGATTTTAGAAATAAATCATTTGCTTTCAGAGTCATAGACAAAATAAAAGGTCAGATTATTTGGATGTTCCAGGTTATGAAATATTTGTGAATATGGTAAATGGTTGCTGCTTGTGTTCTTCTTATTCCAGTTGTGTGCATTGCTTTATTAAGTTACATAAGTTATATAAAATGCAAGTTAACAGTGTTTCAGACATCAGTATGGACTTATCTACACTCCAGGAGGAAAGCTAAGGAAAAGTGGTAAGGCATGTGAGTACCCCCATACAACACCAAGCAGGCAGATAATCTGCTAGTCATGAAAATATTATGATTGTGTTGTCCTTCCATTTTCAAACTTTTCACACTCCTTCCTAAATAAGTGCAATTCTGGACTTGTATGTGTTACATTAATACCAATCCAAAAAAGATTCAGGGGCAAGTTAGTGAATATTTTATCATAAATCATGATATATGAATGACCTTAATTTCGCTCTGAGTTTTGACAAGTTTTAGTGCTTCAATTCTGTTATTAACAATATGTCTCAGAACTCATATGACAAATGTCAAGATTCCAGGGCTGAACACAGCTGGTACAACATCCAAAGAGTGGCCAAATCTCCATTATTTAGCTTAGTCTTATAATTATACAAGTTGGGCATTACACCTTTAAAGATCTAGTAAATTAAAATACACATTACCATGACCAATTATAGATATATAAATAGAGAGTTAATGTTTTCTTAAAAATAGGATGCCTAATAGACAAAAAAAAAAATTGTATAAAATCTTGCCAATCCACGTCCGCATAAAATTTCAAGGCATAGGGTAGCTGGGGCCAATTATTACCATTTCTAAATCAGTTTATTTTACTCAGATATGTTCTGTAACGAGAAAATATAAGCATAAATTCATAGAAACGGACTCAGTGGAGGGCTGGGAGTGAGGTGATTGTTACATAATAGGTTTATTTTCTTGGTAGTAATACTTACTTAATAGGTGATGCATAATAAGGAAAGACAGTGAATTCTAAATCCAAAGATGTAAATGAACTAATAAAAGATTGGGTCTGCTGGTTGGTAGTGACATGTATTGTTAGCACAGGTAGAAACTAAATTAAGCTAACATATAATTTCATAAACTCTGACAAATCAAAAATGTTAACAACACAATTTGTTCTCCATTTGCTCAAAGAAAATTCGACCCCAAGTTAACATAGAGTAACAAATGCTTCCTTCTCATTTATCTATCATCTGGATGGAACTAGATGATATCTACATAATAACAACAAATTAACATTTCATTTACAATGAAAAATAAAAAAATGATAAGGAAAAATAAATGTCTCTTTTTTAATTGAAAAAAAAGAAGTGAACTTTTAAGAGGATTAAATTGCTTGATTATTTTATCCACTACTGCCAATTTCAGAGTGGCTAGAACTGATTAGTAGTTTATGGCAAATTCTACTATAGGTACATTCTTTAATGTATGCTTCTAAATTACTAAATATATCTAATTATCAGTTTGATGTTGTTTTCCAGCTTGATTGTATTATGTCAGAGAGCAGAGAGTGTGTATATATATATATATATATATATATATATACACACATATACATAATATACATATTTATTATTATTATTTACAATTTCAGGTCTTTAGATTTGTTGAGACTTCTTTGATGGATAATTTGATGTATTTGGGTTTTACCAAGGATCCTACTCATGGTGGGCTGGCACTCTAACTGTTAGTATTTTGATCCTGTAGCCTCCCATGAATGTCAGCAGCACTTCTCAGACTCTCTTCTGTGTCTTATGAAGTTGGCATACATATTATCTAGTAAAAATAGTGTTTTAAAGTCCTGGATAATTTTCTTCTTTTGGTTCTGGGCCTAGTCATTCTTTACTAATTCTTTTATACATATATAATATTAAATATATATTATATAGTCTATATAAATATATATCACAGTATAGATCACACACATATATATTATTGTTATTTATAATACATAATTACATATATAATTTATATACGTAATTATGTACATATGTATATATAATTTATATCTATTTAAATTATACACATATATATAGAGAGAAAGACATACACACACACACACACACACACACACACACACTTTTTAGCTTTTTAGTTTTTCTGAATATGAAGAATGCCTCAAATTTCCAAGCTCCCTCATATTTCTTGACACTTTTTTTTTTGCACAATTTCCTGTCTTTGACTTTATATGAAACTTTCTGAAAAAGTTTATAGGCAAGGTTTGCTTACATCATTAATTTTCTTTTCCGCTGTGTCCATTTTGTATAAGATGACACCCACTGAGTATTTATTGTTTTTTTAATAATTTTGTTTTTATATTCAAGCTCTCTAGTTAGTTCTATTTTCTTGATCCTAGTTTTGTAAATGAAATGTTATCTCTGATCCTTCCTAAAAAATCTGTTATGTGTATGTTTATGTTTTGTGGAGTGTTTCCTTGGCTGTAACTTACTTAATTTGCCAAAGTGCACTGTCTTTGTTAACAAATTGTAGGCTGCCTTCACTTTGTCAGCACTTTTGTAGCTGTAATGCTTTGTGCTTCTGTTTGCTGCATCTTTGGATCATGCTGCCTTCTTGGGGATATGGTCCAGAGGTCCTGCTTTGTCTTGCATTGTACAGTGCATGCAGAGAGAGTCAGAAAGGGGAAAAACAGACTGTCAGTCAGTGGTTTGGGTGTCCTTATTTCCCACAAAGCATCACCAGCATCTGGAGAGCTGTTTCATCTCTAGTCCAAGATCCTGGAGTGTGTGTTCTTCTTGGGGGCAATCAGCCCAGTACTGCTCACAACGTGAGGGCAGTGGGGTGATCGGTAACCATGCCTCTGACTGCTCTTACTCTGTTAATCTGTTCCACTATTTTTAGAAAGGTGCTATAAGATAAATGTTCTGCAGAATAAACACAGTATGTCTTCTTGAAATGAAAAATATCTCTAGATAAGAATGATTTTAAGAGGGGAAAGTAGATAAGGTGTTTCAGGGCAAACCAGAACACCTAGAAAACAGAGCCCTAGGTGAGTCACTATAGTGGGAGACACTGAAAAGCAAGACTTAATGTGTGGAAACAGAGTGCCAGCGATATGGAGGGAAAAGGCTGAAATGAAAAGGAGAATTTACACTGGTGGGAGTTTTTTGTGACCAGAGTCAGAGCCCCTGTTTTGTTGCTGAGTGTGAGAAAAAAATAACATGGCAACAGGAGAAGTCCTTGAGTTTTGTTTGTTTGCTTGTTTTTAATGCAGTTTCCATTTCATCTGTAGATGATGTCCCAGGTGGAGGATACTGAGACTGATAAAACTTAGTTATATATTAGCAGAAGAACTAACCAAGTACAATGGGATGGAATCCAAATGCTTGGACTATCTAGTCTTAAGAAAGGCAGTGAATGTCAGAGCATTTACTGACCCACATATTTTCTACCTGCCATGACTACAGGCTTTCACAAAGTTTCATGCATTAAAGTTTTATTGCCTCCGTTAACAATTAAATAGTGAATTTTCAGTGCCTGCAAGGCACTAGGCTAGGCATTTTTGAGGATAAAACATGAACAAATTTTTGTTCTTGTATTCAAGAAGCTTACAGTCTTGGAGAAAAACTGTTATACACATTAAAATGCTGAGTAAAAGTGATCATTTTAATTTAAAAAGGCAAAGAGACTATACCACTTTAGATGACAGGGAAATAAAGTCTAAAGAATCACAGTTTTAGGAGTGGAACATTTTAAGGAGAAATATCTCAAATAGAGGCAAAGCAAATAGAAAGGCTTGGACATGTTTGGGGTACAATAGTTTATTTACTCAAGCTCAGAATTCTTTAGAGAGAGTAGTGTGACAGATTTTAATATAGAATAAACATAGTATGTCTTGGACCATTTCTTGCAAATCCTTGAGTGTCAGGCTAAGTACTTGTAGCCTGGCTCCCACCCAGTTTTAAGTCAAAATTGAGGGATCCTTATACTGAAGATTGGGAATCTGTGAAGCAAATATTGATCTCATTTCCCTCTAGTCCACCTCAACCTTGGCCCACCCAAAACATGGGGCTATGGTGAGCAGCAGTTAATGAGTTCATTCCATGCAATGCAAGAGATGATTGGAGTTCTCACTTTCACTCTGTCGAAGTAAGGTGAGTGAAGGGATGGAGGCAGAAGCTGTCTTCTCCATACTTATGATGTGGGGGGAGGTTCCCAGTGTGTGGGTTGTTGTAGGAATGATTACATGCATGCAAGAACTTTGCTGGTAAGAGCAAAAAGATAGAAAGTACAGTAATTTGCAGGGGTAGCAGGGTAGTGAATTATATCCAAGTTGTATTATAACTTAGAGTTAATCCGTTGCACAAAAGAAGAAAAATGGCACAGTCAAAGGAATGAGCTTCTGGATTCAAAAGAGAGAATTTAATGAGGCAAGATTCCACATGCGGCTAACAGTGCACAAAACATCACGGTCCTGATAATGGTCCCAGCTCTTGAATTCTCCCCAGCCTACCCCCACGTGCTCTAGCAAAATAGGCACTTTGCACCCTCAGGAATCAGTCTCCTCCATGATCACCCTCACCCTCTGGGAAATTGATTCATTCCCCCCCTTAACAGCTCTCACATGTTTCTACCAAAAAATATGGTCTTAGCACAAAAATTAAATTCACCAGGAACCATAATGTAAGAAAACTCAAATTTAAAGTGAAAACATGATTTCTGTCAACTTTTATTTATCTTTGCAAGCATTTTATAAAGTAAACTCAAACATATATGCCATCTAGATTACATTTTGTATTTTTTTAGACAACAAAAGTTTGTTTAAACTCTGAATAAGATGGAAAACATATCATAGTCATGGAGACTTGAGTCTAACGCAGGAGAAAACTTTGGATACATTTGCCAAGGTTCTAATTTATCTTCCTCAAAAACATATGAGAAAACTGAGGTTTGGATGATATCAGGATTTTCAGATATTTTGTTTGCCCACTACCAAGTTCTATAAAATAAAGCATTCCCTTTGATCACTGGAGACGGTAAGAGGAGCAACATTGGGCCAAATGGGTAACAAATGTTTCTTCAGTATTTCTAATTGTTATTTCTGTGCAGTACATAAATCTACCAGAATTAGCATTGTCTTTTAGAGATATAAGATGTATTTCATTAGCAGGCAACCTTATAGATAACTTGCCTACTGCTTATCATAAAAATTAAATGAGATACTGTCAAATGTCAAATATTTATGGTCTTAAAAGAACCATGAGTAACTGCAGTAAAAAGAACCTTGAAGTTACCAGCCAAGTCTAAACCATGCCCTCCATTCAGAATAAATTACTATTTCAAACTAAATTAAGAGTTTTCTACATCTTATCCTACCCACAGCTATGCGAAGTAAGTGTTTCTGGTATTCCTGATTTACAGATAAGGGAACCAACGTCCAGAGCTTGAGATAATGTGCAAAGTCATGGGTCCATTATGTAGTAGAGCTGGAATTTAAGGTCAAACTCTCAGACCCAAGAGCGTACATTTTAAACTCAATTCCACACAGCCTTCAAAAATTGATGTTAAGCAGTTGAATAAGAAGTGTTGGTCACAGGTTCTCTCTTGCTGAGAATACAGGATTTTCTGAGCTGATAAGAAGACAGAGGAGAAAGTACCGGAACCCAAGAGACAAGAGTTTTTCTAATAAAATCCCTAACATATCTCTCACTCACCAACCACAGTCAAGATAAAGCTGTATCTGTAGAGCACGAGGCCACAAGATGAGTTAGTCTAGTGCTTACTCTTCATATTTTCAATCTGAGAGTAGGTCATCCATGCAAACTGGAGAAGTTCCGATTAAAAGTCAGTATGATATGCCAGAGCAGGGCTAGGTAGAAAGGCGCAGTCATGACCAGATCTAAAAGGGGTACAGTGTTTTCTAGTTGCCAAGGGGCCAAATAAACGAATTGTAGTTGGAGGATTCGATGGTAAGCCATGAGAACATTGCTTAAGTTCATCTGTAAAGTAGGAATAATCATAGTTCCTGTACAGAATTTTATAAAGATTAAATGAGATACAATTCGTGAAAGCACCTAACACATTGCCTAAAGCTGCACCCAGACATCTTGTTTAAATTATTGCTCTCACAGTGTATTAGTTTGTTTGTTTTTGTGTAAAGCTCATATTCCACTTCTTGGATGCATAGAAAGGGCAAAGGGACTCGTGGCCGTTGAAATCTGAGGATAATATGGGAACAAGTGTGAGTATGAGTTGGGTTGGCATCTCCTAGGCACAGCCTTGGAAAGTCATTTGGCAGGAGGAACTGCAAGTTTTACACTTCGAGAAGCCAAGAAGAAAATAGACACGGAAGTGAAGGAATCATTGTTACATGTGACTCTATGAGAGGAAGATGAAAGCCGAGATCACAGGAAATGCAGCAGGCAGTAGTTTGTTAAAAATGAAAAGTAACTAATTTTAGTTAGAAACTTTCTTTGGCTGCAATTACATTCATCTGAAACTAGTTGTTGATTCAAAGTCAAACGTCTGTAGTGTTAAAATTATTCATGACATGAAAAAAAATCACCCAAGTCTCCTGTCTATATAAATATGTATAGCGGGATGCAGGCTGTTTGTATGCACAATAGGATAGCAATGGCTAAAGCTTTTCTCTTAGAGATCTCCCATAACCACCCACTGCTAAGTCATTTCATAATGCAGTAGTCCCCAGTTATCCGAGGTTTCACTTTCCACAGTTTTGATTACCTATAGTCAACCGTGGTCCAAAAATATTAAATGAAAAATTCCCGAAATAAACAATTCATAATTATAAAATTGTATACCATTTGGAGTAGCCCAGGAAGTGAATAATCCCTTCGTACAGTGTCTCCATTCTGCCTACCCTCCTGTCCATGAGTCACTTCATAGCAGTCTTGGTTTTCAGATCAACTGTCATGCTATTGTAGCACCTGTGTTCAAGTCACCCTTATTTTACTTAATAATGGTCCAAAACCACAAGTGTACTGTGAATATTTTATAAATTAAACTTTTTATAGGTACGAATGTATAGGCAAAATCATAGCATACATAGGGTTCAGTACTAGCCACAGCTTCAGGCATCCACCATAGGTCTCAGAATTTATCCCTCACAGATAACCTGATGGATTAAAAAAGAGTATCAGAGCTGAAATATCAGCTCACTCTTCCAGAGATGTTGCTTTAGGTAAAGTGTAGGAAGGAACAGACTTAAAAAGGTTAGTGTCACACATCCCTCTCTGCAGGACTTCTCCCTTCCCCAGAAACATAACAAACAGGAGTCTGTAGAGTGCAGAGAGTAGTGAGGGGTCTGCAAGTATATCATAGGAGTCTGTTGAAAAGCAGGTTGGAGAAAACATTAAGGCGATGACTTCAAATAGCAAAAGGACTGTCTTGTATAATAATTAACTTTATTTTTCTTCAAAAAGTAGGATGAAAATCCACAAAAACAGAGAATGAGTTCAATATTCTCTCAGTAGAATAACTTTCTAATAAACTCCTCAAGACAGAGCAGGTATCATGGGAGTGGTGAGTTTCCTGAGATTTTCAGTATTCAAATGACTCTCATGCATGATCTATTCACACAGAAGCTCTAGTGTGATACTTGCCTCAGGTAGGGAAACCCTTATTCTAGACTCTGCAATGTAACTCTGTGAAGAACCCCGATGGTGCCCATGCTTACTGGTCATTCTGAAAGCCATTCTTCATAACAGGAAAGACCAAAGCCAAGTCAGTCATTGTGAAATTCATCACTGTCATATACATAAAAGAATATGGGTTGAAAGGTTCCCCCCCAAAAATCTTCCCTTTCAAATTTAATGAAATAGAACAACACAAGCCCAGTTACCCCTATCATTTATTTGTGTTTCTCCATTCACCAAAGGCAGCCATTATTCTGATATTTATACATCCATGTCTGTCTGTCTGTCTATATATCTATCTATCCAACCATTCATCTATCCAGCCTCCTGTATGCTTTTGTATTTTTTCTTTATATGTCAAATTTTCCAAAAACAATATATAGTAGCATTTTGTTTGGCTTAAAGATGTATGTAGATTTTCAACTTCTTTTACTCAGTATTGTTTTTATATCTATTTATTTTAATACAAATTGATCTAGATTATTCATATACTGCTTTATTACAAGAAAAATGTTAGATATTTATTCTTTACCAAACTGATAAGCATAGCACACTCTCCCACTTATTTGTCAGTTTTCCAGTGTTGCAATAAACATATTTCTATGAATCTCCTTCAGCACATGTTCAAACAAATGTTTTCTAAGGTAAGATGCCAGAAATTGGAATATATGTATCATAAACTATAGACAGTTTTGACTTCCCTGCATTTTATCCAATCACTCTGCAAAACGGTGGTACCAAACTACACTGCCATTTGCAATTTATCAAAATTTATATTCCTAATGTTTTCACCAAACGTGCTTTGTCTAATTTTGCTCATCTGACAGGTAAGCAATTTTAAATCTTTTGATTTAAATCTCTCTTATTAGTAGTAAAGTTAGGTGGTGTGAGATTTTTGTTTGTTTGCCTTTTGTTTGCCAGTAGATTTCTTCTTTGAATTGCCTATTAAAGTTCTTTACTTATTTTAAAACACCTTTCTTAAAAGATTGTGAATATTTTTATATATTCTAGATAATTTATACCAGTTCATTGGGTAGTCATGTGGGAATAGTTCATTATTAGTTTATTGTAGACAAAAAATCAGTTTTAATCTTTGTAATGTATTATTTTAAAGTTTTATTTAAAACTTTATCTTACATTGATATAAAGAAGGTATTCTCATAGATATTCTTTTAAAAATGTCCATATTTTAAAACATTTTTGTATTTTAATCCATTTGAATGGGATTAGATTTTCAATAAGGAAAGTAAATTGTTATTATCCAATTACTGAATTGTCTGTAATTTTCTTGCTTCCTTGCAATGTTTGCTTTGTTACATAATAAATTCCCATACTGTACTCTATGTGTTTAAGCTTTGGCACTCTCATCTTGTTTGCTGTCTATTACCTACCATACTGTTTTAATAACTATTGTTTTAAAATAAGTTTTTCTTGTCTTGGTCCCCATGATTAATTTTCACAAAATAGTCTTGGCTGTTTTTAGTGGTAAAACTTTTTAAATAAATTGTATAATAAGTTTGTAAGATTGCACTGGAAAAGTCGTTGGGAGATTTAATGAAATTGTGTGCTCCTAAAGGATAAATTTATGAGAGAATTTTCATATTTGCTATAGTAAAAGGTCCCACTGATCTCTCGAGTGATTTTGATACCATTGTATTTTATTCAATAAATTTTCAAAATTGTTTTTGTAAACTTTACATCTTTTGTTAGATTTATTTCTAGGTTCTTTGTAGATGCAATTATAAATTGCTATTTTTTAGAAATTAACATATCTAATCATTATTGCATGTGGAAATACCACTAATTTTTCTTTATATTGATCATCTTAGTTTCAATAATTGTACTGAAATCTTCTATTAGTTTTAATGGACTGCTTATATATTCTCTTCCCTTAGATATTTTTTGCCAATAATTATAGGATCTGTGAATAAAGAATATGTTATTTTGTCCTTAAATTACTTAGAATTTTTGTTTCACTTAGAGCTTTCTTTTAGTACTGTCCAATTCTCCACCAAAATGAAGAGCAGCATTCTTCAGTCATTTCTATGAATTCAAAAACTATTTTCTAAAAATCATCTTTCTATTTACTAAATATTTATAGTTTATCAAGTTCCTCAGAGAATTATGTAACCCCTAAATCTAGTTTTAGAATTTTGCATTTTTTTATTCCTTTTTCTTGTCTTTCTTTCTTTTCTTTCTTTCTTTTTTCTTTTCTTTTTTTTTTCTTTAAGATGTGTTCTCATTCTGCAACCCAGGATGGAGTGCAGTGTCATGATCTTGGCTCACTGTAGCTTTACCTCCCCAGGCTCCTGTGATCCTTCCATCTCAGCCTCCCAGGTAGCTGAGACTACAGGCAACCTCATCAAACCCAGCTAATATCTGTACTTTTTGTAGAGATGAGGTTTCTCCATATTGCCCAGACTAGTCTCAAACACCTAGGCTCAAGCATTCTGTCTGCCTCAGCCTCCCAAAGGGCTAGGATTACAGGCTTGAGCCACTCTGCCTGGCCTCTATTTCTTTTGAGGCTTTGTTTTTTAAGATTATAATGTGTTCCTTATGACTTAAATATTTCAGAGTTATATAATCTCCTTCTTTAATAACATTTTATTTTATTTTTCTTACAGATGTTTTAGATGATATTTAAAAGTTCCTATAGATTTCATTTGGCTAGTCTTTGCCAATAGGTATCTTTTCAATCATTGTACTTCCAAACTTTTTCTTGATTCTTCATGTTTTACATTTCACTCATATAAATAGCATGAAGAATATTTTTCCTTGGGTTGTAGCCTGCAGGTCCCAGTTTTATTTTAGAAAATCCCAATTCTTAGTTCTCATTTACCTCAGGCCTATGGCATTGTCCCTTCTTTATGTAAGTAGATTGAAATCCAAGGCCTGAGCTGTTACTGGCCCCCTTAACTTCACTGCTTTATCTTTACTTTGAGAAAGTGAATATTTCTCTTTCTTTCATACAAACTCAGCCATGTATTAAATATTTTTGGTCGTATTTTATTTCGTTTTATTTAACAGGCTGTAGTGGAGAATGTCAGCACTATTTTAGTCCACTGTTTTACTAGAAACAGACCACTCCAGACCCAGTTCTATTTTGAAATTACCCACAGCCTCCTAAATCATACTTTCCATTTATAATTAGAGTTATTGCCTGGTGATCAGTCATTTGGATTAACACAGAATAAACAAAGAACAATTAAAAGCCTGAGGCTTTGCCAGGGACGGTGGCTCAGACCTGTAATCTCAGCACTTTGGGAGGCTGAGGCAGGTGATCACATGACATCAGCAGGTTCAAGACCAGCCTGCCCAACATGGTGAAACCCCCATCTCTACTAAAAATACAAAAATTAGCTGGGTGTTGTGGCACAGCCCTGTAATCCCAGATACTTGGGAGCTGAGGCATGAGAATTGCTTGAACCTGGAAGGTGAAGGTTGCAGTGAGCCGATTGCACCACTGCACTCCAGCCTGGGTGACAGAGTGAGACTATTTTATCTTATGATGATTTTATATTTTAGAGTCCTTTTCTTGTACATACTCAACTTGATGCTGGTAGGTAAAGCAGACACACACTATTTTTGCTATTTTATACATGTCAAAATGGGAAACTTAGTAGAATGACAAGACTGAGAGGAAAAGCCACAGTCTCTTCATCCCTCAGTCACAGACCTCATTACTACACAGCACTTTCTAGCATGTCATGACTCATTGCATTTAATATTAGGTCAAAGCTTGTCTATCCTAACATTGGAGGCCATAAGGAAATGGTAAGTAAAACTGGGAAATAGAAAACAACATCACAGTCCAGTGGGATGCCCCACCAACTAGGAAGTCTATTTTTCATTTTTGCATTTACAATATACTCAGTTAAAGCTTAATGTTTATTGAACTGAATTAAAATAATTTTATATTCAGCTATTTGGTAGATTGTCAAAAAGATGTAGTAATGGTAGAGAAGACAGAAATATGTTTAACCTTTTTTGAAACTCATTAAACCTTAATAGTGTATTCCATTCTTGTCATTAACAAAAATTAGAAAATTTGTACTGTGAAAAATAAAAATAATAATTTATCATTGGTAACATGTTTTTAACTGATTTTATGATTTTTGTATGTTTTTTGAGATGGAGTCTCATTCTGTTGCCCAGGCTGGAGTGCAGTGACACGATCTCGGCTCACTGCAACCTCCGTCTCCCAGGTTCCAGCAATTCTCCTGCCTCAGCCTCCCGAGTAGCCGGGATTACAGGTGCGCACCACCATGCCTTGCTAAATTTTTGTATTTTTAGTAGAGACAGGGTTTTGCCATGTTGGCCAGGCTGGTCTCAAACTCCTGACCTCATGATCTGATCCGTCTGCCTTGGCCTGCCAAAGTGTTGGGATTACAGATGTAAGCCACCATGCCTGGCCTATGAGTTTTATTTGAATTGTTTAATGATGCAATATAAATATCCTTGTTTAACATTAAGGCAATCAATCACTAAATTATGTCTTGTATGTTACTTGAGTGTTCACTCTGTTCAGGTTCTTGGGCTAAATATTGAGGAATGTACAAAGAAGAATCAAGCCTGATGCCTGCCTTTCAGGCTCTTAAAACCCAGCAAGATAACTTATTTTATGGATATAATTTATGTAAGCATATTATTAAGTTTCCAGTTAAAAATCTACTTTAGGACAGATAAAAATAAAATCATAAAAGTTTAATGAAAAGAAATAGTCACATTATCCGTGTGGAAGAAGGTTTCTATGAGAGGTTATAATTCTCTCATAGAAATGCTTATATGGTTCTCTTTCATAAGTGATGAGTAAATTGGTGATGCCCCAATATTAAATGGGTTATCAAAGATACGGAGAACATTAATGATGACTTGGACAAATCTCAAATCTTCTGAATTCTAATCTAATACATCTACTAAGATTCTTGTTAATGTATTAGAAAAGGATAAAATATATACATATTTAACAAAGTTTTAAGGAAACATATACATTTAATTTAAAATGATATGGTTTAGCTATTATATTTCTGAGTTTAAAACACAGGCAGAATAATCACCCTAATATGTCTTTGACTTTAAAACTTGAATAGAATTCCCACTTATGTCATTAAAATCACACCCTGAGTCAGCTCAACAACCAGTAATCCATCTCATTTGTAATGTGAAGATGATGAGGTCCATTCCTTCAATGGCAGAAATGTCACTGAGACTTTTTGTGGGATGATGAAGCTGCAGCCACTGGCTCTAGAGAGCAGCTTGATAGCATTTCTTCTCAGTTCTACATTCAATTATGTCATATAAAATCAGCCATGCTGGGAGTATTTACACCATGGAAATTAGCAAAAGCTACAAATCAGGGATAATTTTTGTTTGTTTGTTATTTGTATTATATCTGTTTGCTAAAAATTTACTAGCACATAATTTGGCTTTCTATTCCTTCAATAGAAGATGGAATCAAATTAAGTCACTCTTTAAGACCAGCAGGATTATAGTTCGAAGACCTATTTCCTCACTCCCGTGCTGTTGTGGATGGACCAAACCACTGGCATAATCAAAAGCAGCAAACAAACACCATCAGAGTTTTCCCATACCCAGCCAGGTCGAAAATGTAATTAGTAAAAAATGCTAGGCGAGAGCATTGTGTGACCAGAGCTATTCAATCAGAAAGTGCTGATTGAACATATATAAGCACAATCAAAGCCTTTATTTAAATAGGGGTTACAGTCCTAATAAAACACAAAGGGAAGTAGGGGCATAGGCCTCCTCGACAGGTAATGAAAGGAAAAATTAAACTCATCCAATTACATCTGGGGAAGAATCCATTACCTATAACAGAGAGAGGACTGCCCCAGGAAAATTCAGATGCAAAACTAATAATGAAGGCACACTGTCCTTTCAACAGATTCTAAATGAGCTCTAATTTTCTTATATCCACCATTCCCAAACTATATAAATTTCAACTAAGCAGAAAAAAGTGACATGCTAGCACAATTGTTATTCCAAACAGGCCCAGCTGCTTGCTCACCTTAATTAGACCTAATCCCAAAAGGGAGCCAATCTTTCCTTATTTTCTTCTATGAGCTCACCTGATTTCCCTCAACTTTTCTTTTCTAATAGATTTTGCTGTAACCTTTCAGCAACCGTCATTTTAGATACTCTCCCAGGAATCACAGTATCTCTGGTTCCTTGGCCAAATAGAACTTGAGCTTGTGAGGCACGGAAGAGGAGAAAATTGGGGTGCTGATCTGAAGGCAGGGTGTCTGTAAAAAACAGTTCAACTCCTTTAACTCTCTTGCTATCTCCTGTGCATATGTGTACATATATTTCTGTTGATATTTGGAAATCTAGAATGACAGAGTTAAATACATTTGAAATCATCTTGTCCTGCCTTCTATTGAATGACTTTTGAAATGGCTTTCAGATAAAATGGTGAAAAGTACATCTTAAAGGCTCAATTTTATCAGGAAACTAAGGGGGTCTTACAAGTTGCAAAGGTAGTTAACCCCATAAGAGCCTATATCCTGTGTAGCAATCCCACTGCTGTCAGCGGTATTCAGTTTTGGGCACTAAACTCTGTGAGAACTTAAGATATGTCTTAAAACTAATTTTTTCTCTAATGTGATCAGTGCAAGCTGAAAGCGTTCCTTAAATGTTTATAAAAACAATTTGGCTTCAAGTCATAGAAACAAAGCCCTATTTGATATTAGAGCTGGAAATGAATTTGGGTATCCTTCCAAAAAAAGGAATTTATCCAAGGTCTGTTGGTTATACATCAACTCAGTAAATACTTACGGAAAAACGGGGTGGACCAGTGGATGCATTTGGTCCTATGAGCTGTATATGAGTACAAAAATCCTTCTCTCTCAAAAAAGAAGGCAATTTGAAAGAAAAAATAGAACTTAATTTATACACACAAAACAAAGTAGAAAGTAGAGAACGTGGGCCGGGCACAGTGGCTCACGCCTGTAATCCCAGCATTTTGGGAGGCCGAGGCAGAAGGATCACAAGGTCAGGAGTTTGAGACCAGCCTAACCAACATGGTGGAACCCTATCTCTACTAAAAATACAAAAATTAGCGGGGTGTGGTGGCCTGTGCCTGTAATCCCAGCTACTCGGGAGGATGAGGCTGGAGAATCGCTTGAACCCAGGAGGCAGAGGTTGCAGTGAGCCAAGTTCGTGCCATGCACTCCAGCCTGGGCGACAGAGTGAGACTCCATCCCAAAAAAAAAAAAAAAAAAAAGAAAAAAAAGAAAAAGAAATGAAAAAATGTTTTGTCCACTGTTCCATACATGGTAGAGAAGCACTGACATAGAGAAATTCAGAGGATCAGATGCCCATGGGCTGAAAAGACCACAGGATTTTTTATAGAGAAGGTAAAATTTAATCAAAACTTTGAAAGCTCAGTAATATTTAGAAAACATATTGGAAAATAGATAGCCAAAGCACTGTAAGATAATCCGATAAAAACCTAAAGCATTTATATAAGCTTCATGTGCTTCCAGAGGAGTGAAAGAACTTAACAAAAGATTTTTTCTGACCATGCCATCTGCACTGATCTCTCAACTAAAAGCTGATAGCACTTATTGCTCATCTGATGTATATTCCTATATTGCCATTCAAATCTTAAAGCTTTATTCAACATTTCATGCATTTATATCATGTCTTCTCAAATAGCAGCAAACTCCTGAGGGCAAGACCAGCATATAATATTCTTTATGTTTCCACAAATGCATTATGCATTCCCGTATCCCCCAATGCATCACATAAGTAGAAATAGAAATGTAAGCTTCATTGATTAAAGGAGGAACACAAGGAGATGAAGAAAAGAAGGAAAGGGAAGATACGGAGAAGAGGTAGAAAAGACGAAAAGAGCACAGTTGTTCAAGTGGATGACATGAAATTGTAATGTACAATCCAGACACAGGAAAGGTTGCTTTCTTCTCCATTCCCAAATGCGTTTGCCTGCCTTCATCAGTTTGATAATAATGCCACTATGAGTTTGGTTGAACAACAGCTATTTTCAAAAACACAGCCTGAGAACTTGGACACAAGTAAGTGTGCACTAAATGGAAAAAGCAACATTTAAAAACAAGTCTGGCAAGAACTGCCACCTTTCTATCCCCACAAATTTTTAGTGGAGACCCCTGTATTTGCTCCCCGTTTGCTGAATTTGAGGAATGTCTTTATTAAGGAAAACAAAGAAGCCCAAACCAGATGCTTCCCAGTTAGCTATTTTTACAAAAGCAGTTACATTTGGGCAAATGCCTCTATTTCGGTCCCATTAACAAAGATCCTCAAAAACACTACCACACAAACTTCATTTTCATGTCTTTTTCTTTTTCTTTCTCCTAGTATCTCTTTTCTGAGTGTGCGGTAATAACATGCCGTCAGTGTCACCTCTACAAAGGCATAACTTCAGTTTGGGCAAGTGTAACTATTCCCAGAGTAAGTCGCCAGACAGGCATTCGCTCAAATTAGCTTTAAAAAAGTTGTCACATCTGTGTATGTGGGATGTCTTTGGAGTGTAGAAAGAAAGAAAGCAGAGAAATGTATTCTTTCAAAAATCTGCCACTGCAAATTCCTGCCATCCATTCTCATGTTTTTGCTTTTTTTTTTTCTTAAAAAAAGGCAGTTTGTGCTTATATGGGGTGGGGAAGAGCAGCTGAAGGAAAAGAGAGGGAGAGGCTGACAGAAAGAGAGAGACTGGTATTTTCCTAAGATTCATCAGAAAAAAAAAATACCCTGCCATCTGACAAAACAGAATAACTGATCACTCCTTCCCCCAATATAAAAGGCTTTGGAAGGCAGATGTAGTGCTCTCAGAAGGAGACATCCAGTCACCAATCGGGAAGGAAGAGAGGTAGGAGCAACAGTTAGGACACTCATACATATTCATGACATTTGCAACTACAGCTTCCTGATTTTAACCTAGCAAAAGAACATTCAGGACACAGACAGCTCCACTATTTTCAGGATCACTACAAAAATATAACAACCTACAAATAATTCACTTCTAATCTTACATGATCAAGAAATAGAAGGTAGTATGAAAACTGACCAACTGGACAGCTGCTTTGTCAAGGATAATGGATGTCACCTTCCCAGTGTCATCCTGGGTACTCATCAACAAATGTGTAAATAGTTGGTCCTGTGCTAGAGACAGTGATGGAAAGCATGCATTTAGTCTAGTTGGAAAGACCAAGCACACATGAAACAAGTGCACGTAACAAAACAAGCCATAGCACATACTAAATTATCAAATCCAGAGGGAGGAAATCACCATCATCTCCCTCAATAGTTTTTATAACATTCCCCATTCTCCCATACCTATGTCAAAAAACAAAAACCAGAAAAGAAAAAAAAAGTCCTGCTCTTAGAAGGTGTCTTGCAGTCTGATAGAGCTGTCATGAATTATTCAGAATACAGGATATTCTGAATATGCAAAACCTATAAGAATTGCTCTTTCAATAATCATTAAATGAGCACCTTATGTGTTCACACACACACACACACACACACACACACACACACAACATGGAAAAAGAGAGAGAGAGTTCTCCCCCACCCCACTCTTCTCTCTCTCTTTCTTTTCACACTGGACTAGAATGGAAGTGTCTAGGGGGGAGACCTGGGAAGTTAGGGTGGAAATGATTCTTGCCAACCACTCCACCCCCACCCCACCCATACAAATAATAAAGTAGCACATTATCTCTTGCAATGGTAAAAGAGAATAACACAATGGATCTTGAAAAGACCTCCCTTGATGAATAATTGAATTTTATTACTCCACTTTAATATCATTTTCTTATCAAATCTATCCTCTAGACCTCAGACTTTATCATACCCCTTTATAATTCACTTTTACCACACTTCATTTCCTCTTCATTATCTTAACTCTCATTAAATAATCAATAAAGTAATTATTTGTTAAAAGACCATGTACCCTACTAGAATATAAACTCATTGAAGGAACAGACTTCATCTCCTTCACTCCCCTATTATTAGCACCACAAAGAGTGTTTGAGAATTCTACTTCCTTAACAAATATTTATTAATTGAATAGAGAGGCTTAGAAGGTTGTTTGTATAATGCGTTTACCAATTTTTGGTAAGCCGGTAATTCTTAGACCTCTTAGCTATGCTACTTTCGTTTGGTAAGCCAGTAATTCTAAAATTCCCCTTACCATGTGCTGCTGTTCAATTTTTTTGAGCTTTAATTATGTTAAACATTCAAACTCTCATTTGAGGTATTCTGAAATAAAACAAATTCTAAACAAGAGTTTCAAAACTTTTCAGTATGCAGACTTTTCCAAACAGGCTGTGATCAACGCATCAGTGATTCCACTTCTATAGTCACATTTCTTCTGCTGAATAGCTTGGATATTACTCTTGAAAGAAAACTTAGCTTTTCTAAATTTCGATACTTACAAATATGGGAATGAAGATTCTGAGATCATCAGTATTTCCCAGTAACAAAGACTAATAATGATTACCTAGTATGTGTCAGGCTGATTAATGAGCAAGTTGAAACCAAAACATAAGCTTATGAAAGTTTAAAAATTTCTTGAATTCTAGGCCCATGGTATTTCTCCAATCACGTATTTTTTTTTTAAGGGTGAATAAGGCCAAAAAAAATGGAGGGGAATCT
Organism: Ateles fusciceps; assembly: GCA_036589455.1. NCBI lineage: Eukaryota > Metazoa > Chordata > Mammalia > Primates > Atelidae > Ateles > Ateles fusciceps. Next base: position 983,223 of record JAZHEH010002924.1, on the reverse strand, counting down.
TGGAGATATCTTCCCTGAAAGCTAAATTGTGTTCTTGCTTTTTTCTCTTCCCAGTTTATCTGATAGTTTAAAGAGTTTCTTCTACTCTTAACCACTCCCTGCTTAAAATTTACAGTGTTCCAGGGAACAAAGGCTGCTATGACCATCCTAGATCAGAACAATGGGTTAATCACCTTCAAGTAACCTCTGCCTAACCACAGAGAAATACTAATTCCTTGGATTATCCTGAGAGGTCAATTCAATCAAAATAGCCAATCCATTTGAGAATGAAGAGACAATAAGAAAGAGAGAATTTATTTGCATCTTATTTTATTTTTAAAACTATTTTCAAATTTTATTTTGTTTTTTGAAAGGTGTTATTTTTAAATTTATTTTAGAATGTTGAATTTTTAGTCACTTAGGTAAATTTGGGATTTCTGAGAAGTCTTTGATTTTTGGCTGCCTCATTTATTAACAAAATAAATGACCTATGTAAATGCAATACTGGTCTCTGAAATTCAGCATTACATTCAGAGCTTAATAAGCACAAATCATAAAAGACAATACTTTTGATGTATTCATACACCATACAAAACTATTTAACATGATTGTTTGTACTTTTGTTACATGGTCACAAATAATATTGCAACCATAATTCATGAACTAGCAATCCTTGATGAAGTCAACAAACATTCAATGAGTATGCATCATATATACTGTGCATATACTCTCTTTCTTTAAACTGCAAGGAAACTTACAGCCAAATCTAACAATGACCATTTCATGTTTACTTTGTTTTCCCTTTGCACCAACTACCTTATTTTTTACATTACTTTGAAAAATCTGGGTTTTTTTTTTAATTGACACATAGTAATTATGTATATTTACAAGGTACATAGTGATTTTTCAATACACATAAATAGAGATCAGATCACGGTAATTACCATTTTCATCATCTCAGGCATTTATCATTTCTTCATATGGGGAACATTCAGTATTGTTCTTCTAGCTATTTGAAACTATTCTGTATATTACTGTTAACTATTGTCATCCTTACAGTGCTATAGAACACAAAAACATATTCCTCTCACCCACCTGTAATTCTATATCTTTTAATAAATCTCTCAATATCCCCCATTTTCTCCTATCTTTCCCAACTTCTAGTATCCTCTCTTCTATTTTTTATTTCTATGAGATCAATTTTCTTATTATTCTTGGTTCTTTGTTAGCTGCCTCAAATCTTTGGGGGGATCAGGGGGATATCCATTTACAGATACATACAATCAGTAACTATGCAATTCAGATTTTCCTGAGCCAATCCCAGTTTAAAACATTCTGCTTCACTTTTGTCTCAAAAGGTATCAAATGATCTATGACTGTTCATTTTAAAAAATAAAAAACTAAATGAACCATATCACTAAGCATAATAATAGCAATGTGGATTAGTTTCTAAACTCTAAAGCCACAAAAAGATAGGGAGTAATGGGCCAAACACATGCCAAATTTTCCCATGAAAATGGGGCCTTCCCAAAGTGTTTCATGTACATTCTTTGCATTCAGAAACCTATCTGCTTGATTTTGCATTTGGGATCCTTTTATGTACACTTTATGATGGCAGGAGAGACCCTAAATATGGCTGCTCCAGCCAGACAACAACAAATGAAATAGTTATCCGTACATGTGTGTATTTGTATTTCTTCTAATATATGCAAGTCATTAAAAGTCTAACTTTTAAAAGTGTATATGCTTGGAGGAATTTTAATGTCATTACATTCACAAATTGTGAAAAAAAAAATCCACACTGAAACCACACGTTCTGGTTTGGAGTTTCTAAAACATGGTCATTTTCTCCATTTACAAAAGCACAAATATAGACATTTTTACACCACGTGTTCTAGGGAAAAATAAAGTGTTCTAGAAGACAGAAACTATAACAGAAAGAGAGCTAGAGAAATATGTAGATGGGTGAAAATACAGAGATACACTCATACATGTCTACATTCTTTTCTACACCAACCTGCCAAAAGGAATAAAGGGTCACTTTTTTTTTTCTACTCTAAAGGAAATATGAGAATATACTAAATATGAGAGTATGTTTAGTGGGGAAGATATTCATGTATGCCAAGAAAACTTAGGTGAACCTCTACCTTGCTCTTCAATTTCATTTATGTTGTGCCTGTGGAGTTTTTATACATTTCTTTTGTCTGTCTTAGTGGTGAGACATCTTGTTTTGTTACTGTTTCCTTTTTTTTGGTTTTCGTTCTTGTTTTCCCAGATGTGACATTACACAGAACTTGGTCTTAAGTTCCAAAAATCTTGCCAATTTTACAGAGATAGCAAGTGGAAAGAGAGAACGATGTAAGCAAAATGTCCAAATATTAATGAAAAAGAAATCTGGTAAACTTCTGTAAGATAAAGTCTAAAAAGATATTGCATACGTTTTTAACCAAATGTAGTTCTTTTCTTCCTGAAGCATGTAGTTTTTACTAAGCAAATAAACTACAGATGGGAGCAAAAAACAGTATTTGTGCCTGCCTGTGTTTTGAAGGAGGCCTACAGTTTTCGATTTGTATAAATTTCCAAACCTCAGTATTAGATGCGGCAGAAGCTAAGGCATCAATATGTCCAATGTACCCAAGATGAAACACATTAGAAATCCATAAAACCAACACAGTGTCAATTTTGTTTAAATTATCACCCTTCAGCATTTGAAGTATCAGCTGTATTTAGTAGCACAGAATAGGGTTAACTTTTTATTTCCCTGTTACTCAATGCAACTTTTATTTTGTACAATGTTCTCACATATCAGGTAAATTGTGTTAGCCATAGGGGGAAATTTCTGAGAATCAAAGAGAAATGCATGTTTCATAATCATTACTGGAGACTGAGAAGAAGCATTATGAAGTTGAATAACTCTGCCTTTCCTGAGAGCTCATAAAATCAGGACTCTAATTCTAGTTCTCTAATAAACCAGGTACCGGGTTGACCTTGACCAAATCTCTTCACTCCTTGGAGACATCAGGATTGTTATAAACAAAAAAAAGTTGGGGGATACATGAGTTACTGGCTGGGAGCTTTTGTTCTAACTACTATGTAAACGCCTGTTAACTAGGACAAAAAAGAAGAGAAAGAAAATACCTTTGAGAAAGTTATTTTTCTTTTTTTCTTTTCCACTCTCCTCATTGAAAAATGATTTCTAACAAACCTAACATTTTAGATTATAGTTTACATTATTTATGATATTTTGCTGTGATTTTTCCCCACAATGTAAAATATACATGTTTTGGGAACTGCCATTTAACCTTATTTCATCATTTATACTTTGATTCATTAACAATTACAGCACATCTGATGCAACGAATTAAATAAAAGTAAACTCATATAAAGTTTCATTATTATTATAATTGATTTGTAACAGAGTAATACAGCCATATCTATTATTTTGTTGACAAATTCTTAAAATATTTCTTATTTTTATTGCATTCTTTACAATAATTTCTCACTTCTAGGAAAAAAGAATCTCAGTTATTTTGGCTTTCTGAATAGAGAAAGATTTTAAATTGATGCATTTAGGACCTTCTTTGTTTCTGTAGTGGTGAAATGTTTAATTGAAAAAGAATAATTTATAATGCCTAATTGCATTTTTTGAGATGAATTATACCAAATTAATACTAGAAATGGTCTGGTAAGTCACTACAGGGTCCTTTGAGACTGGGTCGCTTGATTCAAACAGTGCCTGGCAGAACATTTGAGTGGAGACAGGGGTATGCTAATAGGCTAGGCAAGGGAGTTAGGAGAAGAATAACAGCCTTTCTGCCAATCACTAGAATGAGCATCGCCTGGAGCACAGCAGCTAATGAAGTCAAGAAAGCTTCTCCATTCAATGTGTATACATAGCCGAGATAAAAGGCAGGTGGGGCAATTACCTTTGCTGAAGTTCATGGCCACAGACTCAGCCCAACTTTCTATCAGCCATCATGAACATTCAAGTGCCAAGTAATCAGGAAATCTCAGGAAAACATGTGGGGCATCAAGGCAGATCTGTGAAGGCAGTGAGAATAAAGACATTCACTATGAAATCTGAAATTCAGGCTCTGATCTCTATTTTGCCTCCCTATGTAATTTTGATTTACAATGAAATCAAAACTTAAATTTAGAACATAGCTTGCTTATTTTTCAAATCTGGAAATGATAGATGCTCAATAAATATTTGATGAATGGATTAATGAATTCCAAATTGTTGATTCTTATTTCATGTGTCCAAACAAACAAAAAACACAATCTCTTTTTTTGTTTTCATTCACTGTACTATTACAAGCATCTCTAGGTCACAGTTGTCCATGAAAACTGGGCCAGAGGATAAATCTCAATAAGGGGAGACCCTGATGTTTTTTAAAATTACAGTTCCCAAACTCTGGGCCATTATATGTGATTCAAACTGCATCTGAGTTCTGGAAATAACCAGACCTCAATAAATCTTAAGATGGATGTTTTGTACAAGAGGCTCCTTCTATAAATGGGCATTGCTTGTTCCAACTATCTTAAAGGATGAAGAATAATCCTTCTCACTTTTAAATTCCATTTATCCAGGCTAGCATTAAAAAAAATGTTTACATATATATGTAAAGGAATTTTGCACTTCAATAGGTTTTAGTATTAACAAATATTTGAAAGCAATATTTGTCACCCCTAAAATGTTAATAATTTTAACACTCAATATTTATTAAAAAAAACAAAGTATATATAAGACTATGTACTCTATGTTTCATGGAAAATTATTTTTAAAACTATATAACATGAATGAGACATGATCTCTTCCTTTGGAAGTCAAATCTTACAGTAAAATATGGAATGAAAGGCTTAGAACATATGCAAAGGTTAATGAAATAGTAAGAAATAACAATGTTGGGTACAGATTATATCATCAATAGTATGTTAGTAATTAATAAATTAGTTGTTCCGACAACAAGTACTATATGGGTCATATGAAGATGAGATCACTGTGGGCTGAATTAATCAGGACAGATTCCAAGGAGGAGATAATTTAACCAGTCCTTGAAGGAGATGTAGAATTTTAATGAGTAGATCTGTTACAGAAAGTCATCTATGACTGACGGAACAATATAAGCACAAAGGTGTGAAATGTAGACACACTCAAGGGACAGTAAAGAGATGAGCTGAGTATTCATTTATTCTGAAGGCAAATAGGAGAACTTTGGTGGGAGAAAATAAAAATTATTACTAGACCCATTTGAATTCTACTATTCAGTATTTAAGCTCTGTGCCATTTGTGCAAACCCTTTAGATTGCTTGCTCAGCATCAGTGACCCATTCTTCTATACCAAGTTCTGTTCTATACCCTAGTGCTGTCTACCCTCCACCTAACCGATGAGATTCAGGGAAAGCTGAGCACAGTCCCAGACTTCTTGTCAGTAATGGGTTCAGGCATCCAGGCTTATGCCAACCAGTGCGTAGTGTGCACATGCATGGCATTTCCTGACAACTATTGGTGATCCTAGAGAAGACAGTTGAGCAAAATTAAACAAATCAATGAGTGAGAGTTTCTATTCCCAAATTAAAGGACAGCTTTCTTTTCTTTTCAATTTGATGAACAGAACGTTTCCCTAGTCCTGATTTTGTATTTTTGTCACATATATATGCATATAATGAAAGTAAGTTTCAGCCAAAACATACACAAAGATGCAACGGCATTGATGGTATCAAAGAAAAGAGAAACATGAGATACCATCTCATGCCAGTTAGAATGGTGATCATTGAAAAATCAGGAGACAACAGATGCTAGAGAAGATTTGGAGAAATAGGAATGCTTTTACAGTGTTGGTGGGGAGAATAAATTAGTTCAACCATTGTGGAAGACAGTGTGGGGATTCCTCAAGGATCTAGAAATAGAAATACCATTTGACCCAGCAATCTCATTACTGAGTATATACCCAAAGGATTATAAAACATTCTATTATAAAGACACATGCACACGTATGTTTATTGCGGCACTGTTCACAATAGCAAAGACTTGGAACCAACCCAAATGCCCATCCGTGATAGACTGGATAAAGAAAACGTGGCACATATACACCATGGAATACTATGCAGCCATTAAAAAGGATGCGTTCATGTCTTTTGCAGGGACATCGATGAAGCTAGAAACCAACGTTCTCAGCAAACTGACACAAGAAGAGAAACCCAAACACCGTAAGATGTTCTCAATTATAAGTTGGTGTTGAACAATGAGAACACATGGACACAGGAAGGGAACATCACATGCTGGGGCCTGTTGGGGGTGGGGGACTAGGGGAGGGATAGCAGGGGGTGGGGGAATTGGGGAGGGATAACATTAGGAGAAATATCTAATGTAGATGACAGGGGATAGATGCAGCAAACTACTGAGGCACGTGTATACCTACGTGACAAACCTGCACGTTCTGTACATGTACCCCAGAACTTACAGTATAAGAAAAAAAAAAGAAAAGAGAAACATGGTCCCTACTGAATCTTTAGTCTTTCAGTGACATGAACAGCTTACATACCACCTTATTTTTAAGCTGTTTTAAGTTGGGGTTTTTGTTATTTGCAGCCTAATGCATTCCATTTGTGAAAATTCAATTTTTTTCAGGAATTTAACAGGAATGAAAAATACCAGCACTGATTAAAACAGGTTGCAACCAAAAGCTTCTTATCACTATGGTTTAACTAGAATAGGAGAGGAGTGGGCAATACTTTTCCAAAGGCTTTTGCTAAGACATTGTGAAAAGCAAAAAAATTAAAAAAACAGGAAATAAGAACTGATAGAGTCTCACAGTTCATTGCATCGTATCCTTACTCTATGATAACTAAATTTTGACCACAGACTTCCCGCTTAACACAACCAAAACAGGATTCATTCCTTTTCCTACCTTTTGTGTGAAAACCTACTTTAAATCCTGCCCTGTTGGATTGGATCTGTAGTTGGCCTGATTCTCAATATGGGGATCAGAATACCTAGCTCACAGGGCCAAGTTAAGACCCATTTGTGAACTTGTCACAAGTTGGAGAAGTCTATTCCACTGCTTAGTCAGTTTTATAAAATATACCATAGATAAACATGTCTTTGGGTTAACATAAGCATTCAACTGGTGACAAGTGTCCCCTGCTGATTCAAATGATGGAGTATATTCATTAGCTGTATAAAATCTCAGTGGCTTTCAAGATCAAAGGTCTGTTTCCTGCTCAAGTTACATACTAGGAATAGACCTCTTGCTGCAGATTGTTAGAGGTCCTGTGTGACTCCGAAGGCTTCTTTTTCCAGGATTAAGAGGGTCGGTGACACCTCACAATGTCTTTAAAAACTTCTGCTCAGGTATGGTACATGCCACGTCCACATATTATTGACCAAAATTAAGCTTATATACGGACAAGGCTAGCATTAAAATTGCAGCACAGCAAGCAGAAATGCATACTCCTGTTGCTTGAAGGCAGCAGGAAGAATTGGACACAACTGCACCATAAGCCACACCTAGTCAGTTATCCTTTTTATTACCATTGAGAGCCCCTGATGTTTCAATCAACATGTTAGGGTTGGGAGTAAAGCTATGTGAAAGACTTGCCTTCTTTCCTCAAGGGGCTCAAAATCTAGCATTAAGGTTAGCCAAATATCTACCAAAAAAAAAAAAGATTGATTTAATAAGTGATTTAACTTTAGTTGCAATGTTGTATGTATGCAGTAGTTGATTATCACTCAAAAGTATATTATTAGCATTAAACATTGAAGTTAGACACTTTAATCGCTATTATTAAAAAAAGGAAAGAGTCAATAAAAAAATTTTTACTATCCCTCTGGTTTTTTCCTAGTCAAGTTTCCCTTGCTTTCCATTATTGATAACTACTAGCTCAACAAGTGATTGACAAGTACAGCAACCTTCAGCAAGGTAGAACTAAAAAACCCTATTGTACATTTTTAATATGACAACCTCAAGTATCCTTGGAAATGCACAATTTACTACAAAATTAATAATAAACTAAAATATATGTAGACTGTAAACATTTCCACCCATTAACTGTGTTCATCTAAACTTAATCAGCAGTATCAGTGAAATGCAGAATTTGCATACAACCTACCCACATTCTCCCATATCATCTCTAGACTACTTACAATAGCTCTTTATATCATCTCTAGACTATTTATAATACCTAATACAATGTAACTGCTATGTCAATGATTGTTTTACCATATTTTTAAAATTATCCTTTATTGTTGTGCTATTTATATTGTTTAGTTTTTGAATATTTTTTATTCATTATTGATTGAATCCACGGATGAGGAATCTGTGGATATGGAGAGCTGACCCTACAGCCACTATCTGAGACTATGAGATGTTTCCACAGTACTGGTTGATATTTTAATCCCTCCTAACAAGGGTTAGTGTGCTCGAATTAATGAACTGAAGTCACAGTTTATTATTTACTTAGCCAGCCAGTCAGGGTATTTGGTAACTAAGTCCCACTAAGTTTGTAACTTAGTCACCCAATAAACTAAAAAGCCGATCAGTTCTTGGACTATTCCTTTAATCCATTGTGCTAATTCTTGGTATGCAGATAGAGAAAACTTTGTCCCCAGGCAGAACCTAGCTGTCCTTATCCTTCCTACCAAATCTGCGTACTGCAAACTTACCATTTGAATCCCCAGCCTAGCCCAAGCCCCAAACTAATTAGAACTCAGCCTGACTATACTTTCTAAGCTTTTCTTCCCCATTAGTGAGGAGGTTGGAGGGCAGTCTGCTATTTCTACTTCTGGGTTTGGAGAGGGTAGGGTAAGCTCCTCCCGTGGATGTGTAGGGGATCATTTGTCTGCACATTCTGCCATCTCGGGAGCTTCTACCCATAACTCTAATATCCATGCTAGCAATCTGCTGCTGTCAGAGCCTGGTACTGCAGCCAAGATAGCATCTCCTGGACCTTGAAATAATCTGTTATTTCTCTTAATTCCTCATCTTTGGGGCTTGACCTTAACTTGACTTTGGTATACTTCCCTGACACAGGGATTAAAAAGATTTTTTGATTTTGGAAATTCTGGGCCTGTGCTTTCCACTATTGTCAAGCTCTGCTGTCCTTGGCTTTTGATACTAGACCAGAATGATACTATTTTCTGTCTTCTTCCATCAAAACTTGAGCCCTACTTTATTATTTAGGTTGGATGTGTCCTCTGTTCATTTTAGTGCTCTTCCTTCCTTCCTTATTTCATCCCAATGACCGTGTATTGCTTCTTCTTTAAAACCAGACCTCCAAGAATGCATCAGTCCAGGATTCTACAGACACTGACATTCTACTTTTAGGCAAACAATTTTATATGTTAAACATTAGAGAAGAAAGAAGTCAGGAATACTAATTTCTTTTTGAAATATACCGAGAAATAAGATTTCTCAGGTATGGAGGAGGCATAAATTTAGTTTGGTAAATATTACCAAACAATTTCTAAATATTTGATCACTTGACACTCACAACAGTGTTATACAAGATTTCCACTTACTTGACATCCTTGCCAACCCTTGATGTTGTCTATCTTTATACTTTTAGCCCTTTGATCAATGTATTCTTCAATTAGAGTCACCTGATGTTTTATTTTGGATATTTATTAGACTTTTAAATATTTTCATTGTGAAATGCCTGCTAATATATATTTTGTCAATTTTTGTTTGAGTTGTTAGTCTTTACTAAAAGTGATTTGAAGATTTCTATATAAATTCTGAATATCTGTTTTTTATTGGATGTATTGGATGTATATATTGTGAAGATCTCCTAGTCTGTGACTTGCAGAAGTTAGCCTTTTGCAATGTCACTAAAGCTACATTTTTTTAAGAGACCACACATCTTTTTAAATAATATAGCAGAAGCATTATACTAATGTTAACTATGTCATGCTTAATTTTGTGTCAACATGAGATATTTGTTATATGTATTTGGCTAAGGAGTCAATGGTTCAAAGCTATCCTCTGTGGGATTATTACTGATTGCCTCTAAATCAGAATCTTACCCAGGTGAAACAATAATTGTATCATGTTAGGCAGAATTATGACCTTGTCAGTGTCTTTGTTTGGAGATTAAATATGATATAAGGAGGAGGCCATAAATGCCAAGCTGACAAGGGGTGAACTTGTGAGGTTTCATTTTATATGTCAACTTAATTGCGTTGAGATCCCAGGTAGCTGGTAAAACATTATTTCTAGGTGTGTCTCTGAGGGTGTCTCTGGAAGAGATTCACATTTGGATCAGGTGACTGAGTAAAGAACAACCTCATCAATGCTGATGGGCCTCACTTAATCCATTGAGGGCCTCAATAGAACAAAAAGGTAGAGAAAGGATAATTTTTCTCCATATGCTGGAGCTGGGGCATTCATCTTCTTCTGTCCTCAGACAACAGCATTCCCAGTTCTTGGGCTTTCAGAAATTATACCATTGGTCTCCAGATTCTCACGTGCTCAGATTTGGGCTGCATTATACCACTGGATTTCCTGATTCCCCAGTTTGTGGATGGCAGATATGGAACTTCTCAAACTCTATGACCACATAAGCCAATTCCTATACTTAATTTCTTATTAATTTTCCTACATATTGTATTGGTTCTCGTTCTCTGGAGAACTCTCACCAATACAAGTTAATTTTGTCAAACGGAAACATTTTATATTTGTTATGATTATGAGGATTATGAGGCTAAACAGGGTAAGTTTTATTTCTCATCCTTCCTCTGCCTCATTCACCTTCATACTTTACAGGGAGGAATTTCTTCAGTAAATAAATCCATGACAATCAGAGTAAAAGTTCATGAAAGAAAACAGGGAGGTCAGCAGAGGAATTCAATAAACCCTGGTTTCCTTGGGCGAGTATTAAATTGGGAAGACTCCACAGTGAGGAGAAGTACCCTTAGGGGCTCTAAGTGCATGACCACTGGGTCTTTGGAGGGGACTCAGGTCACCTTTAAGTTAAATAGAGAAATAGGTGGGCTCATTTAAATAAGGCAAAAGATAGCTCTGCTGATTTCTCATCTAAAGGAGTTGTGGAGAGTCATAATAACTATAGTAAGACGAAGAATTTTTCTTGCTCCTTCTTTCTTCCTTCCTTCCCTCCTTCCTTCCTTCCCTCCTTCCTTCCTTCCTATAGGTTATATATTTTTCTGTCATCTACTTCGCCAGTACTTTAGGAGATTAAGGAAATAGTAACCCACTACACATGAATAACATCTGAACTACTTATATATTTAAAAAGATATTTCATTATGGAGAGTATTAAGGACATGCCCACTATGCAATGTGGTGAAAAATTAAAACGTGATTATTTGCTTCCCAGGAGCTGCAATTTGGTGACCATATGTGCATATCAGAAAATATGATATTTTCTGATACAGAGTCCCAATGTACATCACGTTGTCTAATATGATGTTCTTAATACGCCATCCTCTTTTTCTTCTCTAAAATAGAACACAGAAAGAGGAGGGCAGATTCAAGGCAGGCACAACAAATGCTCTTTGGGTTTGTGCTTTTAGGAAAGCAAACACCAGACAAAGAAAAGCACTATGACCAGACAAAGAGGCTTTGTCAGAGCACATTAAGGAACACAGTAGTCGCTAAACTCTCACAAAGAAAACAAACAGGGCAGGCATGCTACAGACTTTAGCATCAGACTGTCAAGTGTCTTTCAAGTTATAAAGATTCCAGGCTGATCATAAAAGTGTTCCTTCCATCAGGTGAGCCATATACGCTGGTGAAACAAGGCCCAGCACTTTTACATGTAAACATACTCACATAGGCCATTCAAGTGGATAAGAGGGGGAAGGAAAGCAAACAACAAAACTTGTTTATCGGATTCAAGTTGAACCATCTGTTGTTAATGATTAGATCTTCAGCTTCCAATTTTCCTTTGAATGTTATTGCTCATTTCTAGCAGGGCACTGCGCTGCTGCTTTCCCCTGTGTGTGGATTCTAAATAAAATACAACTTAGACTGAAAGCCTGTTGGAGGAAGAAATCATGCTTAATGATGTCTGGCAGGTTTTCCTTTTGCCCCAAGGAAAATTCAAGGACCTAGGTCAAGAAATAAGTCAATTCCTGGCTCAATATGGCTTGATAGGTGTACTCTTTGGGGCTCAATTTGCCCAAGTGAAAATGGATACTGTCATTTCCAACTCCCCCATAAGCTGGTGCTAGATAAAAATTAACTACTTTTTTTCCATCCACTTTTATTGAAAAAGTTAACTATGATGCAAAGTTTATAAAACTCATTACAAGTTTCTTCTGTGGCAATAAACAGGTTGTTGGAATAAATGAGGGTTTTATGTCTCTGTAAGTGTGGTTTGCAGGAGTATCTTAAATCACCGTTTTTCATAGGTTATATTCACCATTTGGAATTGGTTGTATAGATTGCCGGTAATTATATTTGTCATGCTGCATCAGCTACATATGGGAGACATGTGATTAAACAATCCCAGATCTTGAAAATGATATCTGACAGAATATGTTTTGTGTATGTATGTATGTGTGTGTATAATATTGTGAGCAAATTTAAACACCCCCCACATAATGATGTAATTCTCTCTCTCTCCACCACCCCCCGTCCCTCTATGTTTGTTAAGTACACTAACACACACTTTCTGGTCTGAAGAATATATGCACATAAATGCATACATGCATATATAATGAGGGGGCAAACAGTATGGCAAATTTAGAGCATTCTTTTCATATTTAATATATATAATACAAAGATACATATATATACATATATATATACACACACACACACATAAACTCATTTTATATATATATATACACACACACTTATTTACACAGGCATACCTACAGTTATTCAAGGTTTGGTTCCAGATCACCACAATAAAATGAGTCAGACGAATTTTGTGGTTTCCCAATGCACAGAAAACATATGTTTTTTCTATATTAGAGTTTACTCACTGTGCAATAGCACGATTTCTAAAAAGAAATTCATACCTTAATTTAAAAATATTTTATAGCTAAAAATGCCAATGAACATCTCAACCTTCAGTGAGCTGTAATATTTTTGCTAGTGGATGGTCTTGTCTTGATGTTGAGGGCTGCTGACTGATAGCATGGTGGTTGTCAAAGGTTAGAGTGGCTGTGACAATTTCATAAAATGAGACACAGTGAAATTTGCCACATTGATAGACTCCTCCTTTCATAAAAACTTTCTCTGTAGCATGCGATGAAGCTTGATAGCATTTACCCACAGTAAAACTTCAAAATTGAAGTTAATCCTCTCAAAACTTTCCACTGTTTTATCAACTAAGTTTATGTAATATTATGAATTCTTGGTTCTCATTTTTTTCTGAGTAGTAGATCTCAACAGTGGGCTTAAAATATTTAGTAAACCATATTGCATGAAACATGTTGGCATCCAGACCTTGTTGTTCCATTTACAGAGCACAGAAAGAGTAGATTTAACATTATTCTTAAGGGCCCTAGGATTTTCATATGGCAAATGAACATTAACTTCAACTTAAAGTTATCAGCTGCATTGACCCCTAATAGGAGAGTTAACCTGACCCTTAAAGTTTTGAAGCTAGGCAATGACATTTCCTTTCTAGCTATGAAAGTCTTAAATAGCATCTTTTTCCAGTAGAAGGAAGTGTCATCTCTATGGAAAATATGTTGTTTAATATAACCACTTTAATCAATGATATTGGCGAGATCTTCTGCATAACTTTCTGTACTTGCTGCTTCACCGTGTACTTTTTATGGTGATGGCAACTTGCTTTAAACTTCATGAACCAATTTCTACTATCTTCCAAATTTTCTTCGGCAGCTTCCTCACCTCTCTCAGCCTTCATAGAATTTAAGAGTTAGCGGTTTGTTCTGATTTGTGCTTTGGTTTAAAGAAATGTTGTGGCTGGTTTGATCTTCTATCCAGATCAGAGAAACTTTCTCCATATCAGCAATAAGATGTTGTTGTTTTCACACCATTCATTTGTTCACTGGAGTAGCATTTTTAATTTTTTTCAAGAACTTATTTGCAGGTACAACCTGCCCGTTTAGCCTAGATTTTCTCTCATCTGGGCTTTCAACAAGACTTCCTCACTAAACTTGATCATTTCGGGCTTTTGAATGAAAGTTAGAGATGGGTCACACTTTCTTTCACTTGAACATTTGAGGTCATTATAGAGGCCTGAGGCCACCAGATTGTCTGACACACAACAATTTTGAAATTAGGGCTGGGCGCAGTGGCTCATACCTGTAACCCCAACACTTTGGAAGGCTGGGGCAGGTGAATCATCGGGAGTTCGAGACCAGCCTGACCAACATGGTGAAAAATCCTGTCTCTACTAAAAATACAAAATTACTGGGGCATGGTAGCACATGCCTGTAATCCTATCTACTTAGAAGTCTGAGGCAAGAAAATAGCCTGAAACCAGGAAGCAGAGGTTGTGGTGAGCCGAGATCGCTCCATTGTACTCCAGCCAGGGGCAAAAAAGAGCAAAACTTTGTCTCAAAAAAAAAAAATTAATATTAGGCCCATTGTTAGGGCCTAATTAGGTCTAATTTCAATATTGTTGTTTGTCAGACAATAAGGTGGCCCTAGGAGACAGAGTGAAACAGAAAATGGCCATTTGGTGGAGCAGTCAGAACACACACAATATTTATTGATTAAGTTTGCTATCTTACATGTGTGTGGTTTGTGACATCCCAAAATAATTATAACAGTATCATCCAAAGTCATGCATAACAGATATGATAATAACGAAAAAGTTTGAAATATTATAAGCGTTAAATGTGTAACACAGAGACACAAAGTGAACACATGTTGTTGGAAAAGTAGCATCAATAGCCTTGCTCAAGCCACAGCTGCCACAACCTTCAATTTATAAAAAACTCAATATCACTGCCAAGTACAATAAAATGAATGCAGTAAAACAAGGTATGCTTGTACACATTAGGTATTATACATTTTATGTATATGTTTATATGTAATTATATATTATACATAAATACATATGTGTTTGTATATGTGTGTATATACATATGGGTTGCGTATACACACACTCACATGCCCCTACATACATTCAATGTGAAACGATACTCCGAATTTGCCATACTACTTGCATCCTGCCTATATACTCATTTTTATATGTATTTATGTATATATGCATGAGTATAAGTAAATATACATATATATTATATATAAACATTCACACTGAATGAAATTTAGAACACTCAAGAGAACTAGTGGTTTTGAAAATATTGACAGATTTTCCAAATAACTAACCAACAGTAAAATTACCCTGACCCATTTTGGAACTATGTTTCTTAATCAATTTAGCCAAACAGGTCACAATAAACAGGACATAAATATTGAATAAAGAACTTAGAGGTGAAATATCAACTGTAGCTTTGACATTAAATTTTCAGATTTCATCATTTTAATTCTCCTGTAATTCAAATATTTATACTTTTCTGTCAGGCATAGCTTTGAAGTTTGCAAGGATAACAGTAGTAAAATACTGAGATATTGAGTGTTAAAAATTTGCTGACTCATTGAGAAGACAATAAAAGTAAATCTAAAACAAAACATGAAATGCTAGCAGAAAACAATCATGAGGTGGCTACAATTTCCAGCCAATTAGCAAAGTTGTATAATAACTATTCAGCTACTTAGAATGATGATCAGAGTGTATATGGGAAATCAGAGAAGACTGCATAAAGGCAGCGAGAAGGGAGCCAGCCTTGAATATCAGATGGAATGGGCCAGGCCAGAAAATGTGACTGTGCTGTCTCTTAGTTATGGAAACCCACTCTGGTGCAATTTGGAGAGACAGACCATGTCATAGACCCATGACTGGGATGCTGATTCAGGCTGGTGCCCATTCAATTCTCCAGTAAACTTCTGCTTCCACTCTCTTCTAATGCCATTTGACAATTTCTTCAATCCCTTAAATCTTTTACCTCCTGTCTCCTTTTCTTAGTCTGAATGAATGACATTGATTCTGATTTTTTCATGATTCTTTGTTCCTGTAGTTAAATTCAGACTTTATATAAAAATACGTTTCTTAGAGTGAAGCACAATAAATAAGACTATATTTGTTTAGTTGGACCTAAGCCACCTAATATATTTTTATGTAGTAAAAATTCGAATAGGATTATGGAAATGGCCTAAAGAATTGTACAGAAAATTCACAAACATCATCAGAAGGGAAGACTTAGTATAGCTTTAGTCAGGTGTTCATTCCTAGACCAATCATACACAATCTATGGAAAAGAAGAAACTTTGTATAAAATAAACATAGCAGAGTTTATTTAAAAACAGAACAATTCATGAATCAGGCAACACTCAAAATTGCAAAAGGTTCAGAGAGCTTTGTTCCAGAAAGTTTTCACAGACTGAATGTAGAAGTAAAGTAATTACCTGGTTGGCCATAGCTAGGCATTTGTCTTATTTGTGCCTAGTCTGGTATGATCAAAAGCCCCTAATTTTACAACCAATTGGTTGTTTGAAGGTTTGTTATTGGTGGAAGTGCTTTTGTTTTGTTTTGAAGCTCTTTGGTTTTGTTTTTGTAAGTCAATTACAGGAAATGACTCTAAGAGATGTTTCAGTTTGCCTAAGAGCTCCTGGTACAAACTGTCTCTGTCTAATGTCCTCCTTAGTTGCTTTAACAGAATGATGTTACATGTTACAAAAGGATCCACCAGGAGTCATTCTGCTGTAATCATGTGGATTGGGGTTGATTGAAGAAGTCCAAGAAAAGAATGCCTAAGAAGACAAACCTTTTGTGAACTTCACTTACACAAGGTTAACAAAATGCAGACCCTTTTCCACTACATTAGCAGTTTGCCTACCTCACCCCTGCTGAGTCCTGGCAAAATGAGACAATGATTGAGATTATTGCCAAGCTACAGTGTGAGATGTGAAAGAAAACCTCCAGCCTCTGCCTAGATATGAGGCACAATTCTAATGTCCTTCTAAAACTCTAAACTGCAGCTAATTGCATCCTAGAGCAGTGGCTCTCAGTGTATAGTCCCTATAGGCAGCATCAGAATCAGTTGCACCACCTGAAATACAAATTCTGAGACCCTAACCCCAACCTACTGAATCAGAATCTTTAGGGCTGAGCCCAGCAATCTGTGCTTTAACAATCCCTCTAGAAGATTCTGATATATGCCAAAGGTTAATCCTACTCTTCTAGACTCTAGAAACATGAATATTGTTGTGATTTTTTTCAACATCGTCCTGAAATACAAGTCAACTAAAGAAATTTGAATATTACCAAGAAAAGAGCAAGATTAAATGGATGTTCTAAACTTGTTGAATGAGTATGCCTCTTATCACAGAGGGCATCTGTGAAAGTTTGTACTCTTTGCTGACTTAAGACAATTGTTCAAATAATTCTGAATTTCATCACTCCTCTTTGCACACATTTGGCTTTACTGCATACCAGGAGTAGTATGGTATGCAGTACCGGCATGGGAAGATGAACGATTGGAGACTTAGCCTCGAGAAACTCTTAGTTTGACGTTGAGAGGCAAATGCTGATGAGAGGCAGCAAAAGACCTAGACAATAATAAATTACAGCAAAATGCCAGCAATAATAGAAATGTCATTAAGGGAGGAGGTGAGAAAAATAGAGTGGCTAATCCTGTTGAGAAGCAGTTCACAGAGCCTTCGCAGAAGAGTTGGCACCTGATCAGTGAAGAATAGTAAGTAGAGTTCAAGTCAACAACATTGGGAGTGTGGGGGGTGGGGGTTCATTTCAGAAACAGGATAAGCAGAGGAATAAAATTTTAAAACTGACATTTGAGAGGTAGAGGAAGTAACGTTTCTAGAGAGGACTTTCGTGGGCTCAAATAACAAAGGCTTTGCCTACGACACTTAGAAGGTTATGCCGAACATGGTAAAAATGTTTCCTTCCTGGGCAGGACACTCTGCTGTTCTTATTCCCCCTCCTGGGCATATGTCCTACCGTAATTTACTCAGCACTACCCTTATTGGAGGTTAGTTGTGCACTGAAAGGTGATGGGTTGTTGTTGACCTTGCTGATCCTTAGCACTTAGCCGAAGCGAGGGAATCTTCACTCCCCTTGAGTGTCTCTTGATTTCACAGACCAGGAAAGTGCTGAACTCTATTTTCTATATTTCCATAAATGCTTTCTACAGCGCTCCCTTCCAGGTGGGATTGTGGATGGAGTCTGAAGGAGAAGACAGGCTCCAGATAAACACAATCTTATCTTTTTAGAGAGAGATGGGTGAAAAGAGATGGGCACAGAGGAGACTATCTGGACCGGACCTATGCACTAATAAAAAAATTTTCAAGTAGCTCAGTTTATTTTTCTGTTATTATTCTTCTAGAGTAGACATTTTATATTTTATCTTTGCCATAATCTCATATGTTAACATTCAGGAAAGGAAACAGAATATTTCACAAATTTGACTCCTTTGAACTACCATATCAAGGAAGACAAAAACGTAGTGATGTGGAATACACATGGTGTCAATGAGAATTGATGGAATATAAATGGTGAAGATAACACTACTCTCCCTGACACACACACACACACACACACACACCATACCCCTCAAAAATAATACTTGAAAGAATATGGTAAAAATAAATGCCATTTCTTTTTGGCATTTATTTTTGAAATAAAGAGAAAACTAGTTACATAAAAATTCAGTGACCTGCCTCATATTTCTTTATTACTCATTAATAGCAATTGAAATCAATTGATTTATTGTTTTGCATACAATCATCTAATAATTTATATAAATTCATTTTACTTGTGAATGTCACAATTCTCCCCTTCTTAAGATATTATGGGCATCCTTGGTGTATCAGAGTGTGTATATTCACAGTGCATTTGTCTACTGCGTCTCCACTTTCAGCTAAAGATTGGAAGGAAGAAGAGGGTAATGAAATCTGTAAAAGAACCTTGAAGACTGGACACCTTTGTACCTTTTCCCCAAACTTGGAGAGAAAATCTGGATGATTTTAAGTAAACCTGAAGCTAACACCTTCTCTCCCTCTTCGTGCCCCCACATCTACCCCAAAAGGGCTCTTCAGTTTACTTGCTTTCTAAGATTTAACATCATGCTGCTGAGATTCAAAATGTTTATGCTCCAAGCCAGGCAACCTTTTTCATTGTTTGCCAATCTGTGTCAGATTTAATCTAGATCTGTAAACACCAGTGCATTTTCAATTCTGATGCAATTTCCTTTAATTTACCCTACAGAGGAGGCTTTTTGTTGTTGCTGTTTTCTTTCTTTCCTTTTTCTTCCTTTTGGTAATCTGAGAGTAAAAAATCCTTGAACCAATTGGTCAATCGATTAACAAATTAACTGCTAAATAATAGATTGGGCCCTGTCTACATAGTGACAGGGTGCCCAGAATAAAATATGTCTCTACAATACTTCTTTGAACACATGCCTAACAAAGCAACACTTGCTTTTCCTAACTAGTTTACACAAATGCCTAGAAACCAAATAGAAAAACATGGACTGATAATATTTTATCATTCATACAAGCTGAACAGAAATGGGCATTGCATTGAGAAATGAACAAAACTAGTTTTCTCTCGAATTAAATGTTAATGTAGCAGAACTTTACATGATCCTTTGAACATAAATAAATGCAGGAAGACAACAAAATATTTTCCACTGCTAATTATTCTATTTATACTGAACCTGGTGTAAAAGTACGTAAGAAATAATGTTACTAAATAGACAAAAAAAAAAAAAAAATAGAGTGAAAGGAATTGGAGAAAGGAGGAGAGGACGACAGAACTATTTAATGAAGTTTGTGTTATGTAAGAATTATCCTCCACAATTTTTCAAGTCTTGGGTAATACTTAACGGCTTTTAGTCTGGAATACTGATGATATGAATAATCATCTGAAGCCAAGGCTGTAGCTGAGAAACCTAGTCAGAAAGGATGCAAGGAAAAAAAAAAGAGGGAGCTGTATATTAAAAAGGAGCATTTTTAGGAATGCTCTTTACTGATAATATTCACATGACTTCTAAAAAGAACATCACAGCAGAGAACAGGTCTCTCTCCCCAACCCACATTCTCCATTCATTTGGGATTGTTCGGACTGATAAGTTTGAGGCATGTATGTGCAGGGATTTAGATGGGAAGCAATTTCCAAATAACCAGTTTAAAAGATTTTCACAGACTAGATTTTTTAGCTGTGTTTACACAATGCAAAAATCAGTTGAATGTTGGAGACCCAGGTTGGGAAGCAGTTGGTTGGCTTGGTTAACCAGAAATAACCTAAGCAAATATTTCCTTCTTTATGAAGTGTGATCTATTTTTATTCAGGAAGTGTTATTGATTAACTATATGCACAGCTCTGTTTGTATGTGTGTTGTTGGAGGCAGTTTGGGAGTGGCCCTGGAAAATCACCCATAGAATCATACAAAAATATATTGGAAAGTAAGCTAAAATGGATATAAATAAATGAGAATAAATACTAGCTGGAATGATCAAGCATTTGATTTTGGTATCAATTTGATTGTGGGTGAAATGTAAACCAGTTTTAGACTAAAACAAATTTGGAATTACATATTAATTCTTAATACTTACTTTTCAAGAGAATAACTAGATTACTTGACAATATTTTATTTTAGTGTGCTTGAAGGGAGTGGAGTGCTAATTAGAAAATGCAGTTTCCAGGCTGAGATTGGGAGGCTGACATTAGAGAGGACAGCCTGGCATTGGGGGTGTCTCTACTGCTAAGCACATTTGCAAGTTCTGAAAGCTGAGAGGAAGCAGTGTGTGTGTGTGTGTGTATGTGAGTGTGTGTAAGAGAGAAGCTAAAAATATGAGCAATAAATACCCTGATAGGCTGACAAAGAAAAAAGAAAGAAAAAGAGAGAAGGCATCAATATTCATAAATAAAACAAGAGAATATCAATACAGATTCGACAAACATTTAAAATATATAAGGATATATATTGCAAACACAATATATGAGGATATATATTGCAAAATATATGAGAATATGTATTAAAATGTTTGCTAATTTTAAAATTTAGATAAAATGGACAAAATTATAGAAAACAACACCACTCATCCAAATGGACACAAGAAGTACTTTAATAAGTTGAATCTAGAAGTAAAATTAAAAACTTACATGGTTTAATTATTTAATTTCATCAAGTACTTAATGAAGAAATAATATCTATCTTCTTAACAGAATGCCAAAACACTACCCTAAAGAAAAAGATTGACAAATTTGGTCAAATGACATTATGAAAAGATTAAAAAGGGAAGCCACTGCATGGAAGTTGATATAATTGATTAAAATCTTGAGTTTAGAATACCTTTAAAAATCCAAGCCATTCCACAATGTGTATATATTTCAAAACATCATGTTGCTTATGATAAATGCATACAATTTTATGTCAAATTTAAAAATTAAAAAATATAAATTTTTAAAAATCTAAAATATATCCTCTAAATCAATAAGACCAATGCTAACAAGCCAAAAGAAAGGTTAGCTAGGGATTTAAATTGGTATTTCACAAGAGAAATACAGAAATGAAAAAAAAAAATTCAACCACATTAATAGTGAACTGAGGGTTAAAATCAAAATGAGATATTATTATGTCCTCACATAATATCTAAAATTAAGAAGAATGATAATATAAACTATTAGCATAGAAAAATGTTGCATGTGGAACTCTCCTGTGGTACTAGTAGGAATGTAAATTAGTACAAATCCTTTGTCAAACTGTTTGGCATCATTTAGTTAAGTTGGAGATACATATTTCCTGAAACCTGGCAATTTCACTAGTATAAACCCAGTAGAAATCTGTGAACATTTGCACTAAGATATGTGTATAAAAAACATTTGAAGCATCATTTTTATAGTAGTCGAAATACGGGAAACAACCCAAACATTCTTTAATGGCAGAATGGACAAGTAAATTGTGACATGTCACGCAATGGAATAGCAGGCAGGGCAGGAAGTAAATGGACTACGGCTACATCCAATAACATGGATAAGTTTCACAAATATAGTATGGAGTCAAAGATGCCAGACACAAAATAGCACATGTTGTAAGATATGATTCATGTAAATGTTAAAACATAAACATGCAAAACTTAACTGTAGTGTTTAACAATCTATGCTTATCTGCTAAAACAATAAAGAAAAATGTCTATGAAACATCAGAATAATGATTACTTTTGGGGAGCAAGGTACAGTGGTTTAGAGGGATATGAGGGTTTTTGGAGTGTGAGTTCTATTTCTTGATTTGACTATGTCATGTTATATAGGGGTTTATGCTGCGATAAATCCTCTGTCACACTCATAAAACAATTCATGCTTTATCTGTGTGTTTTAACACACACTTATGATTTAAATATATATATATATATATATATATTTATTTATTTAAAGTTTTAAAGTTCTATATGGTGGAAGACTCTGTAAACCTTACATGTTTTCCTATATAAAATAGAGATAAGAACTTTTACCCACAATTTCTTAGAGATGTGATGAGATAAATTACCTGACACATAAAAAATACATACTATTGATACACTTTTTCATAGAGGTAGACAATTCTTCATACATGTGAAAATTAAATGGGACAGCAGGTAAGTTAAGGTAGATGCTAAAAGATATGATCTAGACTTCCTGTGTCCAATTTTAAAAGCTGACTAATTCAGTCAAGCACATGCTTGGAGGAACATCTATCAAGCATGTGTGAATCATTTCTGTGTTGGGTAGAAATGTATCTAGAAATGTATCATGATATTTCATATGGAAAATAATGTTGACATGAATGCGAAAAGTTATCTGTAAGCCAATTCTAACAGAGCAGCCCAAAAGGAGAACGTTTTGGTCCAAGATCTTAATTCTTTATTTAGCACTTGTGGCAGAAAAAAAAGGCAGAAGTTGTGGAGTTATCCAATTATCCTTGTCATCTCTTTATCTCGTTGCCCACGCATAATCTCTCAGAAAATCTACTGGCATTAACTTTAAAATATAACCAAGATCCGGTTAGTTTCTGTGGTTTATGCCTGTAATCTCAGCACTTTGGGAGGGTGAGGCATGTGGATCACTTGAGGTCAGGAGTTCAAGACTAGCCTGGCCGGGTTTTGGTGAACTCTGTTTTGTGTTTTGTAAAAATACAAAAATTAGCCAGGCATGGTGGCAGGCACCTGTAATCCCAGATACTTGGGAGGCTGAAACAGAGATCTGCAGTGAGCCAAGATCGTTCGGCTGCCCTCCAGTCTGGGTGACAGAGTGAGACTCTGTAACAAATATATATACATAATTATAGGATTTCATCATTCTCTCTATCTCCTCTCTTCCCCAATACCAATTTTTTACACTATTTTATTTGAAAGCTTCCTCTAATTGCTCTCTGAACACTTTCCTTTGGTCCCTGCAGTCTACTCTTCATGCAACAAAGTGACCCTTCAAAAACAAAAACAAAAATCTCAGAACTGGTCAATCTGATAAATTCTCCTTCTCAAACCTGCCTAGAGTCAATGCCAAGATCCTTACAGTGGTCTACAGGAATCTTGATAATCTACCACAGCCTTCCACCCACACCATGGGGTAGGCCTTCTTGCTCTTCCTCAAGACTAGCACAGTCTTCCCCTCCAGGCTTCTCACTGTTTTCTGTCTCTCTGAGATTTTCTTCCCCCTGATGTCTGCGTGACTCACTTTCTTAGGTCTCCTCCCAAATGTCACCTTATTAGAGATAGTCATCCTGACCACCATCATCTGAAGCGGCCACACAAGTGACCTCTGTCTCACTGTACACCCTTTGACCCAACCCTTTCTCACCGCCAGACATTCTACAGATTTATTTACTCACTTGTTCATTGTCTGTCTTAACAACTGCAGGGATGTTTTTTTCTGTTTTGTCCTCTGCACTATTGTGCTGAAACCTAAAATAATACTGAAATGTGGCATGTGTCCCCCAGAATAGATTAAACAGATAACTGTAGAGTGGATTTCAAGCTCTGCACAAGGACACTATTAACCATTTATTTGAAAATCACCTTACCCACAATTCAAACTCATTCTATCAGCTGAAAAATTCTAAATGTATTTATTTCAAATAAAGTGACCTTGTTTCTTCTCTTTACTTGTGTCCACCCACCCTCCCATAGGCATACACAAACACACATGACAAACCTATCTTTATGTAACTGTGATGTAGATTCCTACTGAAAAGTTGTAAATTCCTAGCAAAGGTCTTCAAACGTAAGTAGCAGTTCAAGCAGGTACTACTGTCTTAAGGAGTGACCGCTTAATGAATTACCACCAACCAAAGGGGTCAATGAGGCCAGTCCCAGGTGTGTCATGTTATTTTAACTCACTTGCAAATGAGCACATTCATATTAACTGGCAGATTGCACACCTTTATATTTATGTAAAACTGATGTGAGGAAACTACGCAACTGGGAGGTGTTAGGGAAGTTTCCACAGCCTGTCATCCTGCAAATCAAGCCATTTTGGGGTTATTACTTACAGGATATTAGAACATCTGAGTTTCAACTTTTCTCTCCCTGATAAAAAGAACTTTTATGAATAAAGCAATACTGACATTTTGCTTCAGGAAATTTGGTTGATAAGCAACTCCCAGGCTTAATTCAGAATCATTTCAGTAAACAGAAGGTATCTTTCTAGGTGGAGATGGCTGAAGTCACAGCAACCTAGGTGTTTCTTACCCACTGCATTATCTGGATTTATAAGATACTATATTTCTTGATTGAAATGGGTGATCTGCAGAAATCACAGCATGCCCATTCAGTACACATTACGAGAAACTCTGTTGACAGTTTCACAGCTTCGAACATGAAGCATCCTCTGACCTCACATTCTGGTTCTCATTCTTGAGGCTCTCCTCACTTTGGCTGAAAATAACTTGGTCCTTTCCAAACACAAGTGTTTCTGAATGTAGGATAGCAGCAGGCTCAGACGGGTTCCTCTTTAAATGAGTGTGCTATGCTTTCCTCCTTGCCGTGTTGTTTCCTGCCTTTCTTTCCTCTTGTCTTCCCCCCCCTTTTAAAGATGTCATTTCTTTCCTTTATTCATTGCCCCTATACCGTCTCTTCTGTTCTTTTGTGTTTTACGTGAAGACAGTAAAGAAACTTATACTAAAATGAATATTTGAAATAATAATATATACATTTAAAAATCTGCTTCAATGATAAGGGGAAGACAAAATACAAATTAAAACTTGTCTATCCAGTTGCCATGACTTGAGTTTCAAATTTGCTTTTGAGATTTCTTGAAACTGAGGTACATGGCTGAATAATCACTTATAATTGTTCAAATAAGTTGAAAATCACTTATAATCCAAACACCAAAGAAGTACATTTTTCAGAAGTATTGGTGTATATTTTTCAATTGTACAATGTTTAATTATGTCTAGTAGATAGGTTAATAGCTAAACTGTACATATTATTTTATATTCTAGCCCTAAATTCTAAAAATAATTTTGACATTGGCTTTGTGTAGCAATATGATGAAAAATGTCAATCACAGTACACTTTTTTGGAGAATCCAGGCATGTTAGCTACCTTTTCCTTTAGGGCATTGGCTCTCATCTTGGGGACTCAAAGGAATCACATGGGTCGATCTTTGTAAAAAGATTGCAGGGCTTAAATCTAGGCCCTACTGAAATCACAACCTTCAGCAGAGAGTCATGCTTATAAAATTCCTAATATCTTTTGGGCATTTTGAAAACCCACTTTCCAATAAAGTGGTTAAAAAAGGCCTTTTCTTTCTGCCTTAAAGTTTGAACAGTTAAAAGCACCATTGCATTTATGTTAAGAAAAGATGATGTTATATTTGTGTCTCGAAACTTTGATCTCCATTTTTTGTGTGCACCCCCATCAACAAGAAAACTTGCCTGCACAGTCACATTTTATGTATATTGAGGCTTCCTGGGACAGCAACAATAGTATGTACAGTGAGTGAGGTATGCATAATCCCTGATCCTGTGCTGTGAACCAGATTTGCTCTGAGAAAAGTCTATTCTCACCCAAACTCCCCATTTCACAGTTGAGAAAATTTCAGTCTGTCCAAAGTCAAAAGACTTGATAAGAGCAAAGCCTGGACAAAACCCCAGGTGGCTGGATTCTCAGCACCATTTCCCTTGTCACTGCTCCACACAGTCCCCGTGGACCCTGAGCACCCTTCCAGCACTCAGCTCCTTTCGGCAGGGAGCCCTCCTCCTTCTGGAGGTGCAGTATCAGTTGCCTTCTATCACAGTCTCCCTTTGTCTCCCTGCTCTTTGAATACCGTGAGAGAAAATATGTATTTGTTCTCCTCATTTTGCATTTGTTTCTCTACTTCCTTCAACTCTGCCAGTGTGATTCCTGCTGCTATCTGTGAGGTGCTTTCCTTTTCCCCAAATTTAAAATATCGTTGTATAACTCAGAGAGCCATGCAAAATTTCTCTATTGAAATTCAAAACCCAACCAGGCTGACCTCATTTCAAAATAAGACCAAATCTCAAACCAGCCACTTTTAAACCATTCTTTTACATATTTTTATTTATTTATATGAAAAAAAAATTTTTTCCTGTGGATATTTTGTATCTGCTTGAGGGATTTTACAGTGTTAATGAGAAAGGGGCATGGTCATGGCACACATTTGCCTAACACTTCACAGCCTCAACCCTTCTGCAAACATCATTTCTTCTAAAAAGAGTCCGGTAAGAGTTGGGCAAATTGTATGACACCCCCAACCTCCCCTGCACAGACAACCCCTTCCCCACACACACATGCACACTGGGTAACTGAGTCTTTCAAAAACTGTGAAATGAGTTGTCCAAGGTCTGTAGGTTGTTTAATAACATATATACACAAATTGACACAATCTCACAGTCAGTCTTATTTATTATGAAATCTAGACACCCAGTATAACACTATGAAGCTTAGGCTATCTTTTTAAAAACATTATTCATCTTTCAATAGACATGTTGTAATTGTACATATTTGTGGGATACAATTTGATCTTCCTATATATAGTAGTTGTAACTACTCTGATCTAACCAAGGTAGTTAATGCATCCATCATCTCATGCACTTATTATTTTTTGTTGTGAGAACTTTCAAAAGCCCATCTTCTAGCTGTTTTGTAGTATGCAATATTTTACTGTTAACTGTAATAATATATGACATAGTCACCCTACTGTGCAATAGGGCACCAACGGTTATTTCTTCTTATTGTGATCTTTCCCTGTCTTCCCCTTTCCCCTCCACTCAGCAGTCTCTGGTAACTATTATTCTACTTTCTGCCTCTATGATGTTAGCTTTTTTCCTTTAGATTCCACATATGAGTGGAATCATGCAGTGCCTGTCTGTGTCTGGTTATTTCACCTAGCATAATGTCCTCCAGGTTCATCTTTACATGTTGTTGTAAATCACAGAATTTCATTCTTTTTATGACTGAACAGTATTTTGTTTTGTATATATATATACCACCTTTTCTTTGTCCATTTATCTATCTGTTGTTGGACACTTAGGTTGATTTCATGTCCTGGCTATTGTTAATAATGATGCATTAAATATGTGAATGCAGAGATCTCTTTGACATACTGATTTCTTTTCCTTGGATATATATACTCTGTAGTGGGACTGCTGTATCTTTTGGTAGTTTATATTTTTAATTGTTTAGAAACCTCCATAATCTTTTCCATAATGGCTATACTAGTTCACAATCCCACCAACAGTGGGTAAATCTTCCCCTTTCTCCACATCTTTGCCAACGCTTGTTTTCTTTTGTCTTTTTGAGAATAGTTATTCTAACTAGATTGAAATGATATGTCATTATGATTTTGATTTGCATTTCACTGATGATTAGTGATGTTGTACAATTGGGTTATCTTTTATTCGGCCAGCTTTCTATGGATCTCAGTTAATTTGGGGAATTCATTAAGTAGCACTTTGGTGTTAATTCCTCATAGGAGAGAAGTTAATAGCAGAATAACATGGTAAGAAATAATAGATTCATTTTAAGATGCACATTCTTATCAGAATTTGAATGTTGTTTGTAACAACGCTTCCCTTGTATTAAGAAGGGGAATGAATCTCCTCCCTCAGCCTAGGAGCATATTCTGACTTGTCAGCCAATAATCATATCTGGCACGTTAACTGGGATTTCTATGGCAGTGGTCAGTTTAGAAAGGTGCTTCTGACCCACTTCTGATCTATGAGATATTAGAGAAAAGCCAGTGAGGTGCTTTGGACAAAGTTGTCATCTCTCCTAAAAAAGTTACATAAAATAGATGTTGCTTCTCCTTCTTTTGTTGATTCCAGATATAAAACCTGGAATAGATAAAGCCATCTTACTATTTTCCTGAAGGAAGAATTAATATGCCACTGAGATTTCTAATACTTGCAATCCAAACACCCTAGCTGACTTCTGTTAACTTTTCCTTTTCAGGGATAATTCCTATCCGTATATCTTCTGCCATAACCAAGAGTCAGCACATCATAATCCAGCCATACTCAGACGCATGAACAGGATCAAAAAGACACGTTCATCCAGTCAAATTTTCCTGGCAGGAATTTAGAATTAAGAAAATCAGGATGCTCTGTTATGTGATTCATTTAAATGTTATGTAAATTTGGACATAAAGAGCCAAGATAAACTGTCCCTGTTCAAACTAGAGTTATTTGAGAATTCAGGCGAGGAAAATCAAAGGTGGTTGGCCAGAAGAGAGAGAGAGAAATGGCAAAGCTCGTGCACAGAGAGAGAAAGAAACCTGAGAATAAGTACAGCACTTGGCACTTCTTAGGTATCCAATAAATATGTGTTGACTTTTAATGTTGAGTGTCAGTTTCTTATATGCATTCACATTTTAAAATGTATATTGCAAAAGTAAACTCTGGGATCATAAGATAGCTATTTCTAAAAATTAGATATTTACATATTTTCCACATCAAGTATTTCTAAAAGTAGTCTCTGGATTGCCAGTGTTCTTAATCTTGCTCATAGAATCATAGCCAGTTCAAGCTGCTCACAGTAGGGGCAGGGTTGCATTTCTGTCCACTGAGACTCTACTTCAGGGGACACACAAACAATTCTTGAAGGACAGTATCATTAGAAATTATTTGTTTACGTATACTGAAAAAATGTCATGAAGAATTTTTTCTCACAATACAAAAAAAAGACATTATAAATGAAGTGTATATATAGAAAATGGATATCAAAAATATCTATATGATGACTGAAGACAGATGACCAGATAGTGTCACGTGTAGACAATATTTTTGTGATAAGATTAGACTTGTTAGAGAGGTAATAATCACACTCATTATGAAATGGATTGATATATTAAAATTTAAAGTGTAAAAACTGCATTTAAATTTTAAATTGATGCATGTTCTTAGTTTAAATGACTCCTCTGTCTATATAGAAGCATTGCCTCAGTCCCTACATGAGCAGCACTAAGTATATCTTTCTATTGCTTTTTAAAGGGTATCAAAAGCAAGGACAAACAGAAAAAAAGCTAAAAAAACTGCATGAAAATGTTCTTTTAAATTATGTAAACCTCGTTTTATGTAATAGTGTCACTGAACAAATAATCAGTTGGTTGAGGAAGATTAGTGACTGTAATTATTTATTCATTTTAATGTTTGTTATTAAGCCTTCCTTTTACTATTTGTGGCCATTATATGATGAAAGATCAATACAAAGAAGATGAGAAAGTACAGAGATGATGGTTAATTATCAGAAGGGAGCAAGGTAGGCAGATGCCTGGCTTCCCGCTGATAATTGCCTCTTCTTCTTACACGTGTCTCTGGATAACATTTTCCTTGGCTTGTAACAATACAGAAAGATAAGCAGCTTTCCTATTACTCACCTATAGGTCAGCAACTTACTTACACTGGAGTGGGTTTTATTAGGCAGTCTGTCTGTCCTGTTTGCTACTGAACCCCAATGCCCAGAATGGCAGCTAGCATGAAATAGGCACTCAATACATATCTGCTGAATGAATAATAAATGAACAAGAAACACACTGAGATGCACCATATCCCATCTAGAAGACTCAAAATTCACATTAGCATTTTCAATGCCCTGAGAAGGCCTGCAGTAAAGGATCCTGCTTGCTTAGTTTCTGCTTGGGATCACCAAATAATTTTTTTTTCCTGTTTATTTATTGCATTTCGTGTTTATTTGTTGCATTTCAGGGACACATGTTGAGAGACATTTTTGAGACTGTTTTCCAATCATGTATAATATTATTATTTAGGTTGCCTAAAGATGTGTTTTATAATCACATGAAAACCTAGTTTCCAATGAGAAAAATTACAGTACAAACTGGCATGATTAGGACATTACCAGTTGTCTTGCTTGTGAGTCTGCAAAAATAGACCCTTTTCAAAGACTTCAAATGTTGCCTTCACTACACATGTGGCTTTCCTCTTCTACTGACAGCAAAACCAAAACTATGGTATAGCCTTTGTTCTAGGAAAGGGCATACGAAGAAGAAAAGTCTTCAAAGATTAAAAATGTCTTTCGACACACACAAATACACATGCACACAAAGAAGAAATTCACTTATCTTTTCCTCTGATCATCTGAATCACACTGTTTTTATCAATCTTGAGGTCAGAAATGTTGTTTCTGTTCCTGGTTATTTGCTCATGTAGTCTTATTGTCAATCCCATTACCCATTACTGCCCTGTGTCCCTCCCTGTAGCAGGCACCTTAGCCATCCTTGCTAGAGAGTGCCTTAGTGCTGATTATCTCTGGGTACATGGTTTATGGCTAAATTTTATTTCCTTTTAGGTATTTTTGTTATATGTTCCACAATTAACATGCACTGTTTTAAATCATTATAAAAAACAAATGATGATTTTATATTTTTACTTTTATAACTTAAAGCTATAGGTTTAGAGTTATCCACACATATTATATGGTCCCAATCCTAAAAGGAGGGTGCTACAAAGCTTTTCCCCCGGGGCTTTGCATTCATCCCCTCCTGAATAACCCCACTCAAAAATGCCTAATACTGATCTAAAGAGAGGCCAGTACATTTGAAAATGGGCTGCTCCTTTATCGAACAAGCCAGATCTCCAGTTCTGGGCTAGGGGGAGCAGGGAGGGTAGAGGAAGTTTTGAGGAACTTTAAAAGTTATATATTAGTTTTTAAAAGTCAATATTTAAAAAAATTAATACTACTGTGTAATGTCTTACTAGGTCTTTGGGCAGCATCAAGGGCCTAGATAAGGTTGTCTGGTCACCAGTTTATAGTCGTCCCAATCTACCTTGATGTGGGATTTTGATTTTACCCAGAACCATTAGTAGCCACAGGGCTAAGGAACAGTGATTAGTCATATATCATGGAAACAATTTAAAAAAAGTCTTCATTTTAATGATTTGCTTTTCAACAATGGAATTTATAAAGGTCTATTTACTTAGACAATAAAACAAGTTAAGCCAATAATACTCTCACTGTGTTTTTGGCTAGCTGCTTAAATTTTTAGGGCCTGTTTCCTCCTCTATTACATGGAAACAATAGTATCCAACTCATATAGTTTTTGTGAGCATTCAATAACATAACCTATGTAAATTTCTTAAAGGTGCATTGGTCATATACCAAGAGTTCATTAGTATTAATATGTAATATGTAAAATTTTTAAATTTCTGTTTACATACAGATCACTGGCCATTTTATTCTGAGTGATATAATGAAGATCATCATACTAATTAAACACTAAGAGATGAGAGTGCCAGACTAACTAGTGAATCAAAACGAAGCTATGTTCATTTGTAGCACTATTCACAATAGCAAAGACATGGAATCAACCCAAATGTCCATCAGTGATAGACTGGATAAAGAAAATGTAGTACATATACACCACGGAATACCATGCAGCCATAAAAAGGAATGAGATCATTTTCTATTCTCAGAAAACCAAATACCGCAGGTTCTTATTTATAAGAAGAAGCTGAACAATGAGAACATATGGACAGAGGGATGGGAACGCCACATACTGGGGCCTGTCGGGGAAGTGGGGAAAGGAGAACATCAGGATAAATAGCTAATGCATGTGGAGTTTAAGACCTAGGTGATTGGTTGATAGGTTCAGCAAACCACCATGGCACATGTTTACCTGTGTAACAAATCTGCACATCCTACACATGTATCACGGAACTTAAATTTTTTTTAGAAGTTCAATATTTCATTTTAATGAAAATAAAAAATATAAACATAAGCTTTACTGAATTGTGACATTTGCCTCCTTGCTGTACTCTCTTTAGGCTCTCAAGTCTCTATTTTGTTTCTCACTATAAATGAATAGTGATATCACTGTTACCATCCCTTTGCCTAATAAGCTCAACTGCTTAATAAATTTCAGATTGTTCAGATTATATGAATATGGTTGTTTCTAGTGTCCTGTAATGGTATTTTGATTTTAAAAATCGAGCTAATCTTGTATTTGGAGTTTTTCTCTTTTTCCGTTTTTCATCTGTTTGTCACTGTCATGTGTTCTTTTTAGCCCTTTCGTTTTAGCAGGTGAGTATACACATAAAGTCCTGAACTCAAAACAGGAACAAAAAGAGTGCCTATTTTTTGTGGTCCATGTTGTGTATTTTTATTTTTGGTAAAGAACTGAGAGGTACAGCAAACTGAAATTACTCTGGAAGAGATACATGGTGAAGAATCTATAAACTCTTTTTGTTGCTTGTGTGTGTGTGTGTGTGTGTGTGTGTGTGTGTGTGTTTTCTGTGTGTGTGTTTGTGTGTATGTATATGTGTGTATATATATATATTTTTTTTTTTCTTGTTTTTTTTTTTCTTGAGACCGAGTCGCTGTCTGTCCCCAGGTCTGGAATACAGTGGTGCAATCTCAGCTCACTGCAGCCTCTGCCTCTCGAGTTCAAGCGATTCTCCTGCCTCAGCTTCCTGAATAGCTGGGATTACAGGTGTGCACCACCGTGCCTGGCTAATTTTATATTTTTAGTAAAGACAGGGTTTTACCATGTTGGCTAGGCTGGTCTCAAACTCCCGACCTCAAGTGATCCACCCTTCTTGGCCTCTCAAAGTTCTGGGATTACAGGTGTGAGCAACCACACCTGGCCATGCTACATATATATATATATATATATATATATATATATATATATATTTTTATTGTACTTTAGGTTCTGGGGTACATGTGCAGATCATGCAGGATTGTTGCATAGGTACATACATGGCAAGGTGGTTTGCTGCCTCTATCCCCCTGTCACCTATATCTGGCATTTCCCCCATGTTATCTCTCCCAACCTTCCCACTCCCTGCTGTCCCTCCCCTAGCCCACCCAACAGACCCATGTGTGATGCTCCCCTCCCTGTGTCCATGTGTTCTCATTGTTCAACACTCATCTATGCGCAACAACATGTGGTGTTTGATTTTCTGTTCTTGTGTCAATTTGCTGAGAATTATGGTTTCCAGATTCATCCATGTCCCTACAAAGGACACGAACTCATCGTTTTTTATGGATGCATAGTATTCTATGGTGTATATGTGCTACATTTTCCTTGTCCAGTCTATCATCAATGGGCATTTGGGTTGGTTTCCGATCTTTGCTATTGTAAACAGTGCCGCAATGAACATATGTATGCATGTGTCTTTATAATAGAATGATTTATAAACCTTTGGGTATATACCCAGTAATGGGATTACTGGGTCAAATGGAATTTCTATTTCTAGATCCTTGAGGGATCGCCACACTGTCTTCCACAGTGGATGAAGTAATTTACACTCCTACCAACAGTGTAAAGGGGTTCTTATTTCTCCACATCCTCTCCAGCATGATGCCATTCTAACTGGTGTGAAATGGTATCTCAATGTTGTTTTGATTTGCATTTCTCTAATAACTAGTGATGATGAGCATTTTTTCATATGTTTGTTGGCCTCATATATATGTCTTCTTTTGAAAAGTGTCTGATCATTTCCTTCACCCACTTTTGAATGGGTTTGTTTGTTTTTTTCTTGTAAATCTGTTTTAGTTCTTTGTAGATTCTGGATATTAGCCTTTGTCAGATGGATAGATTGAAAAAATTTTTTCCCATTCTGTTGGTTGCTAGTTCACTCTAATGATGGTTTCTTTTGCTGTACAGAAGCTCTGAAGTTTAATTAGGTCCCATTTGCCTATTTTGGCTTTTGTTGCCAACGCTTTCAGTGTTTTAGTCATGAAATCCTTGCCTATGCCTATGTCCTGAATGGCTTTGCCTAGGTTTTCTTCCAGGGTTTTTATGGTGTTAGGTCTTATGTTTGAGTCTTTAATCCATCTGGAGTTAATTTTAATGTAAGGTGTCAGGAAGGGGTCCAGTTTCTGCTTTCTGCACATGGCTAGCCAGTTTTCCTAACACCATTTATTAAACAGGGAATCCTTTCCCTGTTGCTTGTTTTTCTGAGGTTTGTCAAAGATCAGATGGTTGCAGATGTGTGGCATTTCCTCCAGGGCCTCTATGCTGTTCCATTGATCTATATCTCTGTTTTGGTACCAGTACCATGCTGTTTTGATTACTGTAGCCTTGTAGTATAGTTTGAAGTCAGGTAGCATGATGCCTCCAGCTTTGTTCTTTTTGCTTAGGATTGTCTTGGCTATGCGGGCTCTCTTTTGGTTCCATATGAAGTTTAAGGTGGTTTTCTCCAGTTCTGTGAAGAAGGTCATTGGTAGCTTGATGGGGATAGCGTTTAATCTATAAATTATTTTGGGAAGTATGGCCATTTTCATGATATTGATTCTTCTTAACCATGAGCATGGTATGTTTTTCCATCTGTTTGCGTCCTCTTTTATTTGCTTGAGCAGTGGTTTGTAGTTCTTTTTGAAGAGGTGCTTTACATCCTTTGTTAGTTGTATTCCTAGGTATTTTATTCTCTTTGTAGCATTTGTGAATGGGACTTAGCTCTTGATTTGGCTTTCTGTTTGTCTGTTATTGGTATATAGGAATGCTTGTGATTTCTGCACATTGACTTTGTATCCTGAGACTTTGCTGAAGTTGCTTACCAGTTTAAGGAGACTTTGGGCTGAGATGGTGCAGATGTAAGGCTGGTGCAACATATGCAAGTCTATAAACATAATCCACCACATAAACAGAACCAAAGACAAAAACCACATGATTATCTCAGTAGATACAGAGAAGGCCTTTGACAAAATTCAACAGCCCTTTATGCTAAAAACTCTCATAAACTAGGTATTGATGGACGTATCTCAAAATAATAAAAGCTATTTTTGATAGACCCACAGCCAATATCATACTGAATGGGAAAAAACTGGAAACTGTGTAAACTTCCTTGTGGTTTTGTTTACAGAGGTACAGTTAGAACTGCCTCAGTAATGGAGATCTGCTTCAGTAATGGTGGACTGCCTCAGTAATGGTGGACTGCCTCAGTAATGGCGACTGCCTCAGTAGTGGTGGACTGCCTCAGTAATGGTAGACAACCTTCCCCCTACAGAGCTGGACCCTCCCAGGTTCAGCTGCACTTGCTGAGAAACTCAATCCAGAGTGTTTCAGATTGTTGGTCTTTGTGGGGGGTGGGACCCGCCAAGCCAGATCACCTGGCTCCCTGCATTCAACCCCCTCTTTTTCAGTTGAAACGGCTGCCCAGATGGTGTGAGTTTTTGTGCGGAGACCCCGCAGGGCCATGCTGGAAACTCATGGTACTTTTCAGCCCGGGAATCTCCTGGTCTGTGGGTGGTAAAAACTGCGGGATAAGCGCAGCATCTCAACTGGAGTGCTGGAGTGGATGGAAAAGCCCCCAATGGCCTCCATTAGGTAGGGAGGGGGGTGTCTTCTGGGGATTGCACTTCCTGGGTGAGGAAGCACCCTACCCTGTCTTGATTTGCCCTTCTTGGGCTACATCCACTGTGCAACTGTCCCACTGAGATGCACCTGGTATCTCGTTTGGAAATGTGGTGATCACTCACCCTCTGCATTGCTCTCCCTGGGAACTGCACTCCAGAGCTGTTCCTATTCGGCCATCTTGGATCCCTCTGTATATTTTTATTAAATGGCCAGAAACCTTGTTTACTTTTTCCCAATTACTACCTTTACCCAGACACTGTCAAATCTCCCTTTTCCATCATGCTCACTATGTTTCTGGTCAATATAATCACCTTCCAAGCATTCAAGTTCTAAAAACGCCATTCCCATTTAGTGTCAAATTTAAATCCACATGGAACTTAATGCTCCTTTCCTGTCACTCTCCCTGAGGTAGATGATCTTAAGACCTAATGATTAAGAGCATAGAGAAATCTTAGTTTAGGACACGATACCCTCCACTTCTTCTTCCTCTTGATCTCTACTCCTCAATTGTGAAGAAGAGGGAAAAGAGAGGCTGAAAATGGCCAAAATATCAGTACACTGATTTCCTCAGTGCCACAGGCATGCAGATGCCCATTCTACTATGTGACTTGAGTATGAGTTCTTTGGGGAATCTTACTGGATCTCTTCACTGCATAGTTTCTGCTACCAGTGATCCAGTGTGTTGTGACCTCACCAGAACTTCTCCACTCCAGGCCCTGTAAATCTACCCAACAGCCACTTGCTGCTGGAGTCTCCTTGACCATTAGCCAACTTTTTTGGGTTGAGTACTGGCAAGATGGCTTGAACATAACTACCTTTCATACTTCCTTTTCAGCCAAGAGGTATTCATATATTCATGCCAAGCCAAATATCATGACTGTAAGCCCTCCAGTGAGGCCCCTTCTCTCCGGTCTGTCTTCTCCAGTTTTCTCTGCCTAGTCACAGAAAACCAAGCCCACATATTTGTCCAACAAATTAAAAAGAAAGAGATATCTCTTCTTCCTGTTGTGTCCTCCTCTAAGTGATTCCCTTTAAGCCCTTTAGCACCATACTTTCAGTGCAGTAGAAGCATAGCCTTCGTTTTTCTCTTGACTTAAGGTAGAGACAGAAGAATTGCTGCACTCTTCTTCTTACATCCTAAATAACCCCCATGACCTCCCTTTCTCTTTCATATAAGAGTGTGGGAGGAGAGTGGAGAAAATATGATGAAGGAATAGCTGACTTTGCCCTTCTGTTTCTAAATACAATCTGGAAGTTTTTCCAATGCCCTAATAGTTACATGATGACTCTTTTCCTGTCCTCTTGTGGCCACCTGCCAATTCTAGGACTATAGAAAAAGTCCCATTCAATATTCAGGTAATCACCAATTTAATAAACAAGCAAACATAACAATTACTATATACCAATAGATATACATATATAAATGTACCTATATCTATGCACGTATACATATATATATTATTTATATTTTACAGAGAAGAGTTCTCTGTTGAACATTATACTATTGAATTCACCTTATAACTTTCAAATGGGAAGTGCTAATGAAATCAAAGCCATAGGTTAGTATTTAGCATTTATATAACACTTGTATTTGCAAAGTACTTTAGAATAATTCAATCCTTAATCCCCATAACAGCTCTGGGAGGGAAGCTCAGATATCATCTCCTTCATAAATGAGAAAAGGGAGACCTGGAAAGGTTTCATGACACACTCTGCGGCTGATTGGTGGCAGCCACCAATTAAAGCACAAGGGTCTTGACTTAGAGGAATGCTGTTCATCCTCTGGGCCCTAAAGAATGAGATTTCTTAATAAACCTGTGAGTCATGGAGAAGAGGCACAGACTGGCTATGATTTTACTAGGCTGTTTCCATTGCATCTCATTGATGGCTTAAATCATCTCAGTGCCGCTGAACTCTTTTCAGCAATAAAATAAAAAGTGTATTAAGTGCTAAATTCTGCCCATAACTGGTATTTCTCATTGACTGCAAGTTTATGGAAGTTGTCAACTTCAGAGACCAGCTTATATGAAGGCACTCCAGCCTCTGTAGGTAGATGAATTGAACTAGTCAGACATGATGAGGATAAAATTAACAAATTTACCAGGCTTTCGGAGCTGAGGCTACATTTGCCAGTTTTCATACTCCAAGACCATCACCCTACAAAACCCCACAGTAGAGGCATTCATCTTCTCACCTTCAGACACTGTTACCTAGATATCTCAGTTCTAGTTACAAACTTGAGATCACTATAGCAACCAATTAGTATTTATGTTGCTAAGTCAGCATGCAGAGAAAGGAGGAAGCAGGATGTGCTTACTCACTTTTATGTGATCTCAGTGGATGAAGGATAAAATGCTGACTCCAGTTTCCAGATTCCCATTGACTTCTCCCATCCTAATTTATATTCACATTTGTCTTCTTCCTAGGTAATACACTTGATGGCAATGCACTTATGGTATCTAACATAAATTCTACAATTGTTAATAGTGCCAAAAAGAAGTAAAAAGAGGGGGAAATAATTACATTTTCTGGCATGCTGGCTTATTGCAGGATTATTCTATTCCCAAATATCCCTCAGCTTCAACATCTGAGCCTTCATCTAACATTTTCTAAAGTACCTCAGCCTTATAGAAAACACTCTTTCTCTTTAACAAAATATAAATATTGCTATACATTTT
This sequence comes from Ateles fusciceps, assembly GCA_036589455.1. Classification (NCBI taxonomy): domain Eukaryota; kingdom Metazoa; phylum Chordata; class Mammalia; order Primates; family Atelidae; genus Ateles; species Ateles fusciceps. The sequence continues at coordinate 944,785 of JAZHEH010002924.1, read as the reverse complement.
TTGTTTTTTATATTTTGGTTGTCTTTTAATCTCCTTAATTATAAGTGACCTCAGAAACAGAAAGAGATCTCATCATAAAGTATGTATCAGAGTTAGGACCAAATTCCAGATTAACACTAACCCACAAAGGAGCCTCTGCTAAGTTTCTACCTTCCCAGGCTCATTTTCTTTAAGATAAACAAAGGAATACATTCCTGGAGCCAGAGTGAATCTCTTTGGACCAGTATATGGTAAGTGCTCATTAAAATTTAGGTCTTTCCAAACAGATCTAAAATTTAGATCTTTATATGTTTGTATGCATGTTTGTGTGTGTGTATTCTACATTAAATATTTGCTCTTTTTCAAAACCCAAATTCTTAGAAATTTTTCTCTACTAAAATGTGTGGGAAGTGATGTCCAAACCCTTTCTAGTATGATTGTGCAGCAAACACACCCAAGCATATGACACAGAGGTCTCACAATTGCATGGCCACGTGGATATCGTAATATCAGCAGTCACCAGTGGGATTTAAGAAAATCTCCCTAAGCAGCAAAGCTTCTCCTCAGGTTCATCCTTGAAACAATTTAGCATCCTTTGGAATTAATGAAATAGACTAAGAAACTATTACTCTGAAAAGCTAAGTGTCTATGCAGTTTGGATAAATTGAGTAAAGAATTAAAATTTTCCTTCCATTCAATTTGTTGTAGACTGTTTTAACGGCAAATAAATGGTAAAAGCTCTGTTTGTGGACCATATAGGAAATGGAGCAATCCTCTTGGTCTGGTCTATTTGATTTCAGTCTCTTTTAACAAATCAAGTAAGGGAATTAGTCAAATGAATTGACAAATTACTTAAATGAAGCTCAGTTCATGTCTTAGCTGCTTCAAGTAGATATTCCCAATGAACCACTGCCTGCATAATTCACATCAGCACACTGTTTCTTCATGAGTCATAAGCATACATGGCTATGTCCTAATGTCACCTCCCAATCTGACTATAAACTCAGAAGCCAACTCTGAGTTTCATGTCACTTGCATTCACTCTCTGCTTCCCTTCACTCTATGGTCTATAATAGCATTATTACAGATATGGATAAAGTAGAATATTTATTAAATAATTGCTAATGTCAAAGTAATGCCAATAACAAATCAATAAAATAAAAGTAAGCTTACTTGGGCTAAACTGATGGAGATAAACAGCCTGTATTATTATTTTGCTAGGTAATTTCCTTGCCTGTTTTTTCTTCCTTATATAGAAATATATTCTCAACATTTTCCATTCAATATATAAACATAGTGGTGTGATAATTTTTTTTCTCCCTGGACAGGCAATTTCAAAGGTGGAATGACGGACAGAGCATTAAATATTTATTTCTGCCAACTACTTCATATAAGAAGTTGTTACAAGGCTTTAGAATTATCATTCTTAACAACATCTTGGACTATTTAGACAAAAAGTAAAAATTTTTAAATGTTTGATTTTTCTTATTTTTTTTTCTTTTAATAGTAAGTAATCATCTATTTTAAATTGTGCATTTCTCTTTTAAAGACCAACTATTTTCATTCTAGAACAATTCTCTCCCTCCAAATCTCCAGTGAGAAAAATATGATGGAATTATGCAATTATACTCATGGAAGAATGAAAGGCATTATCTGCCTATGAAAATCCTCCTAGACCTATTATAAAATCAAATCCAGGCAAATTAATTCAATAGAATAAAAAGTAACAAATTTATTTTAACACCTACAGTGCACAATGCCATGTATGAGACATGGTGAAATACACAAATATGAAAAGTACACAGCCCCTTCCCTTAAGAGCTAATAAATCCTTTGGGAGACAGCATCTAAATAGGTGAACAATTAAATAGCTTTAAGAGATGAAAGTACCTATAGAAAATATATTGAAAGATGGCTGAATAGGAACAGTTCCAGTCTGCAGCTCCCAGTGAGACCAACACGGAAGGCAGGTGGTTTTGGCATTTCCAACTAAGGTACTTGGTACATCTCATTGAGACCGTTTAGATAGTGGGAGTCCATGGAGGGTGAGCTGAAGCAGGGTGGGGCATCGCCCAGATACTACACTTTTCCCATGGTCTTTACAACCTACAGACCAGGAGATTCTCTCAGGTGCCTACACCACAAGGACCCTGGGTTTCAAGCACAAAATTGGGCAGCTGTTTAGGCAGACACCAAGCTAGCTGCAGATTTTTTTCATATCCCAGTGGCACCTGGAATGCCAGTGAGACAAAATGGTTCACTCCCCTGGAAAGAGAGCTGAAGCCAGAGAGCCAAGTGGTTTTGCTCAGTGGATCCCACCCCAACAGAGACCAGCAAGCTAAGATCTACTGGCTTGAAATTCTCGCTGTCAGTACAGCAGTCTAAAGTCAATCTGGGATGCTCCAACTTGGTAGGGGGAGGAGTGTCAGTCATTACTGAAGCTTGAGTAGGTGGTTTTCCCCACACAGTGTAAACAAAGACACTGGACAGTTCAGATTGGGAGGAGCCCACTGAAGCTCCACAAAGCCACTGTGGCCAGACTGCCTCTCTAGATTCCTTCTCTCTCAGCAGGGCATCTCTGAAAGAAAGGCAGCAGTCCCAATCAGGGACTTATAGATAAAACTCCCATCTCTCTGGGACAGAGCACCTACAGGGAAGGGTTAGCAGTGGGTGCAGCTTCAGCAGTCTTAAATGTTCCTGCCTGCCGGCTCTGAAGAGAGCAGCAGATCTCTTCACACAGCACTTGAGCTCTGATAAGGAACAGACTGCCCCCTCAAGTGGGTCCCTGACCCCCATGCCTCCTGATGGGGAGACACCTCCCAGCAGGGGTCGACAGACATCTCATACAGGAGAGCTCAGGCCGGCATCTGGCAGGTGTCCCTCTGGGATGAAGCTTCCAGAGGAGGGAGAAATGTTTGCTGTCCTGCAGCCTTTACTGGTGATACCCTGGCAAACTCCAGCAGACCTTCAGAAGAGGGGCCTGATTGTTAGAAGGAAAACTAACAAACAGAAAGCAATATCATCAACATCAACAAAAAGGATTACTATGCAAAAACTTCATCCATAGGTCACCATCAGCAAAGACCAAAGGTAGATAAATCCAGGAAGATGAGGAAAAACCAGCACAAAAAGTCTGAAAATTCCAAAACCAGAATGCCTCTTCTCCAAAGGATCACATCTCCTTGCCAGCAAGGGAACAAACTGGATGGATAATGAGTTTGACAAATTGACAGAAGTAGGCTTCAGAAGGAGGGTAATGACAAACTCCTCAGTGCTAAAGAAGCATCATCTAACCCAGTGCAAGGAAGCTAATAACCTTAATAAAAGGTTAGAGGAATTGCTAACTAGAATAACCAGTTTAGAGAACATAAATAACCAGATGGAGCTGAAAAACACAGCACAGGAACTTCATGAAGCATACACAAGTATCAATAGCCTAATTGATCATGCAGAAGAAGGGATATCAGAGAATGAAGATCAACTTAATGAAATAAAGCATGAAGACAAGATTAGAGAAAAAATAAAATAAAAAGGAATGAACAAAGCCTCCAAAAAATATGGGACTATGTGGAAAGACCAACCCTATATTTGATTGGTGTACCTGAAAGTAACAGGGAGAATGAAACCAAGTTGGAAAACACTCTTCAGCATATTATCCAGGAGAACTTCCCCAACCTAGCAAGACAGGCAACATTTGAATTCAGGAAACATAGAGAACACCACAAAGATACTCCTTGAGAAGAGCAACCCCAAGACATATAATCATCAAATTCAAGGTTGAAATGAAGGAAAAAATGTTAAAGGCAGCCAGCCAGAGAGAAGGTCAGGTGACCCAAAAAGGGAAGCCCATCGGACTAATAGCAGATCTCTCTGCAGGAACCCTACAAGCCAGAAGAGAGTGGGGGGGCAATACTCAACATTCTCAAAAAAAAAAAAAAAAAATTTTCAACCCAGTATTTCATATCCAGCCAAACTAAGCTTCATAAGAGAAGGAGAAATAAAATCCTTTACAAACAAGCAAATGTTGAGGGATTTTGTCACCACCAGGCCTGCATTACAAGAGCTCCTGAAGGAAGCACTAAATATGAAAAGGAAAAACTGGTACCACGCACTGCAAAAACAAACCAAATTGTAAAGACTATCAACACTATGAAGAAACTGCATCAACTAACGGCAAAATAATCAGCAAGCATCAATAACGACAGAATTAAATTCACATGTAACATTATTAATCTTAAATGTAAGTGGGCTAAATGCCCCCAATTAAAAGTCACTGACTGGCAAATTGGACAAAGAGTCAAGACCCATCTGTATTGTATTCAGGAGACCCATCTCACATGCAAGGACACACATAGCCTCAAAATAAAGGGATGGAGGAAGATTTACAAAGCAAATGGAAAGCAAACAAGAGAAGGGGTTGCAATGCTAGTCTCTGATAAAACAGACTTTAAACCAACAAACATTAAAAAAGACAAAGAAGAATATTACATAATGGTAAAGGGATCAATGTAACAAGAAGAGCTAACTATCCTAAATATATATGCACCCAATATAGGAGTATCCAGATTCATCAAGCAAGTTCTTAGATACCTACAAAGAGACTTACACTTTTACACAATAGTAGTGGGAGACTTTAACACTCCACTGTCAATATTAGACAGATCAAAGAGACAGAAAATTAACAAGGATATTCAGAATTTGAACTCAGCTCTGGACCAAGCAGATCTAATACACATGTACAGAACTCTCCATCCCAAATCAACAAAATATACATTCTTCTCAGCACCACATAGCACTTATTCTAAAACTGACCACATAATTGGAAGTAAAACACTGCTTAGCAAATGCAAAAGAACAGAAATCATAACAGCCTCTCAGATGACAGTGCAATCAAATTAGAACTAGGATTAAGAAACTCATTCAAAACCACACAACTGCATGGAAACTGAAAAACCTACTCCTGAATGACTACTGGGTAAATAATGAAATTAAGGCAGATATAAAAAACTTATTTGAAACCAATGAGAACAACGACACAACATACCAGAATCTCTGGGACACATCTAAAGCAGTGTTTAGAGAGAAATTTATAGCACTAAATGCCCACAGGAGAAAATGGGAAAGATCTAAAATCAACACCCTAACATCACAATTAGAAGAACAAGAGAAGCAAGACCAAACAAATTCAAAAGGTAGCAGAAGACAAGAAATAACTAAGGTCAGAGCAGAACTAAAGGAGTAGAGACATGAAAAACCCTTCAAAAAAAATCAATTAATTCAGGAACTGGTTTTTGGAAAAGATCAACAAAATAGACCTCTAGCCAGACTAATAAAGAATAAACGATAGAAGAATCAAATAGACACAATTAAAAATGATAAAGAGGAGATCCCACTGATCCCACAGAAATACAAACTATTCTCAGAGAATACTATAAACACCTCTATGTGAATAAACTAGAAAATCTAGAAGAAATGGATAAACTCCTGGACACATATCCCCTCCAAGACTAAACCAGGAAGAAATCAAATCCTTGAATAGACCAATAACAAGTTCTGAAATTGAGGCAGTAATTAATAGCCTACCAATCAAAAAAAGCCTAGGACCAGACAGATTCACAGCCAAATTCTACCAGAGGTACAAAGAGAAGCTGGTACCATTCCTTCTGAAACAATTCCAAACAATAGAAAAAGAGGGATGCCTTCCTAACTCATTTTATGAGGCCAGCATCATCCTGATATCAAAATCTGGCAGAGACATGATTAAAAAAGACAATTTCAGGCCAATATCCTTGATGAACCTCGATGTGAAACTCCTCAATAAAATACTGGCAAACTTAATCCAGCGGCATATCTAAAAGCTTATCCACCATGATCAAGTCAGCTTCATCTCTGGGATGCAAGGCTGGTTCAACATATGCAAATCAATAAACATAATCCATCACATAAACCAAAGAAATGACAAAAACCACATGATTATCTCAATAGATGCAGAAAAGTCCTTCAATAAAATTCAACACCACTTTATGCTAAAAACACTCAGTCAACTAGGTATTAATGAAACATATCTCAATATACTAAGAGCTATTTATGACAAACCTGCCACCAATAGCATACTGAATGGGCCAAAGAGGGAAGCATTTCCTCTGAAAACTGGCACAAGACAAGGATGCCTTCTCCCACCAATCCTATTCAACATAGTAGTGGAAGTTTTGGCCAGGGCAATCAGGCAAGAGGAAGAAATAAAGGATTTTCAAATAGGAAGAGAGAAAGTCAAATTATCTGTTTGCAGATGACATGATTGTATAGTTAGAAAACCCCATTGTCTCAGCCAAAAACTCTTAAAGCTGATAAGTAACTTCAGCAAAATCTCAGGATACAAAATCAATGTGCAAAAATCACAAACATTCCTATACACCAATAATAGACAAACAGAGAGCCAAATCATGAGCAAACTCCCATTCACAATTGCTACAAAAAGAATAAAATACCTAGAAATACAACTTACAAGGGATGTGAAGGACCTCTTCAAGGAGAACTACAAACCACTTCTCAAGGAAGTAAAAGAGGACACAAACAAATGGAAAAACATTTCATAATCATGGATAGGAAGAATCAATATCATGAAAATGGCCATACTGCTCAAAGTAATTTATAGATTCAATGCTATTCCCATCAAGCTACAATTGACTTTCTTCACAGTACTAGGAAAAAACTACTTTAAATTTCATATGGGACTGAATAAGGGCCTGTATAACCAAGACAATTCTAAGCAAAAAGAACAAAGCTGGAGGCATCACATTACCTGACTTCAAAATATACTGCAACGCTACAGTAACCAAAACAGCATGATACTGGCTCCAAACAGAGATCTAGACCAATGGAACAAAACAGAGGTCTCAGAAATAACACCACCATCTAATCTTTGACAAATCTGACAAAAACAAGCAATGGGGAAAGGATTCCCTATTTAATAAATGATATTGGGAAAACTGGCTAGCCATATGCAGAAAACTGAAACTGGACCCCTTCCTTATTCCTTATACAAAAATTAACTCAAGATGGATTAAAGATTTAAATGTATGACCTAAAATCATAAAAACCCGAGAAGAAAACCTAGGCAATACCATTCAGGACATAAGCATGGGCAAAGACTTCATGATTAAAACACCAAAAGCAATTGCCACAAAAGCCAAAATTGACAGATGGGATCTAATTAAACTAAAGAGCTTCTGCACAACAAAAGAAAGTATCGTCAGAGTGAAGAGGCAGCTAACAGAATGGGAGATTTTTGCAATCTATTCATCTGATAAAGGGCTAATATCCAGAATTTACAAAGAAGTTAAACAAATTTACAAAAAAAAAAACAACCTCATCAAAAAGTGGGTGAAGTAGATGAACAGACACTTTTCAAAAGAAGACATTTATGCAGCCAACAAACATATGAAAAAAAAGCTCATCATCACTGGTTATTATAGAAATGCAAATTAAAACCACAATGAGATACCATCTCATGCCAGTTAAAATGGAGATCATTAAAAAGTCCAGAGACAACAGATGCTGGAGGGGATGTGGAGAAATAGAAACACTAGTACACTGTTGGTGGGAATGTAAATTAGTTCAATCAATCATTGTGGAAGATTGTGTGGCGATTCCTCAAGGATCTAGAACTAGAAATACCTTTTGACCCAGCAATCCCATTACTAGGTATATACCCAAAGGATTATAAATCATTCTACTATAAAGAGACACATGTACACATATGTTTATTGTGGCACTGTTCACAAAAACAAAGACTTGGAATCAACTCAAATGCCCATGAAGGTTAGAGTGGATAAAGAAAATGTAGCATATATACACCATGGAATACTATGCAGCCATAAAAAGAATGAGTTCATGTCCTTTGCAGGGACATGAATGAAGTTGGAAATCAGCATTCTCAGCAAACAGAAAACCAAAGGAACAGAAACAGAACACTGCATGTTCTCACTCATAAGTGGGAGTTGAACAATGAGAATATATGGGCACAGGGAGGGGAACATCACACGCTGGAGTCTGTCGGGGGCTGGGAGCAAGAGGAAGGAGAGCAGTAGGAGAAATACATAATGTAGATGATGGCTTGATGGGTGCAGGAAACAACCATTGCACATATATACCTGCATCTTCTGCACATGCATCCCAGAACTTGAAGTATAATAAAATATAAATAAATAAAAAATATTGAAAAGCATAATGTGACTCTAAGACCTAAAACAAGACAGAATGGACATTAAACGGATACAAGTTCAGACTTGGGAAAAATCATTTCAGATGAGGAGTGCTCAATCCATTCATCCTTTACAAACATTTCTCAAAATTGCACCATGTACTCCCTCAGGGAGAACTCTGTGGAAGAGAGAGGATTAGAGCTTGGCTTTGTGGAACATGTACTGTACATACCAGTAGCTTGGAATTTATCACGGAATGCCATGTACTATTGCTTATGTTCTTAGAAATGTATCTAATACAACGTCAATAATAATAGTTACAGGTTTTCAAAAGCCAGACATTACGCAAAAAGTCCTGTGTACCTCATCTCATTTCATTCTTACAATAACAGCTTGTGGCTTATATTTCTAAATCCTGTTTAAGGAAGATAAATTTTGGCTTACTAAGAAAATGTAATGGCCTCAACATAGCTTGATGATAGCAAATCCATGAGTTCAGAATCATATGTGTATTGCCTCAAAGTCTGTACTCTTAATCACTTAGCTCTGGAGCTTCCAGAACTAGATGATGCATTGCATGATGACAGGGTCAATATCTCTGGTATCTCAATAATCTTCATAGTGATTGAGTTTGAAACTGACAATTGACACTGAGTAGCTTTGTTACTAGTTTACGGAAAAATAACTGAAACTTTGGGAGCTTTAAGAAACTATAATTCAAACATATCTAAATTAGATGAGTGGCTTCTTAATGTAAAAATGCCCTTTTAGAAGAGTGACATATGGAGGACTCTGGCTCTATCCTAACCTGGCTATAAGCCCTTGGAAAAATATTTTGCATATTCCATACTACAACCTTCCATCTAAAAAATGAAGATAATAATAATACCTACCTAATAATGTTGTTGTGAGGATTAAAAGATAAAATCTATGTCAAGTCCTTACAACTCTGCCTAATGGGTAATAAGTGATCAAAGGTATTAACTATCGTGATTATTCTCTGGCCTTTGGAGACATTTTATTTACTTTCTGCAATGGAGAAATGTAAAAGTTGATCATTAGCTATTCCTCAATAACTTTTCTATGTAGGAGAAATGATCTGAAATGGCAAGTCAAGGTTTGCAGAAAAATCTAGAAGTGAAAAAACCAGACACAGAAAACAAAAGAAAATTTTAAAAACAGTGCTGAACATCTCAGAGTCCATGCCTGGGGTCAACTACTACCCTTTATGAATCATATAAAGTTGGGAGATGAAAATGAATCCTTTTCATTGCTGAACTTCCCAAGGGCATCTGAGAATGAAGTTCTTTTTAAAGTTGTTGTTTTTTTTTTGGTACGTGTTTTAGAAAGAATGTGTGTGCGTACATTCCTATGTATTTGTGTGTGTGCATACATGTGTGTTTAGCACTTGTTTTTTGCTCTAGAATCTTAAAACGTGGCTTAGTATCTTTTCTTTAAAATTTGTTTTAAATTGTTTTTGAATCATTTTGTGATACTTAAGATGCAAAGGGAGGAAGTTGAAGTTGGCTTTTGTTTCAGTGGCCTGGTCATTTAGTCTCAAGACAGACATATTTTTGACATGGAAATCTTCGAATGAAAAATCAAGATGTATTCAGCATTCCATATCTTACCAAGACTATTTTTAACCCATACCAAAAGTGCATTTCACTACAAGGACTACAAAAATCCCTCAAACAAGTTTTTTGACATTCAATAATGAACCAAAAGATTGAGAAAATGTATTGCTTTCAAGCCATAGAAATGCAGATTCATTTACCTCTCAATATTAATCAATTAATCAATCAATCCTATATTGAAATGCTATCTTGGTGACTTATTGAACTCATAACCTTGGACTTCGTTTTGTGAAAAAGGGCAGAGAGAAAAGAAGCTAACAGTTGTGGATCACTTGTACCACTTGCTATAGAAAACTTGCTTATGAATAACTGTGCTCTATGGGCTGGCTATTCTAGAAGAGGACTAAGATAAGGCCATAATAATGTGAATCAGTTTCTTCTGGCTCTACCTCAATGCACAATCAGAAGAACTTCAAGTCTCTTCTCTTAAATTGCACTCTCAGTTATGTTTGAGAATCCCTGACAAGCAACCAATGTGTGCTGAGGTGCCCAGTCTTTTGGGTTAGTACCTTGCTGTGGTTCATCTCACTATGTCCCCTTCAAGCTCTGGCTGAGACCCTCTGGCCATAGCCTCTGCCTTCTTAGTTTCTTCCTTTAATTACTTCTGAAAACGTCTTCATAATACTTCTGACCCTTTTAAGGCTTTTATCTCCACCCACACTAACAATCTCCTTCTTGTCATTACTTTTCTCTTGCTCTGGTTTATACTATGTGGTCTATCATTCCACCTCTTTTCTGCCCAAAGATCATATTAAAGACATTGATTCCTATTTTCAACATCTTCCTTGACTCTAGCTTTCCCTTATACCTGACATCCAACTGATCAGCTAATCTTAACAGATGTGACTTTAAAGTATATCCAAATTATAATTATTTCCCCAAACTATCATTGTAGCAATTATATCGCGTCACCATTTTTCTATGTTTTGAACCGTAGTAAAAGCCTCCTAAATGAGAATCTCTTACTCTGATGACTGTATAGTCCCCAACAGATAGTTATCCAATCTATTTTATTCACATGAAATTGATACTACTTTTTAAAGACATAAATCTTATTATGCCATGTTTGATTTTAAAGCCTTTTAGTATTGCCCTTTCTGAGGATACAGTTCATTGTTTCCCCCTGCCTGCTCTTCCGGCCTTATTTTCGTCATGTTAATACCACCCAGTTTGGCTATGCTAAACTTCTTTAAGTTGTTTAGAGATATTATTCTCTCTGTTTATTTTGTACCAGTCACATTCTCTCCTCTATCTAGAGTAGCCTCCTTGTAGTTTCTCTCCTACCATCCTTAGGTTGCAACTTAAACTAAGTTATTCTATAAAGGTGCCCCTGTGCCCACTGCCCACAACCAAGCCTGCATATGTTGTACCTCCTGTGTGCTCACACAGTGCCCTGTACATTCATTATCATTATACTACACTATTATCAAATATTTGCTTGGTTGTTTCTCGTCAACACTGTAAAATAATAAAGCAAGTGTCACTTACAATATCTTGAAAGTGACTGGCCAAAGGGAATGCCAAGTTAATATCAGAAGAATGAGTGAACAATGAAAAGTGATGGCATGTGCTGCTAAGGCTGCCAATGCCCTTTCAGTGAAAATGATGCTCTTGTTGAGGATAATAATGCCACGAATGTCACCTGAGAACACTAATGCCCAGGACTGAATGTGCAGCACCTGGAGAGCACCTGATGCCCCTGCTACAATTATGGAGTCTGTGGACACAGAGCTGAGAATCTCCTCAGGTTGTCTGGTACATGCAAAACCCTTCTCAAAAAAAAAAAAGTTAAACACATCTCTTAAGTTGTATCCCCCCGTTAGCTCTTCCTTTATAATTCAGACATAATTCAACGGGACCTGGAGTAGAGAATAGCTGAGTGGCAGATGTTAAATAACTAATTGAAGATTATTTCCTCTCTTGCTATCCTTGAACCTTTCTTCAAGGCTCCATCTTTGTCTTCCTAAAATTAATCTTTACGAGGATGATACCAAGTGTCGCATGGAGATAAATTCCCACCCTTTTTAACCAGCCATGCCCCCCCCTCCAATCCACTAAAGAAGTCCAAGGGTGAACACAGATCAAACTTAAGTTTCCTAGTACATATATTACAAAGCTTGTGAGTCATATACTATAGTCTCCATTTTACTGATAGGATAATAAAAGCTCTGATGTATTCCACACCTTAAGATAATTCCTGCACTTTATACTGCCTTCCTTCTGAGGCAAAACAGAGGAGTTTTAGAATATGAACTAATAGCTTATAGTAGTAGGTACCCACTAAGGAAGGTTCAAGGATGCCTGGATACTAGTTTTAGCTCTGCCCCTAATTAGCTGTACAGCATTCAGCAAATCAAAGGCCTCAGTGAACCTATTTCCCTCATTTGTAAAATAATCTGGTTCTATTAGGCAACTATTAAATTCCCTTTTTATATAAAATTTAATGAACTAGTGATCTCCTTCCTCTAGGATACAACAATCTTGAGTAGTAAGGCTTAACAAAGAAACAATAACAATGCATGATATAATTAAGAATTCTTGAAATTAAAACTACAAAGAGACCTAGGATAAGGGGAGTGATTAGAAAAGTAAATAGGAGAGTTAGAGCACATGAGTCCCGAGTCTGCCTTGAATGAAAGATAAAATATAAAGTCACAGCACTTACAGTGACTTAGTAAGTGCTTAAAACACACCTACATACCAGCTTTTGGAGTCTAGTTTGGCCAGGGCCAAAACTAAACAAAAAAATAAATGAGAGAGAGACATTAACATAAATAACATTGAAGTAGCTTGCAATCTATTAAAATAAAGATTTAGCTTAAAGATTTAACCAAAAGAATTAGCCCTTAAATTGGCAAACCTTCACCTATCAGGAAACTCAGCTATACAGAATGACGCCTGTCTGTGGACTCTGAATAGTTATGGCTTTACTGTAATGATAACCACAGTGCTGGCAAAGAAAAAGACAGATGCACCCAACTTCTAGGCCTTCCCATCACTCCTCCTGATTAGTTTTGCTTATTTTGAGCATTGACAAAATGGGGTGGCTGTTATCATAGATCTTTGCATAGCATTGATTCAAGTGTGTGTTGAAACAAGCCTGCTTCTGTGTAATTCATTTATATCGCTAGCTCATACCTGCCTCTTCCCCCTTCCTTCGATCTTACATATCTCCAAGATGAGCATTTATCTTACTTTGCTCTCCTGTTCCTCTTCGGTTGTCAGTCTAGCAGGTGTTCTTTTCAGATTGCTTTCACTCTTCATTATTCATTTTGGGTCCCTTTCTACTTTTGTGGCCATTTTTATCCTTTTCTTCGTATGTACCTCAGGCGTCAAAGCCATCCATTTGTCAAAAACGTTTGGTACTATTTGTTTGTGGTTATTCCCCCCTCAAACTAGGGCTTAGAAAATCCACCTGGTGAGCTCTTTCTTCTTTTTATGAGAAGAAAGACTCTCTATGCCTAGGAGAAGTTAGAAATCATGACTGTCATTTGTGTTCACACCTGCTCTAGGCTTGATCCAACCATTCTTCATAGGTGGCCTGCTTGGTTCTGAACATCACCAAATTTTTTCAACTCCAAGTCTACTTGAATGCATTTCTATACACTGAAAATGAAAAATAATTTGTAAGCAAAACCTCTTTTGATCCAGCAATGACTCTTATTTTGCTGATAGGAGGTGGCAGGGGAGGGGGGAGGGAAGGAGAAAACATAGTTTAGCAATAAATTCAATTGAATTGTTTTTAAAACTACATGGCCCTCAATTTGTCTGTTCCCCCAAATTCACAAGTTTCACTCACTTTAGGCTTGCATCTGGCAAGCTGTGTTAGGAATCACACAAAATATGTAAGTGTGCAAATACACTTCTTTATGCATTTTAAATTGCTGCTGTTGGATACAGTCAAGTGAGAGTCACCCTTATTCTTTCAAAGTGATTTAAAGCCCATCAGCTGGCTCTGACTTGGAGACAGTCTTGTACAATGTGCTGTTGTTGCATCTTCAGGGCAGGAAGACATCCCCCCATCAGCATCAGAAGGTGGCCTGTGACACTACCCAGGCAGGACTGGCACAAAAGCTTCTAAATATATAAAGTGCTCTTGATTAAACTTTAGTTAAAAATATGCCTTCCACATTTTAGGGACTTGTTATATACCATACTGCCAAGAAGATGCAGAAAGCCCTATTTATTTTTTTAAAGGAAAACTGAAGAGATCTTAGAGAAAATAATCAACTTTTCATGTCTTTCTAGCCTTTGCACCTTACCTGTATTTGCATTTACATTGTATCTTTTTCTGAGCTATGAATATCGGAAGTTTGTGTTTCTTTGGCTTATTTGGCTTCACTTTATCATTACGAAATTGTGAAAATTTAAAGTGTTAGTCTTGTTAGAATCAAGAATAATTCCTGTGGCTTTCCTTTATATGTGTTTATACATACATATATATGTGTGTGTATTTGTATATATGTCTAAATAGATAACAATTTCTTTTTACATGTTGTAGAATTTAGAGGAACCAAAACCTGGTTATAAGAAATGTAGAGTTATAGGCTGGGCCTGGTGGTTCACACCTGTAATCCCAGCACTTTGGGAGGCTGAGGCGGGCGGATTGCCTGAACTCAGGAGTTTGCAACCAGCCTGGGCAATACAGGAAACCCTGTCTCTACTAAAATACAAAAAATTAGCTGAGCGTGACGGTGCACGCCCGTAGTCCCAGCTACTTGAGAGGCTGAGGCAGGAAAATTGCTTGAACTCCAGAGGCAGTGGTTACAGTGAGCCGAGATTACACCTTTGCACTCCAGCCTGGGCAACAGAGTGAGACTCCATCTCAAAAAAAAAAAAAAAGAAAAGAAAGAAAGAAACGTAGAATTACAAAAGGAAGGCTTACAAGAGTGGCATTGTGGACACAGTACTAACAGTCTGTATGCTGCAGCATTTCCAAAGCCTGTCTTTGTAACATCATTTTCTAATTGAGCAGTTTATTTTTCATTTTAGTGAAATACTGTTGTGGTGGCCCCAGCTTATAGAGTTTTTAACTTCCATATCTGAATATATGTGGCAGCATGAACTAACTGACAACAAAATTCTTTCCATTTTAAAGTAAACATTTCCAATTTGTTTTCTTCTGTAGTTGTAAGTAAACATTCTGAGGAGGAAAAAAAAAGAGTATACATTCTCTGATTCAGAAATTAACTTTTCATCATTCAGGGATTTCTGCAGAGTGTGTGTTATGTTATCTACACCTCTGAACACATTTCACTTCTTCATACTTCTATTATCAATTGGTTCTGTTGATTTTGTAAAATAAATTTTCAAAAGACATTACTTTATCCAATATTTCTATAGTTTCAATGTAACTATTCTGTACTGTTTTTATTTTGTCTTATTTAAAGCTGCAGCTGCAATAACTACAACTCCTTGAAAAGGTATTTAACTTAATAACATGAGGAAGTAAATGTATACTTTTTGGTAATAGCACAGACATGTATCTATTGCTATCTGTGAGAGTTTTTTCATATTTCTTGAAGAGTTAGTCAACGAAATAAAATGTTTTAGCGCTATCACTATTCAGCAGAACATCAGATAGTTTTGCAAAAGTACATCAGATAGTTTTGCAAAAGTACATCAGATAGTTTTGCAAAAGTAAATCAGATATTTGAACAAAAGTTCGTTACAATGTTATGAGATGTTCATTCTCTCCTGAGTAATATTTCTGTAAAAACCTTGTGGGGTGTTTATGCCACTTTGTAATTTCTTTTCTCTGCACATTTCTCCACCTATCTTTCAAGACTACAGGGCACAGCACCTCACTGATTTTCTTTGCCCAGATTCCTTTGCCCATTCATATCTTGTCTCTGAAAGAGCATTACCTATAGTATGTCTGCTGGGAAAATGCTGAGAGGTCTGTAGAGTTATAGAAATTTCTGCTTCATTTCTATTTTCAGTTATTGATAACGGTGTTCCAGAACCTATAGTGCTCAAAAGTTGGATTTTTTTTTATTTTCATCTTTAAGTAAGATATTTTCTACAAGTAAAAATAATGAGCAACTGATTAAATAATATCCAACTGTTAAAGGGTGTTGATGTGATGGATCTTGGTACTGCCTAAATTACAAAAGCAGCTTTAGAAATTGATATTTGGATTTAAGAACAGGAGAGTTAGCTATTTACATTTTCTTCACATTTTTCACATTCCTAAAAATAGTTTAATAGTATTTTTTTAAAATTATAAATACAGTATTTACTCAACAAAGCATTTAAACAATAGGGAAAAAGTAATCCTCCACCACCCTGCTGAATCCCCCATGTACATTCTCGTGATTTGAAGTGTCGGGTGTTATGAGTACATTTTGTAGCCTTTGAGACACGTTTATGCACTTGCATTTTTCTAACAGAAATAATACATATTACTCACCATTGAGAAAATTTTCTTTTTCAATTTTCAGAATTGTTAGGAATTCTGAAATCCAGGAACACATGCAGAACTCTCTTCCTTCTATTAAGTGGTTCTAGACCATTCACCACTGAGGATATGTAAAATTGCAAGCTTACCCTTCCTATACTGATGGACACATAGGTTGTCTCCAATTCTGCATTATTTGAAAGAACATAGAGTTGAACACTCTTTGTTTTTTGTAGATATTTGAAAAGAATAGACAAATGAAAGTGGAATTATTTGCCTGACTCTTACTTGTATTTAAGGTTTGAATAGATAGTGTGAATTGCTTTCAACAAACGATTCGACAACTTACTAACTTGCCAATAATATAGGAAACCTTTATTTGACAAAGTTAAATAGCATTGCCCTTTTAATTTGTGCAGATGTAGAGAATTTAAAATGTTATCTTATTATTGTCTTTAATTAGTGAGCATCTTAGCCATATATTTAATGTACATTTTTATTTATTTTTTATTTGACATGCCTCTTCATATTATTGTTATTCTTGGACTTTATTTTTCTTTTTGTAATTGATTTGTATTTTTACAATCAAAACAATCACTAGCTCTTTGAACGTTAGGGATATCCATCATTTGCCTATTAAAATTGTTGCCTGCATTTTCTCCAAATCTGTATTCATTGTTGAAATTTGTTTTTAGTGTCTGTTGCCAATCTGATGTTTCCATTTGCTTTTATCAATCTTTTCCTTCATTGCTTCTGCAGGAAACTTTAAAAGTAGATATCATCCGGATGATAGTTAAAAACATGCCTTTTGATTGCCAGAATATGAAAATTGTTTGTTTTATTTCACAATAACTTCAAGTCTACATGAATGCATTTCTACACACTGAAAATTAAAAATAATTTGTAAGTGAAATCTCATTTGATCTAGCAATGACTCCTTTATTTTGCTGGTGGGAGGTGGTGGGGAAAGAAGGGAAACATAATTTAGTGACTGGTAAATATAAATATCAGGCATCTACATTAACATATTTAGTGCTGGCCTCCCCCTCAGGGTTAACTGTAAACAACATTGCAATCTTTGTAGGCAACTGATTTTGCCATAGAATCTCAGATTACTGGAATCCAAATACACTTTAAAAGGTTATTTGAAAAAAAAGTGAATGTAGCTAAATTGTTATATATCCTCATTTTAGATAAATGTAAATGTGGTGGTGGTGGTGGTGTGGGGGAGGTCCAGGCTTATAGATGTAGTGACCTTACAATCAGGAAGTGAACTTTTTGACATGAATTTGTGAATCTTAAAAATCACAGGGTCATGAGGAGGTAGGACCTACTTACTTTTTAATTTCTATAAATTGTTTAGGCTTGCTTTTCTTGTTTTTAAAGCCTCGACTATTAAATAAGTAGGTCAATACTCCCCTTCGTTTTAATCTGCGTAGGAATAAGTTGTTTCTTCTGCCAGAGCCATTCCAATCCCAATTCCTTAACACTTAGTCAGAAGGAAAATAATATATGAAAAGTCAAAAACAGAAAACTCACTAGCAAAGAAAGCACTGAAACTCTTATTCCTGTTTTTACACACACATACATACATATAAAGGTCAAAATATACTAGATTTTGTGCATTTTGCATTGGAGAACTGTGTGCTACTGAAATACTCTTAGCAAGCTTTTTGGGGAAGCTACTATTTTAGTTGTAATAAATCCATAGAACTTAAATAATTAGGATGAGTTGATTTTATAAGATAATTACACCTTTAAAGCAATCACTTTTAGAGAGTAAAGACTATATAGTAAATTTGTAAATACTTCATACATCACAAAGTTCAAGAAAATAAAAAAACAAAACAGAAAAAGTAGAAAAAAATAAAAAAATAACTTTTTATTTATTTACTTATGGGGGTTTGGAACGCCCTGGATGTGGAAAGTGCATGTCCTCAGAAACAATTAAGAAAAGTACACAGGTTTGTTTGTTTTTGTGTTTTCCCCTCAACACACACATGTTTAGTACAAACTCAAGAACTGTTTGCTAACTAAATAATGCACACAATCTCCCTACTTTAAGGCTTATATTTTAGCTATTTTACCCTACATTTATTTCTATACAGGTAAGATCTCAATTCTTCTTTGAATGATAAAATGTAAAAACCAAGAAAGGGCAACCATAAGCTCTTCCTATGAACTTTTCAGGCGTCGAAGGCCAGTAAACTGCAAGCTTACATATATATATTAGTTGGAAGTCAGGTAGCTGCCTTCACTTTAGGGGAAAAGAAATCAACTTAGAACCTTCTAGATGGAAACTTTGCCCTTTTGCGGCTGCCTTTCCTTTTAGAAAACAAGTTAAAAGGTACCACTGGCCAGGTTAATTGACTTACAAGTGTGTCTTTTTAATAAGTGTCATAAAGTATGTCAGACTGCTGAAATTTGCTTTCAGTGCGTTTTTTTAAAAAACTGTTGTCAACCAGATTAAAGTTTATCGTTCACATGTACACTCAGTTTTCAGGTTGGAATGAAAGACACTGAATTGATTTGCCATGCGTAAGAGAAAGGGGTTGTGTCCTTTGCTCTCTCTCAATGTGCCTTTCCCTCGAGGTCTCCTCCAAACTGTGCAGCCAGCAGAGGTTGTCTGGCGCCAGACTTTCCCATGTGCAGAACATCTCTCGCACGCTTTTCTGTGTCTCCATTGAGAGACTTCATTTGGAGGATGAAGAGTACTACCTGAGAAGTGTTATCTTATAGTGTCTTCTGAATTTTAAAATAAAGTGTTTTGAATATAATGACCTGTAAATGAATTTCTTTTTCCCTCAAGGACTTAGATTGTTTTAGAAAGAAATATTTTCTTTGGTTTTTTTGTTTGTTTTTGGAGGGGATGAAATCTCGCTCTGTTGCCCAGGCTAGAGTGCAGTGGCCAGATCTCAGCTCACTGCAACCTCCGCCTCTCGGGTACAAGTGATTCTCATGCCTCAGCCTCTTGAGTAGCTGGGATTACGGGCATGTGTAACCATACTCAGCTATTAACTGGCAGATATTTATGTTCATGTAAAGTCAACTTGACCCCCTTTACTCACAAAGTCTCAACCTGACCTTTACAGCTCCATGTTCCCCTGAATGACTGCTTCCCAAAATAACCTAGAGCAGGTTTTGCTAAACAGACTCAAACTATTTGCTCTAACAAGCATTCTATATCTTTGAAATTTCAGGAATTTAGGAAGGATGGAGGAGTTTCCAAGTGGTCACTGATGGTACAATTTGCTGTTTGCCAGACCAGTTCCATGTATGGTTATTCTGGAATTTTCAATCTTCAAACATTATTAGTGTGATTCTACATATAAACTTTAAGCTGAAGCTTTAGCTTTCCCCTCACGGCTCAATTTGGCATAAAATATATCTGCAAAACATGAACCGATGAACTAGTTGAGGAGTAGGCAGAGGATGAGATAGCTTATTTTCTGAGTCTGAGAAAGCCTCTGTTCCAATAATGCCTTCACTTTCTCATCCAACTTTGCTGAAGTGAAGAACGCTATAACCAAACAAAAGGGTTGGTATAAGAGCTAGAAACACCTTATTTCTACCCTGTGTCATAAATGCTGTCCCTTGAGATTTATTTCTTTGGGTTAAATTATCATTAATCAAGATATATTTGTCATTTTAGTGTCATCTCTCCACATTAGACTCTAAACACCATGAAAATAATGGGCTTTGCACACTTCGGTGTCTCTATTGCCTGACACAATTTAAACTTCAATAAATGGTGGGAAAAATGAAGTTTTCTTCTTCTGTATGTTAGTTATCTCTGAAAAACACTTTTTTGTCCCCAATACTATAATGATAAGGGGGGTTGTCCCCCGTAACCATCTTCTCGGTGGATGAGACGAGGGCTGTTGTCACAGGATGGAGCAGGACACTCAGAAGGGGTTATGAGTCACACAGAAGTGAGAGATTGCAGAAAAACAGCAGCCAACTTCTCAATGTTAACGCAGAAGACTGGAGCTTCTCAGTGGTATCTAGTTCACAAAGAAGGTAGGGGTTAAAAGCAGAAAGCCTAATCTAAATGCTGTGAAGTAACAGGGAAAGAGTAGCCATGAATAAAATTGGAAAAGAGGACAGAGAGATGAGACAAATGGAAACAGGAGGAGAACATACAGGACTTGCCAGTGTTCACAGAAGCCATAGAACCTCCAACTCATTGCTCTGTAGAGTAGCCAGACCCCATATGGAATATCAAATGGATTTAAGAAGGCTTAAAACTTTTGAAACTAATACCTTAGAAGCATGCAAAATGTCATGTTTTAAACTGACCTCCACTCTCCAAAGCTCTATGACTCCAGGTTTTCTTTTTGCTCTGGAGCTGATACTGGGTGAGTTACGCATGGAGGATGCGGGGGCTGTATGTGCGTAAGGGGAGTTAGTGTGAGCACACCAGGTAAAATGAGTCTCTTCGTGCTGGTTATCTTCTGGAAGTTTGCTGATGGAGGGCCTCACCTGCCCTTTGGCCATTGCTGAGCCCATACCTTACACATTTTCCCCATCTCTACAGCATTGCTCCTGTCTAAAGCCAACTGTCTTTCTAGAGCTGGTAGAATATCTGGGGAGCCTTAAGTTAGTGCAAGGTTCAATTCAGCATCAAGCCAGCCTTGCCTTTTTGATGCCTTCAGTTCTGGTTAATGGGATTTTTCTTGGTCCTAAGCTAAGGGCTCCTCAGGTTTAGCCCAAGTCTAGTCATGTGTTTCATTGATTCTCACCCTAATCCTGTTCTCAGCATTTTCTTCTAAGAGTCAACTGCAGCTTCCCAACATCCTTGAAATTCACCAGCTGTATCCTACCACTGTCACTTTCTCAACGAAAAACCATGGTAGTCCCACACCAAAAGGATTATTAGGAGCTTCTCTGATGATACCAGGTTTTCTTGATTTCTCTGTATTTATTTTCTACTTCTCAAAGCACCAGATACCACAGTATAAAATGCATGCAATGGCTTGCAGTTCCTATGATTCTCTCTTCATATACTGTCTCACTTGTTTCTCCACAGCCTTGAGAGGTGGGCTAGGCAGGGTTGGCATCCCAATTCATGAATTATAGACTAATGCCCATAGTTGACTTGGTCTGCTTCCATACACTTGGCCCTGATTCAGACTGGCACCCATGTTCTGCTCTCCTCAGTCACTTCTGATTCAGGAAAAGTTTGCAGTATGGAATGAGATGGGATTACCTAGGGAAAAAGTAATGGAAGAGGTGCCTTTTGAATCAATAGATTATTCTAGGTGGCAGAGTAGCAGAGACCAAAGAAAGGAAGTAATCAGCAGATTACAAGGTCTGAGAACAAGTGGCAGGGAGGGGCAATTTTGGGGGGTTTGGGATTCTTGGAGAAGTGGTAAGAGATAAGGATGGATAAGCACATGTTTGGGCACATGGGTGCACACGTGTGTGTGTGTGCACTCTTGCACATATGTGTGAGGTAGGGACGCCCATGAGGGGTGGCGGTGGGGATGGGTTCCAGGGCAACATTCCCTTCACAAACCTTCCAGTTGACAATAACAGGGAGGGCAGGGTTACCACAGAAACAGCTCTAACCTTGAAACCTAAAGACCTTGTTACTTTTCAGAGTGGCCACTTGGGAGCTACATAGTGCTTGGCAAAACCAGCTTTCTGAGGCTCACCCTTGTGCCACATGAAATGAATGTAGTAAAATAGCTATTTCAGCAGCGTATGCAATTACAGGGCCCTCAACATAAAAATGAGATAATATGTTCAAAAGCACATCATAAGCTAGAAAGAGCTCTATAAAAATAATATTTTATTCTCATTTTGAGAAGTATTTTAAAAATCCATGGTAGGAAAGCTAACACACAGGCATTTGCCTGAGTACATTCACATACATGTGGATGCATCCCTTGACTGGCCACTGTTAAAGTCCCTCGTCTCTTTCCCCCTGAGTTTAGATGGTTGTTCAGCAAACATTTTTACCACTCCAAGGCCTTCTGCCCTTTCTCCCCCACAGCATGCAGGCCCCATGAGGCCCTTCCAGTGATGCCTTTTAGGATACCTATACCTTCTTGCCTTCTTCCTAACCTTGTGCCCAACCTTCATGGAAAACAAAGAGCCCCTGATTGTTGTTCTTCTCAGAACACAATCAAGGTAGCCAATTGGAATCTGCATGAATAATTTAACCTCCCGTCAGGGACTGGACAGAATCAGAAGATGCAGCGGCTTCCCAAAATTAATAAAGGCTTTTATAGAGCCATAAAAAGCCATAATTCAATCATTTTAAAAAGGGCATCTAACACAATGCTTATTAAAGGCTGGGTGCCACTGAGGAGTATTCAGGGAGGCCAAGAATGCTCACTCAGCAGCAATGGCCCCAACATATGCCCACCCCCTCCTCTTGACAGGCAGATAACCTGACCCAAGTATTTAATAAGCAATATTTACTGATGATTCTTCCCTGACTGGCTTAGACATGGGAGAGTACTAATAAAGAGGATGATTGAAACAAGAGAGGATTTTTTTTTCTCTCTGAATGGTAAGCTATTGTACTTGGAGTAGAAGAATCACTTATTTCCAAACAGAAGTTGTGTTTTTTCTTTTGTCTAGTCAAGCACATTAGGGGTAAATTTTGGCAGGCCTCCCTACCTGTGCTATATTCTTCTTAAGTAACTTAAACAGGACAATTATTGTACTTGCTTTCTCTAGACTCTGGTTGTTTACTTGTAAAAGCAGAGGACAGCACCAGGTGTCAGCTTCTAGATGAAATATTCCTTTCAAGACACTGTGCTCCATAGTCACTGTCCACAGTGGCTCAGCATGCCCAGCCTGGTTATTTAGATGGCTCCTCTATGACTGCAAGTTCCCCAAGATAAGACTAAGCCAACCACACTGTGCTGAGAACTCAAGACCAAGTTTGCCCAGTTGGTATACTGAACAAAGGTGGTTATGAAAGAGAAAATGGGAGCTGACAATGAACTGCTTCAGTTCAGAGAAAAGAGCATCTCTTAGCAGCTCTTTAACTTGGAGGAAAAGGGATTTTCTTCTTATGAATCACACAATGGTACAATTAATGATGGCAACTGCCATAGTCTGGTCAATCACCTACTCTTATTCCCTAGGGCTTGGAGTTCTCACGTGTTCAGTAATTTCTCTCCCCCAGCGCATGGTGGCAAGGCTGCCTTTTGGAAGAGGCAAGGAGCAGAGGAAGGAACAGGGGCAGGTTAGAACATTGTCCTTTTATCAAAGTGAAAGAAGTCTCAGACCCCAAAGATCTCAGCAGGTTTGCTACAAGCATGTCTCTTCATGCCCCATTTCTGACTTACAATTTACTGGGACACATGTCCCAGGGTTGCCACAACGAATGAATTTTTAGCAAACAAAACATAAATAAATAACTAGATGTGCAGCCAACATGGGCTCTCAGTGACTTGTCTGACCCCTATAGCTCCCTGTGTAGTTTGCTCTCCCAGCTACCTTCCCAAAGACATGGGGGAGTATGTCTTTGGGCACCACAGGTACTAAGTGATCTGTCCATTTGCCTAACATCAAATGACAAGTGCTGGTCCTCATATATCACAGCCTTTCTGGCAAGGATTAGGTCACACTGGGCCAAAGTATTGCTAATAAGATCATGTATAATCAATCAGAGTCAGCTGACATCTTGTCAACTCACTCACTGTCACCAGAGGGGAGGCCTATTGGCTATCCAGAATCTAAGCCAATAAGCAACACTCCATGGAGCTGCTGTCCCTCAAACATGCCCAGCTCTTACTAGCAGAGAAGATAGGTTCATGCATTCATTCAAGGATTCATTCCTCCCTTTGCCCATTCCAGAGATAGTTATTGATACGTCAGGTCTAATTGGTACTGCTCTTACAACAGGGAACCACACAGAAAAAGTCCCATGCATTTGGAATTCTTCCTGGAGCATCCATATTCTAATGGAGGTGATGAAAAAAGGAGCAATAAAAGCAAAGAAAGAAGAAAGAAAAGAAAGGGAAGAACTTTGGGTCTTTCTGCTTTGTGTTGTCCTATGTTAAGACTCTACCTATTGTCTGTCTATAGGTACCTATTGTCTAACATAGGACAATATAAAGCAGAAAGACCCAAAAGTTCACTTTGACAGGTCAGAAAAGACCATGGGTATTTCCCTTTTAAACTAGCTACATGCTCTGTTTAGGGCTGTCAACAGTCCTAGTCAAATTTTCTGTGAATCTGAAAAGAGAGAGAAAGTTCAGTGTGCTCACACTTAATGGTTAAGTTTATTTGCCATTGGATCCCATGTTGCGTGTAATTGACAATTATACTATTCTTAACATAAAATTTAAATCTAACCTTCATCAACTTATAGTCATGCATTCTTGTCAAATACATACAATTCTCAGACTTTTTTATTGGGTCACAGAGTTATTATATTTATGGATATATATATATATTATGCATGCATGTGGATATATATTATGCATGTATATGCATATATATAACATATTTTTAAATGAAAGTGTTCTCAGTCATTTGGGGTACAAAATAAAGTCACATCTCTTAGTAAGTTTTACATAATAATTTTAACTCCTATTTTTCCTATTAGAAAAATGCCTATTTTCCTTCCCAAATCAACTTCATTTGCATTCTTATATCCAGGAGACCTGCTGTATCCAAACTGTAAGGATCTCATGAAAAGAATTCTATTGTGAGAGGGAAAAGACCAGTGACATTTATTTTCCAGCCTTGGTGTCTGACACTCGTAGGCTTGAACTCCTACAACTATTACAACTCACTCAGACTGTTGTCAAGGTTGAGTTCCTTATAACTATAGACTGTGCTCCCTGTTTTCTTGATGATTGTTGGTTGGATGTCACTCTCAGCACCTAGAGGCCTCCCTCAGATTCTCCTTCCTGGCTCTCTTACAGCATAGCAGCTACTTTATCAAAGTCAGCAGGAGAATTTCTGTTCATTTGGCTATAACAGATTCTTATGTAAGATAACATAGTCATGGGAGTGATAATTTCATCATTTTGTCATGAAAACGAACCCAATCAAATGAGTGACCATTCCATTATATTCACAGGTCCTAATCATAGTCAAGGTTGGAAACTTATACAAGGTATGTGCAACAGGGGTTTGGAATTTGGGGGGCACCTAAGAATATTTTCTATGGCAAACACACATGCAACATTTTGCATATATTATAAGGGTACAAAACAATAAAGTCTCACAAGCTTAATGCGCTCATGTATCTACTTCAAGATAAAAAATCAGAATATTAGCAGAACCCCAGAAACTCATCACTTGTTACCTTCCGCTCACTACTACCACCACGCCCAGGATAATAACCGCCATCCTGACTTATGATATAACTCAGTTTTGCCTTTTTTTGGTTTATGTTACATACCTTAATATATACATAAATGAAATTATAAAATATAGCTTCATATTTCTAGAATCCTTTACTCAAAATATGTTCATTCTTTAGTGTTCCATTGTGTGGAGATTTTCACTGCACTGGTGATGGGCATTTGAATATGCAGCCTGAAGGTGTTATAAGTACTGTTGTTGTGAAGATCCTGGGATATTCCTGTCTGTGAACCCATACATGTACAGTGTCTAAGTTGGACTTTCCCAGATTCAATCTCCATTTTCCCCTTGTAACCTGAGGTCAGTTACTTAACCTCTTGGTTTCCTTTCCTAATATGTAAAAACAAATAAGCAAATAATCAACCAAAAACAAAAAAAGAATAATACTTTATCATAATGTTGTCTGTGTGTGAATGGGGAGGTGGGCCTAATCAACTCAATGAATATGCATTTTTCTAGGCATTAGGGATATAGCAGTCAGCAAAATAGACAGAGTTTATGCCATCGTGGAACTCTATTATAGTTGCACAATTGGGTGGGAGAAGTTAGAGAAAAAGCAAAAGTATGTAAGCAATGTATATGGAATATTAGATAAGTGCTATGGAGATCTACGAAGCAGGAAAGGGGGATCTGGAGTGCTTAGTGATATTAATTTAGGTTGTCAGGGATGCTCTCACTCAGCAGTGGGACATTTGAGCAAATACTAAAAGAAGGAAAACATCTTGTAGATATCTGAAGGAAGAGTGTGCTTGGCAGATAGCCTAAGACATGCATATGTTTAGAATATTTGAAGGGTAGAAAGAAGGCCAGGGTAGGATACAGGAGATAAGAAAGATAAGGATTGCAAAGTGGTGAAGGTGGAGATTGAGTATGATCTTGTGGGTCACTGGAAGAGTCTTCCTCTGAAGATGAGAAACTACTGGAGAATTTGTTCAAGAGAACTATGTTTTCACAACATCAACAGAAGCTATGATGAGAGTACACTACATGAGGCATGATAAATGAAGAGAATCTGAATAATAAGGACAAAGAAGGTGTAAAGGGGTAGGAACATGTATATTTTAATGTGTGTGAATGTGTTGTGCATGTACACGTGTAAGAAAGCTGATCCTATGAACATGAACCATAATAATTAATTTGGGAAAGCTTTTCAGAGGAGGTAGGGCTTTGAGTGTTTATTTTGAATTACAATTTAAATAGAGGGATAGACAGTGCAGAGTTATGCATTTCCTGGTAAACATGAAGACTTAATGTCATCTCCTTTCTTTCCCATTTGAACTAAAACACACTATGGTGAAGTGATTCATTCATCCCATGCTTACATGCTGTGATTCCTCCAGAAGTGGCTAAGTTTTCAACAAACCAGAAAACATTTAGTTAATAATCATAATCTACCAGTGAAACAACAGGAAACATCACCATCTTCATCATCACCTTTTTCATCAACAAACAATTTTCAATCATATAAGAACATTAAGAAATGTGATAGATGAGGGAATTCTTTGGATTTTTTAAAAGTACATTTTCACTTTATTTATTTCAGCCTGGGCTAGATATCCTTTCTGTATGACCAGTCCACTCAGTTGACACATTGTTTTAAATTTTCAAATACTTGAGACTGCACCTACCTACGTTTGCATTTCATTATTCCTTGTCTTTGCTTGTCTGGCTCTGAATCGTAGGATTCTATTAGAATGACTATAGTTAGCATGCATTCCTCACATCTTCCAATTAAATGCAATATTTCCTGGTTTTTCATAGTAGTAGTTTTTCATGACTACTGTTGATAACGTTCTTGCTTCAATTTATGGCATATTTTACACTCTTAAAACTAGACTTTTAAAAAGTGCATTAACTTTTTGAGATGCTATTTCCCCCACATATACCCTGAGGAGCATTTCTTATCTGAATATATTATGATCAGTCGACCCTAGACGTTTGCCGATTTCTTTCCTACATGTCATACTTGGCTCCAGTCCCAGACAAGGTCCAGAATAACTTCTGCCTGCCTTGGTTGCTAAGAGCAAAATGTAAAGAGAGCTATTCTCTCACAACATGTGTGTACTGTGTGTGCCTCAGTAATTCCAGATTTGGTGTCCTGTCCTTATAAAGCAATTTATATTTCTTTTTAAATTAATGCTCTCTCCTTTGATTAGTCCAACATAGCTGGGGAAAAAATTAAAAAGCTTTCCATCTCATCTATATCTCGGGCACATAGCCTCATGCCAGTGGTCTGAGATCACTTATCATTTCCCCATCTGTCATTTATTTTAATCTAGGACATCTTTGTGGAGGGGGTAGAACTGCATACATTTGCTTCTTCAGACATCATGCCCTTTCTCGTCCATTTGATTTAATCAATCAGTGTCCATGTGTGGACTGTATAGTTCTTCCCTGTAATTTCACAGCCTGTCAGTCACTTGTCATAAGCAAACTGGTCATCAACCCCAAAAGGCCTGGACACCGAGTGGTGTCTCTGACAGTGTCTGGGTTTCCTTCATGGCCTTTACTCCACAGAAATCTTAAGACATACGCACTGACCCCACCAGGCCTGTATTGTCACCTCAGGTAGATACTACTTCTCTAAAGCATGCTAATCATGAATGTAGTTCAATACAATGAGGAGCAGTGAATTGATATAAATACATACATGCATACGTAAAATAAGGTCTTTCTTTCCACAGTCAGAGGCAAAACCTGAATGGCAAATAGGACCCAGTCAATGTGTGGATGGTAATTAAACCACTTCTAAAAAAGCATGGTAATAATTTTGTACAATTAATACACAGTGAATTTAAAATATAATAACAATTGTACTTTTTAGTTTTAGTGATATTACTATGATATGTGATTAGTTTTTTAAATCAGTTGGCCAAAATGTGATGAGATTTATATTGTTCTAGAATGGTTATGTTGCATCTACAGTAGAATTCAAATTGAAAAACCACATGTTGAGAAAGACATGGAAAATCTAGAGTGAATCTTCAGAAGAAGGACTCTGAAAACTGTGCTCCAAGAAGAATGATTGAGAGTGATTGGATCCAGAAAGAAAACTCCTTGGAAAATTTTTCAAAATCTCTAGTGCTGTTATTTGGAAAAGGGCAGATGTTGATTTTATCTTATTCCAAAAAAAGAATTCACATGTTCATTTATCTGAGATTTATGATCATCTAGGTCAGTAATCTAGGAACTTAGATTAAGTGAGAGAAAAATTAGCGAGAGAAGACTGGCTTGGGATAGATGACGTAAGGCCTTCTAAGTCAATGTAGGCACTTTTAACCTGAATGCCATGAGGTGCCACTGCAGGGTTTTGAGCAGAGGAATAACATAATCTGGTATATTTCCTTTGGCTCGTTCTTGATTGAGATAGACTGTGCAGAGACAAAGTCAGCAAAGGGAAAAATATTTAGGGAGCTTTGGCAGTAAATCGGAAGGTTGGTAGTTAACTTGCACCATGTAGTCACAGTGACCATAGTGATGTGGTGTGTAACACCAAGAAGAGTAAGGATGACTATGAATAGTCAAGGTCTTCAGGTCAGAAGTTTTAGAACAAGAAATGAAGTTTGGAAGAAAACTCAGAGATCTCTTCTTACACCATTACTAAGCAACATTTTGGAAAAAAATTAGAATGCTGTGCCATTTTCTGTTCCAAATATTAGGTAACAGTAAAATATGGACACTTTTCTCAAAAATATATAGTTTTGGAAAGAGATACAAATAATGTAATGTGATGCTGGAAGGAAAAAAGGTGCCACATAGATCCAAATGAGCAAATACTACTATTTATTTACTGTAGAAACATGGGTATATATTTTTTCAGAGCATCATTTTCTTATTTGTAAAACAGAGATAAATTTTTGTATTTTATATGCCTGTTATGAGAACTAATGATTCAATGGTTATGCAACATCTTCCACTTTCTCTCTCTCTGCTGTGATGTATCAGAACTACCTTTGTTCCCTTCTCTTTCCTGCCCTTTTCATCACTCATATCTACGCAGAGCAGCCCCATCAGCCTCCACACCTCACTCACCCATTTCTACCTTCTCTATTTTGGTCTGTGCAACCCCTCTACAGATGGATTCTCTTTCTGCCTCCTTGTTCAATGGGAAACCTGGCTGACATCTGATAATGCAACTGCTTTGGAGCCATTTTATAATGGACATTGCTCCTCGTCTCAGTCCCCCCAAACAGAGGTGTTTCAATAAAACTTATTATTTACTCTGAAGTGAGGCTGAGAAATGACAAATTTATCACTATTTCTCAAGAATGTACCTTGGGTGTTCTCCTATCCTTAATGTTCTTTCTGCTGGCCAGTAGCACCCAGAAGACACTTGAGCATGTGATACTTTGTCCCTGGGCAGAGTGGCCTCAGATGGCCTCAACTACAGTTCCCTTGCTTTTGTACCAAGAGATTTTGTACTCAGCAGGCAGTCACTATGACTTTGTTAAATAAAAAGATCTTAATGTTCTTCACCTACGGTCTTTAAGTTCATCCTTGATTATCTCAGAATTTATATCAGGATCTCTTCTAGACATTCTAGCTGCATTATTTGATTTCACTGGCTTTAAATGGTGTCCTTTCCAGTCTATTTCTACTTCATATGTCTTAAAGTGAAATTGCTGCAACTCAAACATCCTGAATTTAAAATTTCCTGAAGGTAAGTAACATTTGGCCTCAAGTTTAAGGAAAAATAAAGCAAAATGAAAGTAAAATGAGTATTTCTCATCACCTCATGCATCTTGGTTATGAGACCTGCACATTACATGTTAGATTCCATTGTATGGCAGTTTCACCCGGGGATTCCACCAAAAGGAATCTGTAGGGGAGAACTGTACAGAACACAGAACAAACAGTGCCCTCTTTTTAATCTATCTTTTTTAGGAATGAGTTACTAAAAAGGCTAAAATGAGTTACATTTAGGCTATGAGCAAAATGATCTCCATGGACTGTTAGAATTCATGAAACAGCAAAAGGAGCTGGGTGCAGTGGTTCACACCTGTAATCCCAGCACTTTGGGAGGCTGAGGTGGGCAGATCACTTAAGGTCAGGAGTTTGAACCTGGCCAACATGGCAAAATCTTGTCTCTACCAAAAAGATACAAAAATTAGCCCGGCGTGGTGGCAGGCACCTGTAGTCCCAGCTGTTTGGGAGTCTGAGGTAAGAGAATTGCTTAAACCCAGGAGGCAGAGGTTGTAGTGAGCGGAGATGGTACCACTGCACTCCAGCCTGGGTGACAGAGTGAAACCCTGTCTCAAAACAAACAAACAAAACAACCAAAAGAATACCATAAATAAGAATGATTTTCAATGCCAAGATTAGAATTTCCTAATGCCATCACCCTTCGCAGTGAAGCTTTCTTTAACTGTTCTCTCAGAAGTCCAGCATTCCGTTGCCCTCTTTCTAAACTTCAGTGTTCTTGGTAGCACTTCATTAATAGTTGTGATTCGCTCACTGTAGCAGTAGGATCTGAGTACAACTAGAGACAGCGTCTAGTACCAAACTTCAGAGTCTCATCTGCTGCAACCACATTCTGCATCTTTTCTAAATCCCCCACTGTCCCTTTAGCCTTTCAGCCCATTTCCACTTTCCCATACCCTAACAGCAAGTTCTCTTTTTGAGTAAGTTAGCTAGAGTTTTATTTATATATTTTTTTCTCTGTTTGATTCCAACCGAAGAACCCTCACTGATACAGAGCAATAAGTATGGCTTTTTAATTATGACCTCCACAGGCCTTGGGCCTAGGGGGCATTGTGTAAATGTTTATTTAATGAGTGAATGAATAAAAGTGATTTTAGTATAGCAGGAAAGATGAGACAACATATATGAGCATTCAGACTGAGCTGAAAATGGACCTGCTTTGTCCTTGTTTCCTTTGAAAACACTTTCTCTTCTCCCTGTCAGTTTTTTCCTGCCCTGGTTTCTGGCTTTCAGTTGTAATTTGCTTTAAAGATAATACTGCCATGTGTCTTTGAACTGAAACTATCCAGCAATTTATGGCCAAATTTAAGTTTGGCATAACAGGCTTAATGTTCAGCTTTCCATCTGTATTTTGTGCTTGGCAAAAACCCAAGGAAACTTGGGATTTTATGCTCCTGAATTTTATAAACCAGTAAACACAAAGGTATTGGAATTGTATATCTTAGCATGATACATTTTATCTTGTGCATAAGAAATATCAAATTGGACTGTAGTGTAGGCAGCTCAGGGATTTGTGCTACTTTGCTACTTCCTCCCTTTAGAAATGTTCTTATTTAAGAACCAATGTCTGTAGGAAGTGATGATAAAATAAAAACAACAGTTTACTTTGTTCAGTGTTCCCAGCTTGTCAAGCTATTTTCAAATGGATTCTATCATGTTGTCTTTCCATTGGCCCTAAAATAGTTGGAGTTTGTGTTATGATTCCATTTTATAGAGAATGACAGAGCCCTGAAGAACTGAAGTGATCCCAGAAATCCATAGCTGGTTAATACAAAGCCAAGACCAGAATTTAAATTTTCTTTGTTCTAACCACTAAAGTTAATTTATTTTTTGATTCATTCATACACTTTACCAACAGTTTTATTTTGTTTATTTTTTCACTTACCCTGTGCCAGATACGGCATAGGTTCTGGGACAGTGCTGTGAACAAAATAGATGGAATCTCTACTCTTAGTCTTAATGTGGAGGCAGCTGGGCATGGGACTGAATAGTTTCTAACACCTGAGAACTTTGTTTAATCTTTTGAAAACCTCAACCAAGCCCATTCTGAATATGGATAACATTGGCCTTAATGATGTGACTGATCTGACCATGATAATGAAAAAGCTGTCAGAGGTCAATCTCTCATTTTGTGTATTAAAACAATTACAATTAAATATCTTCATTCTCTTGGAACATGCTCTCTGACACGTATGCTTCCCAAAACATGTTTGCTCCATGGAGCTTTATTTTGGTGACATTGTCAATAATATCGTTGTTCTCCATCATTACTCCTATCAAATTCAAGTTTGTATCAGGGCATATGATCCTTCTATAGTCTGAGAATCAGCTTTACCCTTGCTTCACCTCTGAGACCTGATTATAAGAGCCCAATGTGGGGTTAAGAGGCAAACTCAAGTGGAGAAATATTGAATCAGTAGCAAGATATAATAAATATGCAAATCTCTTTTTGTAGAAGCTTTATTCCTGGCCATCTAATAATGTCTCCATATTTCTTCATGTTATTATTCTCTCTGCTGCAAGGGGGAGGAGGTTGCTTCTGCAGCAGTGCTGTTCTGCCTTCCCACCTGTTTACATTTACTATATGGCTGCCTAGGGAACCCTGCAGAAAATAATGCTTGTGTGAGCCATTTAGTTGACTACATGTCAAAAAGTAATTTGAATCAAAGAGTCACTAACTTAATTGATGGTGATGGCTCCATCCAAAAACAACCAAAGAAATTGATGTTGTGCAAATTGCACATATATTGCTCTTGAATTTGTGAGCATATTCTTGTTTGCCTTGACAGGATTCAAATTATCTTTTGGACAGCTCGACACATTACTTAAGATGTGCCTGTATGTGAATTTTAGCTGCTAAAGGGGGCAATAACAACCTTCCTGTGAAATTAATTCTCATGACTTCAACTTCATCTTGCCGTTTCTTTTACTCATTCTCCGCACATAGCCCTTCTATTCCATTACAATTTATATTTTAACCGCTAAGTCACTCTAGTCACCATGGAATACAGACCTATTGTCTTTGCAGATTCTGTGGAGACCTGAGGTCTTGAGAAGCAAAGGATGATGCATTATAGTCAATAGGATAATTTTTAATTCTTCAGATAATATCCGTCAATGCCACTAGGCCTTATTTTTGAAGTGACATTGAGTTCCATTTCAGGGATGGAGATCTTCAGCAATGCAAAATAAGTTAATTTCCCAATCAGCCTACATATCTCTGAGAACCAGAAGTTAGATTCCTGGCTACGGAGGCCAGCCCCACAGCGACTCCTCCAGAATACAAGGCAGAGAAGTGGGTCAGAATAAGGAACAAACTCACATTGAAGCACTTGTAATTGTCTACATGAGGATGTAAGACTCTTAAGAATCTCCCTCATCAGTGATGCTATCCTAGGCATTTTCAATGAGTGCCAACTCCAGCAGACAGTAAAAGGAAGAGAATACTGGCTGAGTGGGGAAGAAAGCTTACAAGTATTCTTCGGTCATAGAGGAGTTTTCAGACATGACCCACTGACGCTCTTCAGACAAGGTGGTAGTTAGAGAAGATTAGTTGTTGTTTAATATTAGAGGCTGGAATTATTGACAGGTCACGAGGAAGGGGAATTGGATGGCATCCTCTTTGTTCTGCCTAGTTCTCTGCTCCTGGTGGTCACCCCACGGAGCTCCAGATATCCATGTTCAACGTAGCTTGAACATCAAAGGACTACGTAGTATTCAAGTCTTAGTATATTTTACATTCCAAAAATATACTTGTAGCAGGTTTAATATACACAGTAACAAGAGTCAGTTTCGTAAAAATTAAACTTTATTTTTTAAAAACTGAAGTTAACTTTGCTCTGGAGCCTCATCAATGCAGATGATGGAAATTTTGATTTGCCAGCTCAAGCTAACTTTACTTCTACATTTTCTTTCTGCCAGGAGATAATCTAAATTGCCAAGGAGTAGGAGAGATGTTTTAAAGGTGAGGCATCCACCTTTGATCACTGCTAAGCTGGTTGGTTACTGCAGCTGACTCCCATGCACATACAGTAGTCTTTCTTCTTTGGTAATACCTGATAATTGCTTGTAGGTCAAGTTTGGGCAGCTGACTTACCCATGTAACTTGTCTCTTATTGCTCATACTCTGAAGCCTGGCTTCCTCCCTCAGCTTCTTCTGAGAAGCTGCCCCATCACACACCATACCAGACACTTAGTTCTTTGCTCCCTCTAGCTCTCATGATGACTCACAGACACTTCTTAGCTATTCCCCGTGCTCTGTGGTGCCAAAGGAACTCAGCTTTGGAAATCAGAGCTCCCCTCTCCTCCCCCTTCCTCTTTCTTTCTCCTTCCAGATCTACCTGATGCTGCTACAGTCTGTCTCATCCTTCTCATTTTTAATATAAGGCTCTTCCAGTGGCTTTCTCCATGTCAGTCCCAGAAAGAAGGAGAGAGTTAACTGCTATGAGTGTTCATTGATCCTGTGGTCCAATAAGCTCTT
The DNA here is from genome assembly GCA_036589455.1 of Ateles fusciceps. Taxonomy (NCBI): domain Eukaryota; kingdom Metazoa; phylum Chordata; class Mammalia; order Primates; family Atelidae; genus Ateles; species Ateles fusciceps. Next base: position 910,045 of record JAZHEH010002924.1, on the reverse strand, counting down.
ACTCTCCTCTCCTAGTTCACTCTTGGCCTACTAACTTCACCCCATCCCAGGAAGAAGTCTTAACTCTCTTCTACTCTTCTGTTTCCCACTACCCTACCATTCCGGGATTTTGGAGCATAAACCCTAAATATACTCAATCTTTACTTTGTAAACATTAAATGTAGCATATTCTGGCTCAAAATTTTAGTTCTGGAATAAGCAATTTTGCTTCCAAACTAATTTTCTACTACAGACTTTGTAGCATAGAGTTTAAACTCATTTTTAAATGTTAAAGCTGAACAATCTTATTTGATACCACAAATCACAAACATTGCTTAGTCTTTGCCCATAAATATGCAGCATAGCTTTCACAGTGGAGAAAAGGAAATTGTTTATTTCTGATCTCTTTGTCCACATTCCAGGGCTACTGCTTTCTTGGGAGGACCCCACCATGTATCAGGGTTTCAGAGATGCAGGTAGTGAGTAAGCCTGGCTCTACCCACCCTAAACTTCACATCAGTCCTGTGACGCTCCTGCATGATCACCCTTTCAATAATTGCACTTACTACAGGCTTGGGTCTCTCCATCTAAACCTGTGATTTGCTTAGGCCACCTGTCTGTGATAGATACTGCTATTGTTTATTATGATACTATGAACAGCCTCCTAGACAATTCCTCCCACAAATCTACCCCTCTTAGAACTTTGAGTAGGACCACCTATCCTCCACACTATATCCAGAATGGATCTCGGCAAAGCTGACTACACACACATTATCCATGTAGAATTGAGTCATGATAAAATTCTTTCATTGAAAAAGGAAAAGGAACTTTAACATTTTAGCATTCTTTGATTCTTTCGGCCATTTAAACAAGGGCTTATCAAGTTTTAATGGGCATGTGAACTATGTGGGATCTTGTTAAAATGCAGATCTCTACTCAGTAAGTCTGGGATGGGGCCAAATATTCAAACAAGTTCCCAAATAATATCAATGCTACTCCGTGGACCAAAGGCTCTATAAACTACACATTATTTATTTCAATTTTCTTTGAATATGCCTCACATATTATTCTATTATCATTTTCTAACAAGTCCCTCTAATTACCCAGCTATTATATTTTTGAGGTAATCCAAAATAAATGGTATTTTTCTTTTATATAAAAATTGCTTAGACATGTATATTTTTAATAAAGTTTCTATTTGTTTCTAGCCAATTGTTCCCACATTGTGATTATAAATAATTGTCCATTTAATTCCATAATATAACACACTTCATACAATGTGTTAAAGAAAATGTTTTAAAGCCCTTTCTTCAGCAAAGCCATTTTCTTATGCATACAATGCAATTTAAATGTATGAAAGCAATCCAACGAAAAAACCACCTTTATTGTAGGTGAAAAGTCACATCAGTGTGAGCATTTGAGTCAACTCTGCGTCATTTACTTTTGTCCCATACATAGGCAGCACTTTTTTGCATCAGTCAGTGCAACCCTGCCTGTTCTCTGGTCTAAGGTAAGAAAGTCTGAGGCTCTGTCAGCCTCATCTCCACAAGAGGCTGGGATGGTTGCTGCTGCTTGCTGACTCCCCATCTGCCTGCTCTGACCTTAGGTGTGTGTGACCTCCTCAGTCATTGACTCTGTACTTGGATCTTCCTGTCTTTCTGCCCCACCACCTGGAAACTACATTCCTCATCCTATCTGCCCACCTCTTTCAGCCCCTCACCCTGTCCTGCACCTATTCAGAGTGGAAGCAGGTAAGTTAGGGTTGGGGGAGAGATGATTGAGAAGCAAAGGGTCTTAAAGAGAAATGACCAAATATCCAGTAAGTGCCAAGTCCTGCGCTTTGTGTGACTCTACAGAAAGTGGCCACATCACTACACAAAACAAACTGAGAATCTGCCTGTTAAATTCATTTTTCATTTCAAAGGAAATTATGGAAAAATGAAACCCATTGTGCCTTTTCTCTTTCAAGTGACATCTCCCAAGCATGATTTGCTGCTTGGCTGTCAGTGAAAAATGCCAAGCACAGATCTAGTGTGTGCACTTTAAAGGTGTAAGACCTTTTACTGGGATGGAACAACACCACCACAAAGCAAAACCCATCTTTTCTGCCACTGTCAGCAGGCAAGAGCTGCCAAACAGGAAAGGTTTGCATAATAAAGCGCCCAAATGTTAATCCATTTTTATAACTATGCTTGACCCCAAACTTCTTACGGGCTTCTGAAATATTGAGATAACTCTTTGCTTGCTTGCTTGCTCTACCTTCCTTACAAAATGAAGGAAGCCTAGAAAAAGAGAATTAGCTGATGTCACAGTAAGAGTGACACTCTTGTTTAGGACAGGAAAATAGTGGTGCAGGATGGAAGGGCCAGGAGTCTGGTCAAAGGGGTCTGGTCACCCTGTTACGTGAACTTGGGGGAAGTCTCAGGGGTCTCTGGCTCATTACTTATGAAATTAAGGTAACTCAAAGGCTCCTTCCAATATGGCAATAAGGTCTGAAAATTTGTTTGTTTGTTTTTAATTGACAAAGACCACAATAGCATATATTAATAAATGCATGCAGAAATAGATATTTCTCAGAAATTTCTCTCTAATTATGATCAAATCAAACATGAATACTTGTTTAGCATTGCTTACCTGGGAATGAGGAAAATTTTTATTTCTTGGTTTCCTGAAGGTCTTGCTAAACTTCTGCCTTAGTAGAAAGGATTCATGTATAATAGAGCGCCTAATTCATAAATAGATTTCAAAAAATATTTGAGGGATTACGAATTACAAAACTTAAAACCACTTTTATTGCATCACTGCAATGTACAGAAAGACTATAAATTCTTGAAAGAAAAAAAAAACAAAAGATACAGATTTCTTAATACATCCTACATATGTTAGTAGGCAGTTTTTAGTTTTTAACTGGCAGTAAATTCTAAGCCGAGGCCAATGAACTCTTGGAGATGTGGGCGGCATGGAGAATATCAGAACCACTGTTAGGTGCTGAGAGATAGAATCTTTTAATATACCTTTCTCTGAAAACTCTGAAATATATACCCTGTTCCCCGGTGATGATACTGACAATGCTAAGCAACATTTCCTAGGAAAGTCATTTAAGCATACAGGAGGAGTGGAGGCAGGAAAACGCATAAGAAAGGGGAAGACCTCAGCATACATTTATTAAAAAACAAGACAATGTATCCATCTGACTCATGCACAAGTGTTCTTAGAGGTTGCAAATAAGAGAAAAGAACAACAGAGAGAAATGCCAAAGATTTGTATTTTTCAAATTGTCTCTGTCAGGGTTCCACAGAATATTCTTCTTAATATCGCAGATTACATTCGGTCATATGCAAGGAAGTTGTCAAGCCATGAAGTGAGTCCAACTCTAATCTCATTTAACCAGGGAGGACACAGGACTTAGAGAGGCTGGAGAACCCCCGATGGTCCTGAGTTGGGAAGTAGTGGAGCAAGTCCTCAGCCTCTGATGGCCTGGAGAAATCTGTGTGTTTGACACCACTGAGGCCCAGAGAGCTTCTTTAGCTTGAAAATTGGCAAGGTGTATGCACATTGGATTAAAACTCTGGTGTGTTTGCTTCTGTAATATGTGAAGTGCCCCTTGGGTGGAATGAAATAGAGACACAGAGGAAATAACATAGAGGAATGGTAGAAAGCAAAAAGTGGGAAAAGAGCAGAATCTAAAATTAAAATCTAAACTATCAGGAAAGGAACGGAAGATTAAGCATGGGCTTGCTCAACAAATCTCACATATTAAGTCCCCAAGGAACCTGTTGAAATGTGAAAGAACTCGTTTTTGTTAAATCAGGGGAAGATCTATGTTAGAAATTCAGTGGGCACTAAACTCCCACCTTTGGGAGGGAGAGGCAAAGGAAAGTACATTTAATTTCTGGAATGATTTACACAAATTTAGTCACATTGACCACTCCTTGGGTTGATAATGGAAGATATATCCTTGAAGGTTCTGTCCCTAATCAGTTTATGTTGATATCTGGGAGGATAAAGTCACAAAAGCCAATTGCATAACTTTATAAACAAGTTCTGGTCTAGACAGAACAAGGGAATGAATCTGGAAGGCTTTGTCTTGTGTTATTAAATTTTCTAACGATGTTGACAAGTTTCTCTTATGTTGCTGAACTAAATCTGTAAAACATGCAAAACAGACCAGCTAGGAAACATCCTTCCCTGGTAAATTCAATCGTGGGGACATCTTCAAGCCCTTGTAGGTTAAAAATTAATGTTGAAGTCCTCTTACCCCATTCCCTGGGGCCCCTGGGGAATCATGTCCCACACTAGAGGTCCCTCTCAAGCAGAGATGAGTTTTGTAGAGGGTTGTTTTGCTGGAGATGAATCAAGATCACTTGTGCACCTTAATGATTCTGGGGCAGGGGACAGAAAAGGGAGGGTTTATATTTTCTTAGAAGACAGACCAGTGTAAGGCCATTCGTTTCAGGACCCAACTGTGTTCAGGATACAGTGTTCAAGCCTGGACACAATATTTTGAAAGATAAACTGAGAGATTAAAGGTACTTCAAAATTCAGTAGTAGAAACTGAAAGGATGAGGAGCTTCTTTAATTCAAGGATGGAGAGAAGTGGAAGCAAAGTAGTTAAAACCAATATAAGCTGAATTCTGCCACGTACCCTCTCTGAAACCTTCCTAAACATACACCTGAGCCTTATTTAGGTCATTTTTTAAAGCTTCTGTGTGGTAAACATTATGGAACATCCTGATATTTAAAGCACTGACCTAGCTGCTCCCTTAGAAACTGGCTATTTTGGGATTAGGAAGGGACAACATGCAAGTTAATTCCACTTACAACATACAAAGCAAAGAACATCTATAAAATAAATAATTGGGGCCTGGTAGCCTCTAAGGTTTCATCTGATGGTAAAAGCTATTAACAAAATATTGATAGTTTTCCAAACAAAAATCCTTGATAAGAACTAGGGGGAGGAGGAATACAATCTGTGACTTATACCTAAATTTAACTAGATGGGAGTAAACTATAAAATAATTCGTAAACCCTTCTGCCAACATCATAATATATTAGCTTAGGCACTGTGATGCCTCTGATGATTTTCTGAGTTTTCATGATTCTCCATCTGTGACAGACTATACTAGAAATTTATCGAAACATCACCTACGTCAAGCATGGAGTCAGTTGTGAGACGTCAGTGCCTATTCAACATATCCAAACTCCATGCCAGACTTCTGGCAAGTGACTCTCAGGCTGTTTCCTTCCAGATGTCTCAGAATATAGCTATGTTTGTTTATGCAAATTAAAGATGCCTCCTCCTTTGGCAAAGACATCTTTTAACCCATATATTCTATTTGTGTGTACAAGAAACATATATATTCTTTTCAATAAGACCAGGCGTTCTTTTTTTTCAAAATAAAATATAAAAAGATACAAGATGAATATGTGTTATAAATGGATAGCTCTTTTATAATTTGCTTTACATTGACAGAATGGTATATATTTAAGGTTTACCATTTGGCGTTCAGTTCTGTTTATGCATTGTGAAGTGATCACCACAATCTAATTAACATATCTATCATCACACATAATTACTATGTGTGTGTATGTGTGTGGGTGGGTGGGTAGGGCAGAACTTCCCCTATTAGCAAATTTCAAATACACAGTACAGTATTTTTAAATATTGTCTCTATGCTATACGCCTGCAGAACATATTCATCTTATATAACTGAAACTTTGTACCCTGTGATGAACATCTCCCTATTTCCCCCCACCACTTAGCCCCTGGTAACCATCATTTTATTCTCTGCTTCTATGAGTTTGACTATTTTAGATTCTTTCTATAAGCAAAGTCATGCAGTATTTGTCTTTCTGCACCCAGGTTATTTCACTTAGAATAATGTCCTTCAGGATCATCCATGTTGTTGCAAAAGACAGGATTTCCTTTTTTAAACTTGAATAATATTCCATCATATGTTTATAACACATTTAAAAATTCATCCATCTGTTGATGTGCTGACTTTGGCAGCATATATCATTCTTTTTATAATGTATCAATTGACTGATGTTGAATATATAGAAATCTCATAAGTCTAAATGATAATTTGAAAGCCAGAACATGATTTAGCAATTAGTTGAGCCTCTGTGCAAATATACTAGGAATTAGCAAATAGGCGTTGTAGTTGTTCTGATGATGGTATTACTTGGGACCAAGAAGTGCCTATATCCTATTACATCAATCACAATTTCTCCTGTTGATTTCCTAAGGCAGCAGCTAAACATATGAAAGACAGCAGAAGAAAGAGAATCAAAATACCATCCCAAGTACTGGTCTCTTAGGAAGAAGCCTAATTTGGAATGCAAAGTTTAAATTTTAAAACTAAGGTGGATCCTCCTTTCCCTTGTCCCTCCCTCCTTCTTTCTTTCCTTTTTAGACAGGGTCACACTGTGTTATCCAGGCTGTAGTACAACATGGATCTTTCTTATCTCACTCCATTTGTCATACCTCTAAGATTAGGCTAATGAATTTGAGACTAGCATACACTCAGGTAGACCAGCCAAGAAGACTCCCATTTGTTCTACCAACTGCTAAGTGTCCAAACTTTGTTTCCCACTTTCATAGTTAGAGATCCCCTATTTCTGTGTTCAGATCATGGCCACCATTATAAAACCATATTTTGTACCCACTCCTTTCCATCTATATGTAACTATGTACTAAGGTGATATAAGTAGACAAACTTTGTACAGTTTCTGAAGCTCCACGGAGGAGACAACTGAATGTGCTAATTGCTCGCTATTCTCTCTCTTCTGCCTCAATTATGCTAAATGAAATGAAGGTATGATTGCAGAGTTCAAGCTACCACCTTGGACAAAGAGGTCACACCTAGAAATGTGGAACAGCCAACTGGAAGAGCTTAAATTCCTGAGTACAATGTGGAACAGAGTCACCATTACAAGCCATGGACCGCATACTTCTTGAATTAGGTGTGAGAAAAAAGTAAACATATGTATTTTTATAACTCACTCATAGAGTTTTTATTACTCACTTATATCATTGACCTATTCCTAACTGACATATTACCCAAACCTATCTGATCAAAGCAATAGCAAAAAAGTGTCAGAAACCCAAGGAGTGCCCTAACTCAGAAGACCAATATTTCCTTTTGATATGAAAGAACAAAGGAGAAATAATTAAGTCTTTGCTTATTAAAGCAGTGTGACCCTCTCTTACAGTAATTATGGCTCAATCTTATAGAAACTCCCTCTCTGCTGGAATATTGGTCATCCCCTGGCATAAGGGCTTGCTGAAATGTATTTCCCCTGAAGCAATGCTTACAGTTTGAGTTTGGTTCAGTGTTCAGTAAGCTACTTCCCCATTTTTCTTAAGATCCCCTGTCTGTATATGGTGAATGGGACTTACATCTGCTTCACTGTCTGTAGGGAATTCCAGAAGAAGTGACAGATGGTAATTTCTATATGTAATCTTTAATGTTAAAGCATATTGGCTAAAGACTCTGGGGAAGGATCAGTGATGTTCTTCATGATACATGCTGACAAAATTTGTCTTTCGAGCATGAGGACTGCTACAATGAGTTAAGCCAAGGTTAATATATCCTAAAATTTTACTTCCAATTTCCACCCATACTTGTGAAAGAAGCTCTCCAGGTCTTTTCTGAGATAATCCTGTAGGTAGAGTAATAGTTCCCTGTTAGGATGCTTTCAGGACATTTTATTTATGAACATTTTCCATGAAGTGAATGTCATTATTGTTGCTCTAAATTTGCTTAGCCTATTTCTTTCTCCTTCCCTAGCTTCTACCCTTCCTTCCTTCCATACTTTTTATTCATTTTTCATTTTTACTTTTCATATCTTTCTTTCTATATTCCTCCTTCAATTACTTCCTTCTTTCATCTTTCTTCATTTTTTCTTCATTTTATCTTTTATCTCTTCCTTTTTACTTCACTCCTTCCTTCCTTTCACTTTCCCTTTTCTTTTCTTCTCTTCTACTTTTCCTTATTATTTTCTACCTTCCTTCTCCTCTTTCCTATCTTATTTTTCCTATTTATTTCATCACTCCCTCCCTCCATCCCTCCCTTCCACTTTCCCTCCCTTCCTTCTTTTTAATATCCTATCTTGTTTTTTATCCTAAGATTTCTTCTTTCATTCTTCCTTTTCTTTATTCCTTTTTTAGCATACTTTCAGTACTTTTGTTTTTACATTTTTCCTTCACATGTTCTCTTTTTATCCCCCTCTTTGTTTTTTTTTACTTTTTGCCTTTAAGCCACTTTTTTCCTTCTCTCGTTACTTTCTACTTTTATTCTTGTCTCTTTTTGTTTACTTCATAAACGATTTAGTAAGCATGTGTTGGCACTCTTTGGGTGATAAATATTATATAAAACACAACTGCTTCTTTAAGAAGACTCTAACATACAAACACTTTAATCTCATGCAATAATGTTTATACTAATGTATGTATAAAATGTTATAGTACAAAAATCAGGAAAAACTTATGACTAGTTGGAATGGAGCTAAGTGACGCCATAGCTTTGATGCATACATCTTCAAGTATGAGTTTTCAACATGAGTGTTTGTCAGATGGCAAATGAAATGGAATCACAAAGGCAAGCAGTTATGCTAAAGCAAGATGTATTTGGGGAACTCTAAAAATTTTAGTATGAAAGGAATGCAAATAGTAAAACAAAAAAGGCAAATTGAGATCAGGTGTGAAGGGCCTTGTATACTACAATAAGGAATCTAAACTTTATTCTGTTGGGATTTAACAGAATAGGAGTGATTAAAACAAATGCATATATTTACAGTGTTGTTTTGGAAGCCATGCAGAGGTTAAAGTTAAGAGACTAGAACAAGGGTACCATTAGGAGACCACAGCAATAACAAAGAGTAGAGATGCCCTCAGATAAGGATCAGCAAAAAGATTTTTTTTTTCTGTAAATGGTCAGATAATATTTTGTCTGCCTTTACTCAGTTCTACTTTTGTAGCCCCAAAGAGCCACATACAACTGTATATAGGAATGACTGTATACAGTCATTTACACACACATACACAATACAAAGTACATACATTTATACATATATAACTAAATTTTAGTAAAACTGGATTTATGATCACTGAAATTAAAATATGAAATCATTTCCATGTTTTACGAAATATTATTTGCAGTATTTTTCTATCACTTAAAATGTAAAAAAAACGGTTTTAGCTCATGGATGGTACAAAAACAGTTCGCAGGTCCATTTGTCCTGGAAGCTGAAATTTGTTAACTCCTGGTCAAAAACATTTCCACCCAACTATCAGGTGTAGGAATAAAGAGGGTGCAAGAATTTCTAGGTTAATTTTGTACGTTAGACTTGGCAGGTTTTAGTAACTATTTGGATGAAGTTTTTGAGAAAAGCGTGTCTAAGATGCTTTTAAATTCCACCTTCAGTAACTAGTAGTTGGTACAGGTTAAGCATCCTAAATGCAACAAATCTGGAATCCATAATGCTCCAAACTTCAAAACTTTCTGAGTTTTGACATGATGTTCAAAAGAAATCTTCAATGAATCATTTTGGATTTTGATTTTTCAGATTTGGGATAATCAACTGGTAAGGGTATATAATGCAAATATTACAACATTTTTTAAAAAGTTTAAAATCGAAAACATTTCTGGTCCCAAACATTTCTAGTGAGGGATAATCAATGTGCAATCGTACATAAGATACTGGTAATGGAGATGAATGCCAACTTATATAACATGAAGAGAACAAACTGAGATTTAGCTATGTGTATCTTTATTTTTACAGTCTTAGGTATTTATTTTTATGTTTTATTTTTTCAATTATTTTAAAATTATATTTTGTTTTTATTTTACTGACAAAATAAGCTGCACATATTAAGAACTCACAATCCAGTAGGTTTTGACGTGTACATATACCCATGACACCATTACTACAATCAAGATAATGAACATATCCATATATCAAAAAGTTTTCTCTTGCCTGTTTCTTAATCCTCCCTCCTACCACTCACTACTCCCGCTCCTATCCAATTACACAGGCAACCACTGATACATTTTGCACCTTCTAGAATTTTATATAAATGAAATAATCAAATATGTATGTCTATTTTCCTTTGCTACATAGAATTATTTTGAGATCCATTCTTGTTATTGTGTCTATAAATAGTTGATTACTTTTTGTTAGTGAGTAGTATTCTACTGAATGTGCATGGCACAAATTGCTTACTTATTCAGCTGCCGACGGGCATTTGAGTTACTTCAAATTGTGGCTACTGAAAAAATATGGCAGTGGGCTGAGTGTGATAGCTCACAAATGTAGTCTCAGTGCTTTGGGAGGCCGAGGCAGGAGGATTGCTTGAGACAGGAAGTTGGAGGCTCGCCTGGGCGGAAAAGCAAGACCCTGTTTCTACAAAAAATAAAGCAATTACCTGAGTGTGGTGGCGTGCACTTGAAGTTCTAGCTACTAGATACTCGTGAGACGCTGAGGTGGGAGAATCACTTGAGCCTTAGGAGTTCAAGTGTGCAGTGAGCTAGGACTATGCCACTGTACTCCACGCTGAGCCACAGACCAAGAGCCTATCTGTAAAAATGTATGTGTAGGGTGTGTGTGTGTGTGTGGACAGAAGTAATTGTGTGGACTTATGCTTTCTTTTCATTTAGGAACAGAAAAATTTTATACCATTTAACATCCCTGCCAGTAGTATATGAAAATTCCAGTACTTATATGACAATACTTGGTACTGTCTTTGTTTCTGCCTTTTTGTTTTGTTTTTTAGTTTTGTACATTCTAGTGGGTATTTAATGTTATCTAATTATGGTTGTAATTCACACTCCCCTAGCTATGACAATTTTGAGTTTTCTGTGTCTCATCCAAATAGAAGGATCCAGTAGTTAATTGGGAATTAAGGTTAAGTTCAAGGGAAAAGTTGCATCTGGAGATAGAGACTTTCTGCCAATTAACAGACAATCAAATTTAATTCTGGATTTTGAAAATTTGATGAAAATGGCTAACATTCAATATCCAAGCTTGTCTGATATTTATGAATTTTTGATATTGTAAAATGATTTTTCTCCTTTAGAAAATATCACTACTGACTGGTCTCATGCCTGTAATTCCAGCACTTTGGGAGGCCAAGGCGGGTGGATCACCTCAGGTCAGGAGTTCGAGACCAGCCTGGCCAACATGGTGAAACCCCATCTCTACTAAAATACAAAAATTAGCCAGTCATGGTGGTGTGTATCTGTAATCCCAGCTACTTGGGAGCCTGAGGCAGAAGAATCACTGAAACCCAGGAGGCGAAAGTTGCAGTGAGCCAAGATTGTGCCATTGCACACCAGCCTGGGCAACAGAGTGAGACTCTATCTAAAAAAAAAAAAAAAAAAAAAAGAAAAGAAAAGAAATGTCACTAAATGTCACTAATATCACTACTTAGTAAACATTTTTGCCTATTTCATTTCATTATTTCCTTTTTATCCTTTGGGACAGAGGCTATGATCATTGATTTGAGAGATATCAATTTTATTTGAGACTTGGAATATTTAATATTAAATAGTAAGAGTCAGTGGGAAAGCTATTGTTTTCTTAATTGTATTTAGATGTTCAGTACAAAAATTATTGACCTATCTTTAGGAGGAAAGCACCAAGGAGATATTATGTTGTATTAAACATCTTTTCATCATATGAACGCATCATTTAAGATGCTGGAACACAAGAATAGCCAAAAGTAAGTAGATTAGTTTTTCTTTGGTCTTGATGCACAAATGGCTAGAAAAGAACAAATGTTTCTTTTCTAGAAATGGTGTCTCATTGTCAATTGTCTTTGTCATATGTATTTGGAAAAGTGAAAAAAGTTAAATGAGTGAAAGTTAAACAAAATTAGATTATTAGTGGGTGTCTGTTAGCAGAGAGAATCAAAAACTACCATTAAAACTTGAGATCATACTATTGGTTCGATCTAGGCATTCAGTGCTATATTCCCAGAATTTTGTGTACGTTCTTTACTTTGTTCTCTTAATTCACAGTTGAATTAAGAGAACAAAGCAACTATGTGTTAAACAGTTGAACACATAGTTGCTGGCATTAGCCCAGCAAGTGATAGATTGGGTCTAAAATAACCTTTTAAAATCCTTAATGATTTTCATTCCTGTCTGGATGTATTAAGTTTGGGATTTATTATTACAGTGTAAAGGCATGACAATATCCAACTACTTTCAAGAACCTAGTATCAGAGATATTAAGTACTAACATAAAATTTCAAGACAAAATACAAACTTTTGAAAATATAGAAAAGAGCTAGCTTAATGGCTTGTAAACTTCTCACAGCTGTCAAGGTTTTAACTGTGTCTTGGATTGGAGACTGAATGAAGCTCATTTTTACTGTCTTTAAATTGTAAAAGAATTTCCACTTTATAGAAAATTTGCAAGTATAGTACAAAAACTTATTTTGTATTTTTAATTTAAGAAGAAAAAGTGTACACATTGACAAGGTGCATAGGGATGTTTCCATACATATAATATGTGATGAGCAGATCGGGGCAATTAGTATATCCATCATCACAAACATTTATCAATTATTTGTGTTGGGAGCATTCAATATTCTCATTCCAGATTTTGCAACTATACAATATATTATTAATTTCTTAAAGGATACAAAATTATAGCTGGCTGGACAAATAAGTTCTAGTGCTCTATACCAGAGGTCCCCAAGCTTTTTGGCACCAGGGGCCAGTTTCATGGAAGACAATTTTTCCACGGACTGTGGGGGGTGGGAGTGGGATGGTTTGGAGATGATTCAAGCACATTACATTTATTATGCACTTTGTTACTGTTATTATTACATTGTAATATATAATTAAATAATTATACAACTCATAATAATGTAGAAACAGTAGGAGCCCTGAGCTTGTTTTTCTGCAACTAGCTGTTCCCATATGTGGGTGATGGGAGACAGTGAGGAATCATCAGACATTAGATTCTCATAAGGAGAGTGCAACCTAGAGCCATTGCATGCATGGTTCATGTAGGGTTTGCTCTCCTATGAGAATCTAATATCGCAGCTGACAGCGATAAGGAACACCTGTTTATATTGATGAGGCTTCCTTCACTTGCTGGTTGCTCACCTCCTGCTGTGCGGCTGGGTTCCTAACTGGCCATGGACCTGTACCTAGCCTGTGGCTTGGGGTTTGGGAAATAGCTGTATTATACCACTGCAGGATGACTAAAATACTATAATTAACAAAGAACGATTTACCTGAACTATTTCCAAATGAGTTGCCACACTTATGCTCCATCATCCCTGAATATGGAAGTACTTATTTCCTAAAACAAGGAAATTCTGCTACATAGAAAAACACAGCAATTAGGATGAGAATATTAGTATTTTTACAATGCTACTATCTCATACTGACTTCAGCTTTTATCACTTGTCCTAGTAATGTCCTTTATAGCAGAAGAATCCAGTTCAGAATCACATATTGTATTTATTTTTTATGTCTTTTTAGTCTACTTGTGTTTGAAATAATTCCTTACTCTTGCTAAGACTTTTGTTATCTGAACACTTCTGAAGTCTATGGAAGTTATTTTGTAAAATGTCCCCTATTAGGGTATATCTGGGGCTCTCATTATTAGATTCAGGGCATCATTGGCAGAAATATAACAGGAGTTGTTTTGTGTTTTCCCTGCATCCAATCAGGTAGTAACACAATTTCTACTTCCATCATTAATTGTGATTTTTACATTGTCCAATTGAAGTGTTTTCCCAGGTTCTCCACTAGGAAGATAATATTTTCCCTTTGCAAATTTAGTGGTACTTTTAGGAGACTTTATTTGAAGCATATTAACAGCCAATTTCACATAAAACTTTTTACTGATGATTTATATCATTGTAAACTCATAGATACCTATTTTATTTAAGCAGTTGCAACCCCTTACTATCAATTACTTAGATGCTCAAATTATTCCAGATATCCTAGTGGAAGTTCACTCAAGTTGGCTTCTCTATCTTTTTGAAATACCTCAATCATTCTTTCATCACATCTTTACTTTCTGGTAGATGTACCAGGTTTCTTCTGTACTTCGCCTGCCTTAGATCTGGAATCAGTCATTTCTACAAAAAGCCCTGGTTCCTCTACTTGAAGACTAGCAGTTAGATGCCAAGATATTGGTACTAGGTGTTCTCAACATGACTGCATTATCACTTTTATTATGCCCTCTCAGTGGACAGAGCTGGGGAATTCACATACACACACATAAACACACATTTACACAGAGAGACACATATACATACATATGTTTATATATGTATATATCGCTACACCTACATACAGTCATATATAAAACCATTATACATAAAACCATTATGTATATACATATAAAATTATATATATAAATATGTCCTTATATAAATAGGTATATCGATAATGCTAGATCTCTATCAAATTGTACTAGTACTCTCAAGTCTAATAATTAGGATCTATGCAAGTTTTCTCCATTTCTATAATTTTAACTACTTCCTCAACAATAAAAAACTTGGTTTCCATTAATCTTATATTTATTTATGTTGTATTTTATGTTGCATTTATTTAACCATACTTTGCCTTACCATGTCCCTATTCACCACTTAAAAGCCCTCCTCATTCACTCAGATTCCAACATGGCATGCTACGCTAGGTCCTGCATAGATGTCCTTCTCATACTGTGTGGACTCTGACACTCCATGACAGCTGCCACCCCCACATAGGGACCCTCTTCATGCTGCCCAGGATTCGATTCCATACAGCAGGAGTTTCTACTATTTGAATGCCAGTCTCACTCCATTTGGGCCCCCAAATCTCATGATGGGATGTCTTCACTGATGAGTAACCTTCTTGCCTTATCTGAGATGCAATGCCTCACATTCAGATTTCCTGCCATGTGCATGCCCTCCTCACATGATTAAGTCTCTGAAGCCCCATACTAGCCCCTCTTTCCAATGAATGCTCACCTTGGTAGTCCCACTTAATGGTTTAAGATTGAATAACTCAGAAAAGAAATGTATAGACGCGATAAAAAATAAGAGGAAGTGGATGAGGAAGAAAAAGAGCTGAATGAAGAAGACAATTCTTGGAGAAAGAAGTGCCAAGTCCCCAACCCTAGCCTGTAAATGTTAAGGATGAAGAATAGAGTATTAAGAATATATTGTACAGCAGAGTGAGGGGGAGTGCCCCTTCATGAATGGCAGACTGGAATGGAGTCCAGAGTCCATGCAAGGTGAGGAGAGCCACCCAGAGAGAGTCCCGCATAGGGGAATGTAAGGTTGACATGAACTGGCGGATGAGACACAGAAGGGATTTGGGCTTGGCCTGCAAGCTCCAGTGTTATGAGGAAGTGTTGAATGGCACTTCCCATGGCTCATATGGGGCCACATGACTGAGAGAACTGGTTTGCAGGTTCTGTGATATCCTATCAAATGGAGTTATGAAGAGGGACAATAAAAACTTCCTTAGAGAGAATCTAAATATACCAGGTTTCTAGATGCTTGAGAAAAGATAACTGACCACAAAGAAAACAGATACAATCGTGTCAGAGGCAGCTCAGAAGATAGATTCCCTAATAATGGGAAAAGCAAGAGGAAAAAACAAAAAGAAAATACTCTACAGGAAAATGCATCAGTTTCATCATCTTCCAGGCACCGAGAATATAAAGCTAGCTTATACCAGGACAATCAGGTAGCAATGTTTCTATGTTTCTTGTATCTATTCCTTCCCCTGTTTCCAACCCTCCGGAATAGAGGAGTGAGGAATACTTTCCAGAGAGTTATGAGAAGATGAAAAAGAATGAGGGAAAAGCCCAACCCAGTCTCTTCTGATGACAGGCTGGTCCCTGGCAGTAGCCCAAACTAGAGGAGGATGTTCACTAATGTGCTGAATTCTGGATGAGGCTGGACCTTTTGAAACTATAAGTGAGGCTGTATTTGCATTGGAAGGTGACAGTAGGACTCTATTACTCAAGAGTTACCAGAAACTTCATGGGACTTGTAAGAGCCTTTATCCAAGGACAAAATAAAAACTATGCCGAAAGAGAGAGAGAGAGAGAGAGAGAGAGAGAGAGAGAGAGAGAGAGAGAGAGGGAGAGAGAGAGAAAGGAATGGTGAATTGTAACTTCTTTGAAAGCATCTTGCTGTTTAGTGAAGCTGCTCACACTCACATCAGTTCTAAAGTCATGGGGTCTGGATTCAAATTCTGTCTCTGCTGCTTACAGCTCTCTGACCCTGAGCAAGTCACTAACCTTCCCAGGCAATAGTCCCCCTCATTTGGATATGGATAAGATTTAAAGTAAGTATTAAAATAAGTAATCCATGTAAAGAGTTTACTACAGTGCCTGTCAGCAAGTTATCACTCAATAATATTAGTACTCATGTTCATTAGTATATGTTGCCATTTGCAACTAATTCTATAAAAATGTAACAAACTCAGTAATAAGTGATTTCTAACATTTATCTATAAACAACACTGACAGCTTTTAAAAATAGATCATGTACCACTGGATTGCTAAAAATATTTATTCGTGACTTGATGTAAGACTCTAACAAACACTATACAATTATTGCAGAGTGTCATTAGCCAAAAGACAAGTGTGTGTTGGTTGTAAAAGGAGCTTGATATACAGAAGGTAAAAAAACAAAAAGGTTTTTAGGCATATATTTACAATAACATTTTACTCACCTATATTGAAATCTTATATATTATGAATAACTTTGAGCATATTGATGAAAACAATTACTTTAATATTTCTCTGTTGTTCAAAATGTGTGGACTGGAGAGAAAGATTCTTCAAATTTAAGGTCACACTGTCTTGAAATTAATCTCTACCAAGGTAGAAAGCAGGTAATACATTCTACTCTGAAAGAAGGATATTTTTCATAAAGTTAGGATAATTGTATAAAATTCTTCCTTGTATTATTTCTTTTATATATTATCTTTATTTGGTATTTTCAAAAAGAAATTTTTAAAATGAAGATTCTTGGCATTATTTATTGCAGTGATGTATAGTTTGAGGTTTTGACTTTAATAATTTTGAATGTGCTATGCTTCTCTGGCCTGGAGAAATTACTTGACGGGATAAATAAACGGATATGTAGAGTCAGATGAACTTGGATTTCAAGTCTTCTCTGACACTCACCAGCTCCTTGACCTTAAAAACTCACTTAAATTT
Source organism: Ateles fusciceps (assembly GCA_036589455.1). NCBI lineage: Eukaryota > Metazoa > Chordata > Mammalia > Primates > Atelidae > Ateles > Ateles fusciceps. The sequence goes on along the minus strand of JAZHEH010002924.1, from coordinate 892,873 downwards.
CACAGCTTTGTCTTTGAACCAATTCTAATCTGCGCAGAATAAATTTATGGAGCTTTACTAAACACTTTCGAAGTCATCACTCCACCCTTCTTGATGATTATTGGGCTTAACCTTGAATTCCAGTTCTACTTTTTCCTTATGCTCATCTTTATTTTTCAATTCCTTTATTTTAGAGTTATCTCCATTCATTCATATATCTATTCACTCATCCTTACATCTAACCATCCACCCCATTTTTCAAACATTTAGTGACATTGCGTGCTAGACATTGCTAATTCCAGGGATGTTGAAAAGGGAGTCAGCCTGGTAAGAAAGATCACATAAAGGTTGTTTGCACAGGTCACAGAAAAGAGGCACTGAGTCAGTTTGGCTGAAGCTCTGAGAAGCTTCTTGGACAGTGAATGGAGATGGGCAGGGCAGGAGTGGGAGATGAGCAGAGATGTGGCAGGGAGAGAAAATAGTGTAAGAAAGGAAAAAGATAAAGTCTTCAACCCAAGTGGCAAATAGTTCACTACACCTTGGACCCTGGCTTGTGTCCAGATGACTCACCTGAAATGTTGGTCCTCTTTAGGTCTTGGGCCCTTCCTTTTCTAATAGAGCTTCCTAGTGATAGACATTGAGGGAAATCCACCAGATTGCCTACCATGCTGCCCCTATGACCTCTTTGAATGTGCCTTGTGCTCTATCGGACCTTGCAGATGGGGGAAAATAGCACATCCTATTCTGGAAGCATCTCTTTAACCTCAAGGGGACAAATTATCTCAGATCCTGATATTTTCTTGTTTACTTCATAAGGTCAGATGTATTATCTGGCATGATCCAAAGTCTGGCAGTAGTATTTGTTATCATATTTTATAAAACTCAAAACTATGCTTCAGATATCAAGTTCTGGAGATTGCTAGTGTTACTTTATTGATCATAATAATTTACATGGACTGGGTAATCTCTTTGCAGAGACCCATGGTACAAGAGAGAAGACTGGAGGAAAATGTAATTGCTATTCAAGTAAATGCCAAGTGAAGTTAAAAGGGAAGTAAAAATATCTGATTAGAGGCAGGGAGAAATAGGAGGAAGCTAAAAAGTGCACATCCTTGCGTCTTATCCCTCTGGTCAAACTTATATCAACTGTCTCTAGTATAATTTCCTTCTCTTTGTAAACTCCTGGAGGTCCAAATGATACTTGGCTCATCGTTACCATATCCTTAGCACCTAGCACTAAAATAAAAATATCTGTGGATTTTTCTGATACCTAACATCCATCAGCATAACCTAGGTTAAAATATATCCTTTCATGGCAATCCTGTTATGTACATTGCAGTTTACAATGTCTTTCCTTCTCTCTGTAGTAGTAGCAACTTGTATCTTCAGAACTTCTACATAAACATTGTTGCTTCTCAAATGCCTTTCCTTACCAACACTTTTTAGCTTTGACAATCTCTATCTTATGTCCTCAGTACTTATTACAATAGCAGTAAGTACATATTATGTTTATATTATATTTTACAATACAAAATTAACAAACTAAAGTTTATAAACCATTATCCTGTCAGATAACATACATCAATCTTATGTTTTTGCCTAGGAGGTTAATACCATGTGTGCTTTAAAATTGAGGAAACTGAGGCTTAGAGGAAACAGTAGTTTTCTTAAGGGCTGCCAGCAAGTTCAAATTAGACTATGAATTAGACATTTGCTTCTAGAACACAAAATCTGAGCTCCCAGTACTCTGTAAAATATGTCTCAAATTTCTGTATTTGTACTGACTTAAAAAAAATTGAAGGAAATGCCTTTCCCCCAATTCCTTCTGTGTAGCATGTAGCTTTACATATACTGTGTTGGGACATATGATGGCATGCTGAATCCATTAGCACCATAATAAAATTTATGTAACTAATGTACAGGTCGAAATCTATAGTAACAAATGGGGGAAAATAAAATCCAGTGCTTTTAGACATGTCTTTCCCCTACTCTTTTCTTATTTTTTGTTACAGAATACAGACAACAGCATACTTTCCTATCTGTGGAGACCACCGAGATGCTTACATAATTCAATCTAACCACAGTGTCTTCCAAGAGGAAAATAAATGCTTCAGCTGAGGCTTCACTGGTCTATATCGCATGCACAAGCATGAAGGATTTCTTTGCTGTCAAGCTTTCAGCTGGGGAGAAAAATCCCCCTGCTGAGAGCCCTGTTGCTCACTGCAACACTTAAGATATGATTTGGCACATGCACTCTTAGGCATCTCTGAGCTGGTAACTCTCCTTCCATGTGTGTAAATTTTATGCAGACACAAGAGATGAGATTCTTGACTATTGGTTGGTAACAGATGTGGCAAGTTTGGAGAGCTGACCACCTGTCAGTTCATTCAAAGATAAAATTATGGTCCTGCCACCAGTGGACCATGTGTTTGCAATTGTGTTTCCGGAAGAGGAAATACATCTCACAGAACCATGAGAAAAACAAATGAGGGAGAAGAAAAGATATTTTCTAGATATCCTTATTAAATTAATAAAATTATACTGTGTTGGTATTTCTTTTAAAGTTATAAAGCAGAGAGCCAACAAAGAAGGGGCTTACAAACTCATTGTAGCACCATAATTAAGAATTTGAAAGATACATGATTACAGAAGATAAGGTATGAAATGTGCCACATCATCAGTATAACTAGAAATACTACAGGAGTCCTAAGGGAAAGTGTCTCTAGGTGCCAGGGTTGGAAGAGGAATAGAAAGATCTAACGAAAGAGAGATAAGTGACAGATGAAATTTAAAGAAAGTTTGGGATTTTAAACGATGGTGAGAAAAGCAAATGTGTGCAGAATGAGCCAACTAGTAAAATTGAGTTAGAAGCAATATGCATTTAGACTAAATGCTTACAAGCCACATAAAGCCTATCACAGAGTGGAGTATGTTCTGCAGGCAACAAGGAATCATCAAATTTTGTGAAAAACAGTATGAGAAGTAAGAAGCTAGGCTTTGTGAAGGTCAGCATTGGAGTGGATCGTTTGAAAAGGAGCAGAAATTAAGTCAGGTGTATTTCTAGGAAATTATCAAATCATCCAGATACAAAACGATGAGTGCTTTGACATAGCTTACAGTACTGGAGAGGGGTAGAGGAATGCCAATGTCAATAAGAAAGCAGTGGTTCCAGATTCTACAGGGCATTTCCTTTACCTGACAGCATCTGTGGTTTGATGTAAGCCTGCTACTGTCAAAATCATAAAGTGGGAAAAGTTTATCTTCGGTTATCTTCCACTTTTCTTTCTGGTTTGTTCACTCAATAAATGTTCATTAAATGCCTATTTTATGTGCCAATCCCACTAGCAAACATTATCCTTATCTTATTTTTGGTGATGTAATGGTTTTCTTCAACAGGCTTTGGAAAATGTACTCATTTTCTTTCACCAAGTTCTTCACCAACACTGCCTCCTACCTGCTAGATAATAAATTAACTCAGAGGTTTTAATTTGAAAAAGAATTACTATTCCCAGGTAAAGTCCTTCCAATTCTATTTTGAATACATTCCATATGGCCCATACAAAGAGGTGATAAGGATAGATTCATTCCTGCATCCACTTGGCAAAGTAAGAGAGGAGGATGCTTCTGTTCTCTTTCTCTGTTTATTCATGGGCACGCACTACAGACAACGGCTTCTGATCACCCCTCTACAAATGCTCCAGAACAGCCATGTTACTGACAAGTTTTAACAGCTTTCACTGTCTCCCTGCTTCTTGATTTTGTGGGGGCTCCTTTGTACAGCTCTGTAACAATGCAAAATGTCCTAGCACTATGCAGTCCAGGTTACCACACAGTCCACACTGTTTGTGTGACTCAAAGATGAGATGGTACAATGTATCGTCACTCTATATTCTTCAAAGATTGTTCACGTTGATTCAAGTTTATTATGAAAATTCTAGGCAAGCAATAACTCAGAGAAAAGAAATTCGCTCTTACAAAAGAAAGACCCAGCTGAACTGATAGGAGAGCTATTCGAAGCACACAATACTGGGGACAGATTCAGGAACGGGAGAGATGACTGATAAGCCAAGGTCTCATTCTTGATGATGTCTACATGACATTCTGTGCCTCATGCTGCTGAAAGGACAGGAAAACTCCAGCCACTCCATCACAGACAGCAGCTTACTAAGGGTGCCTCTCTACTTCAGCATGTGCCTTACAGTGCCCTCTGGTAAGCAGAACTTGATCCATTTCCAAAGTAAAAGCCCTAAATAATCCTTTTGTTTTGCAGTGTTTTCATGGCACCAGATCTCCTATAGTATATCCTCTCTAAAATTCCCAGACTAGAGGAATGGATTTTTGAGTAGGGGGAGACCTCCAAGTAAACAAAGCAGAAAGCATGACTTCTGATGACTCATCTTCCAGAATGCTTGGGGTCAAGCTAAAGCTCTGTAAGGGGTGTTTATGGACAACTGGGGGAGGAGAACTCTTAGAATATTATAGCAGGAATAAATAATTCATAATGCAAAAGCTCAAATAAAATATAAATTATTATTTTTTAAATCCCGCTTTTGCTTCAGTTTTTAGTTCTGTGAACATATAGAATAGTGCTTGGAGAATAACAAAAGAAACCAAAAGCAAGAATGGACAAGGGAGAGAGACAGAGAGGAGAAGGACCAAGAAGTCTGTATAACAACTAATTTACAGGAAGAAATGTTGCTCTTGCATTAGTACACCGAGGTGTTCCCTTCTCTTCTGTGAAGAACCTTTCCAGAAAAGGTACTGACTAGGTGCTCTACCTCTGCCTAACCTACTTCAGCCGCAAATGAAGATTGTGTTTCAAAGATAGTCAACAGCTCAACTAAACACGTTTTGTTTCATTTTGCGTGCATTGAACATATCTGCATTTCTACTCCTCAATATATCACGGTCTTCATGCCACAGAAACATTGCATAAGAATTTTCCTCTGCCCCATAAATGCCAGATAAAATAGAGGACAACCTGCTAAATTTGTATTTGAGATAAACAATGAATTTTTAAAGTGTAACTATGTTTCACACAATATTCAAATTTGATTGGCCATCCTGTATTTTCAATTAAACGTTGTATTTTGAGATCATTTTAGAAATATCTGAACGTGTTTAAAATAACACAGTGACATCCCATCTGTCTTCTATTCAGTTTCCTCCAATGGTAATAATTTGCAAAACTATAGTACAGATCACAAGCAGGATAATGTCAATATAGTAAAGATAGAGAACATTCTCACCACCACAAGGATCCCTTAGGTTGTCCTTTTAAATTTATACCTGTTTTTCTCCCATCTACTCACTTCTAATTCCTGGCAAAAAATCAGCTGTTCCCCCACTTTTATAATTTTGTCATTTCAAGAATGTTATATAAATGGAATCAGATACCATGTAACTTTTTGTAATTGACTTTTTTATACAGTGTAATCCTCTGGATATTCATCCAGGTTGTTGTGTATATGAATAGCTCATTCCTTTCCATTTTGGAATGCTATTTTATAATATGGATGTATCATGGTTGTTTAACCATTCATCCCTGAAGGACCTCTGGGTTGTGTCCTGTTTGGACCATTATAAATATAGCTGCAATAAACAATTTTGTATGGGTTTTTATAAATAGAAGTCTGAATTTCTCTGGGATCAATGTTCAGGAGTACAACTGCAATTTCTGGATCTCATGGTAGTTGCTTGTCTATTTTTTAAAATTGCCCAGTGGTTTTTCAGACTGTCAGTTCCATTCTACCTTTCCACCAAGTTTGTATGAGGAAACGAGGATCTCTGCACGCTCTCCAGCATTTGGCATTGTCATAAAAAATATATATTTTTTTATTTTTGCAATTCTCATAGATGTGAAGTGATATTTCACAGCGGTTTTAATTTACATTACTCTAAAAACAAATGTTAAACTTTCTTTTTTATGAATTTCTTTGTTTTCATATCCTCTCTGATAAAATATCTCTGTATAATTTGTTTATTTTCTGATCAGATTGTTATTGACTGTTGAGTTTTGAAAGTTCTTTTTATATTATAGAGAGTAATTTGTGTTAGTCCTTTCACATTGCTATAAGAGAATACCTGAGACTGGGTAATTTACAATGAAAAGAAGTTAATTTTGGCTTACAGTTCTGTAGGCTGTACAGGAAGCATGTTGCTGTCATCTGCTTCTGGTGAGGGTCTCAGGAAGATTACAATCATGACAAAAGGTGAAAGGGAAACCAACATATCACATGGTGAGAGAAAACGGCCAGGCTCTTAAACAACCAACTCTTCTGTGAACTCACAGAGTGAGAACTTATTACCAAAGGGAGGGATGAAGCAATTCATGAAGGATCTGCCCTCATGACCTATACCTCCTACCAGGCCCCATTTCCAACATTAGGAATCTTATTTCAACATAAGATCTGGAGAGGACAAATATCCAGACCATATTATTCTGCCACTGGCCACCCAAATCTCATGACTTTCTCATATTGCAAAATATAATCATGCCTTCCCAATAGTCTCCCAAAGTCTTAACTCATTATAGCATCAGCTCAAAAGTCCCAAAACCCAAGTCCAAAGTCTCATCTGGAGATGAGTTATTTCTCCTGATGAGCCTGTGAGATCAAAAATAAGCGATTTACTTCCCAGATATAATAGTAGCATAGGCATTGGATAAACGTTCCTATTCCGAAAGGGAGGAACCGGCCAAAGTAAAGAACAACAGGCCCAGCACAAGTCTGAGGCTCAGCAGGGCAGATATTAAACATTTGAGCTCCACAGTAATCCTTTACTCCATGTCTCATATCCTGGGCTCACTGGTACAAGTGGCTCACTGGATGCCCAAGGCATCCAAGGCCTTGGGCAGCTCCTCCCTTGTGACTTTTCCAGGATGAGGTTGCAAGCTGCTGGTGTCTCTATCATTCTAGACTCTGGAGAGAAGTGGCCTTCTTCCCACTGCTTCACTAGGCAGTACCCTGGTGGAGACTCTGTGGGTGGGTGGGGCTCCAACCCAACCCCACGTTTCCCCTCACTACATCCCTGGTAGATTTTAGTTATGAGGGATCTCCCCCAACACTAGGCTTCTGCCCGGGCACCCAGGTTTTCCAATACATCCACTGAAATCTTTGTAGAACCTGCCAAGTTTCCTTCACTCTTGCATTCTGCATTCCCACAGGCTTAACACTACATGGTAACTCTGAAGGCTTAACACTTGTGCTCTTCAAAGTGGCAGCCAGAGCTGTGTCTGGAGCCCTTGGAGCTATGGCTGGAGTTGGAACAGCCAGAATACTGGAAGCAGTTCCCTGAGGCTGTGCTGGGAAGCAGAGATCTGGGCCTGGTCCCCGAAACCATTCTTTCTTCATAGCTCTCTGGGACTGTGATGAGAGAGGCTACCTCAAAGATTTCTGAAATGTCTTTCAGGCCTTTTTCCCATTGCCATGCCTTTAACACTTAGCTCTCTTGAAGTCATATCAAGCTCTTTAGCAAGTGGTTGCTTTTCAGTCTTCTTGTATTCCTGTCTGAAAATGTTTTTTCTTCTTTATCACATGACTAGGTTTTAGCTTTACAAATTTTTGTGCTCTGCCTCCCTTTTAAATATAAGTTCCACCTTTTAAATATTTTTTTTTTTTTTGCTTCCTCAACTGATTATAGGCTGTTAGAATCAGCCTTATCAACTCTTGAACACCTTGCTGCTTAGAAATATTTTGTGCCAGATACCCTAAGTCATTACTCATAAGTTCAGTCTTCTACAATGCCCTAGGACATAAGCATAATGTAGCCACATTCTTTGCTAGGGCATAACAAGCGTGACCTTTACTCTAGTTCTCAATAAATTGATCATTTCTATCTGAGACCTCAGGTCAGCCTGTTCTTCACTCTCTCTCTCTCTCTATCTATCTATATATATATATATACACACACACACACACATACACACACAATATACAAACACACACACACACACACACACACACACATATATATATACACACACACACATATATATATATATATATTATTTTTTTTTTTTTTTTTGAGATGGAGTCTTGCTCTGCCACCCAGGCTGGAGTGCAGTGGTGCAGTCTTGGCTCACTGCAACCTCCACCTCCTCCCAGGCTCAAGCGACTCTCTTGCCTCAGCCTCCCGAGTAGCTGGGATTACAGGTGTGCAACACCATACCTGGTTAATTTTTGTATTTTTAGTAGAGATGGGGTTTCACCATGTTAGTCAGGCTGGTCTTGAACTCCTGACTTCATGATCCACCTGCCTCGGCCTCCCAAAGTGCTGGGATAACAGATGTGAGCCACCATGCGTGGCCTAAATCTTTGAATCTTGATTAAAACCTATGTATCAATTTACGAAGAATTAAATTTTTTACTGTGTTTAACCCTCCAATTTATGAATAGAAACTGTCCATCCATTTATTTAAATTTTTGATCTGTTTCATCAACATTGTACAGTTCTCAGGATACAAATCCTTTGCTCATTTTATTAAATTTATACCCAAGTATTTAATTTTTTTCAAAGGATCAAAAAAGGCATTGAATTTTTAATGTTGGTGTCCACATGTTTATTACTTGCATATAGAAGTATAATTGATTTTGCTGTTTATCTTGTATACTGCAAGCTTGTTGAACTTATTTAATAGTCCTAGGATGATTTTCTTTTTTTTTTATCTTTATAGAAACCTTGATATTTTCTACAGACAATCACATCATCTGCAAATAGGAAGTTTTATTTCATTATTTCCTGTCTTTTATGCATTCAGATATGTTGTGTTTGCTTTATTTCCCTACCTAAAATGTATAGCACTATGGTTGAATAAGAGTGGTGAGAGGTGACATTCTTGCCTTGTTCCTAACCTCCGGGAGGAAGCATTCAGTGACTACTTAAAGCATTCATCTCTAAGCATAATGTTAACTTTCTCTGTTTTGTAGATGCTCTTTATTATACTGTGCAAATTTTCTTCCATTCTTAACTTTTCTGTGATTTCTGGTCATGAACGTATGCCAAATTTTGGCAAATGCTTTTAATGTATCAATTAATATGACCATGAATTTTTCCTCTTTAGCCTGTCAATGTGGTAAATTACATTTACTGATTTTTGAACATTGAACCAGCATTTTACACATGGAATAAACCCCTCTTGCTTGTGATGGATAATTATTTGTATATATTGATGAATTTAATTTGCTGATATTTTGTTGAGAATTTTTATATCAATATTCATTAGAGATACATGTCTGTGATTTCCCTTTCCTATAATAGTTTTATATGGTTTTTATATTAGAGTATTAAAGGTCTTACAGAATAAGTTAAAAGAGAGATAGTATCTGGGAGATACAGTATAAAGTTGATACCATTTTATCCTTAAAAATAGAGGTAAATTCTCTATCTAATAGTGATATCATGTGTGGGTCATAGTATTTCTTTGGGAGAAGTTTTAAAATTAGGAAGCCAATTTCTTTAGTAGATATGAGATTATTCAAATTATCTATTTCATGTTATGTAAGTTGGGATCATCGTAGTTGTGTTTTTCAAAGAAGACGCCTGTTCGTTTAAGTTGTCAAATGTATGTGTGTAAAGATATTTGAAATGTTTTTCTTTATTTTTGGGGAGGGTAAGTAATGTCTGTAATGATGTATCATTTCACTTGTGATAATGGAAATCTGTGTCTTTTTTTGTTCTTTGTCAGTTTTGCTGGAGGTCTGTCAATTTTATAGATGGTTTTTCAAAGAAAAATGTGTTGCATTAATTTTCTTTATTGAATTCAATTTTATGTCTTCTCTTATTATTACTATTCTTTGTTTGCTTTGCATTAATTTTGTTCCTCTTATTCTAGATTTTTGGGATGATAATTTAAAAATAGATTTGGTAATTTTTGTCTTTCATGTTGTAGGCATTTAGTGATATAAATTGTTTCATCAGGACTACATTAGCTGTTTCCCATAAAATTGGTTTTGATATTTTTATTTTCAATTTTTTTATTTTATCTTGAGACTTCTTTGATTGATGGGATATTTAGCTTTCATTTGTTTGAAAATTTTTCAGTTATCTTTCTCATTGATTTCTACTTTATGGTCTGATTACCACATTTCAATTTTTTACATTTGTTGAGATTTCTTTTATGACCCAGGATATGGTCTATCTTGGTATATTTTCCATGCTCATTTGAAAAGAATGTTCATTCTGCTGTTGCTGAGTGTTCTATAAATATTGAATGGTTACTGTGGTTGATAGCATTGTTAAGTTATTTTGCATCCTTGGTACTTTTTTGTCTAGTTGTTTTATCAATTGTTTAAAAGGATGTTGAAATTTCCAAATATAATTTTGGATTGTTATATGTCTTTAAATTCTTTCCATTTTTGTTTCACATATTTGGAAGCTGTAGTTTGGTGAATAAAATTTAAAATTTCTACATATTGCTAGTGGATTGAATTTTTATTATTATATAAAATTCATTTGTCTTGGATTTTGTTCTAAAATCTATTTTATCTGATATGAAAATATTCATTCTTGCCATTATTTTAATAATTTTTTCATGATGTACCTTTGTCTATCACTTTACTTGCAACCTGCCTGTATAATCATATTTGAAGTGATTTTGGTGTAGACAGCATATAATTGGGCCATATTTTTGAGCTTACTTTGCCAATCTCTATCTTTAATTGGTATAATTACCTCATTTTATTTAACATAATTTTGATAGCCAGGCACGGTGGCTGGCACCTGTAATCTCAGCACTTTGGGTGGGCAAGGTGGGCAGATCACCTGAGATTGGGACTTTGAGACCAGCTGACCAACATAAAGAAACCTTGTCTCTATTAAAAAATACAAAATCAGCCAGGCATGGTGACGCATGCCTGTAATCCCAGCTACTCGGGAGGCTGAGGGAGGAGAATTGCTTGAATCCAGGAGATGGAGGTTGCAGTGAGCTGTGATTGCTCTATTGCACTCCAGCCTGGGCGACGAGCAAAACTCTGTCTTTAAAAATAAATAAATAAATAAATTTTGATATGTTAAGGCTGACATTCCATTTTTAAATTATCTGTTACTTCTCAGTTTTTTTCTCTTTCTTTTTCCTTACTTTTGTGTTATTTGAATTAAGAATTCTATTTTATTTGTAGTGTTTTATAGTATGTCTCTGTATTACACTTTCAGTGTTTGTTTTAGGTATTATCTTATATAGACACAACTTACCATAGTCTGATTCAATAAAGTATAAATATCTTACCTTGTTTTACGTCCCTTTATGCTTCACCATTTATCATAAAACTGTCATAATATTTTCTCCACATGGTTTTAGAGCCCTATCATACACAGTGTTATAATTTTTTCTTCAACTATAAGACATATTTTAGAAAACTCAGAAATAGAAAGAAAACCTGTTTCACTCATGAGTATTTTTCCTAACATGGTCTTTTATCATCCCATATGTTCTAAGTTTTCTTCCAGAATTTTCTTTTTCTTTACAGAACTTTCTTTATACATCTTTTCTTAGGTCATACCTAATGACAACCAATTGTCATCATTTTCCTTAATCTTAGACTGTCTTGAAACCTTCATTGCTGCAGAATATTTTGTGACTTTAAGATTCTGTTTTAATAGTTCTTTCTTGTCCCCACAGTTTCTGGTAAGGCATTGCCATTTCAATTGCTTTTACCCTATAAGTAAAGTGTCATTTTTATCTGAGTACTCTCGAAATTTGTTTATGGTTTTCAAAAGTTTAATTTTGATGTGTCTTGGCATGGTTTCTTTGTTTTTCAGATTAGGTAATTTCTATTGTTTTATCTTCAAATTCACTAATTTTTTTTTTTTTTTTTTGGTCTGTCTCTTCCATTCTGCTATTGAGTCAATCCACTTATATGTCAGTTATTGTATTTAATTTTTAAAATGATATTTGGTTCTCCTGTGAACCCTCTATTTCTTTTATGAAACAGTTTTTACTGAGGCATTCTCATTTTTTATTTGGTTCATGTTTGTTTATACTTACTCATTGAAGCATCTTTTATCACAGCTGCTTTAAAATCTTTGTTAGGTACATGTAGACCCTGTCTTCTCAACTTTCACATCTATTAGGATCTTTTTTAACTCAATTCATGAACTTCCTATTTTTTTATGACATATAATTTTCAAATACAACCCAGAAATGTTCATATTGTCTTATGAGACTCTGGATCTTATTTAAACACCAATTCTGATCCGCAGGGGGAATTCTGATCCCCCATAGGGATCCATAGTTTTGGAGGTTTTATTTTGTTGTTGTTGTTGTTTTTCCTATTCTCAAACACCACTTATCACAATACTTCTGATACTAAATATTTGGAGGAGCTTACACACACATCAAGCAGTTCTTTACTGGGTGTGTCCCATAATTCAATTATATTATGACATCATCTACCAGAGACAGCATCAGATCCCACAGGGTAAGTGCTCCATCACAAAACTGTGCCCCCAACTCCCACTTCAGATGCCAATCACAAGGTTCAGGTTTTGATCCATGCTTCTGAACAACTGACTATAAAGCAAGGTTTCCACTCCCCGCCCTACCTTTGGTTCAGTTAGTTTGCTAGAGAATCTCACAGAACTCAGGGAAACACATTTACTGGTTTTTTATAAACATATATTACAAAAGATGAACAGTCAGATGAGGAGATGCAAAGGACAACGTATGGGAGGTGGGGATGAAGCTTTCATGCTCTCTCTGGGCACACCATCCTCCGGGGCATCTTTGTATGGTCAACTTTACAAAAGCTTCCTGAATCCAGTCCTTTGGGCTTTTATGAGGGTTTCATTACATTGGCATGATTGGTTAAATAATTGGCTATTAGTTATAAACCCAACCTTTAATCTCGCTGTTCTCCCCAGAGGTTAGGGGATAGGACTGAAAGTTCCAACCCTCTAACCGTGCCTTGGTCTCTCTGGTGGCCAGTCCTCATCCTGAAATTACTTAGGGAACCACAGCCACCAGCTATCTCATTAACATGCAAAAGACACCCCTACTACTTCAGAAATTGTAAGGGTTTTAGTAGCTGTGTGCCAGAAAATGGGAACTGTAATCATAGGATACAATTAATTAAATTTTTTTAAGATGAAGTCTCTCTCTGTCACCCTGACTAGAGTGCAGTGTTGCACTCTTGGCTCACTGCAACCTCCATCTCTCTGTTCAAGTGATTCTCGTGCCTCAGCTTCCTGAGTAGCTGGGATTACAGGTACATGCCACCATGCCCAGCTAATTTTTATATTTTTAGTAGACACAGGGTTTCACCATGTTAATCAGACTGGTCTCAAACTGCTGGCCTCAAGCAATCCACCCACCTTGGCCTCCCAAAGTGCTATGATTACAGGCATGAGCCACCGTGCCTGACCACATTTTAAATTTTAATTTAATTATTATTTTTTTTTCTAGAGATAGAGTCATGCTATGCTGCTCAGGCTATTCTTTAACTCCTGGCTCCAAGCAATCCTTCCACCTTGGCCCCTCAAAGTGCTGGGATTACAGGCATGTGCCCCCATGTCCAAACTTATATATATGCGCACACACACACACACACATTATAAATCACAAAATCACAATTTATTAAAGTGTTCTCACCAGTACACCAGCACATGGCACCTCGATTGGTGAGATGTTATAAGTTCAATGTGTGGAAAATCTGTGATTGAACTTGTTTTTAATCTTAGTTTTCTGTTAGTAAGGTAAATAGAGAAACGATGATATCTCCAGGCAAATGGCAGAACTATGTTGTTTCAAAGGAAGGGTAGGTAAAGGGGAAGCATGATTTGATGTAGGAGATAAAAAACAATCATAGCAACCACTTGCGTTTACTAAAGGGCCACTAGTCAAGGCACTGCTTGGCTGCAGCTGTCTGTGGACTCAGCACAGCTGCACCTCTTAAAACAAGGTCAGATAAATTAACCAAAGTTAATTTCTCTAACTGACTTTGTCATCAAACTTTTATGTCTTTTCTCTTGTCATAAGTAAACCTTCAGAGTGACTCTGCTTATACCTCTGTAGGCTGAAGGGAAAGACAAGCGTAACGTATTTTTTTTTTTTTTTTTGTAAATGTCACCATCAGTTCTCTTCAAAACTCAAGGAAGATATGGGAGAGGGAGAGAGAGGAAGTTAATATCATATGGTAGCACAAACCAACACTTAAAACAATGGAATTTTATTTAATTGTTGGGATCAGCAATAAGGATCATTTAATATGACCTTATTTTCCCTAGGAATTTTTCATTTTTATTTATGCTTTCATTGAACTTCTTCAGTTAGGTTTAAATAATTTATATGTACTGTGACCTCAAATTAGAATGAAGATATTGAGTGTCAGTGTGGTAAGAAAGCTGAAAATGCAACAGTTGGTAGTAAAAACTGGTTTGGCACCTCATTTTAAAAAAGTGTTTCATAAACTAATAACACAGGTCTAATTGAGAAGAATTTGACCAAGGATTATTAATAGTTTTATTCTTGATAAAATACACTAACCACTTTCTCTCTCTGTTCCCGGTTAAACTTGACCCTAGTCTGTTTGAGGAATTTGAACTTCCCTCCACAGTACTCAACCCATCTCCTTCTTCAAGCCAGTTCATGGCATATTCCCCCACAGCCACAGCTGGATCAGGAGTTGCTAAGAATTGGATGGCTGAGGATATGATTTGTGAAACTCAAACTGTCCAAGAACCTGGTGGATTTAAACTTTCAAAGAAAAACTAAACCCTTCAGGTTTGGAGTTTGGTTAATACAGAGGATTTAAATGGGATTTTTCTTCCAGGCAGTTGAAAGAATTTTATTTCTTAGTCTGCGTTTTTCGTGAAATCACTGAAAGAGAAAAGAAGGAGCAGAAATTATCGGCCTAACTTTATAAGGCAAAAAATTTTATGCCATTTTCCCAATGGCAGTGACTAGAGGAATGACATGAACAGCACTTTATTCATGGCATTGGTGTGGCTCAGGGCCCATGTTAAGAGGATTCCAATTACTGAAAGCTGGGGTGGAGAGTTTATAAATTTTAATGTCTAACTGATCATTAATAACATATTAACTGATCTCCTTCTTATACGTAGACCAGGTTAAGGAAGAGATACAGAAGATTAAGGTTCAATTACCTCACTAAAGTCCCATGTAACCTGTTTGTAGAGCTGAATATAATTTAAGTTTTTGAGCAGAATAAACTCAGAAATTTAGAGAAGGGATTTATAGTCATCAGATAAAATATTCAGTGAAAGCATTGCACAAGAGGAAAGGTTGAACTGAGCTTTGAAAGAGAAACATAATTTAAGTAATATGACAAAAGGAAAACTGCATTTGAATGTCTGTTTTTTCTTTAGGTTTTGATGATACTGGTAGGCTATAGTAATTCTGGATACAAGATAGAAGCTATCCTTTTAGAACAGAACAAAAGCAGTTGTTGAGAAGACAGATATTTGGGCTTAGCTGTTTGGGGCAAATTTGTGGGTTATTAGTTGATAATTGTCACTGGTTGAATCTGTGTATGGCAATATTTTGGAAACAAGATGCTAGCCAGGGAATGTTCTTTCATTCAGAACATGGAGTGTTGTATCCAAGTTTCAGAAGATGCTAGATGAGGGAATAACACGGGGGGACAGGGGAGGAAGGTAAAGACAGTGAGATCTAACAGGAAGATTGATTCCCAGACCGGGGAAAAGGAAGTGGCTCAGATGGCAAACTATAGTTTCGTTTCCAGATGTTTTTTACTTTAAACTGTGGCTATTACATAGACATGCTGTGCAGCATTTACAGCTCTCATTCACCAGGCCCACATTTACCCATTCTAATAAATCTCAAATATATCTGCTCTTATGTTATCTAGGTAAATGGCGCCTCTGTATTTGTCCAAATCGATTCATGTTTCCATGTTCTGTATATCTTTAACACCTAGGCTAAGCCCAGCCTTTCCAGTAAATCCTCCCATAGCCAACCCAAACTCACACAGTTCTAGTATGTTATTTCCTTTCTATTGACAACTAGAACATGTATACTAAAACGCTTTTCCTTTTAGAAAAACACCTCTAAAACAGCTCATCCTTCAGTTTTTCCAAGCTCATAGCTAGTCTTTGATGCTTTCCCTCAAACTAAAGTTCTTCCCTTCTTCATCACTGAATTAAATTCCATTACCTTTTTGCTTCCACATAATTTAAACACATAAGTAATGTAAGGTCTCTAATGCGTTCCCTGAAGATATATTTCCGCATCATAATGTTCTACTTAGATCATAAACTACTCAAGGTCAGTGTGAGTGCCTATTTAACTCTCTTCATGTTCTTCTTACAGCAGTATGTACTAAGAGATCCTGAATAATTGTCCTCATGAAAAGTAGTTGAAGGTGTTTTTCTCCTTAGCATTGGAAAGGAAATCAAGGTTAAATTTAAATCTTATTAGAAACACTCGAAGTTTAATGGGAAAACACTATATTGTACCTAGGTATTTGTATTTCTTTATATTTTGACTCAATATTAGCTTTTTTATAAAAACATTCATAGATAGTCAGATTTATGCCAAAACATTAAGGATGAAGTAAATTTTAATTAAAAAATAGAATTCAAATTATAGATGAGATCTTTACCTTGAGATTTTACAAGATCAGTAAAAGTAGAACACTGACTTCATAGGTAGGGTCACTGGGGGGGCTGAGAACAGCAGGGTTGGGACCTCATTGTAGAAATCAGATGTTTGCAGGGACAAGGTCCACCAGAGCATGTGACGTTTTCAGAGTAAGTGCATTTAACCTTATCATAGAAGAATAAGGGAGTTCTTATGATTCTAACAGTTGGCAATGCGCATTCTAGAAGCTAAGAGTTCAGTTCAATTTTAACGCTAATGTTAACCAATCAACTCTGCAGTACCCAAACCCCAGCCAGGTCATTGCAGATAGGCTTGTTGAGGTCCTCCTGAAAGAATTTATTCAGTCACTTTGCTAGCTTCTTCCTTCTCAAGCACAGATGATTCACAAGGTCAGATATTACATGTATCCACATTGTCTTAGGATGTTCAAAGGCATGCCTGGACATAGCAATGACATATATGGTTTGAAAGGAAAGGTCTGAGACCAAATCAAACATGAGTAAACATTCTCATAGGAAGCTTCCAGTTAGCCTGGGTTCACCTATTGTGCTTATTGTCTTGTAGTATCTTCTAGGTCTTATTCACAAAACTAACTTTTCTGGGACTTGAGTATAGAAGCAGAGAAGAGACTGTGTACACCCACATACAAGACAAAATTTTGACCTTAGCCTTGGGAGTTTCTATGAATATTGTAATTTTTCAAGTAAATCTGATCATGTTGAATGCATTCAATGATTCTGTACTGAAATTAGAATATGGCATTCAAGACTGTAATTTCCTCCATAACCTAAAGTACTGTTACTCTGCCTTTTTCTTCAGAAATTCAAAGCATAGGATCTCCCTTTCACTTCTGGAAATTGCCACATTCATTTTCAGCTCAGGACATTTATCCCTGGTGATCAACCACCTAGATTACACTCCACTCCTCTGTCTGCCTGACTCTTATTCAGCCCTTGGGTATCTGCATGAAGGTCACTTTCTTCCCTACACCTTTGGTTTTGCTGAGCACTGGAATCTAATATAAAGTAGATTTCTCTTATTACTTTCTTTCAAAGTACAATATTCTTTACTTTTATAATACTCACCAAAATTGTGTTTCTTCAATGTTCTGCTCTCTATTGATATGTTTATAGCAATTTTTCACACTACACTGTAGGACCTCAATTAATTCACACATAATGGCCACATTGGCCTGTTGGCTAAACTGTCACACCAGAACTTTCTACTCCAGGCATCTAGCTACCTGAAGTGACACGGATAAGGAGGGTGGAGAGTGGAAGACCACTGGCTTTTGAGGTCTAGCTCAGGCCCAGATTCTGGTTAGATGTAGAAACAGAAGAAGATGTTTTGTCTCTATTCTTGGTCCAGTCCCTGAGACTACATCTCACGTCTTACAGAGAAGAGAATACAGGCAGAAACAAAACTTAGATCACTGTATTGAAAATGGGCTTTTTAAACTTAAGACTGGAGGCATAAAGACAAGAAGTTAGGGAGGGAAGCTTTCTCTGCAGATTCTTTATGGGTGAGCGGCAGTGCTAGGCAGTGGCTGCACCACAGCAGTGACTCAGTGGCTGACCCTACTCTGCTTAATGGAGCAGCCAGGAAGAAGCATTATCACAGAAGCCACTGGCAGCTCTGGAAGGAGCACAGGAATATGAGTAAATGAGTTTCTAAGCACAAGGCATCCCTGGGTGGTTCCAAAAATAACAGTACATTTTGAGGGGCAGCATTGATGTCTACCCTTAGCTATGTTTATTAAAATTACTCAATTGATAGTCAAAGGCTAGAAGAATTTGGGGATACTTAGGTTTGCATTAATAAATGTGATCATTTCCTTAATGTATCATTACTTTGATTCTAACACATACTTTTGTTATTATTTTTTACATTGTAATTTTAAAAAATTAGAATGCTTCTTGCCATCTATGTCAAAACACAGTTGCCAACTGCTCCTGATGGAACAAGTTGAGATATATTCAGCATGGCTTGGAAATTTACTAACTTAGCTTTGCTTAATGCTATCTGCCCTTCCACTGAAAGACTGTTCAAGTCATTGACATTGGTGGTTATTTAAACTTGAATGCCTAAATGTCACAGTGCTTTAAAAAGGCCCATGGGATGCAGTGTTGAAAAAAAAGTTATTATGTAACAGAACAGAGCACAATCTCTTACCAGACAAAGCAATTCAGGAGGCAGAAATTGCTAAATCTCTGAAATACATGATAATATTTTCATTAGGCCAGGCTGAGCTGCTATGCTTCATCAATACTTCATGAGAGACTATCCTTAGTTTCCAAACAATCATGTGTTATAAGATTTCAGAGTTTTTCTTACTCCCATTGAGGGATATTTCTCTTATCAAAAAAAATATGAATATTAGTTTAACCAGAAAAGAAATGCAAATAAATCACTGGGATTTTATGTGCCTAAAAATTTTGTCTGTTGTAAAGCTGCTACACCCAATTCTCCCGGGTTATGAGGGGCTTCCTGGCCCTGTGATGTTACCCATAACTTTTTTTGTTTTTTTTTTGAGACAGAGTCTCAGTCCGTCACCAGGCGCCAGGCTGGAGTGCAGTGGCACAACCTCGGCTCACTGCAACCTCCGCCTCCCGGGTTCAAGCAATTCTCCTGCCTCAGCCTCCCTAGTAGCTGGGACTACAGGCGCGTGCCACCATGCCCAGCTAATTTTTTTGTATTTTTAATAGAGATAGGGTTTCACCATTTTGCCTAGGATGGTCTCGATCTCTTGACCTCGTGATCCGCCCGCCTTGGCCTCCCAAAGTGCTGGGATTACAGGTGTGGGCCACTGCATCCAGCCTACCCATAACTTCTAATTTCCCATGACGCTTTGGTCTCTGGATGAGAAGAGGTTTCCACTCATATGATACTGTCACATGAAACTCATATGTTATTTTATAGATAGATTTGTGCTGGAGCTTTGTTAAAAGAGTAGAAAGAGTATATTTGGTGAAGACAAGTCTATTTAATTTTCAAGTATCCTGTAAAAAATAAACTGGCAATATGAATGAAATACAGTGTATGTGTGTGTATACGTGTAGTACTTATTATGTTATATGTGGTTGTCACAAATTCTGGAATTCAACCTTACTGCTGAAGTCTTAGGTGGACATGGTCAAGAGCCAGGCTTAAGATAAGATCAAGGTAAAAATGTAGTCTCACATATGGAGGCTAAGACTGGATAATATCAATAGGGCTCCAACTCAGTAACAAAAGCCTTGAGGTTGAGGCTTAATAGAACTGTCAAGACAAGATTAGGAGCCTGCCTAGAGGCAGATCAAGAAAGGTGCTGGCCCAGGACCATGAGAAAAAATTCTTTTACATCTTAGATCAGAACAGAACCTAGAGTCCAAGAAAACGTTTGAACTAGGTTGACAGATACCTGTGGCTCTAACGAAAATTTTCAACTGAAATGTCATAGAATTTCCCTTAGTACTACCTTCTGTCTTCAGAGGTCCAGGGGTCCTCATCAAATAATTTTTTTTCATCATCATTTCAACCAGGAAACCCTTTGTTCTTTGGAAAATGTTGGTACTGCCTTTTCAACCAACTAATTCATTAATTGGTTAATCTATCTATTTATTTGGCAAGCATATATTAATGGGCTATTTAGGACTATTATGTAACTAAAATAAAATCCTTGGCCTCAAGGAACTTAAAGTTGAGTGAGAAAAACCAGCATGAAAATCATATAAGTAGAGTATTTCTCCACAGACAAGCTAAGTGAAAGGTTTTTTTTATTTCTTAACCATATTTTTGTATGTTTTTTTCCTAAGTTTACTAGGCTTTCTGCATTGGATTATTTCTTTAGAGCTAGGTGAGAATCTGAAAACATTTTTTAAAAAATCTATTTGTTTGATTTAAGTGGAGCCTGCTGGAAGGAGATTGAAAATGTGGAATAAGAGAAGAGCAAGACCTGACGGAGGGAGGAGTCTGCCCCCTCTCACTAACACTGAAGCCCATCTTACTATGAATATGAAAGGAAACCTTAAGGAAAAATGTCTTCACAGATGTGGAAGCCAAGTGCCAGGGCCTAGGAGAATGTTTTCCTACTATCTGTCACCTGGACTGAGAAGATAATTGCTGACTTCTGTGTGAGAAGCTGCTTCTAAATGCAGCTGGGTGGCCATCTCTCTTAAATTTCCATGCACAGAAAACTGTGACTTTCTGTTGTTTTTGTTGAACCCCTAAGGTCCTGCCTTAGATTAAGATTCCTATTTCGTGAATGTGCTCTGGAAATGCCATTCTCCTTCTTCACAGACAGAGGTCCTGGAACGACTAATTGCATTCCCAAAAGACAGGAATTCTAAAAAAAAAAAAAGAAAGAAAAGAAAAAAAACAACCTTAAATTACAAATATAAGGAAGTAGTGTTTCAATCAGGAATCCAACTTATGAAGAGCAAAGACCAAAGTAAACATTGTATCTTATAAGCTTATAGAAAATAGGGGAGAGTTATAAATAAATGCACATTTTTCTCCATTCTATTTTATGTTCTTTACCAACTGGTTCTGTAATTCCAGAAGAAAGTCAGAAAGGTATAGCTCTTAATTATTGTTGGATTACTGTCTTTTCATGGTCCATGTGAAATATTCCTTTCATGGTCCATGCTCCATGTCAAGTCTTCACTTACAATATAAGTGCAGATTAAACTGTATGGATGGAAAAAATACTAATTCTAAAAGATAATTTCTCTCTTCCTCAGTTAGTGGAAAATGGTCCATGTTCAACTTAAAGGAAGCAGATGTATGAGGACAAAATATCCTTGAAAAGTGGGCCTTGTTGTGAGGAGCCATAGGAAAGGTTGAAAAGTAGAAAGAATGCAGTCAAAAGGATAGGAGGAAAAAGTAAATTTCAGGGTAGTAACTTCAGCTTGAGCAATGATCCCAAATGGAATTATTCTAAGCATCCTTAAGAGACCACAGACAGACAGGCCCAGTCATGTATGGTAATGTTTCAGAAAGAAGTATCTGCAGTTCATCGAATGTCAGTTCCTCTTCTGAACCCTGCAATGTTACATTCCATTTTACTGGAGCTAAAGGCAGAAGGAAAAATGATTCCAAATACAGAAGGATAGCTATCAAGACAAATGTGATGCTTCTCCTCCCTTGTAATAACTGCAGGTCAACTAGAATGGCATGTGGCAAAGTTCAAATAAATTCATGGCCATATAAAGGTAAAAATAATGCTTGGCATCAGGCAAGACTCTTCTGGTTGTTAGTGACAGAATAAAACACAAATCCATTCAAGCAAGGAGAATTAGCCCATTTAACCAAACAGCACATACATACACAATGGAAAGAGAGTCAGCTTCAGTGTTAACTGAATACAGTTCACCAATTGTGTGTCTGTGTGTGTGTGTGTGTGACAGAGAGAGACAGAGACTGAGATAGAGATGCACAGACAGATATACAGAAGTAAAGGGAGTGGGAGGGATGGAATAATAGAGATTATAGGGCCTCATCTTACCATATTCTACATGTGTGTTGGCTTCAGTCTTGCAAGGCTCTGCACATGGCAGGGATAATATTCAGTGACAGCTCTGGGGTCACAGTCTTACAGCTTCCTATTCAAGGGAAAAATATCTTCTTTTTCTTCCAGGTACTGTTAAAAAAATCCCCAGGAGATATATGCATGACCTGACATATATCCTTTGCTGTCCCTGAGCCAATCTGTGTAGCCACAGAAATGGGCTGTGTTCATTGGCTTGCCTGGATTCCATACTCATTTCTATAGCCAAACAAGTATGCTGTTGTGATTGGAAGCCCCAGCAGAATCATTTGGGACAAGAAGTCTCCTCCAAATACAGTAAATTTAGTTCATCACTAGAGGAAAGCAGAAAGGGAATTGGGCAGACAGAAACAGATTCCTCCATTATCCCATATAAGACCAAGTTTCTATCTGCAATGGAATGTCTGGTTCCACAGAATGCACTTCTAAGTGATGATGCCAAGCTACTATGAACAGCCTGCAGGTGTCAAGTCTTTATGTATGTTGCTGACCGTCTGGACTTCCTTTAACCCTATCCTGTGCTTGATTTCCTCCTCCTTATTGGTTTCATCTACATTTATAATCTGTGAATATGAGTCATAGCATTCCTCTCAATCAGCCCAGTGTCTGAAAAGTAGACATAGATCTTCATATACTCATTACTGTTGGCCAATTAATTTACCTCCCAAAAACAGCAATCATTGATATTTTCCTTCCCACCCATTCACTGCCCCTAAAATTTACAGTAAGTTGTAAAACAGTCTTCCAGACTTAGTAAGTTCTACAAGCAGTAGTTATACAGACATTGTGTGGCATAATATTTATTTTATTTTATTTTAAAGGCAATGTCTTGCTTTGTTGCCCACGGGGGAGTGTGGTGGTGTGATCTCGGCTCATTGCAGTCTCCAGCTCCTGGGCTGAAGCCATTCTCCCACCTCAGCCTCCAGAGTAGCTGAGACTACAGGCATGCATCACCACAGCTGGCTAATTTTTATTTTTATTTTTATTTTTAGTACATGGGGTTTGAGGGCTTCACCATGAAGCCCAGGCTGATCTCAAACTTCTGCACTGAACCAATCTGCCTGCTTGAGCCTTGGCATTACAGGTGTGAGTCACCACACCAGGCCATAAAATTTGTTTTGAATAGTTTTTTGTGTCAATAACATGTAGCTTTAAGCATCAAGACTAAGGAGTTCTTCCACCACCAAGAAACAACAGTCCAATTTATAAGTAAAAATTTATGCTTTGTTTATCTTACCTCCCTAACAAAATGGACATGGCCAGTTATATGCACATGCGATGGATGTGCAAATTTCAAAAATTCAAATCTGATTGAACATCCTTTATCTGGCAATGCTATTTTTGCTATTATATTACTTTGCTAGGGTTGCCAAAACAAAACACTAGAGGCAGGATGTGTCAAAAGACAGAAATCTATATTCTCACAGTTCTGGAGGCTGAAAGTCTGAGATCAAGGTGGCAGCAGGATTGGTTTCTCCTGAGGCCTCCCTCTCTCCTTAGCTCGAAGAGGGCCACCTTCTTGTTATGTATTCATGTGGTCTTTTCTGTGCACTTGAACATGTCTGCTGTCTCTCCATGTGTCCTAATCTCTTTTCATAAGGAGACCAGGCATCCTAAACTAAGACCCCATCCTTATGACCACATTTAACTTAATTATCTCTTTACAAGAACTATCTGTAAATTATATCCATATTTTCATATTCTAAAGTACTATAGGTTAGGACTTCAACTTAAGAATTTTGGAAAACACAACTTATTCTATGTATATTCTCTCCTCTCAGATGACAAGGCATGAGGTTTATTGCTATTATTCCTTCAAAATCATGTTTTTGAGCATTCCCTTTCTTGTACTGTTCTGGTGAATATACGAAGCTGTCCCTGCTCAGAGGAAGCTTACATTCTAGATAAGGGAGTCAGTCAACAGAGAAGTGAATATGTAGGTAGTGCTGATTTTCTTGTGCACACCTTCTGACCAGACTGAGACTCTAGGTTATTATTCTGAGTTCTTCTGTTTTTCTTCTTGTTTACATATACACTGTGTCTCAACCAAAGAGTGGCCTATGTAGGAATCCATTAAACATTAACTTTTCACATCTTTAGAAACAGGTGCCAAGAGCCCCAAATTTCCAAATTTGTTAAACATGTTCATCCATCTTTTGAGGACACTCTATTAAGTTATTTTGTATATGCATCTGCAGTTGTAAAATCATTTCAAAACCAAACTCTCATTTCTGCTTTGTGTCATTCTAAACTACTTTCTATTTGCACTTTTAGCATCTCAAAACCGAGGCTCCTGGAAAAGAGGGAAGAGTAACGCGTAGCAAGGGTTTCTGTGCCCAGATTGTCCAAAATGACACTAAATTGTGTGTTGTCAAAAATTTCTTTATGACTTTTTTTGTTTTTTTGTTTCTCATAAAAGATGACATGATTCTGGCTGAAGGAAATCAGGATTAGGAAAAAAAAAAAAGTAAACATATTTGTGGCTAGAACAAAGACTTGACTCCAAGAAATAAAAGTAGAATTCTACAAAGTGTTTCCACATCTGTGGTATTTCAGTCTGCCCATTAAGAGGCCTTAGGTCAGGGGCTTCAATAAAGGAGGATTCCTCTACGTATCACCTTTGTGTTTAGAGAAGTCCTCTTCACATTTACAATCAGTGGGCGGCTATTAAACTTATGAGGGATTTTGTTGCTGCTGTTATTGTTTTCTCTTTTCCTTTAGCAGCTTTCAGTCACTTTGAACTGCAAGTGAATTTAAAGTAAGAGATATTTCTCTTAAATGCTTGCAATTTTCTGGTTCCTCAGCCCCTAGCAAATGTCTCATTGAGTTTAACTAATATTTACAACATTTTGCAACATAGCTATTTTATATTATTTTCAAGGTTATATTACCCTGCCTTGCTTTGGAAACTCCTTAAATATATAGATTGATTATCTAGATGTATACAAAGGAGACCCTTCTTAGGTTCAAAGACGCTCATAAATAAGAGAAATGTGGTATTTTCATCTTCTACTAAAGTCCTCCAAATCTCATAAGCTTGAGATAGATCTGTGACCTTCCCATCATATGAAGGCCCATATTTAGAAGACAAAGGATGTTTGCTCATTCACCCAAAGCAACATTATATAGTGAACTTCCAATCTTCAGCAGAAGCAGGATGGGGAAACTACTTAAGATTTGTAAACTATGCACTAAAGTACTATAATATGTCCCCCATTGTGTTTCTACAACAACCTCACTGTGATGAGTACCTGAGTGTAATTAAGGTCACAGACTTGAGTCCCAGCAGCAAAATCATTGAGCGCAAAACTGAACATGCACAAGAGGGCGTTCTGAAGAAAGCATTGTGACTGGGGAGGCTGGGCACTAGGGAATGGCAAGTTAAGGCAGAGTCAGGCAACTTCGTTAATTGTTAACACAGCTTCTAGTCAATGGTTTGGTTTTCAGGGAGATTAGGACTAATTTTGATAGATGACAATAATAGTATCACTACAAACCCTTAATCACAATATGTTGAGAGGAATCTGTAGATAAGATATGGTGTCCAAGAAGTAGACTTATTTCTGGTATATACAAGAAGAAGCAAAGAAATGTAAAGGTTTCCTAAGGGTGCCTATCCGAATTTGTCCTTGGGTGTAGGCGTTTATGTCCTCTAATCTTGAAAGAAGTATGAACAATAGGATATTTTCCTAACATTTTCCAAACATCCTGATAAGCTATTGCAGGTGCACAATTTGTGTGTCCACCTACCAGGGCCCAGGGGACAAATACATATCCTCTTGTTATAGTTATTCAACAAAATGAAAAATATGGACACCTTCCTATGTGCTTGCAAGACACCACAGAAATAAAGAAATGAAACGATAGTGACAGTACAGAAGGAAGGGGATGGCTGTGCAGTGAGTTTGGTTAAAGTCCCTTGAGTAAAAATGAAGTATTATGCCTGTATTTCATCAGTTTTTTTTTCTGCCTTCTTTGTAAAGCAAAAAGACACACTTTTGAAAATACAAAACAACAGCAGACATTTGTTGTGTTTTCAACATGGAATACTAAAGAGAGATTTGCAGATGTTGCATACTCTCCTCATTAGTTGCAGAGATGCCCTTGGGAAGGGTCACATAGTCTCTGGCATACACCAGATAAGAAAAATAGACAGCACTTACAATCCATCAACCTTTGATATGAACAAAATACAAAATAAACTATATGATGTGGGAATCAGGTCTCGCATACTGGCCTTTTTCTCTAGGGATTCATAGCATACATTTTAACACTCATTTTTTTTTTTTTTCTGACCTTAAAACACACAAACTTAACTGATATCATGTTGGTTTACTTAAAGTCACTGCCTAGAGTAATTTTTACACAATTCAGTGTATGGTTGGATTAGATACTTTGTTTCATTGGATTTTATTATTTATATTTGTTTTACATAACACTGAAAGTTTTTTGCTTTAATAGCTCAATAAATACAGAGAGAGATGTTCTAGTGTGCACTAAAAGTTTCTGAAAATCAAAATATATTTAGAGAATGAATATGACACAAGTTTGTAGGATACATGACACGATAAATTCTTGCAAAGACACTCAATTTCACCTTAGATGTTTTTTGCAATCATCTTCAAATTTTTGATAGTGAGACCAAATTTCCTTCCATGTTGTTTCCTTTCTATTTAGCTCTTTCCAGTCTTGGAATTACAATATTAGTTGGAGAAAAAAGTGACCTGTGAACAGTAAACTGATCTTCATGACCCTCTGGTTTTCAAGCTATTTCCCTGGTAGCTATTTTGTAAAACACTACAATGCTGTCGTATCAAATTCATGCCCATATTTGTATATAACTTCTACTTAATCTTCAGAATACTGGATTCATTTGTAGATGCTCTAAGAATGTAGGGTCAGTGAATCACAGGTCTTTTGAAATGGAAGAGGTCTTGGAGATCAATTTAAAAATGAAGAGGTTATGTTTTATAGTTCTTTCAATACATTTTTCACAAGTTTTTGAAACTTCAAACCCTTTGAGAACATTAAGAAACTCAGATTCTTTGAAAAATATTAAATATAGCTATTTATGGAAAAATTTAAGAGGAAGAGATTACTTGACATACAGTTTTTTTAAGCAACCTTTAATTTTTGGGACATGTTTAGTTTTGCAGAAAAATTGAAAAGTACAGAAAATTTCTATATACCTGGCACACGTTTTTACTTATTTTAACATATTACTTTAATAACACATATTTCTTATAATTAATCACTCAATATTAATGCATTATTATTTTAAAAGTTCATCATTGTTTTCATTATTCCCTAGATTACTGTTACTAATTTTTTTTTGAGATGGAGTCTCACTTTGTCACCATGCTGGAGTACAGTGGCTCTATCTCAGCCCACGGTAGCCTCCGCCTTCTGGGTTCAAGCAATTCTGCCTCAGCCTCCCAAGTCCTGGGACTACACGTGCGTGTCACCACGCCCAGCTAATTTTTATTTTTAGTAGAGATGAGGGTTTTACCATGTTGGCCAGGATGGTCTCATCACTTGACTTAATGATCTGCCCAGCTCGGCCTCCCAAAGTGTTGGGGTTACAAGCCTGAGCCACTGTGCCCAGCCCAGTATTCCCTAGTTTTTACCTAATCTTCCCCCCCCCCCCACTCCAAGGATTCTATCCAGGATACCATATCACATTTAGTGGTCATGTCTCTTTAGGCTCTCCCCAGATGTAAGAGTTTCTCAGAATTTCTTTTTTTTTTTTTTTTTTTTTATGTTTTGCCAATTTTGAGGTCAGGTATTTTGTAGAATATACCTCAATTGGGGTTGGCTGCTGTTTTTCCCATTATTATATTGGGGTTATGTTTTATGGGGAAGAGACCCAAGATCTAAAATTCCATTTTCATCACAGTATATCAATAGTTCATATTATCAACATGACTTATTGTTGATGTAAACTGTGATCACCTGGCAAATGTACTGCTTGTCAGATTTCTCCATTGTGAAGTTACTATTTCTTCCCTGTAAACATATATTATTTTGGAAGAAAATAACTATACATAACCTACTGTTAAAGAGAAGAAAGTTATGCTCATCCTCCTTAGAGGCAGAGTATCTATACACATTATTTGAAATTTTTCTGAAAGGGAGATTTGTCTGTTCTCACCTAGTAATAATGTTTTTATTTGTTCGATCATTTATTTATATCTTCCTGGACTTTTGGATATTTATTTTATACTGTAAGTTATAATTCAGTACTTCTTTATTTTGTTGCTCACATTTTTAGAGTTTCGGCCGTTGCGAGCTCATTCCTTATATTCCTGTGTCTTTTGGACATAAGTTAATCATTGCAGTTTTCGTGTTTTGTTTATTGCATTTGAGCACTTTCTTACTCTCTGTTACTACAAGATGTTCCAGGTTCATGATATATATTTACTGCCCCATTCCTTGGGTCAGTCATTTCTCTAAGGAGCTCTATTTCTTTTTATTGAAGAAGGGTACTAGAAACCAAGATCTAGGCACCGGGTATGCTTGTTACAACCAGGTGGTGTTGCTTTTGACAGAACAAAAAAATATATATGTGTATAGAAATCTATGCATATAAGAATTCCTATAAATATATCAACATGTAACAATCTAGATTTTTAGTTAACCAAACATGAGTTCATAACTGATATCTTAAACTCGAATCCACTACCAAATGCTTTTTTGTGTCAACTGATATGATCGCATGAGTTTTCTGCCTTAGCCTGTTACTATGGTGAATTATACTTATGTATATTTAAATGGTGTTCCTAACTACAATAAATCCAACTTGGTCATGGTGTATTTTTTAATAAATTGTTAGATTCAATTTGTGAATTGTTTTTGAAGATTTTTGCTTTTATGCTCACAATGGTCTCTAGTTTTCTTGTAATGTTTCATTTTTTTTAAATATATTTTTTTTATTGTACTTTAGATTCTGGGGTACATGTGCAGATCATGCAGAATTGTTGCATAGGTACATACACGGCAATGTGGTTTAGTGCCTCCATCTCCCTGTCACCTATAGCTGTCTTTCTCCCCATGTTATCCCTTCCCAACCTCCCTACCCCCCGCCCCCTCCCTTAGTCCCCCCCAACAGACTCTAGTTTGTGATGCTCCCCTCCCTGTGTCCATGTGTTCTCATTGTTCTACACCCACCTATGATTGAGAAAATGTGGTGTTTGATTTTCTGTTCTTGTGTCAGTTTGCTGAGAATTATAGTTTCCAGATTCATCCATGTCCCTACAAAGGACATGAACTCATCATTTTTTATGGCTGCATAGTATTCCATGGTGTATATATGCCACATTTTCCTTGTCTAGTCTATCACTGATGGGCATTTGGGTTGGTTCCAGGTCTTTGCTATTGTAAAGAGTACCTCGATGAACACACATGTGCTTGTGTCTTTATAATAGAATGATTTATAATCACTTGGATATATATCCAGTAATGGAATTGCTGGGTCAAATGGAATTTCTATTTCTAGGTCCTTGAGGAATTGCCACACTGTCTTCCACAATGGTTGAACTAATTTACACTCCCACCAACAATGTAAAAATGTTCCTATTTCTCCACATCCTCTCCAGCCTCTGTTGTCTCCAGATTTTCTAATTATCACCATTCTAATGGGTGTGAGATGGTATCTCAATGTTGTTTTGATTTGCATTTCTCTAATGATCAATGATGAGCATTTTTTCATATGTTTCTTGGCCTCATATATGTCTTCTTTTGAAAAGTGTCTGTTAATATCATTTGCCCACTTTTGAATGGGTTTGTTTTTTTCTTGTAAATCCGTTTTAGTTCTTTGTAGATTCTGGATATTAGCCCTTTGTCAGATGGGTAGATTGAAAAAAATTTTTCCGGTTCTGTTGGTTGCCAGTTCACTCTAATGATTGTTTCTTTTGCTGTGCAGAAGCTCTGGAGTTTAAATAGATCCCATTTGTCTATTTTGGCTTTTGTTGCCAATGCTTTTGGTGTTTTAGTCATGAAGTCCTTGCTTATGCCTATGTCCTGAATGGTTTTGCCTAGATTTTCTTCCAGGGTTTTTAATAGAAAACTGTGATAGTTAAATTTTTAGGTCAGCTTAGAGGGTGTTTTGGTATTAGGTAAACATTTAAATCAGTGAACTCTGAGTAGGCCGATTGTCCTTCATCATGGGAATTGTCCTCATCCAATCAGTTGAAGGCACAAGTAGAACAAAGACCTCTGCCTCCCCTGAGAAAGAGAGAATTCTCCAGCAGATTGCTTTGCACAATCAGTCCTCGAGTCTCTTGAGTCTCCACCTTTTTTGGCCTTTAGACTGAAACTGCACCGTCATCTCTCTCTCTCTCCTTTGTAGAACCTTCTACATAGAAGCAAAACCAATAGGATATACATATCCTGACCTAATAGAGCATACTAGATGTTCAAAATGGTTACTTTCCTCTTCCTCTGCCACAGTCAAGAGGCAGTTTTTCTGGCTCTTCATCATGATAACCTGGTGGGGTACTTGGAGTTTAAACCCACCAACATCTAAGACCTTCCTATATCTGTAGCCCCAGGAATTTCTCACTTTCATACTAGTACACACTCAGCCTGCAAGAATTACTCAAAATTACCTTTTAAATATTTCTACCAGTTTATGTCTCCAGCAGCTTCTGCATCCAGGTAAGCTAGATCTCAGCTATCTGCACATTTGATTATTTCTTCCAGTTTTGGTGAACAGTTTGCCCTGTAACCCCAATTCTCTAATGTGTCCAGGAAAAGTCATTGACTTTTGGTTTGTTCAGCTTTTTTTTTCCTGTTTTAAGGATGAAAATAACTTCCAAGCTCTTTACTTGTTGGAGCTGAAATGATACATATAGTTTCAATGTTGCTCTTTAGCAACATATGATTGTAGGATAAAAAGTTTGCTTTACAAACAATGCTATCTAAAAAATGTTCTAAATTAACCATGCGTCTTAAAAAATAAATGAAAAATATGCAGACATTCAACAAATTGGTTTAATGTCATTATTAATTTTTATTATCTTAGAATTTAATTTGGGCAGCAAATTTAGGTGAATATAGTTCTATGAGCCTCAGCCAAAGTAAAGTAAAGGATAATCTTCATGTTTGAGAAGGCTTGAATTATTAATATGAAAAATTCATTTAGAGTTCAATATATTTAATCTAATATAAAAATTTAGGGAAAAATAAAAGAATCTCAGAACACATAAAGGAGTGTGACTATAATTTAATAATATCCATCACGTATTAATATCCTTCCAGAGAGATAATTCTGACAAGCGCTTCTTTGAATAGAGAGGTTTCCTTTCCTAATATCTTTAAAACATCCTCTGTCCATAGGATGCAAAACAAAATCACTTGAGAGGTAAAGGGTTTTTTTCACCTTTTGTCAATTTACAGTTAGTCATGAGTAGCTCTTTTAATTATCTATTTTACTTTCTTATTTTTTTTCTCCTGATATCACTGGTACTTTAAAGATCTGTTATTTGGGTCCTGTTCCTTATTTTCTTCTCATACCTAAAATAAGCCTTAATAATTGCTTGCTGTTGCCTATTAACAATCTCAGTTATTCCATTAATGCATTGATGCAAAGGAGCTGCCTCTACCCTCATAGACATAAATGATCTGTGCTTTGTCTTCCATCAAGGTCAGAAGTTACAGACATTAATCATATCCTCCCCCCTTAGCAATAGATGGATTGTGTATGGTATCTTCCAAAAGTCTGCACAAATCTAATCGTAACCTAATCTCTTCAGGTATATTTGACAGAGAATA
The DNA here is from genome assembly GCA_036589455.1 of Ateles fusciceps. Taxonomy (NCBI): domain Eukaryota; kingdom Metazoa; phylum Chordata; class Mammalia; order Primates; family Atelidae; genus Ateles; species Ateles fusciceps. Next base: position 861,020 of record JAZHEH010002924.1, on the reverse strand, counting down.
ATATTCCCTTTCTTTGACAATGGAATTTGGCATATTGACCATCTGAACTGGTTTGGGCTGCTATAACAACATACCCTAGACTTTGTGGCTTAAACAACAAACATTTATTTCTTTTACTATTGGTGGCTAGGAAATGTAAGATCAAGGTGCTGGTAGATTTGGTGTCTGGTAAGGGCCAACTTTCTGGTTTTCAGACAGCTACTACCTAGCCCATTCCATTTGTGCTGCTCTGACAGAATTCTAGAGAATGGGCAATTTATAAGGAACAGAAATTTATTGGTTCACAGCTATGGAGGCCAAGAAGCCCAATATTAAGGTGCTGGCAGGCTCAGCAATTGTAATTCCAAGATGGCATGTTGAATGCTGTGTCCTCTGGATGGGAGGAATGCTTTGTCTTTACATGGCAGAAGAAAAGAAGCAGAAAGGGGTAAAACTCACTCTTCTATAATAGCATGTATTCCATCCATAAGGATAGAGGCCTCATGGGCTAATTACCTTCCAAAGGATCATCCTCTTAATACTGTTACAAGGGCCGATAAATCTCAACGTGCATTTTAAAGGGGATAAACTTTGAAAACATAGCAGCCATCATTTTGCTGTATTCTCATATGGCTGAGAGAGAGTTCATCTTTGTTATAGCTCTTCTTATAAGGCCACGAATTGCATTGCACAATGAGGGCTCCACCTTTGTGATCTAGTAAACTCCCAAAGGCCCCACATCCATATACTATCACATCAGGGATTAGGTCTCAACATACAAATTTTAAAAGGACACAGACATTCATACCACAGCACTAAAATATAAAAAGGGATGAAATCCTACAAAATATTCTTTTATAAATACCAAATAGTTCCAAACTGTCTATAATGAAAGTTGAAGCAATCAAACACAAGAGTAAAGAATATCCTGGGAAGGCCACACCATCTAATTTCCTTATTAGATAACTACCTTGTTTACTCATATCTGGGAGGGAGTATATGAGACTGGTTTTATTAATAGAGATTGAGTATATTTCTATAGGTGTAGACAGGGGACAGCATTAAGCCAATTATTTAAAATTGCATTATTATGCTCTAATTTCAAATAGCACAGTTAAAAATGATTATACAAACACCATCCTATGGGGCGTTTGCTTCCTCTACTTAACAAATAGTCCTCTAACTATTTAAACAAATAGATTTTTATTGCTGTTTGAAGATTTTCGGTTGACTGTTTCCTTGTCTATCAGGGTTTGGAAAATCAGAACCTTTAGAAGCACACTGATTGCCTTCCATTAGCCTATTTTATGATGGTGAACTTCCCAAAATGCAAGTAAATAATGAGAGCTCTTGGAGCCTGTATTTCTCTCATTATCAGTACCATCTTTCCCTGCTTTGACAGAGTAAAACATGTAATCAACTGCAAATGCTGTGCATACAAGATATTACATGGATACATCAGTCATGTATATCATGCCTATTGCAGTTTTCCAGAAATAATTTAAGTTTGTCCTGGAACAATCTCCCCCATGAAGATGGAGTGACTTGGGCACCTAACATTAATAGGGCAAAATGGCAAGTAAAGGACAAAGGCAGATCAGTATAATTTCTATCAAATTCTCACTTTCTGAAAGACTCCTTAGACATGTTAAAGTCATGTAGGGCTGAAGGACCACAAAGAGGCAAGCAGAAGAGAGCCTTGCAGCCTAATACACTTCTTATAATTTACCCTCTTACCTTCATAATTACCCCGTAAATTAGCTGCTACTACAATTATTCCTGCTTCAATGATGTGAAGTGTAAGGCACAGGTAAAAAATGCCTTAGTTTACCCAATTCTTTAGTTTGCTACGAGGACTAAGGTCAAGGTCTTTAGCTGAGTGTTCTTTCTGCCTAGAAATTAGAATAGAAATTTCTTCACTGGACTCAAGAGAGTTAACTTTGGATATTGTAGTGGTCACTGTTAATTGTTCATCTATATTAATTCTCTTCTCTTTCTACATTCTATCAGACATCTACATTCTCTTCTCTTTGAGTTCCATGGAACTCAGGAATTATTCCCCTCTCCCAATATTACCCCTGTTGAGTGAAGTGATGTTGATCTCATCCCAGCTCCATGGGTAGGGCTCCTATTCATCTAAGAGCAGCAGGTAATACTATCCTTCATGCTATTTTTTAGTATAGAAATGAACAAATGAACCACTTACTCTCTGAAAAAGTTTTCTGGTTGACTCTGAGAAGGTATTTCCTTTTTCCTGAGAGAGAGAATTAAGAAGTAAGACTCCCTCTCTTTTTCAGCTTGCACTTTTCTAAACAACCTTAAAAGGAGGAGAGAAGATTAAGTGCACATACAAAATGGTGCATTGCTGAGATAGTTTACAAAGAAACAATGTCAGAGTCCATAGTATGAGGTCTGAAGATGCTACATTTCTGGATACTGTGTTGTGTAAAAAACCCCTCATCAGTTCAGCCACTTTTAAACAGGTTTCTGTAATTCGTATCCATAAACTTTCTGATATAATAATATAGCATTTTATTTTTAGGGATATATATCCAACTATCCAAAACAGAAAGTGATGTTATATTCCCCAGGATAGCCTTGAACTCCTGTTCTCAAGTGATTCTCTTGCTGCAGGATCCAAAGTAGCTGGGACTACAGGTAAATTTTCAGAATTTTATTCAGCCTTTTAATCTGTAAAGGATGTATCACCATTTTCTTCCCATCAAATATCTTCCTTGATGCTCAAAATCTTCATCTCTGGCCAAATTTCCCACACTGATCAATTCATCACACTTTGGATATTGAAAAAAATATATATGTATATATACTTATCTTCCAAAAGACTTTACTTTCACAATTCCACATAGCTGCTACCAGTTATATACTGATTTGTCAGTGTCTTTAATCTGTGTTGGTGTTGCCCTTCCGTTATCTTTTAAGATCCTGTAGAAAGACAGGCTTAAGTTTTCCTTTTCATTTTTCAAAGCACATAGCATTAGACTCAAAACTCAGAAGCTTTTAATCAATTTATCCTGATAGTAACTGATGTAAAATATTCCCATAGTTACCTGCGTGAGGCAATTATGAAGTTCTTTGGTTTTCTGCTTCATAGATTCAATTCATTTCTCATCATAAAATCTGAATGGAGTTGACCCAAAAGAAGCATTTGGACTAATATTTCCAAAACATGAGCTGAGTGGAAACCAAGGACTAACAGGTATGGCTGTTTTTCACAAATCTCTGTGTCACTTTAATTTTATATTACTTGTATTTTTTTTTCCTCATGGTGTAATTCTTATTTCTGCTCAGGCTAATATAGCCCCATTTTTGTGTCCTTGGGTCTGATGTACCTCGTGACAGACAGTTCACCTTTGCTATCCAATTTGAGCCCATCATCTCCTGACATAGTGCTGTCCTATGAAGGCTCACCTTGCTTCCTTTGGGATGACGTCCTGTTAATCATCACCAACCTAATAACAGTGATGTTAATGCTGCAGCCATAATACTCGTCTCCCTCCCCAGGCCTTCTGGGCTGTTCAGACCGCTAATGTCTTGTTAAAACTTTTTTACTTATTAATTTTATCTGTGACACAGCCTGATTAGCTCCTGAATTACTTTGTGCCTATTTTTAGTCTGCCATGCTTCTATCCTTCACAGACAGTTTAATCCCAAAGTATTAATTCGTCTCTATATAAGCTGACTTGTCTTTCTACAGGTATCCTAAATCTTCCTGTTTTCACTCAAGGTCCGTCTACCTTACTTTAACTTGCATTCCTTGCCCATTACTTTCAGTTTTTCTGTGGATGGAGAGAACTCCTTGTCTGGAGGCCATGAGAAAGCCCGAGGCCCATTACCAAACTATCAACAACGCATGCAAGGAAGTATATAAGATTATTAAAAATCTGTGATCAACAAGGACTCTGGAAGAATCTAGGCTCACTCTTATGGGAGACACTGTTGAGACGCTCTTTCTGCAGTTTAGATGCTCATAAATAATGTTGTTGAGGAAAACTAACAAATTCAAGTGAAATAAATGTAAGATGGTTTGAAATAAACATCCTCTAGAATAAACTGTCTACAACCAAGTGATAAAATGTGTGGTCTGAATGCTCAGTGCTATGTGTAGACAGAAGGAACACAAGGGAAGTGGTCATTAGGGGGTTTGTAGAAAGCGTTAACAGAGGATTTTAACCAGTGTTATGGTATGAATGATGTCTAACATGCTGAAAAGAAATGAGGAATGTTATCAGGACAGGAAGAACATTATGAGGGAAAAACTTGAGAATGTACTTAAAGTAACATGAGTTGGTAAGAATAATAAGAGTAACCCTTGGAAAGGAGGCATAGAATAAAAGTTACATAGACATTCTGGGTTTCACTGAATTTTAAGTTGAGGGGCTGGATATACTTATACTGGGACAGGGAGAGTTATAGGTTTAATTTAGAGTCAGTTAGATATAAGTGTTAGGTATCCAAATATTCAGCTGGTATTATGAAGCCCCATGGAATCTTTGTTACCCAAGACTTGACTCAGAAGTGCATTGATCTATATATATGTATGTATGACCTATATATTTGCATGTGTGTGTACACACACACACATACATAGAGATAGCATGAACTTGTGTGTGCATATATATATAAAACTGAATTTCATGAGTTTCCCAATGAATTTCATTGTGTACATCTTTCTTTACTCCTTTGATTTGGGTCTTCTGGCTAACAACCTAATTTTCCCACTACTGACCCAACTTCCACATATTACCTCCTTCTGACTCTAGATATAACATTTTTTCTGCTCCTGGTCTCATTTATGTCACCTGATGATTTGATGCACTCATGTAAAAACCTATACTTTTAATTCTGGCTCTAGTGGGCCTCCAGGATCTCTAGCCTCTCATGCTATGAGCTGTCTCTGAGGATAGACCTCCATCTGTTCTGAACTATATACACAGAGAAGATTTGATAGTCAAGGGACAATATTTTGTGAAAGTAAAAATCCACTTCTCTTACCAGGACCATAGAACAAGGGTGGTAACCTATTCAGTTTTGCACACCCAGTCTCTGCAGTGACTGGCATGGAATGCATACTCAACATACTGTACATCATAAATATATGCAATATTTATTGGTCAATTATACCTTGATAAAGCTGAAAAATAAAAATAAATTAAGAATAAATGGTAACAGTTTTTGAGATTAAACCATTTTTATTAAACTGATATCTATTAGATGAACATGGTCATAATTTTACCACATTAAAGTGTATACTTTAGATATGTGCAGATTATCACTATCAATTATGCATCCATAAAAGGGATAAGTGTATGTATTGATCAACCATATAACAAAAGCTTTACAAAGAAGTGCAAGAAGATAAAATGATGAAAAGGTGTATTTCTTGTGCTGAGGAAACACATAGTAAATGAATGTTACTAAAAGCAGCAATGTGAATTTATGCAGTTGGCTTAGATAAATTTGGGCAGGTTTTTTAGAAACACAGAACCAAGACCCAAATGGACAAGTAAAAGGATGATGCTCCAACCCAGGAAGGGAGGCATATGCAAAGTCACTGAGGTATGAGCACTCCAGGTATGCTTAGTATGGGTGGAGTGTAAAGCACAACATTGTCACTTCCAACTAGCAAATGGTACTTGTGATGGTTAATACTGAGTGTCAACTTGGATTGAAGGATACAAAGTACTGATCCTGGGTGTGTCTGTGAGGGTGTTGCCAAAAGAGAATAACATTTGAGTTAGTGGGCTGGTGAAGGAAGATTCACCTTTAATCTGGTGGGCACAATCAAAAATCTAATAAGCTGCCAGTGAATATAAAGCAGGCAGAAAAATATGAAAAGGCCAGACTAGCCTACTCTCCCAGCCTACATCTTTTTCCCATGCTGGATGCTTCCTGCTCTTAAACATCGGACTCCAGGTTCTTCAGTTTTGAGACTCAGACAAGCTCTCCTTGCTCCGCAGCTTGCAGACAGCCTGTTGTGGGACCTTGTGATCATGTAAGTTAATACTTAATAAACTCATATATACATATAATATTTTCTGTCCTATTAATTCTGTCCCTCTAGAGAATTCTGACTAATACAGTACTGTTGATGATAGGATATTAGCCTGGGATGTCCAGACTCATATAGACCAATGAAAGTGGATTAATTGATGAGATCTACTTGGCCAAAATAAAGAGTTAAAAAGGAGTAGGACATGAGATGGATTTAGAAAGAGGGACAGAAATGTCATGAGGAACAAAGAAAAAACAAGCCATTCCACAGAGAGACAGGTGATACAAATAAGCACTCCTCTCCCTTACCTAACTTGTGATGCCTTTTATTCTTGCTGAGAAATGCATTTTCAGCAAGTAGATAGTGGAAACCTTTGTCCTCCTGGAACACAGGAGATATGTAGAGTCAATCCTACCCCTTATCCAAAACTAAGTAGATCATACTGGATTATACTCAGAATCTAGGCATGAGCTTGAACAAAGGCAAATCGAGTTTTCCATGCCATTTTTTTGTGGTGCTGGTGGTGGTATTGTTAATAATGATTATACTTAATTCTGAATCATTTCTGCATAAACCATTTTGATATTTATCAAAAAAGGGTATTCATGTTCATCGTTTTATGCGAAGAGTTATGTTTTTGGCATGGATTCCTATCTCCATTGGTCAGAAAATGAGACTGAGGTTCAGATTAAAATGACTTGACTACCATGACAAGGAAAATTAATCAGGGATAACTAAGTGAAACTTCACTCTATTTACAGTTTTTCCTGTGGTATGTTTAGTCTTTATGCTCAAAACACTGAAAAACCTCCAGAATCCTGTTTCTTGCATTTCACTATGCCAAGATTTTGGATTAGCTATTTATTTTTTTCTGAAACGTACAGCTATCAGAGAAAGAAGAGAGAGAAAGGCATATTTTAATAAATATGATTGTTACAATTGCACATTTTCTGGGGAATATGATAAGCTCTATAATTAGCATAGATGCACAGCCTACTTATGGGATATCTCAATGGATTCAATAGACTATCTCTTGAAACATTCTTGTCACACATGCTGGATGTAAGGAATATGAAGATTTGATTGGTTTTCTATTTAATGTTCTTGTGCTGCTTCTGATAACTTTAAATTATCCTGTAAATTGCATTTGTCTAAAGTGCTGACTAAAGACTCATGGCACAGTGGTCTAAGGAACCAGACACTTGGAGAAGTAAGTCTAGGAGAGTTTAATTTAGCCTTGGTCAAATGCAGTCATGGATAAATTTAGCTCTGAGTTAAATCCTTCCTTTTTTCTATTCCACATCAGTAAAACAAGGGAATCTGTTCAACCACCAGCCATTTTGCATTTATCATCTTTGTCATTTTTTTGTAACATAACTTTTAAAAGCCTCTAGTGACTTTGGCCCATGATCTATAAAATTCTGGAGACAGGAATTCATTTAGTTTGTGACTCATTCTCCAAAATTTTCAGTTTTATCTGTATGTGCTCCCACCATCACCGGGTTATTGGATGCTGAGTCAGCCATACAGTTTTTGATGCATCCAGGAAAGTTACCTTGTGCATATCCATTCATTGCTCACTGTCACCCAGCCCTACCCCATTTAGCCTAAATTAATCTTTGGGACTATACAATGAAAATAAATAAAAGCCTCATTGAAAAGCCCTGCAATACTGTTTCTGAAACCATAAAGTGCTTAATTAAAGGCTATAGTATATATGAAAAACTGTTCAATCTTATCAATTATTAGAGAAATGCAAACTAATACCACAATGAGATACCATAACATACCAGTCAGAATGTCTATAATTAAAAAGTCAAATATAACAGGTGTTGGTGAAGATGCAGAGGAAGGAGAACACTCATACACTGTTGGTGGGAATGTAAATTGTTACAACTTCAGTGGAAAACAATATGAAAATTTCTCAAAGAACTAAAAATAGATCTATTATTTTTATCTAGTAATCCCACTCCTGGGTATCTACCAAAGGAAAAGAAATCATTATATCAAAAAGATACCTGCATTTATATGTGTATGGCAGCACTATTCACAATAACAAACATATGGAATCAACTTAAGTCCTTATCGATGTGATTGGATAAAGAAAAAGTGGTATATATCATGGAATACTATTCAAGCCATAAAAAATAATAAAATTGTGTCTTTTTTTTATTACATTAATAAAATTAGAGGCCATTGCCTTAAGTGAAATAACTCAGAAAGTCAACTGCCATATATTCTCACTTATAAATGAGAGCTAAATAATGTGTACACATGGACATAGAGAGTGGAATAATAGACACTGGAGACTCAGAAAAGTGGAAGAGTGGGAGGAGGGTGAGGGATGAGAAATTGTCTAATGGGTACCAACATGCGCTATTCAGATGATGGTTACACTAAAAGTCCAGACTTCACCACTACACAGTATATCCATGTGACAAAACTGCACTTGTACCCCTAAATCTTTAAAAATTAAAATTGAAAAAGAAATTGCCAATATCTAAAAGTCCTTGAGAGAGAAACATCTTTTGGAACACAAAACTATCTTATTGCCAAATTACTACTATAATTTGCTGTTAATCAGCTTTTTATTTTAGAATCATGTTATATTTACAAAAAAAAAAAAAAAAACATGAATATAGTACAGAGATATTTTTGTTGCCTGTGCTTTTGAAGTCTTACTCAAAAAAATCTTTGCCAAGACCAATATCCTGAAGCATTTCCCTCAGTGTTTTTTTAATAGTGGTTTTATAGTTTTAGGTTTTGTATTTAAGTCTTTAAATTTTTATTTGATCAATATACTCTGTACCTGGTGTTTTATTATTAACATCTTATACTTATTTTTACCTAATGTCCTTTTTTTGTGTTTCAAGATCCAGTCCACAATAGCACATTACATTTAATTATCATGTCTCTTTAGGTTCCTCTTGGCTGTGAGAGTTTATCAGAGTTTTCTTGTTTTTGATTACCTTAACAAACAGTTTTGAGAAGTACTAGTCAGGAATATGGTAGAATATCCCTCAACTGCTGTTTGTCTGATGTTTCTCACATTATTACACTGGGTTATTGGAGGTTTTGGAGCAAGACTCCAGATCTCAAATGTCATTTCATTACATAGTATCAAGAGTACATATCAACCCGACTCATAATTGCTGATGTTAACCTTAATCACCTGGCAGATGTAGTGCTTGTCAGTTTTCTCCTCTGTAAAGTTACTTTCTTTCCTGTTAACATGCATTATTCTTTGGAAGAAAGTAACTATGCAAAGTCCATAGTTAAGAACTGAAGGGTAATGTTCCACCTTTTTAAAGGTAGAATATGTACATAAGTTATTTTTAATTCTTCAAGACAGGAGATTTGTCTTGTCTTTTCTACTTATTTATTTATACTAGTATGAATTCATCACAATCTTTTTCATACTTTGGATTATAATGTAAGACTTACTTATGTTGTTTCTCAGATTCTTCCAGCTTTGGCCATTGGAAACTTTGATAGATCTCCACCATTGTAGGGGTTTTTCCTTCACTCTCTTTCTCTCTCTTATTTTCTGAGGCTACAAGATGGTCTAGGATCATATTACATATTTCCTGTTCTTCTAGCATTAACCATTTCTTCAAGGGGCTCCTGATTTCTTTTATTGGAGAGTATTAAAAATCAGAATTGGGTACTAGATGTGCTCATTTGTACTGCAGTGTCATTGCTTCTAAGCCCTCTCAGCTGACAGAGCAAAAAATTTAGATACATACATACATACACATATCTATTAATATATCTATATATAACCATATGTATCTATAGTAACCTAAGCATCAGTTCATACTGATGTCTACAATTCTAATTCATTACCAATGGAAATTTGTAGCCTCTGCCTCTTCCTTATCTGAAAACTTCCACTTCAACCAGAATAAACTTGGCCTCCAACATCAGCCATCCATTTATTTAATTATTCAATTCCAGGATACAGGTATAGTGGTTTTAGAATTTTCAACCTGTATTCCTGTGAAACACATTATCAATTCATTTTTTTTGTCTTTAGTTTTATAGTCTACTGATTATTAGAATTACTTAGGTCTGCACCATTTCTCTTCACCATTGCGTCATATATTTGTAATTAAGTTATATTGTTTCGTCACATTCTGCATTCTCCCTTGGTGTCCTCTCACATCCTAAATAATTTTGTTTAAACTTTGCAAACATAATGCTCACTCTTTGTGCTGAAAAGTTTTAAGGGTTTTGACAAATGCAGTGTTATATGTTCAACTTTGCAGTGTCATATAAAAGAAGTTCACTGTTTTAACATTTTTTTTGTGCTTTAGCTATTCAACTGTCCATTTCTTTCCCCTCATCAAACACCAATATTTTTGCTGTTGTTATAGTTTTGTTTTATTCAGAATGCCAAAAATTGATATCATATATTATGTAATCTCTCCAAATTGGCTTCTTTCACTTAGTAATAGTGTTTAAAATTAATCTATATTTTCATCATTTAGTAGCTTATTTATTTTATCACTGAAATGTATGCCATTGTGTGGGTGTACCACAGTTTGTTTATTCATCTGTTAAGTGAAATCTTAGTACCTTCCAATATTTTGGCAATTAAGAAGAAAACCCCCATGCTTAGGTTTTTACATGGACGTAAATTTTAAAGTCACTTCTGTATGTACTGAAAATGGTGATTGCTTGATAGTTGGGTGGGTCTATGTTTAACTTTGTAACAAACTGCTACATTGTCTTCCAAAATGGCTGTACTATTTTATATTTCTACCAGCATTGAATGATATTTCACCATGCTCAACATTGTGACCAATTATTAGCATTGTCAGATTTTTGGATTTTAGCCATTCTAATAGGTGTATAGAGGTATTTCATTGCCTTTAATTTGTAATTCACTACTGCCAAACAATGTTGAGAATCTCTTCATATCCTTATGAGATATTTATCTTCTTTGATATTTGTTCATAAATTTTACCTATTTTAAAAAGTGGTTTGTTTTGTTATTAGATTTTAGCTATTTTAAAAATATTTTCAATATTAATCTTTTAACAGATATGTTTTCCATGTCTGTTGCTTTTTAAAATTTTTACACAAGAGTTTATTTTTTTCCATTCAGTTATTAAAAGACATGTTGGCTCATTCCAATTTGTGGCAATTATAAATAAAGCTGCTACAAATATTTGTGTGCAGATTTGTGTGGACATAGCTTTGCTCATTGGATTACACCCATAGACTCCAGTAAAGAGATGGAGGAAATCTACCAAGCATATGGAAAATAGAACAAACCAAAGGTTGTTATTCTAACTTCAGACAAAACAGACTTTAAGCCAACAATAAAAAAGACAAAGCAGGGCATTACATAATGGTAAAGAGTTCATTTCCACAAGAAGACCTAATTATTCTAAATACATAATACATACCCAGCACAAGAGCACTCAGACCCTTAAAACAAGCTCTTAAAGACCTATGAGAAGACATAGATAACTATACATTAATAGTGGAAAGCCTCAATACCCCATTGACAGTATTAGACAGATCATCAAGGCAGAAGACTAACAAAAATATTTAGAACCCAAACTTGACACATGACACAGTGGACTTCACAGACATCTATAGAACTCTCCACCCTAAAACAACAGTATATACATTATTCTTATCTGCACATGGAACATACTCTAAAATAGACTACACTATTGGCCATAAAAGAATTCTCAGCAAATTGAACAAACACAAAATCATCCCAACCCACACTCTTGGACCACAGCACAATAAATACATAAATCTATACTTTAAAAAACACTCAAAAACCATACAATTACATGGAAATTAAAGAACCTGCTTCTGATTTACTTTTGGGTAAAAACTGAAATTAAGGCAGAAATCAAGAAATTCTTCAAAACTAATAAAAACAAATACACAATATACCAGAATCACTGGAACACAGCTAAAGCCATGTTAAGGGGAAAGCTTATATCACTAAACTCCCACATCAAAAAGCTAGAAAGATCTCAAATTTACAACTTAGCATCATACCTAAGGAACCAGAAAAAGGAACAAACCAATCACAAAGTTAGCAGAAGGCAAGAAATAACCAAAATCAGAGCTGAACTGAAGAAAACTGAGAACCTTAAAAAAAAATCAATGAATCCAGGGGTTTGTTTTTTGGATGAATAAATAAAACTGATAGACTGCTAGCTAAACTGATAAAAAAGAAAGGCAATCCAAATAAACACAATCAGAACTGCCAAAAAGGGCATTACCATCAACCCCACAGAAATACAAAAAAAAATCCTTGGAGACTACCACAAACACCTCTATGCACACAAACTAGAAACTCTAGAAGAAACAGATAAATTCCTGAAAACATGCAACTTCCCAAGATTGAACTAGGAAGACACTGAATCTCTGAATAGATCAATAATAAGTTCCAAAATTGAATCTGTAATAAAACACCAACTAACCAGAAAATTTCTCCTGAATTTGAATCATCTTGGTTTCTATTCATATTCTGAATTCCATAGCTGTCATTTCAGCCATTTCAACCTGGTTAAGAACCATTGCTGGGAAACTAGTGTGATTATTTGGAGGTAAGGAGACACTCTAGCTTTTTGAGTTGCCAGAGTTCTTGCACTGGTTCTATCTCAACTATGTGGGCTATGTTTCTTTAGCCTTTGAAGTTCTTGTACTTTGGATAAGCTTTTTGCTTTCATCTTCTTTGATGTCCTTGAAAGTCTGATTATGGTATATGGTGGGTCAAGTTGATTGGCTTTGTTTCTGGAAGATTTAAGAGTGCCAAAGCTCAGCTCAGGAATACTGCTACTTTTCTTTTTTTTGATGGAGTCTCACTCTGTTGCCCAGGCTGAAGTGCAGTGGCGCAATCTCGGCTCATTGCAACCTCTGTCGCCCAGTTCAAGCAATTCTCCTGCCTTAGTCTCCTGAGTAGCTAGGACTACAGACATATGCCACAATACCTGGCTAATTTTTTATTTTTAGTAGATATGAGGTTGCACCATGTTGGCCAGGCTAGTCTTGAACTCCTGACCTCAGGTGATCCACCACCTTCGGCCTCCCAAAGTGCTGGGATTATAGATGTGAGCCACCATGCCTGGCCAGCAATCCTACTCTTTACGTTCTAACTCTGGGGAGCTGGTTTTGTTCTCTGGCCCCTCAAGTTTAGGGATCTGCTACAAAGGATATAACGAGGTGTTCATGGTCCACTGACTACAACACTCAACGAGATGGTGTCAGTGCATCCACATTTACTTGCATATGCCAGAAGCCATGGCAGTCAAGCAGGATGCATGAATGTCATCTGAGTGGTGTATCAGCAGGAGAGGGACTGTGGCATTCCTTTGTGAATGCATTTCTGGCCAGTAGGAGTGGGGTATTGGTGGGGGTGGCACTAGGATCCATGTGTGCATTTGCACCAGTGGCAGCAGTGGCTTGAGGAGGCCGGGATTGCCAGTGTCTATGCACAAGTTCATGCTGGCTATGGCAGCATAGCCAGGTAACTGTGTGTCAGTGGTTGGGGCACAATAGGGTATGCTCGCACTGGCAGTGGCATAGCAAGGTGCATATACACATGCTCATGTGGGATAAGAGAGTTGAGGTCCACCCACTTCAGTGCACTGGCAAAGCAGTGAGTAGTGGCCATGAGTGAGTGCATGTCAGCAAAGCAGGAGGGGGAAGACTGTAATTGTGTAAGGGTAAGGGTAGGGTGGTGTGTGTTGGTGGAGACCTGTCTGCTGGAGCTTTCCTATGGTGGGGCATAATCTTCCAGTGAAGAGTCTTTGATGAGGGTACCCAGGACATCTGAGACTGTGCTGTAAATAGCAAGGCCAGATTAGGACACAGGAAGAAGCCAGTAAACAGGGAGGCAATCAGATCAAACTAGCCTCATCTCACAGGCAAAACTGGCCTGGTCTGTCCAAGTCTGACTGTCACCCTAAGGCTAAAGTCTAGAGGAGCGTAATGAGCTTTGGGTGATGGACATTGCTGCCCATGATTAACTGCACCTCTCTAAGGAGCTCTCTCTGACAGTTCAAGAGTCCATGGAGAACATAGAGTCTCCTGCTGCCAGGATTCTGGAGGTCTGTGGTGAAAAGAGGCTACTTCTCATTTGTTCAACTCATCCTTTCCCCAGGAGTTGCTGGGGGCCTAGAATGAGTCCTAGGGCTCTGTAGCCCTATGCAGAGTTCCCCAATTTCTTCTTCTTCAGCTCGGTGTCTGTGTCCTCCTTCCAACCTCTCAATACCTTCCCTCCAAAGATCTGTTTGGAGTGTATCAGTCTTTCTGATGTCTTGGTCTCTTGATGGGAGATGGTCCTAGCTGTGTTTAGTCAGCCATCTTGGCTCCCCTTTCCCTGTGGCTTCTTTATTATTTTCTTAACAGTGTGTTACACAGAGCAGAAGTTTTTAAGGTTTTCCTTTCATTGGCTTTCGTTGGATTCCTTATATCCAAAAACACATCACCCAACCTAAGATTACCTAGATTTTATTTTATTTCTGTTATTTCTTATAGAAGCATTATCATTCTGCATTTTATATTTAGGTCCATGTCCACTTTGGGTCCATTTTTGTGATGGATATAGGCATGTGCCCAGTTTCAATTTTTTTAATTAATTAATTAATTATTTTTTTTAAGAAAAGAAAAAGAGAAAAACAGAAAGAAGGAAGTTTCAATTTGTGTGTGTGTGTGTGGGGAGGCAGGAATGAGGGGGATATGGATGTCAGATATTTGCAACGCTATCATTTGAGAAGGCCATTCTTTCTGCATTTAATTACATTTCTTTCTTTTTCAAAGACTAGTTGACTTTATGTGTTGACTTTTTCAAAGACTAGTTGACTTTATGTGATTTATGTGTTAATTCTTTTGCTAGGAACATGCTGGTTTGATTACTATAGCTTTATTTGAGTTTTGAAATTGAGTAGTATGAGTCATCCAGGCTTGTGGTTCTTCAGCATAGCATTAGTTATTTTACATATTTTGCCTTTCTTATAAACTTTAGGAAAAGTTTATCAATAGTTAAGAAAATGCTTGTCAAAATTTGATTTTGATTGCATTGCATTTATGGATCATATAGAGAATACTTGTCATATTAGCAATATTTACATTTCTAATCCATGCACATGAAATATCTCTCCATTTTTTAGATCTTTAATTTCTTTCACCAGAGTTGTGTTACTTTTCTTATATAAATTCTGAACATACTTCATGACACTTTACCTAAACATTTATTTTTATGCTGTCGCTAATTTAATTATTTAGAAAATATTTAACATTTTATTTGTATTTTTTGGTATATGGAAAAACAACTGATCTTGTATATTAAGCTTGTATCCAAAATATTACAATATTCACCACAATAGTTTACTAGTTGCATGAGTTTTTTGTCTTTTAAACATAACAATTCTTTGGAATTGTATATACAGATGATCAAGTCATCTTCAAATAAAAATAATAAAGCAAAGAAAAAAACAGTTTTATTTCTTTCTTCTCAATCTGTGGGTTTTGGGTTTTTTTTACTACATTTTTTATTGCAAGTTAGGATTCTGAATACAATGTTGAATAGCATTGACGAGAGAGGACATCCTTACCCTATTACATATCTTAGGGGGAAGAAACAGTTTCCTATCTTAAGTATGATATTAGTTTTAGGTATTTTTACAATTTATCCAGTTGAGTAAGTTTTCACCCATTTCTACTTTGCTAAATTTTTTGTCATTAATGGATGTTGGATTTTGTTAGATGTTTTTTTCTGAGTTTATTAATAGGATTATTTGATTTCTCTGCTTTAGCAGATTGATGTGGTAGATTATATCAATCGAATTGTAAATGTTGAAATAGAGTTGTGTACCTGGAAAAAATCTCCCATTTGTGGTGTTTAACTTTTTACACATTGTTGGAAGTGATTTGTTATAATACTATAGACTAGTATTTACCATGAAAATGGATGCTAATATAATAAACAAATTAGCATCCATGTTCATGGTAAATACTGGTCTATAGTTTTCCTATCTGCTGATATTTATCTTATTTATGTATTAGATTAATACTGGACTCATAAAATAATCTATAAAGTGTTCCCTCTAATTTTTAAAAAATAGATTGTAAGATATTGGTGTCATTCCGCTGTTAAACATTTACATAATTCTCCAGCAAAACCATCCGATCCTGATGCTTTCTTTTTGAACACGGTCATTGATTCAATTTCTTTAACAACTATAGGCCTGCTCACACTATCTCTTTCTCTTTGTGTGAGTTTTGATAGTCTTCCTCTTTCAAGGAATAGGTCCATTTTATCTAGGTTACCACATTTTTGGGCATAAGGTTTTTCATAGTAATTCTTTCTTCATTATTCTTTTAATGTCTATGAGATCAACAGTGATGTCTTCACTTTCTTTCTGATATTGTTAAATTAAGTATTCTCCCTTAATAAACTAGGCATTGAAAAAACATACCTCAAATACAAAGAACCATTTTATACAAACCCACAGCCAACATCATACTGAAAGGACAAGATCGAAGCTGTCTTCTTGCGAACTGGAACAAGACAAGGATACCCACTTCATCCTTCCTATTCAACATAGTACTGGAAGTCCTAGCCAGAACATTCAGGTAAGAAAAAGAAATAAACAGCATCAAAATAGAAAAAGAAGCAGCCAAACTATCTCTCTTTATGATACGATTCTATACCCAGAAAACCCTAATTACTCCACCAAAATGTTCCAGGAACTGAAAAATTGACTTCAGCAAAGTTTCAAGATACAAAATAAATGTAAAAAAGGTCAGTAGCATTTCTATACACCAATAATGCTTAAACTGAGAGCCAAATCAAGTACGCAGTCCCATCTACAATTGTTACAAACAGAATAAAATAACTGGGAGTACGTAAAATCAAGGAGAGAAAAGATCTTTATGAAGAGAACTACAAAACACTGCTGAAAGAAATAATAGATGACAAAAATAAATGGAAAATTATTCTATTCTTATGGATTAATCAATATAGTTAAAATGGCCATACTGTCCAAAGCAATCTAGCAATTCAATGTTATTTCTATCAAACTACCAATGTAATTTCTCACAGAATTAGAAAAATCTATTCTAAATTTTATGTGAAATCAAAAAAGAGCCTGAATAGCTAAAGCAATGCTAAACAAAAAGAACAAATCTGTAGGCATCACATTATCTGAGTTTCAACTGTAGTAAAAGGCTACAGTAACTTGAAACAGCATGACACTGGTATAAAAACAGACACATAGGCGGCCCCGGGCCGGCCGGGCGGCCGGCCGTGCCCGCCCAAAACAAGGGGCCGGGGGGGGGGGGCGGGGGGGGGCGGGCCCCGGGCCCGGGCCGGGGGGGGGGCCGGGGGGCGGGGGCGCCGTCTCTCTAAAAAAAAAAAAAAGCCAAGATCAATGAAACAGAATAGAGAACCCAGAAATAAAGCTAAACACCCATAGCCATCTGATCTTCAACAAAGTCAACAAAAATTAGCAACAGAGAAAGAACTCTGTAATAAATAGTTCCGAGATAGTTACCTAGCCATACGCAGAAAAATTATTCTATACCCCTACCTTTACCATATTGAAAATGTAATGCAAGATGTATTAAAAATTTAAAGGTAAGATCTCAACCTATAAGAATGCCAGAAAGAAATCTAGGAAACACTATTCTGGACATCTGCCTTTGGATATGTCTTTTTCATGACTATGTCCTCAAAAGCAATTGCAACAAAAACAAAAATTGACAAGTTGGTCCTAATTAAACTAAACATCTTCTGCACAGCAAATGAAACTACCAACAGACTAAATAGACAACCTAAATAATGGGATAAAATATCCACAAAATGTGCATCCAGTGAAGGACAAATATCCAGAATCTGTAAAGAACTTAAACAGTTCAATAAGCAATAATAATAATAATTTCATTAAAATGTGGGTAAAAAACATGAACAGACACTTCTCAAAACAAGAAATACAAGTGGTCCACAAACTTGAAAAAAAGCTTAACATCACTAATCATCAGAGAAATGCAAATCAAAACACAAGATATCATCTCATACCAGTCAGTATAACTATTATTACAAAGTTAAAAAACAACAGTTGCTAGTAAGTCTGCAGAGAAAAGGGAACAATTATATACTGCTGGTGGATAGATAAATTAGTAGAGCCACTTTGAAAATTAGATGTGTTTTATGGGTGAATGTTCCATGAGAGCTTGAGAATTTTTATATAGTTCCTAGATGGAGTATTTGATAAATATCAATTAGATAAAGTTGGTTGAAAATGCTGTCCAAGTCAAATATATCCTGATAATCTGTCTTTTTTATCTATCACATACTGAAAGAGGGATACATGAAGTTGACAGCTTTAATGGTGCATTTAAAAAAATTTCTTGCAGTGCTATCAGTTTTTGCCTTATATATCTTCACAATCTGTTATTAGATATATGCATAAAAAAGATTATCTTCTTAGAGAACTTTCCTTTAATATATAATGCCTGTTTTATCTCTCACAAATTTTCTTTTTTTGAAGTCTGATTTATCTGAAATTAATGTATCTAATATAGATATTTTTAAATTGTTTTAGCTAGGTATATTTTTTAAATTTATTTTAATCTGCCTATAGTTTTTTATTTAATTTTGGTTAGGGATGACATAAAGTTGGCTACTGATTTTATATTAATTTCTGACAAACTATTTTTATTGTTTAGACCATTCCCATTGAAAGTGATTATTTAAACAGTGGGATTCGCATTTAGGATAACTGTAACTGTTTTTTTCTTATACTTGTTCCTTCTTTTTCCCGTTTTCTGCCTTCTCTGGTTTTAATTGAATATCTAGTATGGTTTCATTTTATTACCTCTATTTCCATATCAATTGCATCTATTTTAAAAATTATTTTAGTTATTGCCCTAGAATTTGCTACACATACACACACAAATATGTATTTGTGTGTGTATGTCACACAGCCTCGAGTGCAGTGGTGCAGTCATGGCTTGCTATAACCTCGAACTCCTGGGCTGAAGCAATCCTCTCTCCTCAGCCTCCTGTGTAGTTAGGACTACAGGTGCACATCACTATGTTCAACTTTTTTTTTTATTGTTATTTTTTGTAGTGATAGGGTCTCACTATGTTGCCCAGGCTAGTCTGGAACACCTGGCCTCAAGCAATCCTCCTGCATCAGCCTCCTAAATTGTTGGAATTACATGCATGAGCTACCACACCTGCAAGTTTTAACAAATCTATGTCTACTTTAAATAACAACTGTACTGCTTTACATCAAGTTTAGGTAACTTAGAGCATTCCCAAATCTTCACTCTCAATTTCTTATTAAATGTATTTATTATCAAGATAAATCTATTTTGGGGCATAAGAAACCTTTAACACATTTAAAATAATTAAAATTATACAAAGTACATTCTATGACCAATATGGATTCAAACTAGACATCAATAACAGAAAACCAAGTAGACAATCTAAAGATAAATTTTGAAAATTAATCAATACATTTCCAAACAATCCATGAGTCAAAGATAACATCTGAAAGGTATTTGGAAAATATTTTGAACTGAATAGGAAATATAACCTATCTTAGTTTTACATTGTACCTAAAATAGTGTTCAAAGAACTTTTACAATACTAAATTTACATGTTATAAAAGAAAAAAGCAGAAACATTTTTAAAATCTAATATTCTACCTTAATAATTTGAAAATGAAGAGAAGAATAAAACCAATAGAAACAGAATTAAAAAATTACAAAGTTCAGGAGTAAATGTAATTAAAAACAGAATAATAATGGAGAAAATGTATGACACTAGAAGCTGCTTTTAAAAAAATCAATAAAATTAATAGCATTCTAGAAAACCTGGAAAAGAGAGAAGAAAAACTACCAATATCATCAATAAAAAAGAGCAGGTAACCAAATAATCAGAGATACTTAAGAAATAATATGGCACATTTTGAAAAACTTGATGTCTATAAATTTGATCATTAGCCAAAATAGTCCAATATCTCAAATGATACCAACTATAAGCAACTAAGGAAAAATAATCTATATTTTTAAAAAATCAAAATTAATTTCATACTTTTAAAGCATCCAAATTAAAAAAAAAAAAATCACTACGGCCAGAATATTTCTCTGGTGAACTTTAGTAAAAATTTAAAAGATGATGTAATAAAAATTCTTTACAATTTTCTCCAAAAAACAGATGATTATAATACTACCCAAATTATTTATGATGCCTAGCATTACCTCAATAACAAAACCAGGCAAAGACATTGCAAGAAATGAAAACTGTAGGTAAATATGTTTCATGAATACAGACATACAAATTCTTCTCAAAATGTAAGTAAAGTATACCCAGTAATATAAAGTAATACAAAATTTATTTTTAAAAAATGAAAGAAAAATATTAGTAGGTAAAATCCACCACATTAAAGAATTAAAGAGGAAAAATTACACAATTACCTTAACTAAAGCATTTCATAAAATTTAACATTGAATCATGCTTAAAAATTCTCAGCCAATTAAAAATGAAAGGGGCTTCCTCCTTAAGCTGATAAGCAACTTTGGCAAAGTCTCAGGATACAAAATCAATGTGCAGAAATCACAAACTTTCCTATACACCAATAACAGACAAACAGAGTCAAATCATGAGCGAACTCCCATTTACAATTGCTACAAAGAGAATAAAATACCTAAGAATACAACTAACAAAGGAGGTAAAAGATATCTTCAGGGAGAACTACAAACCACTGATCAAGGAAATGAGAGAGGACATAAACAGATGGAAACACATTCCATGCTCATGGTTAGGAAGAATCAATATTGTGAAAATGGCCATACTGCCCAAAGTAATTTATAGATTCAATGCTATCCCCATCAAACTACCTTTGACCTTCTTCACAGAACTGGAAAAAAACACTTTAAACTTCATATGGAACCAAAAGAGAGCCCACATAGCCAAGACAATCCTAAGCAAAAAGAATAAAGCTGGAGGCATCATGCCACCTGACTTCAAACTATACTACAAGGCTACAGTAATCAAAACAGCATGGTACTGGTACCAAAACAGAGATATAGACCAATGGAACAGAACAGAGACTTCAGAAGCAACACCACACATCTACAATCAACTGATCTTTGACAGACCTGACAAAAAGAAACAATGGGGAAAGGATTCCCTGTTTAATAAATGGTGTTGGGAAAACTGGCTAGCCATATGCAGGAAGCTGAAACTGGACCCCTTCCTTACACCTTCTACAAAATTTAACTCCAGATGGATTAAAGATTTAAACTTAAGAACTAACAGCATAAAAACCCTAGAAGAAAACCGAGGCAAAACCATTGAGGACATAGGCATAGGCAAGGACTTCATGACTAAAACACCAAAAGCAATGGTAACAAAAGCCAAAATAAGATAAATGGGACCTAATTAAACTTAACAGCATCTGCACAGCAAAAGAAACAATCATTACAGTATACCGGCAACCAACAGTATGGGAAAAGATTTTCACAATCTACCCATCAGACAAAGGGCTAATATCTAGAATCTACAAAGAACTAAAGCAGATTTACAGGAAAAAAACAAACCAACCCATTCAAAAGTGGGCAAAGGATATGTACAGACACCTTTCAAAAGAAGACAAATATGCAACCAACAAATATATGAAAAAATGCTTATCATCATTGGCCATTAGAGAAATGCAAATTAAAACCACATTGAGATACCATCTCACACCAGTTAGAATGGTAATCATTAAAAAATCTGGAGACAGCAGATGCTGGAGAGGATGTGGAGAAATAGGAACACTTTCACACTGCTGGTGGGAGTGTAAATTAGTTCAACCATTGTGGAAGACAGTGTGGTGATTCCTCAAGGATCTAGAAACAGAAATTCCATTTGACCCAGCAATCCCATTATTGGGAATATACCCAAAGGATTATAAAGTGTTCTATCATAAAGACACATGCACATGTATGTTATTGCGTCACTGTTTACGATAGCAAAGACCTGGAACCAACCCAAATGCCCAATGATGATAGACTGGACAAAAAAAATGTGGCACATATACAACATGGAATACTATGCATCCATAAAAAAATGAGTTTGTGTCCTTTGTAGAGACATGGATAAACCTAGAAACCATATTCTCAGCAAACTGACACAAGAACAGAAAATCAAACACCACACGTTTTCACTTCATAGGCGGGTGATGAACAATGAGAACACTTGGGCACAGAGAAGGGAGCCACACTCACAGGGCTAGGTGGGGGGGGGTGGAGGGGGAGGGGAAGGGGAAACTGGGGGTCGGGGAGGAGGGGGAGGGATAACACTGGGAGAGATACTCGATGTAGGCAACGGGCGTAGGGGGTGGGATAGAGACAGCAAACCACCATGGCATGTAGGTACCTATGCAACAATCCTGCAGGATGCAGGACGTGCACATGTACCCCAGAGCCCAAATACAATTAAAAAAAAAAAATGAAAAGGGCTTCCTTAAGTTGAAAAAGGGCATCTTCCAAAATTAATAGATAACATAAACTTAATGACAAAAGGCTGGATACTTTTCCTTAAGATTCAGGTCAAGGTAAGGGTGCTGATTATAATCCTTGTTATTCAAAGTCCTATGAGAAGTCTCATCCAGTGCAATAAAACAAAGGAAAGAAAAAAGGCAAAAGTCATACACATTGGAAAAATAAGACATAAATCTATTCTTCTTACAGATGACATGATGTCTTTGTAGAAAAACTTAAAGAATTTACTCACATACATATATACGCACATGTACCCACAAGAATACCTAGATGTTGGAAGGCTATCAAAGCATTATACTGAGTGAAATAAACTAAAGGAATGCATACTGTGTGTTTCCACTGACATGACATTATGGAAAAGAAAAAAACAACATTGATGGAGAACAAGTTAGTGTTTGCCAGGAATTAGGATTGGGAGAACTGTGTAGCTACAAAGAGGAAACACAAAGGAATTTTGAGGTATCATGGCACCCGGTGTCTAAATTTTGATAATGGTATTCATTACATAACTGTATACAAGTACCACAACTCATAATAGTGTGCACTAAAATTTTACTGTATCCAATGATTAATAATTTTTAAGTGAAGAGGTGATGAATGAAAAGGGTTGATGTAAGAGTCATTAATACTAGGCATAGACAAAGAATATTGAATATACACATAATATAAATCACTGATTTAAAAACAAGGGGAACGAAATAAATAGTAAAAGCAGTAATTTAAGGAGTTTGCACAAAATTATGTGTATATATTCATATAATATATATATATGTTTGAAATTATATATTGAGAAAGCAACATGGTTTATAGAGTCTCTGGGAAAATAAACCTCAACTTAGTACAAAAAACACCAAAACATGTTCTGGTAAAATGACTAAATTTTAAGTAAAAATAAGAACAAAAACCCTTTGGGTACCTAGAAAATAAAAGCATGTAATTTAGAAGGAAAATAAAATTAGAATACTATTAGCATTTTTTATAATTTTTATGTAATTAAAAAATAAATGGCATATTAACACAAGATAAAAGAAAGTGTGAGTCAAGGCTACTATATCTAATAAAACTCTCAAGTATAAAAGGTACTAAATATAATCAGCATTAAGAAACAAAAAGAATATTGTTCCAGTGGGCATATTTTAAGGAAATCTCCAGAACAATGAGCTTTAGCCAACAAAAATTGACATAAGATTTGGCTGTGAACTATATATATGGTTATCTGTACAACTAAGTGTAATTATGGGCTAAGGGGGAGACAGTATAATTCTAATGACCAAATGTTCTGACAATACAGAAAAAGTACAAACATTAGAAAAAAATGCAGAGAGAATTAAAAGTGCATACACAAAACTAGTTTTAATGGATTTTGTAATAATATTGGTGGTAGTATTCATATTACTATTTTTGAGTCTGTGTGTTAATAAATTGTCACAAATCAAATGAATAATTCCAGTATTGTTTAATTCTATCATCTCTCTGTTTTTGAGAAGCAGGATGCTGTTCAAGGGAGAATTCTTTCTTCCTTGTGTAGAATAATAGAGACATGAATATAATTTATACTTTTAAAATAAAAGTTCTGTCATCTGAAATGTAAACACATGAGGTAGTTTATTTCATATTTTTATACATACTATATATATGTATATCATATATGTATATGATGACATATTTATATCAATCCATTAGTAATGAGCATCCCTAGTGTCCAGATTACGGCCTTTAAATACCATTGAGCCAGGTACCACCTTAAAAATTTCTCATCAGCCAAACACCAGAATATGCATACTTTGATAATTACAATACACTGGAATGAAACCCATCAAATATGTTTAAATTTATGATTTTGTAATGAAATTTTTGTAAATTGATCACCTTCAAAGGATGATAGGGAAATAATTCATTATCTTAGAAATTGGTAAGAAAAGGAAAATAAGCATTGGTCCTCTCTTTCTATAACAGTGTGTACCACTGAATAACCAATTAGTAGATGAGGAAACCTGTCTTCTGATAAAAGTGGCACAGATTAAAAATAGAAAGAGAAATAATAAAATTAACATATGCTCATTTTGCAACTTCCATTTAATAAACAGATACAGGCTTAATGGTTGCTAAGTTCATAAAAAGAGAAACAATCATGTCATGTATCTCACACCAGCTTGCCAAGTACGATCTATAGTTTTGCCAACAAAATCTAATCTTAATCTGATCCTATACCTGAACCCAGCTGCCACTTTGAAGGAACTATAAAGGACTTGTTGAAAGGAATAAAAGGGAAATTCATAAAGAAAATTTTTAAAACTATTAATATGGGCAAGATAAATTATAGCATTGCCAAAACACAGTTCAGTAAATCTGTAAAAATGAAAGGAAAATATATACCACAAATGTCAGAATAATAGTTACTCTTGAAGGAGAGAGACCACTGTAATTGGGACCAGACACATGACAGGTATTTCATAGGTGGCTGGAAAGGTTATAATTCTTGATCAGAGCGATTTGCTTTATAATTTACTAAGCTATGTTTTGAGTGTTTTTAAAATAGTTTATTTTACTTTAAAATAAAAATGTTTTAAAAATGATTCTAAAGTATTTACCCTCAAAACACAAAGTAATATTCTGGTAATGTGCATTTAAAAAGTTAGTATTCATTTTGAACTGAATATCTTGAATGTAGACACAAAGGGCATTTTATTAACAAGTAAATTTGTGAGGACTTGCTTTGGGCCAGGCATTGTGCTATAAATTCTTTTTGTACATCATGTTCATTTCCTATTCTCAGCATTACTACACTGCATTTCACACATGCTGACGAAAAAACTGGGTGCAGGCAGACAGGATGACCTACCCCTAATTATACAATGATTTAATTGACAGAGTCAAGACCTACCCAGGTTGTTGGATTCCAAACCGTATGCTATAATTCATTTCACTATACAAACTCCTTTACTGAGTCTGAGAGGGCCTTGACTTACAGAGGATACAGATTAATTTATGAATACCAGAATACTCCTTCAACACATTTGAATAGAATAAGGTTTTGGTACTATGCCAAAACATAATACCAAAATGTTGCCTCTTGTATTTATTCAAACTACCACTGTAGTTTCAATTTTCGCTTAAACCCTGAAAACTTTAGCACACAGAAACACAATAAAAGTTGAATTGTGGAGCATAGTCAATACTCCTGGATTTTTTTTTCAAGAAATTAATTATTTTCAAGTTGATGTTTCAGGAAATTATTATATTTGTGTTTGGTTTGACATAACTGTAGATTTTTCACCTGCTCTATCATGAAGTCGGGACCAGAGGAAAAAAGCCCAAACATTTCATCAAAGTGACAAGACAATGATCCACCATGTATCTTGGCTGCAAAAATATGTTATTAGATTCAATTTATCATGAAAAATTGCTAGATTGTGAGAAGGCTGAAAATGGCAGCATGGCAAGAGTGCAGCTCTTCGGTACTAATTATCTTAAGAGTTGACCTTTCAGGTCACCCCAAACCCTGTATTAATTCAGAAGGAGAGTGTAGATGCCCAGCTCAGAGACATCAGAAAATTCAGACATCAAAATAGAAAAGGGTTCTGCTTAACTCTTGCAAGACTGCATGAACAGACACACATTACAAAGATATTTAAAGCCTCAACAATCTTATACCAAGCTGTCTTTGCAATCTTGCATATCATCTCTCTCTCTACCAGTTTCCTTGCATTAAAATGATACTACTATTCCTAGAAGATGTTTTCCTTTTTTCTATTTCTTGTTGCCGTTTCAGACCTTAATAAAGTCCTCTTTTTCCCAGTCACTTGCTGGGTTAACACTCATTCCTCCTGGTCAGCCTCATCTTGTGGTCTTTTCTCTTAATGTATCCCAAGGTCTTTCTCTATATATTCAACTGAACAAGGTTGCTTCCTCTCCTAAAATGCTGTAGCACTTACAGCCCAGGTCACATTTTTAACACTTAATATATACATGTTGAATGTGGGAGCTGAATTTATCACTCTTATCTTTCTAATTTACTAATTAATAGTTGAATTTATCTCTCTGCCTAGGGTAGCAATTTTATGTAGAAGTAAGCATGAGTGAAATAGTTCCTGATTCTTCCATTGGTTATATCCCAAAGGTCATTTTGCCTTCCTTTCTTTTCCATCTACAGGCCACTTTTCTTCCAACTTCAATCACAGGATGTACCTTACAGCCAGAAGGTGGCACAGGTGGGTTTATGGGTTGACTTGTATTCCCTCACAATTCAAAGTTGAAGCCCTTACACCCAGTACTCCAGAATGTGACTGTATTTGGACATAAGGCCTTTAAAGAGATTGGTAAGTTAACCACGATAGTAGGCGCTAATCCAATCTGACAAGTGTCCTTATAAAAAAGAGAAAATTTGACACAAAAGAAGGATACAAGTGATGGGCGCACCATGTGAGGACACAAAGAGAAGGCGGCCAATTCTTGCCAAGAAAAGAAACCTCAGATCAAACAAGTGCTGCTGATACCTTGATGTTGGACTTCTAGCCTCCAGAACTGTGAGGAAATAAATTTCTGTTGTTTAAGCTACTCAGTCTACAGTATTAAATTATGGTAACTCTATCAAACTGAAACATTGGGATTTTTTTTTTTTAATTTTCTAAACTAAAGTGGGAATCTTCTGCTTTGGTAACTAAGGTGGTACACAGGTATCCAGGGGAAAACCACTTTCATCTCTTTGTTTTGTTTTAAACCACATAAACCAAGGGGTACATGAAAATAACGTTTGCAAAGAGAGAGAGCAAAGAATGAAGCAGGTGTTAAGAGAAGCAGAAATGAGGTACCATGGAGCAGGAAGAAAGAAGTTCCTTGGTTCCAAACCTTAGTGAAGTCTGACAAACTTCCTTACCCTGTATTCAATGAGAGTGGTTGACTTAGGAACTCTCCTTTCTATGGGAACTAATTTGAATATTTTCTTTGTACTTACAATGAATACCCTGGGCTAAGACATACATTGAGACAGTGGTGGCAAAGAAGTTAACACTGATGTATGTATGAACCTTCAGTACTTGTTTAAATTGCAATCTAGTATACGTTTTAACACTAAATTCTAATTTTCAGTTGAAGGTATATTGCTTTATTGATCCCTGGATTATCTACAAGGAGCAGAAATCCCTATTTACAGTGGCTAAATTATGAAGATTTGTTTATCTCACATTGTAGAAAGTCAAGAGGGAGATGGCTGCTGGAATGGCTTGGCAGCTCATTGTCAGGGTGGATTTGCCTGGGCATTTCTCTTATATTCACTACCTCTGGTTGCAACATGACTGCCCTCAGTGTCCAACATCGTGTTTGTGTTCAAGGGAAAAGAGGGTCGAGTGAAAGAAGAAAGGCCATGGCAGCCCCATCTGTCCCTTTTTATGCCTTATGGGCCAGACCTGGCTCACAAATACACTGCTTTCTTCAAGAGGGGATAGGAAAACCATCTAACATCTATGGTTGGAGG
The DNA here is from genome assembly GCA_036589455.1 of Ateles fusciceps. NCBI lineage: Eukaryota > Metazoa > Chordata > Mammalia > Primates > Atelidae > Ateles > Ateles fusciceps. The sequence goes on along the minus strand of JAZHEH010002924.1, from coordinate 833,022 downwards.
GAAAAAGAGAGATAGGTATAGAATAGACTTTAGGTAGACAATCAATAGAATGTTATTAATATAAATTTTAGTACACTGTGAACTTCTAAGCAATCTGTAAATATTTAAGTGTGTTTTTGTATTTACAGCTTTTGGAAATATGAATTACCAAATTTGGTATTTCCAAAAGCTGGAATACACACACACACACACACACACACACACACACACATTTTAAATTTGGTAAATTTTGATTACCAAAAATTTCTAATAATTAATGAGAGATGATAAGGGACTGAAGAGCTGGCATGAATCATTATTTCTTCCCTCCCTTTTCCCACCCTATGGTCACTCCTGCTCTTGGAATCACCATTTATCTCCAGAAGATTTTTTTTTTCTGGAATTTCAGTTTGAGTTCTTCTCTTAGGATCACTATTGACCCTCATTGTCGGATTTAGGTACCAGTTAGTGTATTATGTAATGTGTACCTTACGATGCGTGATTCATTCTCTCTCTTTCTCTCTCTGAAAAGCAGGAAAATCAGCACACCTTAAATCAGTGCTCCCCTACCCCCGCCAGCCATATAAAGAAAATCTCTATTTCAAATTATGTTATCGTGAGTCTTGTAGTTGATGTTGTTTTGTTCTTTTTAGCTGAAAAATCAATATAAAGTTAAATCCCATATCATAGTATTATTTGTGATAAAGTCCTTTGTATATTACAGGTATAGCTTTTTATTATTATCCTTCAAATCCAAGTGTTTGTGTGGGAGAGTAGCTTTCCTTTATCTGATAGCATTGAAGCTTCTTGGTGCTGGGAGTTACCACAGCAAGCCCTACCTTGTTTATAGCTTCTTGTAGCTTCCATATTCTCTTTCAGCTTTTATTCTTTGCATATTCTCTCTTCTATTGGAGGAACAATCTTCCCCTTCAGCTTTATATGGGCTGCTCAGTATTTACCTCCATAGTCCTTGAAGGCCTTCCTCATTCCTCGTGGTATGATAAAGTCAACCCATACTCACTCATGAGAACCCGTGAAAAATTTTTAGAGATTTTGTGACCCTATTGTTGTTATTATTAAGCACAGTCATAATTAACTTAAAATTAAGTAAACTATATTGTAAACCATGATCAAAATACTAAAAACTCATAACTTCCTATTTTAACACATTTACTATTGTCTGTGCTCTTGAGATTGACATCTACTGTGTGTCCATGTTGTAAATACTTTACCTGTGTGTGGGCCAGTGTGCATTTCTCCCCAGCTCAGTATTCAGTGATGTCATGGTGAAAGATTGAAACTTGCCCAGGTGAAGGATATTGGCAAATCCTAAATGTCAGAGTTTGATTGTTTTATTTTGTTGATAGCATAGAGTGAGAAACTGATGGAGAAAATATTAATAATGCAAAATAAACTTAAAAGTGTGTCATGTCTCTCAGTAGCACACAAAACCAAAAAACATATTTTTCTAGTATTATTCTGTTATTCAATTTTCTCACATCATTGATGAATGGGTAAAGTTCAGATGTATATCTTTCTTGCTCCACTTTCATTCTACTCATTACCATAAATGAATATACCAAACAACATTTATATTCTAACTACACTAGTTTATCAGTTGCAGTGATAGGTTTGATAAGGATCCAAGAATCAGCAATAATCAACAGCAGGAGTTTGAGCGTCAATGAGCCGTAAGAAATTTTTGTTAAAGAATGTTGTATATTTTATTATTTTGTTAAATTTTTGTTATACATCTTTTATATTACTAAGCTTTATAGTAAATGTATGCTTGTATATAAATACATACCTTCTTTACCCAGATAGCTGCTTGGTAAACATTTACCAGTGTATTACTGATCATTTCCCACCAGTTCAGCTCAAGGGTTTCTTTTCTGGGCTTTTGTTGTATCCAATACCAGGTTACCATACCATATTTTGATAGGTAATTAATTATTTGTGGCTTTTGCCAGGTTATGAGCCCCCTAGAAGGGAGAAATTGTGCCTTCCATCTTTATATTCTTACACCTAATGTAAGGATTTAAGTAAATACCATGACTAAATGGATCCCTGTTTTCAGTGTATAGGTGCAGAAATTAAAGGAAATTATGTCATTTGCTTGCTATTACACAGTTAGCCAACTGCAGAGCTAGCATTTGAATGAGGGTGTGAGGCAAAGTTGTTCATTTTTGAGTAGAAAAACAAAGTTCTCCAGGATCAAAATTCCAATTTTCTGTAACAGTTTGACATGGAGGCAAAGGCACTGTTTCTAACTACTAGAATTTATGCTAATAGCTAGCAAGTTGAGAGACCAGAAAAGAGGCATTTGATTGCATTGGGGCTTGGCAAATGATACCCAAAATACAGCACTTTGATATACTGAACTAAAGGGGCAGCCCCAAGGTCTCTGATTTTCCTTCACTCGTGTCTCTCAAAACTTTTTCTCTCCCAACGCACAGAATGAGGCTGTCCACTGAAGTTCCTTTATCTACTTAGAAACTAGACCACCCAAAAGAAACACAATTGCCTTTCATCTCTTCACTGAAATTTCATTAACCAGAGAAGATTAAAACCCATATCACAGAGGAACAAACTAAAAATTAAATATCACATCTAGAGCCCAGATGGACTTTGTCTCAAACTATTGTTTTTTCTCATGTCCCATGATGATTATTCAATTCCCAAAGAGAATTATTTGCTAATCATTGTCTAAACATTGGGACTATTCATTCTCTCTACAATCTTTTTTACTTCTATGTTCACCCTCATCTAACCATCCCCAGATGATATACGCATCTCTGTCCCATGAGGTTACTGAGTAGTTATTCTGCGATTCCCCCATGCTATACATGTCATAATACATTTCTATGTTTTTTTTCTTCTATTAGTCTACCTTTTGTCAGTTTCTTTTCAGCAAATCTTCAAAGGATAAAGTGGGAAGCTTTCCCTCTGCCCCTACAATTATGCTTGAATACCTTTCTAAAGCCTCTGTAATCACAGGAGACAAATACATAAGATCAGAGTCAAGCAGCTGAGAAGAGAAAAAGGCATAGTTGCTTAAAAATGCCAAACAGCAGGAGACAGAGCAGAGCATGCTGGGAAATGAGTATCACCCAGTGATCCTGAAGACACAGGGACAGTAACTTGAATTTGTGGCTGTTTCTTGGAACAGAGTCTGAATCACAGGGAAGGGTGGATCCTATGATATTGAGATTGCTATTTTTGTTTTTGTTTTCCCTCTCTTTATCCCTCTTCTCCCGTACCTCTACCTAAGAAGAGAGTAATCAGTAACCCTAACCTGTCACCAGGACACATTTTGTTGAACAACAGACTCCAGGAAGAAATTCCAGGTAACAAAGGCAGATAAGCTGCACATTTTTTCTTCTTTGATAATAAAATCATTAGTTTTGTTCCCTTAAGGACTATCTGCTTACAGTGGAATTTAACATACAGTTTAATTTTCTTATCTAATCTTTCCCTTCACTTGACTAGCTTACATTTTCTGCCCCATTTAAAATTCTTTATAATTCAAATGGCAGCACCCCTGTTTGCAAAGGTTGATTGTACTGACAACTCTGAAGGAGGGAAAGTTTGAATTTTTTAAAACAGCCTCTCACCCTTTAGTACCTGCTACCTCCTGCCCCCATACACATTCATACACATTTCAGTTTGTATCTCAAGTGGGCGCTGTCCTCCTGGATCTTAATTCCTAAGGTGTTGGTTTATTACATGTGCATCATCCTATCAGCTGAACTCTCCATTGCCCTCCTTTAATTAATTACTGTTTGTAAAGAGCTCAGAAGATGAATAGAGCTATAGAAGTGCTAAGCATCATGATTTCATTGCCCTATTTCAGTTCTTATTGGGATAAAGTATCATCATAATTACCAGCTGGTTGTATTTGTAACTCAGGAAGGGGAGATATATCGCAGTAATACCTTTACTAGTTCCATTTCTAAATTTCTGGAGAAGCCACTGAATCTTGTAATGAATCCCTGGGATCATTCTCCAGCTTCATACAGTGACTAGCTATATGAAAACCAACTTTTTGAATATAAATCATATACAATAGGAGAGTTTTCACTAATAGATTAAAATGTTTCTGGAAGTTTTACTCAAGTGCCTTAGGTTTCTGGATTTACTTAAATGATTTTATGAATTAGGATAATCATTTAATTACACTAAGTCACAGTATTTTCACCTATAAAATGGGCAAAACATTTTGTTCATTTAGTCCATAGGGTTATTATGCGAAGAATCAGGTTAGGTAATATACTTAAAAACACTTGGTAGCCTCAGAAAGACTGTTTGATTATTTTATTATCTTTTATAAAATACAGGAGTAGATGAAGCTCCTAGAATACGAACATGTAGTGGAGACCTTAAGAAACATAAAATATGCTGCTTAGAATTTATTTTTCTAGAGATGAAGTGATAAAAGTCACTCTGGCCCATAATTATTGACTTGAAAACACAAGTCCCCTCTGGTTTACATTAGATAGAAAGAATGTATCTTGAGCTATTGGGAAAAATAAGATGGCAAAGAAAGGAAGAAATAAAAGATTACTCAGAGGCCAAAGTTAAGGGAAATGGGGAAGAAAAATGGCACAGACATTAATAAAGAAGGTGGGAGAAGTGCCAAATTGTGAGGAAATAGGATAAATGCAGTGTTGACTTCTTAGAGCCAGTAATGATCATGGTCATTGTCCTTTCTCTCATCAGTAAGTTTTATATTTGGTTGGTTCTTGCTGAAAGAAAGGCAGAATTGCACCATACTTGAAAGTGTGGACTTTGAACTTAGACTTCCTCTGTTCAAATCCTGCTGCTTATCAGATATGAAAGAGTTATGTACTCTCCGCACCCCATTCTCCTGTTTTCTAGATTCTGTTGTGCTAACAAGAAGTCACCTGTTATTCTTTCTACTTTGAAGACTCATTCTCATCCTTCCCCCCAGTGCTAGATCTTCTCTTTGTCTTTGTATTCTCTAGTTTTCTTAGACAATGTGTAGGAGGGTGTGTCTTGAGATTTCTTATAATATATTATGCTTGAGGTTCTTTTGGCTTCTTGAATTCTTGTTATCATTAATAATTCCTAGGAATCCTTCATTTACTTTTCAGCTTATACATGCATTAATGAAATAGACACATATATAGATAGATGGGTACATGGGTGAAAAGATAGGGGGAGATAACAGATTTCAAGAGGTTTCACTGTTTTCTACTAGCTGCCTTATTACTATAAACTTGGAAACCATCTTGTTCTATATCCAAGCTGAATATTACCACTACCTTTCCATATCACAACCAGGAATTTCTAATACACAGAGAACCCAGATGGCTGTGGTGATCATATCATCATGACTTTGTTTATATTTTCACTTTTCCCCCAGTCTTCTGGCAAACAGTCATTCAGAAGACTTTGAATAAATCAAAAGTAATTTCTCTTCAAGAAGAAAAAAATTAATTTATCCAACCATTTTAGAGATGAGGGTAAGTTTTACCTCCTGGGAACTAGAAAAGCTGGGGTTTAACTCTGTTGAGCAAACTTACCAACAATTGGTGTGACTTTTTATAAGAAATTTATCTTTCTTAAAATGTCCAATTTTCTATCTTTAAAATAGAGGGATAGAACTAAAAATCTTAAGGCTTAATCATACTTTAAAAAATTTCTATAAATCTTGATTATTAAGATTAGCCTTTAGGAAAAAAAAAATTGCATATTCAAACCACTTAGGAAACAAGTTTAGTGGAAGTTTTCATAGCACCTACTATGAATGGGCTCTGTGGATGCTCATGCAGTCACTACTGGTCTTACTTTGGGATCCCAGGGCATATGTTCCAGACTCTGCCCATCTCAGTGTTGCATCCAGGTGTTTCTAAACTTGGTAGAAAAAAAGTTATGGCACAAAGGGTACTGGAACCATGGTGTACCAAATGTTCAGGTAAAAGGCCTCACCTCACCTATTATCACAGTGGATGTTATTCCAGATATAATTCTAGATTAAAAATTTTACTTAGTAATACATAATCTGCAAGCAGATTTTGCCTATCTCATCAGCATGCACTCATAAATGTCTATAATCAACAATTTCAAATGATTTACACTGAAGGCTAAATCCCTTTCAGAAGTTATTATGAGGAGCTAAAGATTGATAACTCATACCTATGTGGAGGTCAGACTCCACATAGATCCCTAATAAGTTCACTACCCCAGATACTCAAATCTCCTATTAATGAAAACATAAACCTCATAAAAATGATCATGCTGACTGGTAGTCCTTTGTGCAACATTTTGCTTCTATCAGGCTTGTTTTCCTGGATGATTATTAAATATATCAAATTATGTTACTGTACTGTGGCCCCTCCAGTGAGATTTTGTTGTAGTTTGTGAAGATGCATGCTCACAATATACCATTTGATGGCTACTGCCTCAACACCCTAGAGCAAATAAGAAGCAGGCAAGACACATTTGGGAATTTCTCCTAAGACTGTAAGTAATTGTAGTGCCACTTAGACACTGTTAGTTCAAAACACACCCAGGAAGCTAAATGGGATTTCTTCATTTTTCTTTTTCTTTTTTTTTGAGACAGAGTCTTGCTCCGTTGCCAGGCGCCAGGCTGGAGTGCAGTGGCGCGATCTCAGCTCACTGCAACCTCCGCCTCCTGGGTTCAAGCAATTCTCCTGCCTCAGCCTCCCAAGTAGCTGGGACTACAGGTGCATACCACCATGCCCAGATAATTTTTGCATTTTAGTAGAGACAGGGTTTCACCATGTTGGCCAGAATGGTCTTGATCTCTTGATCTCGTGATCTGCCCGCCTCGGCCTCCCAAAGTACTGGGATTACAGGCATGAGCCACCACGCCCGGCTCATTTCTTCTCGTTTTAGGATTTCAGGAACAAACCGAAAATGGAGGTAATGGTAAATCCTTTAATCATTTACTGCAATTGTATAAGCAGGACATTAAAACCAGAGAAAGTCTGGATTCCCCCTCATTTTATTCACTTCCATGGAACAAAATGCCTTTTGAGCGTCAGGTGGACCAGCACAGATGTGAGAGGAACAGCCACAGGGACGGAGGAGAACTAAGGGAAGGCAGTGAAGAAGGAGCAAATGCCAAGTAAAGTAAGAACTAAACAACAATTCAATGATTTAGCAACAAGTTTGTTGCTGGTTATTTTAGGAAGGGCAGATTTAAGCAGGTTTGGTAAATAGTTGAAGAAGTTCTCAGAAGTACATAGGAGAACCAGCGGCTGAGATGAAATTAGAGACTTACAGCCATAGACAGTACGGTGCAATAGGAAAGACCAAGGTGTCAGACTTAGGACAAGATTATAAGACTTGCATCTAGAGCAGCCTATGCTGTTAAATCACAGCGAGACCTTAAGCAAGTCATTAGTACTCACTAAGCCTTTGAGTCCTCCTCAGTCATGCACTCATGCACAAAGTGAGGGGCTTTGTCTCTCCTGACAATGAGATATAAGGTTGTTATTTAGAGAACTTCCTGCCTGAGGGTAAATGATGCATGCTAAGAGAATGCCAGGGCACAGGGGAGTGCAAAGGTAACACTGAAAAGGATGTAAGAGAATAGGACTTATATTGGAGAAGGTTGTGTAAGCATATGCTAAGAAGAAATAATGGGGAAAGAAAATAAAAAGAACTTAAAGTAAAATTTAAAAAAAAAATAAAAAGCCTAACACCAAAAAAAGGGGCGTAATAAAACTATAAAGTCAACAGCAGTAGGAGTCAACAGCTGTAGGAGTAAGAGATATATTATATGCAGAAGCGGGTCCTATGTGTGTGTACACACACACATACACACACTATATAATATAAATGCATATTTATACATAAAACACATTTAAGTATTCTATGCATTATATAGAATATGTAAAAGATATATATCATGTTATTTGTTATATATATGTAATATAAGCTATAATATACTATAATTACATTATATGTAACGTACAGGAGAATTAAATGAGATACACATATTCATTCACACACATAGCACTTGATTCATTCAAGATGTTAAGAAAATGCAAATGTCCATCACTAATGCTACTTATCACATGTGATCTCAAGCTACTCACTTAAAAACAAAATCTCCGGCCAGGCGCAGTGGCTCAAGCCTGTAATCCCAGCACTTTGGGAGGCCGAGGTGGGCAGATCACGAGGTCAAGAGATCAAGACCATCCTGGCCAACATGGTGAAACCCCGTCTCTACTAAAAACACAAAAATTAGCTGGGCATGGTGGCGTGTGCCTGTAGTCCCAGCTACTCGGGAGGCTGGGCGGGAGAATTGCTTGAACCCGGGAGGCGGAAGTTGCAGTGAGCCGAGATTGTGCCACTGCACTCCAGCCTGGCGCCTGGCGACAGAGTGAGTCTCTGTCTCAAAAAAAAAAAAAAAAAAAAAAAAAAAAATTCTCTGTTTTCTAATTTGAAAAATGCATTTAGCTATTATGAATATTAAGATAGGCACACACACAAACACACAAATACATGCACACCAAATAGAGTACCTGGCTTACCAAAGTTGTTTAATAAATAGCCTTAACTGTCATTTATAATTATCATTGTTACATAGTAAAAATAATGGTAATGGTAGGAGAAAATAATGGAAAATCTAAGTAATTGGGATAAGAGAGAAGAGTGGAAAGGATGTAGGAAGAATTAAAGATGACAGTGTAGAAAAAGCAAGGAAAGAGCTGAATGAGTATTCCTGCAGAAGAAGAGGAAAAGAAGAAAATATGTACGTATTGAGAAGTGGCAGGTATCATTTCATGGGAAGATTTGTGGGAAACAGTGGCACTAGAGATAAGAACAGAGGCCAAGGGAGAGACCACACTGTGAGAACTCTGATTATTAATTCTATTGGAAATATCAAGGGACATATTTGCTGTAATTCAAAATCTAGGATGCAAGACATTTGATATGAGCATTGGATGAGATGATAAATTGAATTTATTATAGAGAGGGTGTCAAAAGTAAAAAGAACCAATACTATTCAGAGAACTTTGTGATGATTCTACTGAATAGGCCAAGGCTAAAGACTCTACTCACTAACAGGAGGATGAAACAGTGCCTATGGGCAATTTTTGTTTAATAACTAAAATGAGTTATAGCTGTGCAGAGGACATCTAAAGATCAGCTACTTATGAAACTCACGAAATCATTTAAGTAAAAGGTACAATCAAGTAAAAGGTTTTAGGACTGGAGAATAAGTAGCATTTGTATAAGGAACTCTGGATAGTTTCTGGGGACAAAAAGGACACATTTATCCAGACTATACAGGAAAACAAAATAACAAAAAGGACACCAAGGACAAAAGATAGACTCCACAACTTTGATGGAAAAAAATGTTCATGGAGTTGTAGCATCCGCTCAAATTAATACAGGAAAAAATGCTCAGGGTGTTATTAACATATTCACACAAGTGTCCCTTCCTTCAATAGGCATTTCTGAGACCCTTCCTCATTTTGGGTTCTGTGATAATCTCTAGGGATAAAACCCTTTTCCAAATAATAACAAATGAGTATGTAAATAAGATAATTCTTAAATTTAAGAACCCCACAGTACACATATAATGTACCACTAAGAACAGCTTCTGGGGGTATTAAAATATAGGAGAGAGGATCATGAGGATGAAGTGCAGGTTGTGAAATCAAAGAGGGAAAAATGGGAGAGACAAACAAATGTAAGAACCTGAAAAGAGCTGGCAATAGGGAGAGTTCTCCTTTCTTTCCAAAGAGACAGTTGCTCTGAAGGCTGAGGATAACGAACTAAGAAAAAACATTTATAGAAATCAATAGACAGTGTTGCAGTCTTGCCAATGCACCACAACGTTTCAGTCTTGTTGTCTGAGGTAGTACATGGAGTTCTTTGTCTCAGGACCAAGAAAATTAAGGAGCATGGACACAGGGTGAGGTTGGAGTGAAAGTTTAACAAGAGAAAGAAGAAAGCTCTCTGCAGTAGAGAGGGGCCACAAGAGGGCTGCCAACTATGAGGTTGGGTCCAGTGTCTTTTATGGACTGGAAGGGGAAGAATATGCTGACTAGTCTGCAGGCTCTCTTGAAAAAAGCACTACTTAGCTTGGTCTGGGACCTTGGCCCAGGACCAATGGAGGCTGAAGCAAAAGCTTGGGTCAGGACCTTGGCCTGTGACCAATCAGGATCTGAAGTAAAAGGTTGGGCCAGAACCTTGGCCTGGGATGAATCAGAGGCTGAAGTGAAAGCTTTGCCCAGGACCAATCAGGAGCTGAAATGATGATTCATAGAGGCTTGGTTCACAGTTTAAAACATGCCCAAAAAAGGAAAGGAAGATGCCCACCAGATATCATGATATATGTGCCCACAAAGGGAGAAGAGACTAACTCCTGGAAGCCCTCTGGTTACACAAAGGATAAAGGCATTTCTATGTTGGGCCTTGTTTCTTTATCTGGGTAGGCTGGAGGTTTGTGTAAGTTTCTTTATTTGAGTGGGGTAGAGGTTCTCCTATCTATTTAGCTACCAGTGGGTTTCTGGCACAATCCCTGTGTAAGTTTATTCACTCAGATGTGAGGAGGAGGCACTGATCCATGGGTCGGAGGCCCTTTAGGGACCTTTTCTTTCTGTCTACCTAAGGCAAGCTAGCAAACTCCTCTCAATAGCAGGTATAAACAAAATTATAGCAACTGGACTAAAGTATACGGTACCAGGTAACAGAAAGGAAGGAGTGGAGGAATGGGTAAATAGCAAATCTCCCACACAATGGGAAGAGGTAGGAATAGAGAATATAAGACGTCTCATTTATACAGTTTATATAATCAATATGAGGGAATACAATTAAAAAATAATCAAATGTCAGCAGATTAGGACAATTGACACCTGCACCAGGCATGAGAACAATTCCTTAGTAGCTTTTACTTAGAATATTAGGTGACAGTGTCTCATACAGCTCAGACACTATTTGTCATCTTATGTCCTACAAAGTCTGGAGCAGGTGACAGGGTTGGTGAGAAAGTATAACTTTATGATAAAAAATGTACATAATGGAGACAGTCTGTCAAGACTCAATCTCTACCTGACTAGCTAGCTGTGTGACCATGGGCAAGCTATTTAATCCTTTTCTTCTTTAGTTTCCTCAGATGTAAAAATGTGGAAAATACTCGCAAAAAAAGCACTTAGGATTATATTCAGAATTAGATTACCTGTGTAAAGGGCATAAAATTTTTCCCACTTAGTAAATGCTCCAAAAATATCAGTCATTCTTATTAGTATGAAAAATACCATCATAAATAATCGGTTCAGAGGTGTAATAATGTTACCAAGGACTTAATAAACAATTGGTTCAGAGGTGTAATAATTCCACCAATTTCTTCATAACAGTTTGTCCTACTACTCTGGAGCTTAGCAAAATCTCCCTGTGGTCAAGGAAGCATTAGTTCTAAACTTCATTTATTTAAAACATAATGACCAGGAACCAGGAGAAGAGTAGTAGTGTCTGATTATTGTTCCAAATATAAATCAGGGGATACTCCTCCCCACCTTCTCTTGTGATTAGAGAAAATGGTATCTCCCAGAAACTTCTCAGATGACTCATGTTTCTATTTTCCTAGACATGACTTATCAACCATTCTTAGATATTAGGAAGGTTGGGACAGCAAGAATTTGGCATTTTCAGCACCATTTTGGAAGACAGATTCTTTCATTAAGAAGGAAGACACAAATGATTTTTAAATTGATAAGCATGTCTACAGTATTTTAAAGTATTAAGTAAAAGTCCTTTATCATAAGTATTATTGATTTTTAAGAATTTGATAAGATTCTTAAATAAGTTCATGTTGAAGTTCAAAGAAACCTGAAATGTGATGAGTAAAAACAGAGGTTGTACTGAGTGAAGCAGATACTACGAGCTACAGAAATATACAGAGTATAGATCAAACAAAGGTGAGGGAAGAAATAGGGAAAAACAAGGGAAATTTGTGTAGATAGGGTGAAAGTTAAAAAAAAGAAAAGATTAAAAAAAGTTAAGTTGTTATCTATGAATAGCTTACAGAACGCAATCATAGTGCAACAGAGCACTGTTGGATTTGAGATAAGAACCTATTAGGTTAAAATATTGATAAAATTATTTATTTACAGCAGGAAGAAAAACCTCTGCAGTAAAATATAAAATTATAGATTCATACTAGATAATCTATTTGAGAAATTTTTTAAAATTATCAAAAATCAAATATTATGTTGTTGATGAAGCAAAAGTATTGCTTATTTTATAGCATTGTAAAAATCTCTGAAGGAAAATAGAGAATGATTTTGAATGGATTTTTGCAGTTGTATGTGGAAAACATTGAATGCCCAGGACATTAAAATAGAATAGATTAACAATCATATTTTATGGCAATAAAGATTAGAGATTGGAGACAACAAATACTAATAAATATTCTAGAAACTCTGAAAAAGCTAAATGTTGAATCAAAAAGAGGTGGAATAGTTCTGAGTATTGGTCCCAATATAAATCAGGTGACACATTACAAGAGGAAAATGGGATAGGCATTTATTTACAAGCAGACAGCTTTTATTTGGTAGACAGTTCTCATTAATATTTCATAAATATAAAGTGTGTCAGAGGAACTGGTGTGAGATGTTCCAAATCTATGTGTGTATGCCAGCCTGAAAGTTTCATGGGATCTTTTATTGTATATCTGTAGATCCACTCATCAAAAAAATACATTTGAGAAAAGTACAGTGAAAATATTTCGAAAGGAACCATGTGGCCTAAGCTAGGATGAGCTGTCGTTTATGCACAGTGCATTAGAACAGAGATAGGAGTGAAGCTGCTCCTCAATCTTAGCAGTTCTGAGATTTTGGAACAGATAATTCTTTGTTATAGGGAGTGTTCTGTGTATTATGGTGTGCATAGTAGCATTCCTGATCTTTACACATTCTATAGCACCACTTTCCAGCTGTGGCAACCAAAAATGTCTCCAGATATTTTATAATGTTATTTGGGGAGCAAAATTACTCCCAGATGAGAATCACTGGGATAGAGGAAAAATAGCTACCATATAATAATGATAAAGTGAAGAAGAAAGTAAAGAGGAGAGGGAAAAAAATCTCAAATACCGTAATAGCAAAATGAATAGAAGAAATGATGAATAAAAAGAAGAGGAATAAGAAGAAAATAAGGGAAGAAGGAATATAATATAGTAGTCTTCAAGAAGAAAAGGACTTCAGAGAAAATATGGCATGGATAATAAATGAGAACATCTAGAAAATATTTTTGAAGTAAAGCTGTAAAGAAAAATTGAGAAATGAAATAAAGAATAAAAAATAAAAATGAAAATTATATTAGGATATTATGTTTTATCATCGTGTGTGGTAGGCATGGAGTATGTTTTTTTTTTTTTAACATGTATTATGCCTCCATTAGGTTTTAAGTCAGTTTATAAAGGGGAAATTTACTACATATGGTCCTATGAAATATTGGGATAAATTTAGAAAACATCTTAGGGATCACCTACAGGAGAAAAAGGAAAAGCGTAAGATTTAGGTTTATTTAATATTTAATACTTGGGATTTTACCTTGAATATGAAAGAAAATAATAACTAAGATTCTCCTTACCCCGATAGGGTATACCTGTTCCCCATAAGAAAAAGAAGTGGAAGACATAAAGGTTTTTAAAGGGTTGAGGGAAACAGAAGAAATTGAACAAAGCAGAGATACCACATGCAATATGTAATCAATAGCTAGATCCAGTCAAAGACTGCAAAGACTGTAGTCATCCGTTAGAAGATAAGTGTTTGCTTTCCAAAGGTACCTTAGTTTAAGAAATATGGCTAAATTTAAGTAGCAAAAATTATTTTAAAAAGAGAAAGTGGTCAAGTCCTCATTACAAGAAAGAGGAAGAGGCATTATCTTTGGGGGCAGACTATCTGTGAACCGCTGATGCACATAAGTTAGTAAGAGCCTGGAAGGAGCCAGAATGGTGAACTGTTATTACAAAAGCATAGGTGAGATAGCTGAGGAGAAGCAGTAACTTTGAGAGTATTGGGCTATAAAAATTGATATACAATGACTGTGGAATTTTTTTGTTTTCCTTCAATGAAAGAAGAACTGTAAATATGAATAAGAAATAAATATGTTTTCTATAAAAAATGAACTTACGGGAATCAAATAAGAAAAAGGATGTAGAAGTGTGCTAAGTTAAATGCATGATAGGAAAAGGGATATGCTGTCATCTGGAACTCTAAACTCTCTCCTGTGAACTCTTAAAACATTGTTTTTCACACCTGCAAGACATACATGACACATACAGATGTCCCGTGAGGCAGGAAAAGACAGTATGTACAGGCCTAGAGATTTCCAGTGACCCTCTGTCTACAAAGCCACACAAAAAGGTACAAAAGAAATGAAATGCCTGAGAATGTCTCATCATCCATAACTTTCTGCACACATATACAGAGGTGTAATTATTAATGATAGCACTAACAAGTAGTGTTAATATAACAATCCTCCACAAACCAGATGGAATGACTTTTGGAGGTCACTACTTGGTTTCCTATCACTGTTATCTTGTATTCCTGAAGACAGTTCTCCAAATGAACACTAATATAGACAGAATTTTCTAAGGCACCTAGATTATAACCTGCCAGTAAATAGAAATAATAAATTTCACTTTATCACCGCTATTGCAGACTACTGCTATACTAAGCATGCAGTGGGTATTAAAATATTAAATGTAATATATAATATTAATATTAAAATATTAGACTGAAATGAATAGAATTAAACTGATCAGAAGCAATACACATAATGAAAATTGAAACAATGTTTTGAGCCACAAGAATTATAGTTTTGCATTGGCAATGGGTTAAAAGTAATAGCACATGAACTCAGTATTCTCAGCAATGTAGAGAAGGTGAACCAAAAGTAATCACTATGGTAAACACCACAGTGAAACAGTACTACTAAATTCCTTTCCCTGTCATACAATGGCTCTTACAATGTGATCACACATATTCCTCTCAATATAATCTTTCATTTCACAATTTGAGTATTCTCCTTTGATCGAAATTGACACTCCCCCTCAAACATACTTTGCCAAGAGTTTTAACTGACATTAGCTCTTGCTTGCAACGTCATTCTGAGTACATGTGTACAAATCTACTTGTCTTTGCAGGGAAGTCACTAACACCACTAGCTATATCCAGGTTTTCTAACGTCATCTAACTCTCAGATGTCTATTGCATGTTTAGTCACATACATATTCATTAAATACTCTATTATGCTCTAATATTTCCTGTGTTTCAGTGTACCCATCCCTACTTGATTATGAGATAGTAGCGGATAATGCCCTCTTTACTATAGCACAAGAATACTATTTAATTAAACTGCATTAATTAATTGATTGCTAAGTCCAAATTTTAAAAGATGTAATCAATTGTAACACCTTATTCTTCAGATAAAATCTACCTTCAGTTATCTAGAAAATTTAATCTTAAGAAGTGTACAAGTAGAGATTTTGACTCCTGTATTTTGGTGATGAATATTCTGGGAAGATTCTAGTTTTTTAACATAAGAAAAATGAAATAAAGCATAGGCAAACAAATCATGTTTTGGGTCTTTCCTCTTTTCGTCACATAGAAAGAGTTGGCTGGCAGTGCTCAGAACCCTAGAGGCTAAGTATATTGTAAATATAGTCTAAGTGAACCCAAAGGATTCTCATGTTAAAATGGAGAATGCATTTTTTTTTAAAGCACTGTGCTCCCATAGACTTCTATTGAAGTCTTCCACTGATAAAAGACTGTCATTAGTCCTAGAACCAGAGAATTTGAAACAGGGAGCAAAAAACCACAGGGATGGTACTGCTGAATTTGTATCTACAGATGTTGGTGAAAATCTTAGGTATCTTCATGATTGACACACAACCGGCTCTATCTGTAATAATCTATATATCTATGTCATCTGTATATCTTTATCTATCTATCTAATCCATCCATCCATCCATCCATCTAATCTATATATCTATTAAACTGTGGAAGTAGTATGTTGAAATAATTGAGTGAAGACACTTCAAACACGAAATTTCAAATGCAGTTCCAGTCTTGCCAAGAGCTTAGCATATGAATGAACTAAACCATAATATAATATTAGTGGGAAAATTATAGAAGGAAATACCAGAGTATTTCTGTTTACCTGTCTTTTTTCCCAATTTGCTAGCTCATTAACATTTCTTCTAACATTTGTGTTGGAGCTACTGTAAAATCCAACACTAACATTCTTTTTGTCACTTCTTTCTGGACAAAGCTAAGAAGAAATTTTCCTCTAGACCAGGAATATAGCATCTGTCATATTGTTCCCTTTATCTTATCCCAAATTCTGTATATTGTGGCCCCAAACTTCATAGAAAGAGCTTTCCAACTTGCTGCTCTATGCTTGCAGGCAATGGTGCATACTGTTCATGATCAAATTGAAGTTTTATTTGTTGCACTATTGGTTGTTTTGAAATATGATTTGGGCAGAGTTGAGAATTCCTAGCTGTCTTCAACACTCTGGGTAATCACACCATTGCTCAGTAGGCTAAATTATTTTAAACCTTTCAGAAAAATAGCTTCTCTCCTTTCTGCAGGTTTTCCAGGGACAATCTCCATGAAAACGGCTCCTAATTTAAAGAAAACTAAGGCATTCCTCACCACTGACAAGGAAAATGGCTCTTTTTGGTCAAATCATAGAAATGAGCTTTCTTAAGTACATTGCACCTTTAAAAGCTGACATTATTGCCGCAAAGCCTGAATGGTACCTTGTCAGCATGGAATAACCAGACTGGGCCAAGTTGTCATTTTTGACAGGTCAGTATAATGAGCAAAAGAACGCTGAGTTTGTCTAAAAGTTTTCACTCACATCAGCAGGGTAGAGCTGTTTGGGGTGATAACAGCTCTACGTATGTGACTCATTAAATGTGTCACATTATCAAACGTTGTGTCCCACACTATCGCAGCCACCACATTTATGCTTTGTTTCCTCCCCGAAGTACCCCCCAGAAGTCTTTATATTTCTAATTTAAAAAGAGTACACATTGCAGAGCTTTGAGGTACTGCATATTAGCTATGTGTGATTAGATGAATGCCAATCGTTCAGTTCCTTTCAAAACATATCACAGAGATAAATACTAATCTAACTCAATGTAGACTTCTCTCTGGGCATTTCCTCCTCTGTTTTTCTGGAATTTCTCTGGTAACAATTTTGCCATTAAGAAAGAGGGGCAGAGAAGAAATAAAAGGAACAAATAGGATTTGGGTAAAATTGACATCAGATGGCCCTTCTGAATTACTAGTGGCAGTTGACATACAGGATGTCTATTTACCCCAGCTGAGAAACCTGCACAGAGTTATCATTTGGATAGGAAGCACAAATGCAGACACGCGAGATCACCTGAATCCAGATTTGTCAACAGATAGCAAAGCTTGAGGGTTCAGCTTCTTCCAGTGTACCAGTTAGCTGCAATACCCTCTCTTAATCATATGCATCAAACAACAGAAAACATTTTTCTCCTGCTTCAGAAAAATTCACTTAATGTTCGTGACTAATTAAATTCTCACTCTAGTCATGATTAATGTAACAAATAATTACAGCTTAGATCTAATATAGATACAACTAATTGTTCTGCCCACAGTGCATGGTGACTAACAATTAAACACAGCTTTTAAAGCATAAGGAAGAACTGAAGAGTGACCTTCACCTGGCTTTATAACGTCTGTTCTCATTTCTCGTTTCGTGGAAAAGGGTTTTTATTTGTTTGTTTGTTCACATTTCTCTTTTATTTGATGTTTAGTAAGCCCTACTTCTTTACACTTCTTGCCACTGGTTCAACTTGTGGGATGTTGGAGTTAGCAAGGGGATCACTAAGAGAAAGTAGTAGAGGGAGGTTGTATCAACTGAATTTCCCCCAAGGATCAAAGTGCAAAAGTGCCCTCCACATTGTCAAAGTGAAAGCTAATGGGAACTGTCAAAGCTCAGACAGCAAAGTAACAGACTTGGACCACATGCCTGTCTGCTTTGGTACTAGTTAGTCCCATCCCAGGAGAATTATTTATACTATTATTATTATTCGGCAGCCCTAAAGAAGGGACTGCTGCTGAGTTGCTGGAGAGGCACTGGGGTGATCTCTGAATATAGAGTCCACCACTGCAAGCATTCACAGAACTTCTTGAGAATTCTCACAGCTGTGGATTTTTTAAAAAAGTTCCTAGTTTTATTAAATATTCAATAGTATTGAGAATTGATAACTTTCCCTCATACTTTGGCAAACGGGTGCATTGAATGTTCTACTGAAGATCTGCTTACACAATTAGTATATAAATTTACATATCTATCAACTATGTTGCCTTTCCCCCAACAATTACAAAAATTCTTTTTTTTTTCCAAGGCATGGTTAAGCATAAGTTATCTATATGAACTAAAATTCCAATAATTAAAATGCCAAGGGAATAAAACCTCAAATACAACTATGCTTCAAACAATAATTTCAATAGCTATTACTAATATTTTAAAAATATCCAAGGCTAGTTTCCTGACTTAGTAGAATCTAGTAGACAAACAGATTACTATTTTACTCTTTAAGAAACTAAAGACATTTTGGATAGATTTGGGAGCCAGAAATAGAAAATTCTATTTGCACCATTTACCTAATCTGATACAATTCTTCTAAATATATTCACAGCTATGTAATAATTTATATTGTTTGAATATCTACCATGTGATCAGTTTTTGTCTAGTGATAGTGATTCAATAATTTCTACTTTTTTTTTTAAATCTTCATTGGATAAAGTGTTGCAATTCTAGACAGCATTCAGTTAAACTAAACTCCAACTCAGGTCATGCAGGGCAAAGTTACTCACAGAGCACACAACTAACACTGCTGACATCTGTCCTTCACACTTTCAGTGCTTTTTCATGGAAAACTTTGCAATGACACATTTTTGTTTAGCAAATAATTTCTGACTAAGTTCCTCTATAAATTTTATATGAATTCTGTCCCCAATAAGACCTAGTTTTGAAGAAACTAGTTGGACACTAAAATCTAAGTAGTGACAATAATACTACTAGTCAGATACATATGTGGTGTGCTGGTTCTAAGATCTGAGATTTCTTGGTTCATTCTTTCCAATGAATTCTACCTTTTTTATTCCATGTATGAGTTCCTATTCCAATTGCTTTCCGAGTCTTTCATTTCCTTTAGAATTCAGAACTTGTCTTATTCTAACCAATCTTACTATCCTTAAGCTCCAATAATTTATGCCAATAAGACTTGAAGGGTGTGTTGTGAGGACAAAATGAATGAGGGGCTGCAAACTCAGAGAGAGCCAGTGTGTTTTGCCATCTTTGTACTTGCAGGGGGCAGAGCAGAGTGCCAATGATCTAGGAGTGGCTGAAGTATGTTCATAATGGATAAATGGATAGATGAAAGAGTACTGCAGAAGGGAGCTTTGTGGTAAATATTTCCTGTGGCCCCTATGGTGCCCATGAGTATCTTCCATGGTTAATTTTCTATGGCAATATCATTCTATGACAAGCACACATTTCCTCAGAAGCCCTCATTCTTAGAAACTTTAGTATATAGATTATCAAATTTGAAAGGGTCATTGGATGGTCACAACTGTCTTCAAATTTTCAAAGAGGATTGAATTTAAAAATAGACTTGATATTTAATTTTTATAATTCAGCCTTTTCTGTATAAAGTTTTTAAAACAAATATGCATATTTACAACCATTATTCAAACTTTTTAACCATCAAAGACACTCTCCTTATTTTATTTCCATATGACCCTAAATATTTGAGATGCCATCAGCAACTAATCAGAGCTTCTACCTAGTTTAAAAATACAAAGGACATTTATTATTTGGACAGTAACATGATATAATTTTAGCCTCAAGTAAATTGACTCAAATGTACTTAGTCTTTGAGCCCCATCATGAGTAAACATGATGTTTTATAGACTGATTGAAATATTGAAAATAACTCATGCATAGGATTTTCACCCTGTCCCTTATGACCTTAGAAAAATTTGAAGGATTCAGGGGCTCTAGGTTAGGAAAATAAATTATAAATGCATTAAATCTTATAAGGATAATATTTTATGTCAAATCTTTACATATATATAGCACACACACATACATAGAATGAGAGAGAAGGAGAGAGAGAAAATATTTCTTCGACGCCCAAAGTGTGAGATTTCTATGACCTCTTTATTTTTATTCTGTGTAAGCTCCTTTATATTACTGAAACCCATAACAAAGAAAAATTAGATTTACTCTAATTTTAGACATTACTGAAGAAATTCTCTAATCTTCATTTCATTTGGAAGCAAATAAATAATATTTGTATCTTGACATATTTATCAGTTGCATGCTCATTTCAAGCTGGTTTTCTGGGTGACTTTATAGCTTCTATTATTTTGTTTTTCTTTTTAGATCTCAAAATGAATGTCATGCCTATGAAAACCACCAGACAGGAAACTAAAGTCTTGTGTTTATTCCAAGTCCCTAAATCACCATGAGACTGGAGGAACATCATCTGTAGGAGCCTGGCTTTGTCAAAATACTGTAAGAAAATGGAAATCAGAGGTTCCAACAGCAGAACAGTTACTCTGCAATCACTTCATACTATAGGTTTGGAAGACAGTAGTATCATGGCTACAATCTCAAAATGCTATTTAAAAAATACAATTTATTCCTAACTTACAAAGCCTCCATTTCTTTCCTGAACTATTGTTCTCCTTTGATCAGATCCACTGGTTTCACCCTTTGAATAAATTTTACATGTCGCTGATCTGTTTCTTTGTTCAGAAAAACACTCGCTCCTTTCCTTCCATCCTTTCTGCATCTTCCTAGACTTTGCAGCTCAGTTCAGTTTTCCTCAGCTCTGTGACACTTTCCTCAACCACATCACACTCCTGATAGTGTCACTGTTCTATTAGAAGTCTCCACCTACAGCTGCACCAGAGCATCACCTGAGGAATGTGTAAAAAATAATCATGTTTGGCCACAACCCAGACCAAATATCTTGGCTTGGAAAATTAGTTTTAATTAGTTTTGAATGTGTCACAGTTGAAAACAAACTGAGTATCTCTTATTGAAATTTCTTGGACCAAAAGCGTTTCAAATTTTTAAAGTTTTTGGATTTTGAAATATTTGAGTATGCCTGGTTTTAGACATTACTGAAGAAATTCTGTAATCTTCATTTCATTTGGAAGCAAATAAATAATGTTTGTATCTTGACATATAAAAAGTACATGGCATAAATATAATAAAAAATATATTAAGGATGGGGCCCAAGTCCAAACACAAAATGTGTTCTTGTTTCTATACACCTTACACACATAGCTGGAATGCAAATTTATATAATATTTTTAAATAATTTTGTGCATGAAACAAAGTTTGTGTACATTGAGCCATCAGAAAACAAAGATGTCACTATCCTAGCCACTTATGTGTACAATCTGATTATTTGGCATCACCATGATTTCTGAGTCTGAATTGATATGCTACCAGTAAGCAAGCATTTCCTTGTCCCTATTGATACATAAATACTTAACAGTAAAATAGATGACATGTCATTAGTACTGTGAAAAGTTAATGTATTCAGGGTAAATAAGTGGCACAACAGCATCACCAGAATACCTGTATCAGCTGTTAAACAATAGAAACAACAAAAGATGCCAGGCTTTCAATCTCTACCTCCAATATTGTATTTTGATGAATCTGGAAACCACCATTCTCAGAAACTGACACAAGAACAGAAAATCAAACACTGCATGTTCTCACTCATAGGCAGGTGTTGAACAAGGAGAACACATGGACACAGGGAGGGGGAGCATCACACACTGGGTTCTGTTGGGGGTGTCTAGGGGAGGGACAGCGTGGGGGTGGGGAGGTTGGGGAGAGATAACATGGGGAGAAATGCCAGATACAGGTGATGGGGGGATGGGGGCAGCAAACCACCTTCCCACATATGTACCTATGCAACAATCCTGCATGATCTGCACATATACCCCCAGAACCTAAAGCACAATAAATAAATAAAAAAGTTTACTGTACATGGTCCTTTATGTTTCCAGGTGAGAAGAAACATCGGATTCAGGGACCAGGAAGTGGGTCTTCTAGTGATGAGGAGGCAATCTGCTAGATGGTCTTTTAAAATCTTTTCTCCAGAACCATCTGCCTCATCAACAATAATTTTTGTTCAGAAGTATCTCTGAGGGAATATATTCTTTCTGGTTCCACAAGGGGGCGTAGTTTTAAGGGTAAGAACTTCCTAGCACCATGCCCTCTCCCATCTCTCTCCATCCGGGAGATTTAACGGTTTATGTTTGAATTTTGCGCGGGAAGAAACTAAGAGTCAATCACTCCAGCAGAAGTTCTAAGGAACTCCTTTCATTGGCCCCGGGGTCTTGGAGAAGGTGAGGGTTCCTCCCATGCTAAAAGTCCCCTTTTTCCACAGCCCTTCAGACTCCATGTTTGGGTCCCCTTCCACTAACCCTCCCTTCGTGGAAGCTGTTTTTCTCTCTCCTGGATTTCCCCCTCTGGGGTCCCCTTCCGCACTGTCTCATGGAAGCCTGTCTTCCCCCTCCTAAACTCCATCTCTCCCTATTCCCTTCCACTCAGTGTGGAAGCTGCTTTCCTCTCCTGGATTCCACCTCTCTGGATTCACTCACTCAATGTGAGAGTTAGCTGTTTCTCTTTCCTTCTCCTGTTTCTCTAAATAAATCACTTTCTACATACACTTTTGAGTCCGGCATTTACCGTGCACTGCTCTGTGGTCCCCTCTCTCATTCTTGAGAGGGCAAGAGACCAAGAACCTGGAGAAACGTCCTCTCAAGGGAGCTGAGGGCACCCTGAACCCCAATATTACATTTTGGCTAGCCAGCCAGGAGAGGGGTACAGCCTGGAGATGGGTGCACCAGGAAAGGGGTACAGCGGGAGACGAAGACTTCAAAACCGTGAGTAAAACCAGCCCCATTCTGTCCTGTCTCTTAAAGAACACCTGAAGCGGCCACAGCCAGGCAGGTCTTTGGGGAACCAGAGCAGCGGCGCAGAGCTTTGGAGGCACGACCCAGCCCAAGACGTGGGCCAGCCGGAATTAAAAGCACAGATTTTTTTTTACCTTTAAGCTCTCTCTCTGCTTTCCCTCTCCTTCTGTAGCCTTCGGGAGCCTGTGAGGCAGAGCGGAGCAGCGGGCGAGCCCTGCCCCCAGGGCCTTTCGCGCCTTACTGGCTAGGAACAGCCCAGCCCTGAAGCGGGAACTGGTACCACCTGCAGCTCAGCTGCTCAGCAAGCAGCAGCCCGGGGGGAAAAAAAACAGCGGGGAGGGGCGCCATACGGCCCAAGCCTGCAGGGGACTGGGAGCGCGTCAGCCTGGCACAAGGTTCTGGCAGGGCTCTGCGGCCTTCCCCAGTCCCAGACAGCAGTGTAAAAAGGCTCCCCAGGACACACGGGTCCCTGTATGGGCAGCGGCTCGGGGAGTGGCCCAACTGCACAGGTGGTTCTAGGGCAGTCAACATGGCGACCGAAAGCCATGGAGGCAGGGGAATTCTCGGCCCACCCAATAACGGCTGCAAATATGGCTTTTAAAGTGAGGGCGGCAAGCGGCTTTTTTCCCCTGCTGTTGCGGCTGAGGGAAAGGAGGCAGCTGCTGGCCATCAGCCCCGCCCAAATTTTAGGCAGGCTGAACTGCCGCAGGGTGCAGCATTCTCATTCAAAATATCGCTTAAGAAAGCTTTCTGCCTCAGCTTAATGTGAATTGCTTGTTTGCAGAGTTGGTTAAGGTGGAACACTTGCAACTGAAGGTTGTGGGTTCAAGTCTCTGGTGACGGTCTTAATTTAGTGAGGTGTTCTGGAGAATTTCAGAAGCTGAAGGCTATGGGACTTTGTGTTTGGTGTATAATTTGCCTTGCTTAGGATTGGCTCTCTCTCTGACAGAACTTTTCCATCTGCAAGACCATAGCTAAACCGGTTCCAGACCCCAAATAGTCAATGGTAGGTCTCACAACCTTAAGAGCATTTTCCTACAAGGGAAGATGGATTAGGGGAGAGGAGGCCCCGGTCCTGAGGGTATTATTCCAGCCTCAGCCACACCCAGCCTGCCTTCTTCAAACTGTGTGCTCTAATGGCCCCTCCCTAGAAGTTTACCCTTCTGGAGCAGTTTTATAAATTGGCCTGTGTAAATTGGACTTTTGCTGGGAAATACTGGTACCTATCTCCTGAGCCTCACTGGCCTCCTCGGGGCTATTCTATATTTGTTGGCCTCTGGGCCTCTCTAACCACCTCGTCACATTTGTTGCTTATAGAACCTGGAGAAACGTCCCCTCCGGGGAGCTAAGGGCACCCTGAACCCCAATATTGCATCTCTTTGATTTTATCAACTGACATTATTCCTTGTTCCATTGTAAATACAACCTCTCTAGCACTTCAATAAGCCCATCATACATTTTTACCATCTTGTCTATAGGTACATTTTCCGCAGTGTTAACAATGTTACCTTTATCATAACTAGTTTCACAATCACCTTGGTTCAGAACCATTTTGGTTATTTCATCATCAGTCAATGAATAAACAACTGGAGCCTCATTATCAATGTAAAAATCTTCAATATCCACTTCCTGCTTACTGACCGACTCTGAAGACATATTTTTTGCATACATAAGGAGGTCATATATCATTTTTTCTCACTTGACATATGGAATCCTTCAAAGTCACTATCTGGTTTATTATCATCACTGAACATATTTGCATACCAGAGGTTGTGCCAGACATGCACAACTGTGTCCTTGATCACTGTGTTCTAAGTATTAGCAACAGCATATAGGGCATCTTTTATGCTAAATTCCTTTTGAAAATCTTCCATATCCATACCTCTGTTCACTGCTGCTAACACACTGTTCAAGAGAATGATTTATATTTACTCTTCATTTATCTAAAGATTTTCTAATCACATGGATGAATTAAGGATATTGCATTTGGGGGAAAAGTACATGACATAAATACAATTTTTGATGAGAAGTTCAGCTGGAAGATAAGCAGAACATTTGCAAGGAATAACAAAATCTTGTAGTACTCATCCATTCTAGTTTCCCTGCAGTGAACACAAGCCCCTGGTACAAAATATGCGTGAAACCAGTCAGAAAATATGTCCCTAGTGATCTATGCCTTACTCTTAGCAAAATAATAGACTGATAAGAAATTTACTCTTTGAAAATAGTGTGAATGCAAACTTATTCCTATCATGGCAAGCTGACATTTATGTATGCCTGCTGCATTAGCACATATAAGCACTGTTGTTCTGTTAGCATCCTTAGTTTCCTGGGGGAGCTGTCTCATCAGCTATACTCTATGTCTTTCTGGAGCAATAATACCAAACAGACTTCATCAGCATTATAACTTTGTTCTTGTGTCAGACTTTTATCAGCAAACCTTGGCAAACCTATCGATGAATTTTTCCACTGCTTTATAATCAGCAGATGCTTTGTCTCCACAAATCTTTATAAATTTAATACTGTGTATTTTCTTAAATATCCACAACCAGCCTGTTGAATATTCACAGTTCCCTTCAACTTTCAGTTCGTGATAGATAATAGATCTTTCCTTGTTTCATGTTCAGCTTTCAGTTCGTGATAGATGATAGATCTTTCCTTGTTTCATGTTCAGCTTTCAGTTTGTGATAGATGATAGATCTTTGCTTGTTTCATGATCAGCGTACAATTAAGTGGCATGTGTTCACTGTAGTACCAATGGATCCACTCTTTAATACACAATAAAGATCTTCATTTTCACTTTTTGCAGTGTTTTTCTATTTTTCTTTTCTTTCTTTCTTTTTTTTTTTTTTTTGGATACAGAGTTCCCCTCTTGTTGCCAAGGCTGGAGTACAATGGCACAGTCTTCTCTCACCGCAACCTCTGCCTCCTGGATTCAAGTGATTCTTCTGGCTCAGCCTCCCAAGGAGCTGGGATTAGAGGTGCATGCCACCATGCCTGTCTAATTTTGTATTTTTAATAGAGATAGGGTTTCTCCATGTTGGTCAGGCTGATCTCGAACTCCTGACCTCATGTGATCTGCCCACCTCAGCCTCCCAAAGTTCTGGGATTATAGATGTGAGCCGCCACACCAGCCCTTTTCTATTTTTTATTAACTTCTGTTCCTCACTTTCAGCATAGAGCTTCAACAGTTTCTTCTTCTGCTTCTTTAAGTCCCATATAATGGTCATTCTGACACTATATTCTTCTGTAAAATATTTCAAACTTATAATGCTGTCCAGTTTATCCAACAGCTTGGCTTTCTTGACTATAGATAAATATAAATACTTTCTCTTTTTCTTATCACTGTTATCCATAGGGGTATCATCAGAGCTTTTTGACACGTTCAATGATATCTTCTCACCACAGAGCAGAGAATAAGCAAATGAGCACAGTAAGTAATGCTTGTAGCTCTTGGCTCCATGTGGGGCATTGTGGAGAACTTGCCATTGGCGCATACAGCCTACACATATGCCATTTTATTACCCTTTTTGGATATGCTTTGTGGGTAAATCTGGGCATGTATGGGAAACATATATTGCAGGTGAAGGGAGCTGGAAGGGTTTTTCTTGCCTTGGGGACGTAATAAGCTATGTGTTGTACATCTGCATTTTAATTGATACCATCACATGAGGTCAGAGGTGGAAATTTCCATTTATGGTGTCATTTTGACACTCAATACATATCTAATTCTGCAGCATTTTGGATTTAAGATTTTCAAATTAAGGATGCTCGAGCTGTACAATGTGTAGCTTAGATTGAATAGCACTGATCCATACAAATTTTAGATGCACCTGTAAGTTGAGATAGATAGATCTCAGCAATTATGTCCTACGTAACCTAGGAAAAAGAAAAGTTCATCTGGGCAAAATGGTGTAAGGAAACTGAGTTTTACTGAGTCCAACTTTACTCTTTGTTTTTTATATTTTGTTTTGTCTATTTAGTGCTACTTGAAATCTTATATGAGTCTGAGGATTATATTTTCCAATTTTTTAAAAAAAGAACATTGTAATTTTGATGGGGATTTCACTGAATCTATAGATTGTTTTAGGTAGTTTTAATATTTTAATATAAAGTGTTTGAATATGTAAGTACAAGGTGTCTTTCTGTTGATTTAGATTTTCTTTAATTAATGACCACAGTTATCGTACTATTCATTTTGTAATTTTTATTGTATAAGTCTTTTACCTCCTTGGTTGAATTATTCTTAAGTATTTTATTCTTTTGAATAATATTATAAATATAATTGTTTAGTTAAATTTCTTTCCAGATAGTTCATTGCTGCTGTATAGAAACATAACTGATTTTAGCATATTGATCTTAAATCTGACAACTTTGCTAAATTTAATTGGTCCGGTAGTTTGTGTGTGTGTGTGTGTGTGTGTGTGTGTGTGTGTGTGTGTGTGTGTGTGTTCTTTGTGATTTCCTATATATAGAATCATGGTATCTGGGAATAGAAAAAGTTTTACTTCATCCTTTCCAATTTGGAAACATTTTATTTCTTTATGCCGTCTAACTTTTCTGACTAGAATTTTCAGTAAAATTTTGAGTAGCAGTGGTGAAATGGGAGTCATTATCTTGCCAACCTCAGTGAAAAATCTTTTCCTCTTTCACCATTGAGAATGATACTGTGAATTTTTCATAATGCACTTTGTTATGCTGAGAAAGTTTTCTCATTTTCTACACTTTCAAATGGTTGAAAACACTCAAAATAATATTTTGTGACATATGAATCTCACATGAAACAAAAGTTCAATGTTCAAACTACTTTTCTGTTAGAACCTAGCCATGTTCATTCTTTTTCACAATGTCTAAGGCTTTCTCAGAGTTGAGTGGTTGTGGCAGAGACGAGATGGGCCACAAAGCCAAAAATATTTGTTATCCGGGACTTTTCTAGACAATGTTTGCCAACTCCTCATCCAGCCTTTCTGGACCATAAGCTGTATGAGGGCAGGCACTTCTTCTTTTATTTAAACACAGAATCTCTGATACATCATACTATTTACTATGTATTAAATAGTACACACTTAATAAGGATTTGTTGAATAAATTGAATAATTCTAAAATCAATGATTCTATGAAATCTTTAATCTTTTATTACCTACTAGTTCCAATGGCTATCTAAGAAAACAACAAATAAGAAAAAAACTCTTTATAGACATCTTTACTGAATCAGCACCAGAGTTTAAGGTATAAAGATGACTGGCATTACATATATTGAATGAAATTATATGGATACGTGTGTATCTATGTATAAAGAGATATACTCATATACACTGTGCTTGGTACACAAGTAGGAATTTTATTTTTTTAGTTGCTTTTCCTTCTTGGAGTTAAAATAACTGAAAACTCTAGCATGCTGTAAATCATATCAAGTGGTATTATATATTTTGATTTTTTGTTTTTGTGTAAAATTATCATAATCATGTCTGTCATAGGACTTTTGTGACTATTCCTTGAATAGCAAATGTGTAGTACCCAGCACAAAGCCTAGATAGAATAATACTGGACAAAAACAAAACTATGGATTCAGAATTTAAACATCACTTTGCCTGTTTTACTAAATTTCTGAATGCAGGAATAAATAGCTTTATATTGTAGCAAAATTAGAAACAGTAGACATAACATAAATTACATTCTATATAAAGCTAAATACATTGGACTTCAGGATAGCCCTTTAACGTGACGTTGTTTTCTCAGTATTAAATTGTCTTTTGTGTTCCCATCACAGAGGCAAAATAAAAAGCTGTCTAGACTCTGTCAGCACATATCCTCTCTTCTCTCCTCACTTCTTCTTTGAACATTCTCCTGGTCTGTGAAATAATCATTCTGGGAAAAACTGATCTAGACCTAAGCTACCTTTGGCTGAAGTGGTCATAGTAGTGATGGAACTTAATTTAGAATTTTTTTTGAAAATGGAAAAAGCAAAAATAGGTAGAGAGAAGGTGATGAGAAATTTCCATGTAGAATGAGTGAGGTCAGAAAAGGTACAAAGAAGACATATGCTGGTAAAGGAGCATGTGAGAAGAAAAGACATTCAGTTTGAACAGAATTGAAGTCACGTGAAGGGTGGCAAGTAAAGCTGCAGAGGCAAGTTTGAGTCCAATTGTGAAGCAAAATTGGAGTGATGTGTTTGACAGAGCTCTTGGATTATTTATCTGAAACTAGTTTTAAAGACTGTTACAGTGAATGCAATGGCAGAAAGGCCAGTTTCAACTCTAAGACAGAAGTCCTAAAAAGCATGAACATTATCCTGAGCATAAGAAATCACCTAAGGGGGTACACAAGATAAATTCATAGGCAACCCCATAAACCATTGCCCCCAAGTATCTAGGGATTGGCCATATATAATTTATATCTAGGGCCCCCAGGAGATAAAAGCTGAAATTTATGACAAGCAATGCAGTCACACCCCATCCTAGGGCTGTACTTCTAAGAATTATTGCCTCACTAATGTATAAAGAGCTGCAAGGATATGTGTGTGTGCCTGTGTGTTTGTGTGTGTGTGTGTGTGTGTGTGTGAGAGAGAGAGAGACAGAGAGAGAGAGAGATAAAGGGAGATAAAAGAGACTTGGCTCTTGAATAAAAAGGAACAGTGAAATAGCGCACTTGGCAATACCTGTCTAATGCAAAAATAATACACATTTTGTCTCCATTTGGACCGCACTTCCAGGTAGAGGTTGTGCTCAATGAGAATCAAGTTGAAAATGTTTCTCTGCTCCCATTTAAAAGCTTATACATAATGAGATTCTGCCGTCGTGGGAAAGTTAAGAATTCTGGGTGACTTGCCAAATCTTTTGATCGCAGAGTCCTTTTAATACACATTGCAAAGCATTTGTCTTTGCAAGGTGTAAAATGCCAAAGCTCAGCTTCCTGTTTAATGTCTGATACTCTCCATAGAATCATTTATCTTAAATTTCCCAGCAGTGTTAACTCTTTAAGCTCAGTAGCAACAGAGCTATATGTAGATATATATGACTCGAGTCCAGGGGTTGGCAGAGTTACCTCTGCAGTTTTACCCACCCTTGGGATTCAGAGACTATGACAAACAGCAAAACAATTTGTCTTTTCAATTACTCAGTACTGTTGTTGAGCACCATATATGTTCTCAGTCCCTTTCTAAGAAATATGGTACATGATCAGTGCTCTCAGAAGAGGATGTAAAGCCTGTGATATTCATAGAATTTTCTAGAAGGGTACATAAAAAACTGATGATATTGGATGCCTCTGATGAGTTAAAGGGGATGAAGAAGGTTCCTTTTCACTATTTACCCTTTAATAGCATATGAATTTATACAATTTGTTTCATTTACCTATTTAAAAATAAAATATAAAATGACAACTTAAAAGTTAGTTTGAAGGTAAACATTTATTGGTAGGTAACAATTAAAATGCAATCTCAGAGTGTATGCCAGATGTTGTTTAATGTGACATAGATTCTAGGCTCTAGAAAAGAATAGGAAGAAGAATGAAGACTGGATTAATTAAGGATAATTTACCCAGGTCTCTTGCACTGCTTGTAGATTATGAATGAGGTCATGCATACATGGTCCACAGTATTCAAAATGTCCTCAGTCATTTTGGGTAGTCCACAAAGGTGACTCAAATACACTCACTAGCATCCTTTGAAATCTCTGCCCTGGCCCTTTAGGCATGTGTTCTGTGTGCCCACAGTTGGGGCAGAGCCTGGGCAGTGCTGTTTCTGTCCATCTTGCTCCTGCCTGGGGTGCATCTCTGCCCCCAGCACTGCGAGATGTTTAAGTTAAACCAACACCTCTACAATTCAGAAACTGCTCATCCTGCAGGTGTCACAGCAAAGAATGGCCTTCTAGAACCCCAGCTCTATGCTACACTTTGTCACCTGTAGTTTCTCAGATTTCACAAGCCCTATCATGAAAACAGCTTTTTAACCAGCTCTGTACTGTCAGTTACAACCAGTCTGTTGTCCACATAAGGCTGGTCATGGAATTAATACCAGGCTGTTATCATCATTGTTCACTCTTTCCTGACCCTCCTTTCAGAAGCCCACATATAACTTACTGCCATGAATATGGTTTCATGCAAAGATAACTGGATAGAACAGTTCACCATATATGCAAAATGTACTTACATATAGGCTATAGATATGACATTAATAGAAGGTAGTCATATGTTTTTATTCAAAAATGAATCATGCAATGTTAGATGTTTGTTACATTTACATTCCTTACATTTTATTCTGAAACTTTTATGATAGGTGCAGTCCTGGAAAAACAGACCCCAGCTCAATAGCACATCCCATGAAATTTATCGGACAGACTCTATTCTCTCCAATTTATAAGGACATGAAAATTAATCTCATCAAAAATATTGAAAAGAAAGTTTCAAGAAAAACATTTCACATATTCCAACTGTGAGCACATCCTTTGTTTTGAATCTTCTTATTAAAAAGAAACTTTTAATGGTTTACCACAGCTCCCATTTTTTTCCCACATTTTCACAAACACTTGTCATATTTTTGCTTTTTGATGGTAGCCATTCCAACAGGTGTGAGGAAATATTTCATTGTAGTTTTAATTTGCATTTCCCTGATGATTAGGAATGTTGAGCAATTGCATGTCTCCTTTTGGGAAATTTTAATTCCAGTCCTTTTTATACTTTTTGTGTTAAAGTTATGTTTTTATGTTAACTGTTTTCATAGTTATTGAGTTGTTTAAGTTCTTCATGTGTTTTAGATATTAACCCCTTTTCAGCTGTATGGTTTCCAAATGTGTTCCCAATCTGTGGGTTGTCTCTTCACTCTGGTGATTATTCTTTTTGCTATGCAGCAGCTTTTTAGTTTGCTGTAATCCTGTTTGTTTTTGCTTTTGTTGCCTGTACTTTGGGGTTCATGCCCAAAGCTCCCCCCTAAATTTTCTTTTAGTAGTTTTACTGTTTTCAGGTCCTATATTTAAGTCTTTAATTTATCAGGAGTTGATTTTTGTATATGGTGTGAGATAAGGATCTAATTTCATTCTTTTGCATGTGGATATCAAGTTTTCCCAATACCATGTATTGGAAAGGCTTGTAGACTCATGGTAGAAATATAAATTTGTACAGCTATTATGGAAAACAGTACAGTAGTCACTTATTCAGAAATGATAAGTTCTAAGACCCCCTCCAGATTCCTGAAACCAGAAGTAGTACCAAATCCAATGTACACAGTCAGGCACCCCTATGGCTACATTTCTGTCAACAATAAACTGTATATACAACACCAACTTCATAAGATTATAGTGGAACTAAAAAATTCCTACCGTCTACTGATTTTGTAGCTGTTCCAACATTGTAGTACAATGTATTACTCACATGTTTGTGTTGGTGCTGGTGTAAACAAACCTACTGTGCTACCAGTCATATAAAAGACTAGCACATATGATTATGTACAGCACATAATACTTGATAATAATAATGAATTATGCTGCTGGTTTGTATAGTTACTATACTATAATTTTTTTTTATACTATTATTTTTATCATAGTTTTAGAGACTCCTGTTTATTTTTTGAAAGTTAACTCTAAAACAGCCTCAGGCAGATCTTTCAGGGGGCGTTAAGAAGAAGGTATTATTATCATAGGAGATGACAGCTTCATGTATGTTATTGCCCCTCAACCTTCCAGGGAAACAAGATGTGGAGATGGAAGACAGTGATATTGATGATTCTGACCCAGGGAAGGCCAAGGCTATAATGTGTTTGTGTCTTGTTTTTAACAAAAAAGTTTAAAGAGTAAAATATAAAAATTAAAGATTGAAAAAAGCTTATAAAATATATAAAGAAAAAATGCATAGCTATACAATTTTGTGTCTTTCACTAAGTGTTATTAAAAGAGGGTCAAAAACTTTAAAAAACTAAGTTTACAGAGTAAAAAATTTATAGCCAGCTAAGGTTAATTTACTATTGAAGAAATAAAAGTATTTTAGAATAACTTAGTGTAGACAGTGTATAGTGTTGATATAATCTGCAGTTGTGTACAGTAATGTCCTAGGCTTTCACATTCACTCACCCCTCACTGACTCCCCCAGAGCAACTTCCATTCATATAAACTCCATTCACGGTAAGTTGTATAAGATGCATAATTTTTGTTTTTATCTCTTGGACTGTATTTTTATTATACCTATTCTATGTTTAGATATTTTTAGATACACAAGTAATTTTGATGGTGTAACAATTGCTGACAGTATAAAGTATAGTAACAAGCTGTGCAGATTTGTAGCCTAAGAGAAACAGGCTATACCATATAGCCGAGGTGTGCAGTGGGCTATACCATCTAAGTTTGCATAAGTGCACTCTATGTTGTTTGCATAATGATAAAATTGCCTAACAATGCACTTTTCAGAACATATCCTCATTGCTGAGTGATGTATAATTGTATCTTTTTTTTTATCTGATAACTGAGATGGCTAGAATGTGACCCATGGGCAGGTAGGGTATAGAGCATAAATACACTGGACAACAAGATAATTCACGTCCCAAGAAGAATGGAGTGTGACTGCATGAGATTTCATTATGTTACTCAGAACAGTGTGTCTTATGTATTGCTTAGGTTTTGAATTTTCCACTTAAAATTTTGATAATACAGTTGACCAAAGGTAACTGAGATTGCAATAGGGGGACTATTGCATGGCGATTTCTCAACAAATTAAAAATAGAACTATGATATGATCCAGCAATCCCATAGCTGGGTATGGTAACAAAACAAATCAGTAAGTTGATATGATATCTACACATCAATTTTCATTGCAGCATTATTAATAATATCTAAAATATGGAATCAACCAATGATCCATCCCATTGGTGGATAACTAGAAAATATATATATATCTCACATATAGTCATCCCTCCACATCTGTGGCGGGGTTGGTTTCAGGATATCCATTTTTAGTTTGCTGCAGGGGTGTGGCCCTCATGGAGAACCTCTGCTAGGGCAGTGTGGAAGGGAAATTTGGGGTTGGAGCCCCCATACAGAGTCCTCACTGGGGCACTGCCTAGTGGAGCTGTGAGAAAAAGACTGCTGTGTTCAGATGCCAGAATGGTAGATCCACCATTCTTCTTGTACTGTGCACCTGAAAAAGCTACAGTCTCTCAATGCCAATCTGTGAAAGTAACTGGAAGTTGGGTTGTAGCCTGCAAAGTCACAAGGTTGGAGCTGCTCAAAGTTGTGAAAGCCCACCTCTTGTATCAATGTGACCTGGTTATGAGACATGGAGTCAAAAAAAAAAAAAAACCATTTTGAAGCTTTAAGGTTTAATGACTGCCCTATTGGGTTTTGGACTTGCATAAGTTATGCAGCCCCTTTGTTTTGGCCAATTTCTCCCATTTGGAGTTGGTATATTTTCCCAATGCCTGTACCCCCCATTGTATATAGGAATTGACAAACTTGCTTTTGATTTTGCATGCTCATAGGCAAAGGGACTTTCTTTGTCTCAGATGAGACCTTGGACTTAGACTTTTGGGTTAATGCTGGAATGAGTTGAGACTTTGGGGCCTGTTGGAAGGACATGTTGTGTTTTAAAATGTGAGGACATGATATTTGGGAAGGGCAAAGGGAAGGAATGATATTGTTTGGCTGTGGCCCCACCCAAATATCATTTTGAATTATAGTTCTCATAATCCCTCTCTGTCATGAGAGGGACGGCGAAGGTAATTGAATCATGAGGATGATTACTCCCATGCTACTTTCGTGATAGTAATTTCTCATGAGATCTAGTGGTTTTATAAAGGGCATCCCCCTTCATTCATTTATTATTCTTCTCTCTTCTACCACCTTGTGAAAAAGGATGTGTTTGCTTCCCATTCTGTCATGACTGTAAGTTTCTTGAGGCATCCCCAGCCCTGCAGAATTGTGAGTCAATTAAACCCCTTCCTTTTATAAATCACCCAGTCTCAGATATGTCCTTATAGCAGTGTGAGAATAGACTAATACAGTGGCTAAAGCTAATAATGCTATAATTCTAAAGTCAATTTTAAGTGTTGTCATTACAAATACATAAGTCTATGAGGTAATACATGTTAATTAGCTTGATTTAGCCACTCTACAATGTGTATATATTTTAAAACATCACATTATACATAACAAATATATACAACTTTTATTTGTTAATCAAATATTGAAGAAGAAAGAATTAGGTTGGTGCAAAAGTAATTAACATTTTTTCCATTTAAAGTTAGTAATTGTGGGTTTTGCCCAAGAAAGGAAAGGAAAGGAAAGGAAGGGAAGGGAAGGGAAGGGAAGGGAGAAGGGAAAGGAGAAGGGGAGGGAGAAGGGAAGGGAGGAGGGAAGGGAGAGAGAAAGAAAGAGAGAGAAAGAGAGAGAAGAAAGAAGAAAGAAAAGAAAGAAAGAAAAAGAAAGAAAGGAAGAAAGAGAAAACTCTTGAGTTAAACATCTCACGGTGGTTTGATGGAAGAAACATTAATTATTTTCTACCATTGTAGAAACTCCTGGTAGATCTAAGGCCTAAATAGCTCTGTAAATTTTGTAGTAAATGCTCTTTGCTGAAGTGTGTACAAGTACTGAGTCAAGAAGTGTTGAGTATAAATGGGCAGAAGTTGCCATGAAAGATGTGAGAGGAAGATTTACAGAAAGAATAAAAATTTACATTCTTAGAGGTTGTTCTGTTGATGGCTTGTAATAGTCTCCTAGGAGGTTTACCTTGCATGTCTAGTATCTTCAGAACAAATAGCCTTAGCTTGCACTGACCTTGATATCGTTATGAATTATTTTAACAGGGCGAAACTTGGAAAAACATCTCTAATGTATTAGATACCATCTTGCTAAATGCAGCTTCTGGAATAAAGGTCTTCTCTATCTGTTTACTGCGTGCTGGAGACATGCCAGGCTATAGAAACCAGCTGACATAAATATGTAGATCATTCTGCCTTTGAACAAGTTGATATCCAAGTTTGGAATTCTTTTCCATTAATATTTGCAATAAACTGTAAATTTTACAAGGATGAGATGCAGAAAGTTATTTAAATATTTGAGGTAATGTTATACACGGAACCAGTAAAGACAACTTCTTAGGGTAGACATACTTCAAAAGATAATGACATCAAGTAATTGTACTAGATCCAGCAAGGTATCCACTGGTTTTGAACCTGATTTGGTTATTTGATTAGCAGATGGCTTTGGAAAAAACAATTTATTGTGTCTCCTCTCCTAGTTTATAAATTCAGGAAGTTGTCCTAAATGACCAAATAGGTTCCTTTCAGCTTTAAAATTCCATGAGTCAACAATTGCAAATGGAAGTAAGACACCTGAAACACTAAATAGGCAAAATTTAGAAAGCATAATTCCTTTAAGAACTGTGACACAGGAATGCTTGTATAGCAGTTTGTGCTAAGAAATGCAGGGTGGGTATCTGTGCTACCTAAAGAGGGGAAGGGCAATAACTAATTGGCAGGGCAAAACAAATTTATGACTTTATAAATAACATCTTTCTGGTATTCAGAAAGATAATAAGCAAACAAGTTTATTTTGTCTGTACATATAAAGATGTTCATGTCATTGTGTGAATATATAGTTTATCTGCTGGCTCACCTAGATTATGGCTGAGCTGTAGTTTTTCCTTCATTCTAGCCATACAGGACAGATTCATGAACTGATGGATGAAGTAGGATCTGAGAGACAAAACTAATTTACTCCTTACACAAAATGATTCTCCCTGAATTCTTACATATGTGAATGCATTGAAGACTTTCACAATGCATTTTATCTGTCATTGCAATAACATATCAACCTCATTTCAGAAATGTGATTATCACATCAGGCTGGCCAAAGATACTGAAGGGCTGAGATAGAAGGTAGGGGCATAATGACGAGTGAGAAGAGAATAAAGAGTTTCTACTTCTGAGAATGCCCATTTAAAAGACTAAGAGAAAAGCTCAGTGGTGGTGTTAAGAATATCAGGCATAGCAGGAGCATTGACAGCACAAGGGATTGGTGTGATGTGAGACAGAGGGTATCATAAAAAAAAAAAAAAAAAAGGAAGGCAAACAACATCATATGATGCAAACTTCATGAACTGAATGCACCCACTTCCTGTAGGGGAAATGTCCATATATCGTCCCTTCAATTCTTAGAGTCCTCATTTATTCATATTTTCCTCCTTAAAACAGTTTGATTATCTTATTTCCACCAAGGAGATTGAAATGAAAGGATGATGCTAGTGAAAGATACAACAATAACTGTAAGAACTGGCTCTTAGTATAGTTATTGAAAAAAAGAAGGCAAAACTGTTAGAACCAGACATGAAATCTTGGAAAGTCAGGTGGTCTGGACCACTTGTGGGGCTAAAGGGAGATGAGCCACCTTAATAATGTGCCAGGTGCCTTTCTTTTGTTTAAGATATTCCGCTGTGAGTAAATGTCAGGAACTCTTTTTCAAGGGTACTTTGCACTACCCTTTATTCTTCCTTTTCATTGCCCTTCTGATGCTGCTGTGGAGAACCCAAAGCTTCCCCCTCTACCCACTACATCCTTAAGCTTGGAGTGGAGTGAAGCCATCTGAAAGGAAGATATACCTTACTGCCCCCACGCAGAGACATCTGGTTACAGCTGACTCTATACAATTAATTTCTGCCTACTTGTAAGAATCCACATATATTATGAGAAGATAATAAACATTATCCAACTTAAAAAAAGGCATGCGAATAACCAAATCTTTACAGCATCAAGAGAGTCACGTCAGTAAAAAAGAACCATGGCATTGAATAGGAAAAATATTTGTTTCTTACTTAACTGACAGAAATTCATCTGCAGTTTTGGATCTATTCAGTCAGGCAAAGAATATTTATTGAGCACCTATTGCACTCACATAAAATTGCTTGGGAATGTAATATACTCAAACATCTTTTATGCTAAGTTTTCTACAAAAAAGAGCATGGCCTGTCTAAATAAGCAGTGTAAATAAAGGCCATGTGAGAAATAAATTAACACCCATGACTGGAGTTTTAGGGGGAAAACAGCCAATTCCAGATAAGTTAAATAGGAAATGATTCCTGGATACGCCGACATTTGAACTTGGCCTTGAAAAATTGCTACTTATGAGAATGATAACATATTATATATTTCAATTATAACATACAATTTCTTAAGTTTTTGGCAATTAGTATTACCCAAATCCACGGGTACATGAATAATGAAAGTATACCTTTAACTCAGTAAATGTATTTCTATCTCCCATCAGCCTTGAAAAGCTACACTTGATAAAATATTTAAACAAAAATTATATTTTATGACTGAGGAAACCTAATATGTTCATAGGGTGGCATGGTAGGGACATTGCAGAGTAAAATGGAGTAGTAAAAATGTAAACATGTAAAAGGAAATTTGCTGCAGGGATGGGTAACATATATCTGATTTTCTTTCTGTGTGACGTAAGCGCAATCACCTAACCTCTCTGTGCTTTGGGTTAATTACCCATGAGACAGTGCTAGAAAGAAGGAAAAACATGATTATAAAGAGTTTGGTTGATATAATAAAAAGCTATATAAATGAGTACCAACAGTAAGAAAGTATATTTAATTAGATATTGATTAAGCTATAGAACCATATTTGAAGATTACTTTGCTTTGTATAAATTGTGTCTCTATTTACACTTGGCTCCAATTTGCCTTGTGAACATGCACATTGTTGTAACTGTGAATAAAATAAAAATATCTCACCAGGAGGATGAAGAATGGATTAGCTAGAAAGTCAAGGTAAAAGGTGTCAAGGCTCAGCCAAATGACAAAGTAAAGAATAACAGATTCAACCTTCCTTGAAATACCGAGAGTTACACAATCAATATGATGGCTCTTTCATTCTAGAGTCAGAAAGAATGGAGGGAGCAGGGCCACACTGTGATAAAACATCTATGGTTCTCACCTAATAGTGAGTCTATTCTGGGCTCTTTGAGACAGGGGAAAGGAAAGTGCTAGCTGGGATTAATGTGAAGTTCAGTTGTCTCTAGCCACGAATTACCAAGGATGCATGTGTGAGTCACTAAAAGTAAATGACACAATAAGGTCAGAAAAGGTGTGAACCAAAGTGGGCCATCATCTGAGATCCCTTCTCATCGAAAGGGCAGCCTGGTCCCTTACCTATTACGTTTGGTGCCCCTCTCTTATCACTTTTAATCTGCCTCCTGCCTTTCTGAAGCTATATGTGCGGCTCTCTTAGCTGTATCTGGCCATACTTTAAGATCGACTATGTAGAACCCATGCCAGCTTATCTCACATTTACTGTTCTCTTTGTTGCTTCAACCTAGCACATATTTTCTGCATGCTTAACTTGTAGTGTATTATCATGTGACATATTTATGTTGTTTTCTTGTGCTGTTACTTACATCACTAATACACCAGAAGCTTAAAATCATAGGGGAGGTAAAAGACCCCCAGAGGAAATAGAATATATCATATTCACTTTTATACTCTATAGGACACAAGGGAAAGAAGCATTTTATAAATATTTCTTCAAAGGGTGAAGGAAAGAAGAAATAAATTAATATAATGTATTCTTCATCATGTAGCAGTGTGGTCAACTGCTGTGTGTCCTCAACTTCTGTGAGGGACTATATGAAAACAGTGAGGGAGGCTGTGCTCCCCAGCTCTGGTTACAGCCTGTGTTTCTGAACCCTGAATCGACACTTCATGTCGTGGCTCTTTTAGTTATAACTTCCATAAGGAAGCTATAAGTATCCAAACAGTATCTATATTAATGCCTAGTAAATCCTACCTGTGAGCTTACTGATTGGGTATTGCAATTCTCAAAATGTGCTCAGAAACAGAGGCCTGCTTTGGTATTCTTAACTTTGTGATTATTTCTAACTTGATGTATCTTCACACTGACTGTTTTAAAATAGCTCTTATTATGCAGTGTTTTACTCGCATAAAAATATTATATATGTGTGTATACGTGTATACATGTTCATATACATATGTACATATATATTATACATATGTACTGACAATGTTGTATTTCTTCTGAGTCCTGTGATAGATCCTGGAAAATAGGAAAGGTTAAGAAATACCCCCACCCTTTTGTGTTACAGAAAATAGCCCTTTGCAGAGAGTCACCCTTCTTCATATGATTTAGTTAAGACTTGATGGACAGTACACACACAGACACATACATCTGCATATATCAAACACACACACATATATATACACACATACATGTATACTGTAAATTCACATAATAAAAAAATAAAGGTTAAAAAAACAGCAAATTCCTCAAAAATAATCACCTAATAATAGGGAGGCATTTTGTGTTACATATGGAGATATGGAGGGAGAAATGCAGGAACGGAGGAGAAAGAGGAAGGTGAGAGAAAAGGTATGGAAGTGAGAGTGCTGATTTTATTAATCTGGGTCCTTTTATATGCATGCAATTTTTAAAATGGAAAGTATTCAATCTCAATTTACATTAATCTAACCAATGAAAACAATATACAACTCAAATTTCAAGAATAACTGAATTTAAAAACTTTTAAAAGATACAACTTTTCTAACAGATTCTGTGATGATTAAGAAAAACAGAGATTTGTAAATTTCATGTTTCAATTTATGGCAGCATCAATTTGCTCCACGTCTGGAAATGTCACTAACATTCTCACTTCCAATTACACCTTCCCTTTCCCACTTTTACATATTAAGATGATATCTTTATTTTTATTATTTCATATTTTCGAGATTTAGAATAATTACTTTATCATTTTTTTAAATTTTTCCATAGATTATTGGGGTACAGGTGGTATTTTGTTACATGAGTAAGTTATTTCGTGGTGATTTGTGAAATTTTGGTGCACTCATCACCCAAGTAGTTTACACTCTACCAGATTTGTAGTCTTTTATCCCTCACTGCCTCCCCACCCTTCCCCCCAAGTCCCCAAAGTCCATCGTATCATTCTTATGCCTTTGCTTTACCATAGCTAGCTCCCACATATCTGTGAGAACATACGATGTTTGGATTTCCATTCCTGAATTCCTTAACTTAGAATAATAGTCTCCAATCTCATCCAGGTCACTGCAAATGCTGTTAATTCATTCCTTTTTATGGCTGAGTAGCATATATATATATATATATACATATACACACATATATATATACACACACTATACTGAGTAGTGTATATATATATATATATAAATGTTTCTTTATCCACTCATTGGTTGCTGGGGATTTGAGTTGGTTCCATAATTTGGCAATTGTAAATTGTGCAGCTATACACATGCATGTGCAAGTATCTTTTTTATATAATGACTTATTTTCATCCGGGTAGAACCCAGTAGTGAGATTGTTGGATCAAATGGTAGTTCTACTTTTAGTTCTTTAAGCAATCTCCACACTGTTTTCCATAGCAGCTGTACTAGTTTACATTCCCACTAGCAGTGTAGAAGTGTTCACTGATCACTGCATCCACGCCAACATCTGTTTTTTGATTTTTTGATTATGGCCACTCTTGCAGGAGTAAGGTGGTATCATATTGTGGTTTTGACTTGCATATCCCTGGTCATTAGTGATGCTGAGCAGTTTTTCATATGTTTTTTGGCCATTTGTATATCTTCTTCTGAGAATTGTCTATTCATGTCCTTAGCCCATTTTTTGATGGGATTGTTTTGGTCTTTTATTATTTTTTTTTTCTGATTTGTTTGAGTTCTTTGTAGATTTTGGATATTAATCTTTTGTCAGATGTATAAATTGCAAAGATTTTTCTCCTATTCAGTGGGTTGTCTGTGTACTGTGCTGACTATTCCTTTTACCTTGCAAAAGCTCTTTAGTTTAATTAAGTACTAGGTTTATCTTTGTTTTTATTGCATTTGCTTTTGGGTTCTTGGTCATGAAATCTTTGCCTAAGCCAATGTCTAGAAGGGTTTTTCAATGTTATCTTCTAGAATTTTTCTAGTTTCAGGTCTTTGATTTAAGTCCTTAATCCATCTTGAGTTGATTTTTGTGTAAGATGAGAGATGAGGATCCAACTTTGTTCTCCCGTATGTGACTAGCCAATTAGCTCAACACCATTTGTTGAAAAGGGTGATCTTTCCCCACCTTATACTTATGTTTGCTTTGCCATAGATCAGTTGGCTGTAAATACTCTGGTTTATTTCTGGGTTCTCTGTTCTGTTCCATTGGTCTATGTGCCCATTTTTATACCAGTACTACGCTGTTTTGGGTACTATGGTCTTACAGTATAGTTTGAAATCAGGTAGTGTGATGCGTCCGGATTTTTTCTTTTTCTTAGTCTTACTTTGGCTATGCTAGCTCTTTCTGATTCCATATGAATTTTCAAATTGTTTTTTCTAATTTTGTGAAGAATGATGGTGGCATTTTGGGGATTGTGTTGAGTTTGTAGATTGCCTTTGGCAATATAGTCATTTTCAAAATTTTGTTTCTATTCATCCATGAGCATGGGATGTGTATCCATTTGTTGGTATCATCTATGATTCCTCTCAGCAGTGTTTTGTAGTTTTCCTTATAGAGGTCTTTTATGTCCTTGATTAGGTATATTCCTAAGTATTTAATTTTGTTTGCAGCTATTGTAAAAGGGGTTGAGTTCTGGATTTGATTCTCCACTTGGTCGCTGTTGGTATATAGAAGAGCTACTGATTGTGTACATTAATCTTGTATCCAGAAATTCTGCTGAATTATTTTTTCATTTCTAGGAGCTTTCTGGAGGAGTCTTTAAGGTTTTGGAGATAAACGATCATATTGTCAGCAAACAGTGACAGTTTGACTTCCTCTTTACATATTTGAATGCCTTTTATTTCTTTCTCTTGTCTGATTGCTCTGACTAGGACTTCTAGTACTATGTTGAAGAGGAGTGGTGAGAGTGGGCATCCTTGTCTTATTCCAGTTCTCCAAGGGAATGCTTTCAACTTTTCGCCCCTCAGTATTACGTTGGCTGTGGGTTTGTCATAGATGGCTTTTATTACATTGAAGTAAGTCCCTTATATGCCGATTTTGCTGAGAGTTTTAATCATAAAGTGATGCTAGATTTTGTTGAATGCTTTTTCTGCATCTGTTGAGATGAACTTCTGATTTTTGTTTTTAATTCTGTTTATGTGGTGTATCACATTTATTGACTTGCACATGTTAAACCCACCCTGCATCACTGGTATGAAATCCACTGGATCGTGGTGGATTATCTTTCTGATGTGTTGTTGGATTTGGTTAGCTAGTATTTTGTTAAAGACTTAGGTATTTATGTTCATTATGGATATCTGTCTGTAGTTTTCTTTTTTGGTTATGCCATTTCCTCGTTTTGGTTTTAGAGTTACATGGGCTTCATAGAATGAATTCGTGGGGGTTTCCTCTTTCTCTATCTTGTGAAATAGTGTCAAATGGATTGGTACCAGTTCTTCTTTGAATGTCTGATAGAATTCTGCTGTTAATCTGTATAGCCCTGGAATTTTTTTGTTAGTAGTTTTTAAATTACCATTTCAATCTTGCTGCTTGTTATTGGTCTGTTCAGTGTATCTAATTTTTCCTGATTTACGCTAGGAGGGTTGTATTTTTCCAGAAATTCATTCGTCTGTTCTAGGTTTTCTATTTTATTAATTTTGAAAACATTTTTTTAAAATTCATCTCTGCATTTCGAATTTGATTCATTCTTTAATTTGCTGGAATTTATACTGGGGACATTTTCTTGTTGTTGCTGTTTTTAAGAAGGGCTTATGAGTTTTAAACTTTCTGAGTTTCTTCATATTTGAAAACTGCCTGTTGCTCTCCTACTTGAACTAGATCTTGGCATGTACTATGAAAATATATTATACAGCCATATAGTATTACCTCAATATCATGTGTGTGTTGTGTTTATGTGGACTACTTTATTCCTTCCTATAATATTTGAGACCTGGGTGCTTTCCCCTCTAAGCTAGGAGCAGCAAGCTAAACTGTTTACAGAGTTTTATCTTGGCCCTGGCCCTACTTCAGGCAGTTGGACCCTGTAATTCTAGCAGCATGGCTCTATTCAACTACTCATCTGCCCTTGAGATGCTATCATTTCTGACTGTCTTTCCTTGTCCTACAGGTAGATTCATTTCACTGGGTTGTTGAGTGCTCACCATTTCTGTAGACTCTATGAGTTATTTGTTCCACCAGATGTGTGAAGCCAAAACGTTCATATCCACTAGAGATATAGCACTTTTATTCATGCCCCATTTTGCCCAGT
This sequence comes from Ateles fusciceps, assembly GCA_036589455.1. Taxonomy (NCBI): domain Eukaryota; kingdom Metazoa; phylum Chordata; class Mammalia; order Primates; family Atelidae; genus Ateles; species Ateles fusciceps. The sequence continues at coordinate 788,831 of JAZHEH010002924.1, read as the reverse complement.
AGTTGTGTCTAAAACATGTCAGTCAAAAGAAGGAATATGTTAGCATATAGTTAGTTTGCTCCATATTTGAGAATAATCATGAGAATTCTCAATATTGGAGATTCTGTTCTATTCCAGAATCTTATAGTTCTTTCTTAAGCTCAACTCAGGAATTGCATGGCATTTGTCTGTGTCCCTTATTCTGGGGTAGCTGTGAGAGAATTTCTTTGCTGATTTTGATTACATTTTGGGTCAATTTATTTTAACATCAAGTCTCCCCCAGTTGTCTCTGAATCTCCAAGTTTGACCTGCATATCCGACTGGAAAGTTCTTCTATGCTTTCATGTCAGCCTCCAGTGATGCATGTTTCTTGCAGGACCCATGGGAGCAATATTTTATCACTGGCCCTGATACCAGCCCTTCCCTGTCAACATGGCTTCCTTTTCCTGGAGGCTGCCTTTCTCTTAGATCCTCAACATTTCTAAAGCCCCAAGCATCCAAAAGTACTATTATGTTATTCCTAGTCCTCACAGCCCCTCTACATACTTACTGAAACTTGTCTCTGGACACCTAAAGTTGTCCTGCCTATAGTCAAGATCTCATGAAATCCTTCTTCAAATCAATGTCTTGAGCTTTCTTTGGAGCCTACTTTCTCCTCACACTCAGACCTGGTCCATGTGACTGGATTAGGGGAACAGCCATATGCTCCAACTCTCTTTCCATGTCCTTATAAACCTGACAGAATGAAGAAGACAGGGATCAGATGTCAGTGTACCAATTCCTTGGAAGGAAACCTACAGCTCAGTTTTAAAATGCTATGATAACTATATAAGAAAAATTTATATGTTCGTGTATATGTGTTAAAATCAATACATGTGCTTAAGCCTTTATGTAAGTCCTTATATTTATTTATGTAAAATGAACTTCTTGAAATCGTTAATGGGAATACAAAATTTTTAGACTTTTTCTCCTAAGAAACCCTAAAGCATTATACTGACAGAAAAAGTGCCTGTATCATCATTCTTTCTGTGCTGTGTCTTTTTATTGTTTCAATGTTAGCCAATGTAATTAATTAAAAATAAGCATAGTTTATTTAATATTTCTTTGCTTACCAGTAAGATTGGGTATTATTTACATATGCTTATTGGAGAGTTGTATATCTAACCCTGTCCTTTATCAATTTATTTATTTTGTTGGTATGCTTTTGTATTGATTTACGTATAAATATTTCTATCTATCAACCTTTCTATCTTTTTAAATTTTTTGGTCATAATATTATTTAGGAAATGTGAGCATCATGCAAATTTGGGTAACTTCTTTTACGTGGACTAATCTTTTTGTTTGTTTGTTTTTTGAGATGACGTCTTTCTCTGTTGCCCAGGCAGGAGTGCAGTGGTGCTCACTGCAACCTCTGCCTCCTGGGTTCAAGCAATTCTCTTGCCTAAGCCTCCCAAGTATCTGGGACAACAGTTGTTCCCCACCACACTTGGCTAATTTTTGTATATTTAGTGGAGATGGTATTCACCATGTTGCCCAGGCTGGTCTTGAACTCCTGACCGAAGTTGATCCTCCTGTCTCAGTTTTCTGAAGTGCTGGGATTACAGGCATGAGCCACCACACCTGGCCTGTGTGGACTAATCTTTACAATTCCCCTTCACATCATTCTTATCCCAATGGCCTCTGTCTTCATTTTTTGATGTTGTTGTTTTGTTTTGCTTTTTGTCTTAGTCTCCACTCTTAAATCTGAGACTTGTCACTGTGAAACCTTGCTTTGCCTTTTGTCTGATATATTCCTGGATATCCACCCCAATTTCCATTCTCTGGTCAGAAGTCTTTGTATTTGTCTTAATATCTCTGTTCTAAATGATGGGTTTTGTTTTTCTCTGGGTTGATAACCTCTAGGATGATAACCTCTCTATTCTGTCTCCTCTTCCAGTTCTGTAATTTCATCCAATATTAAACCCCATCCCACAGCCCATTCTTCTCTTTATTCTCTTATTTTCTAGCCAGAATCTGACATGTAACATTTACATAAGCAAGTGAATAGTTTTAATGTATTTTGTGCCCTTCCTGTATGTATGACTATTACAGAAACAATGAGACTGCACTCTAAGCAATTTTAGGAATTACAGAACTAAGGATGTATGTGAGACAATGCTTGTAGACTTACAATATAGCAACTATTTTCAGAAGTGAAGTAAAAGTTTTCTAAGATAAATTGTCAGTTTTTCCTGCTGTAGACATTCCTGACAATTTGCTCATGCTAGGAAGCCAAGAGTTGTCCCTTTAAAAATATTACTCATAGGAGACATAGTGTCTTCTATTGTGTGTAATTGCAGTGAATTATTTTATATAATAACATTGGAAAATGATTAAAATGTTGTATGGCTCCTGTCCCTTGTGCGCTACCCTATCCACATCCACATTGCCTTATAATAAAATGGCAAATGGCTTATTTGCTTTTTGGTTTGTGTAGGTACAGGCTGAGTTGACACACTCTTGAATTTCATCTATTTTCAATCAAACACTCTACATAAACTTGGCTTCTCTCAGCTGCCTGAGTCCATTACTAAGTTATATATTCCCTTTTCATTGCTGCATCACAGTGCTATAGATTTGAATGACACGAGTCATCTGTGATTTTGCTTATGAAAGGTTCTATAGCAACTTAAGATATTGTTTTCAGATTGGGCTGCATTGTGCAACTCACATCCTAGTTCTGCCTTGACTCCCAAAAGGACTTCTTATGTAGATAATAATATATTTGAATAGAAAACATCCAATCCAAAATATTTGCACACACAGTAATTGAATGACTGCAGGTAGAGGATAATTTTCTTATTATTAATCCTGAACAGTTTAGCTCTACAGAATACCTGTACATTTCCAATATGCGCTCAGTTTCATTGAATTTTTTTTCTCCCTGACATCTGGTTATTTAATCTTCTGCCAACATTGTGTCTGTAAAGCATATTTTTCCAGCTATGCCCACTCAGCTTTTAGACTATTGATGTTTTCACAGAGAACAGTGCATGTGTGTCAAATTATAGCTATTGATCTATATTTGTTTGTTAATGCATACAGTTGTTTAGATAGTGTTATGGCTTGTTTGATTGCGGATGTATAAATAAAAGGAGGAAAAAGAAAAAAATACTTCTTTTTTATATAAATTTTGTTGTTGAGTAAAGACTGTTTATTTGGTATGAAAATGCATTGGAATCAATGTTTCTTTAGAAATGAGTTATCTTTATCCTGTATCAAATGAAAGTAATAGGATGTAGAGCTATAATATAGAGAGAATTCAATTTTTCAACAAAATAAATCTTTTTTAACCATATTGTGTCAAATTGTCTTAAAAATAAATTTTCTGTATACTCTAACATATTTCTCCCTATTAAATACTGTCAAAACAAGATTTTTTAAATTCCCACCTATTAAAGATTCTTCGTTAAATGTTTTCAAATATAACATCTTGCTTGAGTAATTCTGTTTCTTGTCATTTTCCAGCAGCGATTGTCTCCACGTATTCTGTGCAATATTTAGGATGAACATGCAATTTAAATAGCTTTAAAAGTATTAATATTGACCTTTATTTTCATCAATACTGGCAAGAAGTAATGCACCAACATAATGTTATCATTGTGCAATTTTAGTGTGTGGCAGTCTTGAGGCAGATGTAAAGAGAAGTAACGCATGAGTTATTTGAGAAAATGTATACTTGAAGGCCCATATTTAAGAAAACTAATGATCAAACCTCCACACATACAGTAAGTTGCAATTGGAACTCACCACTTAACAACTATATGCTTTGGGCTGGGCATGGTGGCTTATGCCTGTAATGCCAGCACTTCGAGAGGTTGAGACGGAAGGATTGCTTGAGGCTAGGAACTTGAGACCAGTGTGGGCAGCATAGCAAGACTGTCTCCACAAAAAAATTAAAAATATTAGCAAGATATGGTGGAGCATCATGCCTAGTCCTAGCTACTAGAGTAGCTAAGGTGGGAGGATTACTTGAGCTAAGGAGTTTGAGGCTGAAGTGAGCAATAATAACTCCCCCTGAACTCCAGCTTGAGTGACAGAGCTTTAAACATTTCACAGAGCTTCCATACCGATGACCTTAAGCAGCATGCTACCAATGAGAAATGCGTACTTTTGCTGAGAAACACACCCCTTTGATGTAGGGAGGAGACTTATAAAAGGAAAACAAAGTAATTTGCTGAAGACCATAGCTGATTATTATCACATCAGAACTAGATCTGAGGTATCCCAACCCCAGATTGCCTTGGAAAATGCTTATTACTCAAACAAGCATCCAGTATGTTCTAGCACAATATGGGAAAAACTGTAGAATCCCAAAGGCCTGAGTTTAAATCTGGCCCTACCATTTAAAAAAGGTTTGATCTTATGCATGCCACTTATTATCTCCATGTCTGACCGAATTTTCAATTTTTTAGGTTGTTTTAAAAATTAAATAAGAAATTTCCAGGAGCTTAAGTAGTATGCTAAAAACTGAGGATATATCAATGAATAAAACATAATTCCCACTTTCCAGAAGAGTACATTCTTTTGGAAGAGAAAGAAAAGTAAACTAACATCCAGTGAGAGTGTTGATCCATGAATAAAGATCAACACAGGTGTTAAAAGAGCACCTGGAAGAGCACCTGCCCATGTCAGGCCAGGTGGGGCTGAGGATGAGAAAAACTTCCTGAAAAGGTGGTGCTTGCCTTGGTTTTGACAGATACACAGATGCCATTCAGGAAGGCAAGGAGACATTCCAGGAAGAGGGATCGGCAAGTGCAAAAGAAAGAGGCAGACAGACCATAATAATTTTCAGGAACTGCAAATGATCCCATAAAGAGTCTCTGGATAGGGAAATGAGAATATCGAGATGAGTCATAAACTCTTATAATTATAAACTAAATAATTTATTTTGATGTGTTTGGATTTTATTCCAAAAACAAACATGTACCAGTAAAATATTTTGAGTACAAGATTTTCTTTGAAAGATCTGTTTGAAGGCACTGTAAGGTATTTACAGTATTAAAACTACGTTCAGATCCAAAGAATGTATTATAGGATAATTACATTTCCTTTGTTTATAATTTTTAATTGTTCTTGAAATTAATAATCTCTATTTTTAACAGTTATCATACTTCTTCACTTTGAACAGGCATATACTCCAGTTGCCTCTTAGGAAAGGGTGCATATGAAGAATACTTGAGACTCTTCGCATCTAAATCTTCACTCAACCTTCAGATTTATTGACTACTTGCCCAGGAGTACATTCCAGTTGGAAATAGTTTTCTCTTAGATTTTAGAAGTGTATCTGCTTGCCTTCCAGATTCTGGTGTTATTTATCTGAAATTTCATGCCTTCTGCTCTGCAATTCTTTGTATGAGACAAATCCTTTTCTCCTTGTGGGATCTCCCCCTCCATCCCTTCTCCTACTTATCCCTATTATTCAGAAAATTCATTAAGAGGAGTCTTGGCTCAAATTCAATGGGTCTTCTCAATCTGGAAACCTATGTCCCTCAGTTCTGGGACATTTCATTTTATTATTACCTTGATAACTCTCCTCTCCACCATTCCTCATTTTCTATTTCTTGTCTTTCTGTGTCCTCCATTGAATATAGGAATTTCTGATTTGACCCTTTAATAATCTTACATTTTCCTATTTTTATGTCTTAATAATTTTGTTCTAGTTCCTAATAGATTTTCTTAATTTCAATTCTAACTCTCCTATCTTTTTTTATTGCACAATAACTTACACATTTTCAAAAATTATAAGTTATCTTGTTTACAACATTCTATTCTATTTTCATGAATGAGATATTATCTTTCATCCACCAAATGTAACTTCCCAAGGCAAAGGCTATTCATCAACATATTCTGAGTACTTGGAATAGTAGCTGGCATAGATGCTTTATGTTTCTGCTTAATGAATATTCGTTGAATGAATGAATAAACAATGCTTGCTGAAGCATTAAATTATAGTTTAATTGAAGTTTTCAGATTCTTGTTTTGTCTCTATTTCATTTGGTTTGTTATATTGTGTGAGTTTCTTTCTTGTCTTTCATCTAAAATGTTGTACTTAAAAACAAAATAAAACAAATCAGTGATTTACCTTAGATATCATCCATACTTAAGAGTGAGACCCAAATATGTTGATGAGTATGCATGCCATGGACAGGGCTAGAATGGCAGACTCTACCATTGTATTACATGATAGGGGACCTGGCTATTTCATTCACTTTGTCTTTGCCAATATCTGCACATCTTTTCTCTTGGGCTGGGAAATTTCTTTGTAGAATAATACCTCCAGTCTTCTGCCTAGGGGCAATAATCCTCACTTTCAGAATACTGGGAGTTTGTTAAGAGGAAATAGCTGCAGAAGTGGGGGATACATATGTGGCTTCTTTTGTTTGTTTCTTTAATTACATCATTTTTATCACAACATCTCCATCCCTCACCTCTGCCATCTCCAAGGCAAGTACATTGCTGTGCATCCAGTCTCAAGGGTTAGCTTTCTTTATTCTTCTGAGTAAAGGAGGAGAAGTCTCTTGACAGCATGGACTTTGAATTGGAAACTTGGTCTCAAACTGTTCATTTAATAAATGCCAAAAATAAAAGTCCACTCTTTTTTCAAACCCAATATGAAACTCCCAAACTTGACAGTATCTGGCACTTCAATTTCTGTTTTTTTTTTTCCAGAGTGGATCATATTTCTGCATTATATATCATAGAAGTAATTATCTTTTATAACTCTCCAGTCTGCTAAATCAGTTATTACTTGTCTGTTTATTCAAAAATTTTGCTTGCTGTTTTAGTTTGATGTTTTCTCCTATTGAATTTTCTTTGTTTTTGTGAGCTTATTCTTTTTTGCTGAGTTGCCATTGTAATGAAGTTTCACAAAAGAAGAGCTATAAATGTATATGTTCTTGTTTCAAAATTTACAATTAAATTATTATGAACAGAAAGAGAGACAGACAGAGAAAGAAAACTGGAAATGCCACAATTTCTTAGAACAATTCTTTTGTAAACAGCAAGCACACCTGTAAATTATTTTTTGTAGCAGAGTCATTAATATTGTAGGTTTATTTCAGGTTTCTCTTTCAGTACTACTACTGCGACTCTGGTGAGTTAAGAGAGTGATAATGATGCTCAACAAGAATTGTTTCCCTCTTCGTAAGTCTTTGCATGGTCTGTGTCCAGTTGAAACTTTCTGGTACTTCTTTTTTTGTTTTAACCTGGGAGACTCTCTTATAACCTTAAATATAGTAAAAACATCATTATATTACACATAAGTACCATGGATAGAATTGTTTTAAGTAACATAGGATGCCTAAACTGAACTGCAAAAGTCTTCCCAAATCACTCATCATTCTCTCTACTCCAATTCACTTTCCAATCTCTAACCCACTAGTTTAACTACTCACATTTTTGTATACTTTAGGAATTATTTAATTCTGCTTGTTACATATAATAGATTTATTTATGAAGGTTGAGTGATGGAAAGAGACTTAAAATCAGACAGACCAGGATTTGAAATTGAATTTGACCTTCCCTGCTAGCCATGTGACCTGAAACCAGTTCTTTAATGTCTCTGAGCTGCAGTTCTGTAATTCTTAAAATGGGAAAAAAGTAGCACCTACCTCATTAGGCAGTCATGAAGCACAACACATTTGATAAACAGAAAGAATACAGCCTTTTTCTATGTATTAATTTGCAAGAGATATACAAGTAGATAAACTATCAAAAGTTAGAAAAGATGTCTATATTTTGATGAGCCTATGTACATACTATATTCATATATTTTAAATTTGAGTAACTAACTTAGCTGACTGAAAAATATCTAAAAATAAAGACAAGATAATCAGCAGAAAAACAGAATAAAAAGGAAATCTGAACTTGTTAGGCTTGGTCAGGAAGAGTCATTTAACTAGGATGTCTTTGGATCATAAAGTCAGTTTTGTTCTTTTCCCAGTTCAGGCTAAACATCTTATCATATTAATTCAGCCATGTTTCTTAATCATATCTGGTACCTGAGTGATATAATAAAAAATATCAACAATTTTGTCAGTCTCTACCCAGTGCCCTTAATAAGCCATGTTCCCCTTAGAAAAACAGAGACAATCATAAATACAGCTATTAAGGATTCATCTCCTGTGACCTCTAGGGCTTGACCACTTGGAAGTATGCATTGCTTTCAGAGCTCAGGGGAGGGAGAGAAATGCAGAATGGAAGATATGAAGCTGCAGGTGGAAAGAGGCCTTGAGTAAAGACTGGAAGTGTGTCCAGGGTTTGATAGATTCAGGAGAATGGGACATATTAAAGAAAGAGAATAATTTAAGTGAAGACCCAGACATGGGCATGAGCAGAGATGTGCAGGAGACTGGTGGCTAGGTATCAGAGAAAACCACAGCTATGGTTGAACAACTGGAGTTGGTCCCAAAACATCCAAAAGTTTTGATCATAAAATATAAGTTCCGAGAAGTGAAATGACTTGATCAAGGTCATAGAGCCAATTAGTAGCCAAGTCATAAATGTATCCTTTAGTCCAGGCCTCTTTTTGATTCTGTGTGCTAAGGTTCCCACAGAGATTGAGTCAGCATTCTGGGTATTAGGGCAAATACATAGAGGCACACAAATTTGATCAAGTTTTGTAAGAACTGTAAATTCAGAAACCCACACATAGTCAATGCTATTAACTGTCACCTGGACCTGATACAAAAGCCAGGTCTAAAAATGCAGCCTGAAAATGAGCATGCTTCAGTCTAGAGTTTTCCATTCACACAGCAAATACATTTAACAGACACCCTGTACGATGTGCACATGCGTTGCACATGGATTATTGCACACTAGTTACATGGCTTCTCACTCAGGCCCTGCTTCCCATGGCATTACACTTGGCATCTTAGGCCCACAGTCCATCTCATGAATATTTTTCTTCTTGCACTGGTCCATGTCCTGTTCCTTTTTGCTCATAATAAGGTAAAGCACCCAGCACATTTTTTGTCTTTTATTTATTTCTATTTCTGTGTTCCATTTCTTGGTTATAATCTCCATTAAAATAAAGACTAGAAAGGAGACTATCCCCCCAAATAGTGGGTAGAGTCTTGACGTCAGTATTGGTATCTTATACCCAGTTTGGCACAAGTCATCATCCACCTTCTTTCCATTTTCCTTCCTTGTAAGCTTCTGTGTGCAGGAACTGTGCTTTATGCTTTGTCCCCCAACCCACAAAAACACGAATTTCCCAGCCTAAAATTTGGAGCATCCAGCATCGAATAACTGTTGATTGATGGGTGGATTGGTTGAAAGCAGAATGAGTATTACTGGCCAAGTAATTAAATTCATTAGTGCAAGTATCACTGTAGCCTTCTTTGTAGCAATTTCCCCATTTTTGTGTATTCAGTCTTACCCATCTCCTCTGGAATGTCTTGTGTGGTTATCCAAGAAAATCTTCTCTACACTTTCTCCCCCTCATGTAAACTCTCACCTCTCTTTCTTCCCCCTGGTACCTCCTGTGCCTTCTTGGGGTTTGAATTCTTAAAGAGAGCATGTAAACATTCTCCTGCAGCCTGCTGCCTGCCAGAGCCAAAGGCGTTGTCAGCGACAAGCCAGCAGCGGCAGTGCGGTGCTGGGCTGTGTTTTTGCAAGTACAAGACAGAAAATCCATGTAATTACCTCTGAAGCCTGAGAAGCTGTGCCGCCTGACAGAACAGCATGTGTAGGAAGCACTTTGTCAGGCCTCTACTGACTAATTCCCCACTCCACCTGGGGTTGTGTGTGTGAGTGTGTGTGTAGGCGTGGGTGTGTGTGAACACGCTGGTGTCTGTAAGTCCCTCCACCAGCTCACCGATATTTAACTCCAAGACTCCAGCCCCTCTCTTATTTACTGGCAATCCCAGCACTGCATTATCCCAATTCAGAGGAAATCTGGGCTTTGGAAGGCCCTCAAGATGGCCTTACAATGTGGCAAGATGCAGTCTTCCCTTTTCCTGGTATTCAGGGCTGCTTGTCAGAAACAGAGCAAAATCTACTCCCTGAAACTCTCTGGCCATAAAGAAATCCAAAGCCTGACATCCCTCAAGGTGACAAAACCAGGTCTTTCCAAAGTAGAGTCCCTGCTTCATCCTGAGAAACTGTAGGACCCGGAACATCTCAACATGTGCTCTTGGATCTTGCAGTTTCATTCATTTAAAGGTGTTGCAGCCTAGCTTGAATATATAGGTTCACTTTCCAGGGGAAACCCAGACTGTAAAGGAAGTCACATGGTGTCAGAGAAAGAAGAGGGATGTAGTTATTCTTTATCTTGCCTTACTACAATTATGAATCTTGGATGATTCTTCACCTCTTGCTGACTGATGACTACGTATGATGAAGGAAAAGTGAGTGACAGAACTGGGTTCAAACCACAAAGCTGCCAGTGACTATACTGGGGCTTTCCTCATGAAATTGCAATATCTTAAGGTAGAGGATTTGGTCCTTTTTTCCTCCATCTCTGTATCACCAGCACATGCAACAATGTTTGGTATACAGTAAGGACACAATAATTATTTGTGTAATGAATGAAAGAATTAATAAATGGATACATCAAAACAGTTCAGCTTTCTGAATTTCTTTTTTTTTCACATGTTAAAAAAGTTCAATAATATTTACTTTCCAAGGTTATAGTGTAGTTGAATGGGGTAAAACAGTCGTGGGACTCTATAAATAGGCACTACCTTATTTCCCTATCTTCAAAAACAAACAGTGTAAGGAACATTTTCCCCCAATTAATGGTTGGTACACTGAATATGATTCACTCTATGACATGCCTGGAGTTTTGGCATGTACACATTTGACATCATGTGGAGAAAAAAATAACCATAAGGGCAAGCTCACACTATTGTGTAGAAACTTGTTTCTCCCTGTAGCCTGACAGATAAGTTCCAAAATCTATAAGAATCCCAGTAGGAATCTAGGAGCCAGGCATACAGCTCAGTGGGCAGCCAGTGTTAAACTTGCTGCCAGGCCTTCTGGATCCCTTGGTTGCAAATCCCACTTCCCCCAAGCAGAGAGGCTGTGCTTTCAATCCATTCCCTTTCCAATTGCTTTGGACAGAATAATCCGAGGAACAGATTTATAATAAAAGATAGGGAGCTGGAGATGAAACCTTTTACTTGGATATTTGCATTTTATGAGTGTACACCTAAATGTAAATAATGGGATAGTATTAGTGACATTTAAGATATCAGTGGAAAATAAATCTCTGACTGCTTGAGAGGTCATAAGGAATGGTCTACCATACCATTGTACATTAGCAGCCCATCACTGTGCCTGCTACACATGGGTTATCCATGAACAGTGGGTTTTAATTTTACTCATGGAGCTGGCTTTGCTCAGATATCAAGTTCTTTGAGTGGGAATACTCATTAGCTTCAAGCTATTGTTTGATACACTTTAGTTTTTTGGAAACTTTGAGTTTAGAAACTATGAGCAAAGTCATGTGTACACAACATCACTGGTGTTAGATATAGAAGGTGTCTATCATCAGCCAAACCAGGCCCCAACGATTCCCCATGGAATGCCTGCTAATGTTGGATCAGCTGAGTTTTATATGACTTAAGCAAAAAGACAGAGCCCCATGAGCAGAATGGCTGGAATTATGAGAGCTAATAATGATAATGATGAATAATTCATAAATGATAAATCTGCGGTGTTTCCTATATAGAGATTTCTCTAAAGGACTTGGGCTAAGGGACTTGAGCAGGGAAGCAGTTTTTAAGTGTGCAAGGGCTAATGAAGAAATAGAGTGAGGATAACAAGAATTCTTTCTCTGCTGGCCCAGGATTTAGTGCCTGGGGCATAGAGGAAGGAGCTTTGCTTTTCTCTCCTGCCCCTGACCCTCAGGCTACCTACCAGCTTGATTAGTAAACCCAATCATTTCTGACTTGTATGTACTATTGTTCATGCTACCAACTACCCCTTTTGAAAATCTAACCTAAATAAGAACTCCCATTCCCCCACAGTAAATATTGAAAGTTCTTGAATCTCTAATAATAATACAAGTTAATTTGTAAGAATACTGCTGTGGTGTGAGTGTGTCCTCCTAAAATTCACATGTTAAAACTGAATCATCAGTGTGATGGTATTAAGAAGTGGGGCTTTTAGCACCCTTATAAAAGAAGGGGAGAGAACTGTTCACCCCCCTTCGCCACATGAAGATACAGCAAGGAAACAGACAGCATTCCTTGACAGACACCAAGTCTGTTGGTACCTTGATCTTGATTTCTCAGTGTCTAGAACTTTATGATAAATTTCTATTGTTTACACGTTGTCCAGTCTCAGGTATTTTGTAATAGCAGCAAGGATGGACTAAGCACCAGAACCGTGTGGCCACAGATGTTCAGGATTTTGTTCTCACATTAACTTCTAGAAACTGTATTTCTATTATACTTGGCCTAGTTAGAAGACTTGGTTAATAAATTGACTCCCCTTACATCTCTTTCTAATAGATATCAGTTTCGTCTTGTTCCAGAAAAATTTTTTTTCTCCTCTTGTTTTTGTGAGATTCTTTACATTTGTTAAACCTATGATGGAATATACTAATTATTTCTGTTTGACAAATAAGTGGTAGCCTGAGGATTCAAGAGAAGAGAATGAGGTAAAAGAAAGCATAGAATGGGAGAAAGTGTTCATGAAATATCTGGACAGAAGCTGGAAAAATAAGGGTCCACATCAGAAAAATGATCTGCCTGTGTATTAAAAATAAAACACTGCACTGAGGTCCACTAAAACATTTTAGTGGACAACATAACAGCATATTCACCGTTTCTATACCCAAGGAATGTAAAACTGAATTGATACACAGGGCATTGAGAAATAAAATGAACAAAAGTAGTTACATAATCATACAAGTGACAATATGGGAGATGCTGGGGAAAATAGACAATTGTGAAAGGAGTAGTAGTGATGAAGTATTGTAAGTTTAAAGCCTGAGAAAGTCTGAAGAAACTGAAACAAGATGCTGTCTCTGTTTACAAATTCTAAATGCCTGGTTCAAGCAAATGCATCGAAAATATGCCCCCACAATAAAACATGTTCTGTGAAAGTTAAATAGCATATGCTACTCAGAGTTCAATCTATGTAGGTAGCCATCTCCCCTAAATGAACAGGAGGGTGGATGAGAGAGATGACCAGTAACATCAGCTCACTGGACAGGTTTTTTCTGAATGCATTGACTCTCAAATCATCCTGGGAACTTACAGAGACACAAATAATGTAAAGATGTGAGCATTTTCCTTTGTCTGTCACTTGCAGACTGTGTGGCCTTGGTCAAATAACATCATTCTGATCTTGTTTTCTCTTCTATAAAGACAGAATAAGCCGGGTGCGGCGGCTCACGCCTGTAATCCCAGCACTTTGGATGGCTGAGGTGGGCGAATCACCTGAGGTCAGGAGTTCCAGCCTGGCCAACATGGTAAAACCCTGTCTCTACTAAAAATAAAAAATAAAAATAAAATTAGCCAGGCATGGTGGTGTGTACCTGTAATCCCAGCTATTTGGTAGGCTGGCAGGAGAATCACTTGAACATGGGAGGCAGAGGTTTCAGTGAGCCAAGATTGTGCCACTGCACTCCAGCCTGCCTGGGGGACAGAGCAAGACTCTGTCTCAAAAAAAACCAAAACAAACAAACAAAAAAACAACAGAATAATAGTAATATTCTAAATGCTATCAGTGTCATGAAGTGATTAGATGAGATAGCAAGATAGCATATATCAAAGCACTTTTGGATACTTAAGTACAATGCACAATTTTTAACAGTTTTCTTGAAGTATAACTGACAAAAACTAAATTTTTAAAAAGTATAATTTGATTATTTTTGACATATATGCCCCTGAAACCATTATCCCAATCAAGGTAATGAACATATCCATCATATCCAAAGCTATCCTCCTTTGTAATTTCTTCTCCTTGTCTTTCCCCTCCACGTACCTCCCCAGGCAATCACTAATCTGCTTTATGTCATTACAGATTAGTTAGCATTTTCCAGAGTTTTATATAAATGGAATGATATAACATGTTCTCTTCGTTTTGTTTGGCTTCTTCTACTGAGCATGATTATTTTGAGATTTTTCCCATGTTGTGTGTTATTCATTTTTACCTTATTCATTTTCATTGCTGAGTACTATTTTACGTACTCAACAAATTGTTTATCCATTCACCTTTGAAGAATATTTGGGTTGTTTGCAGTTTTTAGCTATTATAATGAAATGGTTATGAACACTTGTGTACAAATAGTTATGTACAACTAATTGAGTAAGCTTGCTTTTCTCTTAGGTAAATATCTAGGAGTAGAATGGCCAGACCACATAATACTGTGATAATTATGTTTAGCTTTTTAAAAAACTGCCAAACTGTTTGCTTAAAAGATGGCACCATTTTACATCCTTACCACCAGGGCTTGAGAGTTTCACTTCCTTCACATTCTTGCCAAAACAAAATGTGATTAGCCTTTTAAATTCTAGTCATTCTGTAGGTGTGTAGTGGTGTTACTTCACTGTAGTTTTAATTTGCACTACTCTAATAAGTAACAATGTTCTGTGTCTTATGTGCTCATTTGTCATTCCTTTTTTAGTGAAGAATCTGTTTAAATATTTTGGCCATTTTTATTGAGTTCCTTTTTTTTCCTTATTGAATTCTGGAATTCTGGATACAAGTGATTTTTCAGAAATAGGATTTGTAAGTATTTATTACTTTTCTATAGTCTTTTTTAAATCATTAACAGTGTCTTTTGAAGAATAGGTTCTAATTTGGATAACGTTGAATTTCCCATTTTTTTTTTCTTTTTAATAAATAGTGCTTTGCTGTCCTATTTAATAAATTTCTGCCTATCCTTAGTCACAAAAATTTTTTCTATGTTTTTTTTCTAGAGTTTAATAGCTCTAGATTTTACATTTAAATGTGTGATCTATTTGGAGTTGATTTTTCCATACGATGTAAAGTGTAGATTAAAGTTCATTTTGTATGTGCATATCCAGTTGTTCTAAAATATTTGTTGAAAATACTTTTTCACAAGACTGCCTTTGCACCTTTGTCAAAATTTATTTTATACATATATAGACAAGTCTGTTTCTGAACTCTATTTTCTTCTATTAACTTACCTATTTTATGCCAATACTACACATGCTGTTTTGATTATTATAGCTTTGCAATAATTCTGAAAATCCTGTGATGTCAGTCCATTGAACTGTTTTCCTTTTTCAGAGGTGTTTTAACTATTGTGTTACACTTCTGTATGAATTTTAGAATCAGCTTTTTATTTGAGAATAACTTACATCTTAATAATAATGAATATTCTGGCCTGTGAACAAGATATATTTCCTTATTTAACTAGTTATTTAATTTATCTCAACATTTTCTTTTGGTTTTAAGAATACATGTCTTTCATATTGTTTCCCCAAAAAACCTCTGAAGATTTCTTATTTTTGATTCCTTGTGATATTTTTTAATTTAAAGTTCTTGTTGTTTATTGTTAGTATATATAAATATAATTCTGTATTATAATCCTGCATCTTGCATTCTCTCTAACCTATTACCACTAGTGGCATTTTGGTAGATCCCATCAGATTTTCTACATAAATGATCAGGTAAACATCTTTCTTTCCAATATAGTGCTTTTAGTTTCTTTTCTTGGCCTGATGGCACACGTAATTTTACTTAGCATGTCATTTAATGTTGACTGGAAGTGACATATTTGTCTTGTTCCTTATAATGTGGGGGAAAGGATTCCATTTTTAGCTTAGTGTATGATGTTAGTTCCTGATTTTTTTTGATAGATTTTCTTTATCTGGTTGAGAAAATTCCCTTCTATCCTTAGATTGCCAATAATTTTTGTCAGAAATAGATAATAGATTTAGTCAAATACTTTCTCCCTTTGATTCTATTTAGCAGAGCATATGATTTTTCTTTTTCAATTTGTTAATATAATTAGTAGCATCAGTTGCTTTTTCATTGGTAAATAAATCCCACATTCCTAGGATAAACGTCACTTAATCATCATGTACTATCCTTTTATATATTGCTCAATTCAAAGTGCCAATATTTTGTTTAAAATTTTTGCATCTAGTCACATAAAGAATATTAGTTTGTAGATTTTTTTGTTAATAATGCCTTTATATATTTTTTATATCAAGGTAATATTGACCTCAATATCTACTGAAAGAGTGTGAATGGAGTTGGTATTATTTCATACTTAGGTGTTTGTCCAATACATCTAAGTTGTTGAATTACTAGGCAAAAATTTGTTCTTAACATTTTATCAACACTTCTTAATGTCTATAGAATCTGTAGTTATGCCATATATCTCACTTCTGTTATTGGTAGATTGTGCCTTCTCTCCTTTTTCCTGATCAATCTGGGCCAATTTAATTGGTCTTTTCAAAGACCCAGCTTCCGGTATTATTGATTTTCTTTTGATTTCATTCAAAAAATATTTCACTGATTTGCACCTTACACTTTCTTATTGACACTCTTGTCTTTACTTTGGGCTTCCTTTCCTCTTTGTTATCTAGCTTCTTATGGTAGAAGCTGAGGTCATGTATTTGAGAACTTCTATCTTTTCTAAAATGGTGTTTAGTGCTATAAATTCTGATCCCGCATGTATTTAATGATATCCCACAAAATTTTAAATTTATCATATTTTGTTTTTATTCAATCTCAAATATTATCATAATTCAATTTAGATTTTATTTTGCCTCAGGATTATTTAGAATTATGTTATTTAGTTTTAAAATATTTGGGGATTTTTCAGAGCCCTAATTGTTACTGATGTCAAATTTAATTCTATTGACAGAAAATAAATTAAATCTCTTAAAATATATCAATATTTATTTTATAGTCTAGAATATAGTCTACATTAGCAGATGTTTGATAAGTATTTTAGAAGAATACATATTATTCCAGTGGCAAGAGATGTATTCTGTCAATATCAATTATATTAAGGTGATTGGTATCTGTTCAAATTGTCTCTATTTTATTAATAATAGTTCTGCCTACTAGTTCTGTCGTTATTAAAAGAGGAATATTAGCATCTTCTTGGATAATTGTGGACTTACCAATTTTTTCTTTTTTAAATCTGTTTTGCTTTTTGTGTTTTGACACACCGTTCTGAAGGGCACATTTAGTACTGTTATGTCCCCCTGATGCACTGAACCCTGTATCATTCAGAGATGACTTTCATTTCCTCTGATATTACACTTCTGCCTTGATATCTTTTTGATCCTATGCTAATGTATCCTTTCTAGCTTACTTTTAATTAGTATTAGTATAAAATTTCTTTTTCTATACATGTTTTGTCATTATATTTATATTATACTTATATTATTCTTGTCATATTTACATTATTATTTTTCTAGGCAGCATTAGTTGAGATTTGCCCTTTAACAAATTTGACAATCTACACTTTTGAATTGGTGGATTTAGATTATTTATACTTAATGTGATCATTAACATTGTTATTTCTAATCTATAGTCTTATTATTTAACCTTTTCTTTTTTTTTTAAGTTGTTTTTCTGATACTCCTTTTGCTTTTTCCCTGACTTCTTTTGGATTAATTGAGAAAGTTTTTTCTTATTTATTTTTCCCTCCTTTATAGGCTTATTACTAGTAACATTCAATATTGTAATCTTAGTTGTTGCTTACAAGTTTACAATATATACCCTTAACTTATTATAGACTAACTTCAAGTGATAATATACTACTTCAGGGATAGTATACTAATTGTTTACATTAGACTCCCATTTCTCTTTTCTTGGCCTTTGTGCTATTGTTGTCAAACATTTTGCTTTTATATATATTATAAGCCACAAACTATAATTTTTTTATTTAAGTAGTTAATTATTTTTAAAGACATTTAAATAATATAAAAAATACATATTTACCAATACAGATATTATTTTGGGTTCTCTTCTTTTGTATAGATTTACATTTTTTTGTAGTATTTTCTATCTGCTTGAAGGAATTTTTTTCTTTAATTTTAAAAGATTATTCAAATGCCTCTTTTTAAAAAAAATTTTTTATTGCATTTTAGGTTTTGGGATACATGTGAAGAACATGCAAGATTGTTGCATAGGTACACACATGGCAGTGTGATTTGCTACCTTCTTCCCCCATCACCTATATCTGGCATTTCTCCCCATGCTATCTCTCCCCAACTCCCCACCCCCCCACTGTCCCTCCCCTTTTTCCCCCCAACAGACCCCAGTTTGTGATGCTCCCCTCCCTGTGTCCATGTGTTCTCATTGTTCAACACCCATGAGTGAGAACATGCGGTGTTCGATTTTCTCTTCTTGTGTCAGTTTGCTGAGAATGATGGTTTCCAGATTCATCCATGTCCCTACAAAGGACACGAACTCATCGTTTTTGATGGCTACATAGTACTCCATGGTGTATATATGCCACATTTTCCCTGTCCAGTTTATCATCGATGGGCATTTGGGTTGGTTCCAGGTCTTTGCTACTGTAAACAGTGCTGCAGTGAACATTCGTGTGCATGTGTCCTTATAGTAGAACAATTTATAATCCTTTGAATATATACCCAGTAATGGGATTGCTGGGTCAAATGGAATTTCTATTTCTGGGTCCTTGAAGAATCGCCACACTGTCTTCCACAATGACTGAACTAATTTACACTCCCACCAACAGTGTAAAAGTGTTCCTATTTCTCCACATCCTCTCCAGCATCTGTTGTCTCCAGATTTTTAATGATTGCCATTCTAGCTGGCGTGAGATGATATCTCAATGTAGTTTTGATTTGCATTTCTCTAACGACCAGTGATGATGAGCATTTTTTCATATGTTTGTTGGCCTCATGTATGTCTTCTTTTTTAAAGTGTCTGTTCATATCCTTTGCCCACTTTTGAATGGGCCTCTTTGTTTTTTTCTTGTAAATCTGTTTTAGTTCTTTGTAGATTCTGGATATCAGCTCTTTGTCAGATGGGTAGACTGCAAAAATTTTTTCCCATTCTGTTGGTTGCCGATTCACTCTAATGACTGTTTCTTTTGCCGTGCAGAAGCTGTGGAGTTTGATTAGGTTTTGTCTATTTTGGCTTTTCTTGCCAATGCTTTTGGTGTTTTGGTCATGAAGTCCTTGCCTATTCCTATGTCCTGAATGGTTTTGCCTAGATTTTCTTCTAGGGTTTTTATGGTGTTAGGTCTTATGTTTAAGTCTTTAATCCATCTGGAGTTAATTTTAGTGTAAGGTGTCAGGAAGGGGTCCAGTTTCTGTTTTCTGCACATGGCTTGCCAGTTTTCCCAACACCGTTTATTAAACAGGGACTCCTTTCCCCATTGCTCGTTTTTGTCAGGTTTGTCAAAGATTGGATGGTTGTAGATGTGTTGTGTTGCCTCCGAGGCCTCTGTTCTGTTCCATTGGACTATATCTCTGTTTTGGTACCAGTAACATGCTGTTTTGATAACTCTAGCCTTGTAGTATAGTTTGAAGGCTGTTAGTGTGATGCCTCCCGCTTCGTTCTTTTTGCTTAGAATTAACGTGGCTATGCAGGCTCTCTTTTGGTTCCATATGAAGTTTAAGGTGGTTTTTTCCAGTTCTGCAAAGAAGGTCATTGGTAGCTTGATGGGGGATAGTGTTGAATCTGTAAATTACTTTGGGCAGTATGGCCATTTTCATGATATTGATTCTTCCTAACCATGAGCATGGAATGTTTCTCCATCTGCTTGTGTCCTCTCTTATTTCGTTGAGCAGTGGTTTGTAGTTCTGCTTGAAGAGGTTTTTTATGTTCCTTGTTAGTTATATTCCTAGGTATTTTATTCTGTTTGTAGCAATTGTGAATGGCAGTTCGTTCTTGATTTGGCTCTCTTTTAGTGTGTTATTGGTGTATAGGAATGCTTGTGATTTTTGCACATTGGCTTTGTTTCCTGAGACTTTGCTGAATTTGCTTATCAGTTTCAGGAGATTTTGCACTAGGACGATGGGGTCTTCTAGATATACAATTATGTCATCTGCAAATAGAGACAATTTGACTTCCTCCTTTCCTATTTGAATACCCTTTATTTCTTTTTCTTGCCTGATTGCTCTGGCTAGAACTTCCAATACTATATTGAATAGGAGTGGTGAGAGAGGGCATCCTTATCTAGTGCCAGATTTCAAAGGCAATGCTTCCAGCTTTTGCCCATTCAGTATGGTATTGGCTGTTGGTTTGTTGTAAATAGTTTTTATTATTTTGAGATACGTTCCATCAATACCTAGTTTATTCAGGGTTTTTAGCATAAAGGGCTGTTGAATTTTGTCAAAGGCCTTCTCTGCATCAATTGAGATAATCATGTGGTTTTTGTCTTCGGTTCTGTTTATGTGGTGAATTACGTTTATAAACTTGCGTATGTTGAACCAGCCTTGCATCCCTGGGATGAAGCCTACTTGATCATGGTGGATAAGCTTTTTGATGTGCTGTTGCAATCGGTTTGCCAGTATTTTATTGAAGATGTTTGCATCTGTGGTCATCATGGATATTGGCCTGAAGTTATCTTTTGTTGCTGAGTCTCTTCCAGGTTTTGGTATCAGGATGATGTTGGTCTCATAAAATGATTTGGGAAGGATTCCCTCTTTTTGGATTGTTTGGACTAGTTTCAGAAGGAATGGTACCAGCTCCTCTTTGTATATCTGGTAGAGTTCAGCTGTGAACCCATCTGGACCTGGGCTTTTTTTGGGTGGTAGACTATTAATTGCTGCCTCAACTTCAGACCTTGTTATAGGTCTATTCAGGGTTTCGACTTCTTCCTGGTTTAGGATTGGGAGGATGCAAGTGTCCAGGAATTTATCCATTTCTTCCAGGTTTACTAGTTTATGTGCGTAGAGTTGTTTGTAATAATCTCTGATGATGGTTTGCATTTCTGTGGAATCTGTGGTGATATCCCCTTTATCATTTTTTATTGCATCTATTTGATTATTCTCTCTTTTCTTTTTTATTAATCTGGCTAGTGGTCTATTTGGTTGATCTTTTTGCAAAACCAGCTCCTGGATTTATTGATTTTTTGAAGGATTTTTGTGTCTCTATCTCCTTCAGTTCTGCTCTGATTTTAGTTATTTCTTGTCTTCTGCTAGTTTTTGAGTTTTTTTCATCTTGCTCCTCTAGCTCTTTCAATTTTGATGATAGGGTGTTGATTTTAGATATTTCCTTGCTTCTCATGTGGGCATTTATTGCTATATATTTTCCTCTAGAGACTGCTTTAAATGTGTCCCAGAGATTCTGGTATGTTGTGTCTTCGTTCTCATCGGTTTCCAGGAATATTTTTATTTCTGCCTTCATTTCATTGTTTATCCAGTCAACATTCAAGAGCCAGTTGTTCAGTTTCCATGAAGCTGTGCGGTTCTGAGTTAGTTTCTGAATTCTGAGTTCTAACTTTATTGCACTGTGGTGTGAGAAATTGTTTGTTATGGTTTTCGTTCTTTTACATTTGCTGAGGAGTGATTTACTTCCAATTATATGGTCAATTTTAGAGTAGGTGTGATGTGGTGCTGAGAAGAATGTATATTCTGTGGATTTGGGGTGGAGAGTTCTGTAAATGTCTATTAGGTTTGCTTGGTCCAGGTCTGAGTTCAAGCCCTGGATATCCTTTTTAATTTTCTGTCTCGTTGATCTAATATTGACAATGGGGTGTTAAAGTCTCCCACTATTATTGTGTGGGAGTCTACATCTCTTTGTAAGTCATTAAGAACTTGCCTTATGTATCTGGGTGCTCCTGTATTGGGTGCATATATATTTAAGATCATTAGCTCTTCTTGTTGCATTGATCCTTTTACCATTAAGTAACGTCCTTCTTTGTCTCTTTTGATCTTTGTTGGTTTAAAGTCTATTTTATCAGAGACGAGAATTGCAACTCCTGCTTTTTTTTTTTTACTCTCCATTTCCTTGGTAAATCTTCCTCCATCCCTTTATTTTGAGCCTTTGTGTATCCTTGCATGTGAGATGGGTTTCCTGGATATAGCACACCAATGGGTTTTGACTTTTTATCCAATTTGCCAGTCTGTGTCTTTTGATTGGGGCATTTAGCCCATTTACATTTAGGGTTAATATTGTTATGTGTGAATTTTATCCTGCCATTTTGATGCTAGCTGGCTGTTTTGCCCATTAGTTGATGCAGTTTCTTCATTGTGTTGATTCTCTTTACCATTTGGTATGTTTTTGGAGTGATTGGTACTGGTTGTTCCGTTCTATGTTTAGTGCCTCTTTCAGGAGCTTTTGTAAAGCAGGACTGGTGGTGATGAAATCTCTGAGTACTTGCTTGTTCGTAAAGGATTTTATTTGTCCTTCACTTATGAAGCTTATTTTGGCTGGATATGAAATTCTAAGTTGAAAGTTCTTTTCTTTAAGAATGTTGAATATTGGCCCCCCACTGTCTTCTGGCTTTTAGGGTTTCTGCTGAGAGATCTGCTGTGAGTCTGATGGGCTTTCCTTTGTGAGTAACCCGACCTTTCTCTTTGGCTGCCCTTAGCATTTTCTCCTTCATTTCAACCCTGGTGAATCTGACGATTATGTGTCTTGGGGTTGCTCTTCTTGAGGAATATCTCTGTAGTCTTCTCTGTATTTCCTGGACTTGAATATTGACCTACCTTGCTAGGTTGGGGAAGTTTTCCTGGATAATATCCTGAAGAGTATTTTCCAGCTTGGATTCGTTCTCTCTGTCACATTCAGGTACACCTATCAAATGTAGATTAGGTCTTTTCACATAGTCCCATATTTCTTGGAGACTTTGTTCATTCCTTTTTACCCTTTTTTTTCTAATCTTGCCTTCTCATTTTATTTCATTGAGTTGATCTTAGATCTCTGATACCCTTTCTTCTGCTTGGTCAATTCGGCTGTTGAAACTTGTGTATGCTTCGCAAAGTTCTCTTGTTGTGTTTTTCAGCTCCATCAATTCACTTATATTCCTCTTTAAGTTGTTCAGTCTCATTAGCATTTCATCAAATCTTTTTTCAACATTCTTAGTTTCCTTGCATTGGGCTAGAACATGTTCTTTTCACTCAGAGAAGTTTCTTATTACCTACCTTCTGAAGCCTGATTCTGTCAATTCATCACACTAATTCTCCATCCAGCCTTGTTCCCTTGCTGGAGAGGGGTTGTGATCCCTTGTAGGAGGAGAGGCGTTCTGGTTTCGGGTGTGTTCATCCTTTTTGCACTGGTTTCTTCCCATCTTTGTGGATTTATCCACCTGTCGTCTTTGTAGTTGTTGACTTTCAGATTGGGTCTCTGAGTGGACATCCAGTTTGTTGATGATGAGGTTATTTCTTTCTGTTTCTTAGTTTACCTTCTAACAGTCTGGCCCCTCTGCTGTAGGACTGCTGAGGTCCACTCCAGGCCCTGCTTGCCTGGGGGAATCACCTGCAGTGGCCTCCTCACTTTCATTCGGAGCTGCAATCCTCAGCTGCTCCTAATTGGCCATCTTCAGGAATTTTTTTAACAATGTCTTATAATGTGACTCTTCTGATGATGAATTGTTTAAGCTTTTTTATATCTGAAAAACGTCTGTATTTCACATGTAGTTTTTAAAAGATATTTTCACATGATATAGAACTCTAGGTAGATAGTTGTTTATTTCCTATTTTGATTATTTAATAATTTTACTCCACTGTCTCTTCCTTTGAATTATTTTTAGATGAGATATTTGCTATTTGTTATCATCCTTATCTTTGTTGCTCTACATGTCTTCTTTGTCTGCCAAAGAATTTATCTTCATTTCTGATTTTCAGCAATTCGATTATGATGTGCTTTGTTATGGTTTTCTTCATGTGCCTTTTTAAAAAGTAAATTTTAGTAGGTATATTTAAGGTGTAAGACATGCTTCTATGAGATATATGTAAATAGTAAAAAGCTACTATAATGAAGCACATTAGCATATCCATCATCTCACATAGTTATCCATTTTGTTGCAAGAGCAGCTAAAATTTATTCATTTATCATGACTCTCATATATAGGACAATTTGATACCTAAGGTCTTCATGTGATAGATCTCTAGATTTCTTCATCCTACATTATCTGTTACTTGGTATTCTCTGATCTATGTCTATGTATTTCTTTTGCCAGAGATTTCTTGAGCTTCTTGAATCAGCATGTATTAATAATTTCTATCAGTTCTGAAAAACTTTTAGCCAATATTTTTTTTCAATTGTTTTCTGTCTCCTCTCTCTCTCCTGTCCTTTGAGGATGCCAATTATACCTATAATAGGATCTCTGCATGTTTAATCTTTTTATGATTAATTTTGCACATTTACTATTACTATGTCTTCCAGTTATTTCCTTTATATTTTATAAAATATAATAAGACCCATCCAATAAACTTTTCATCTCAGATATCCAAATTTTCATCACTAGAAATTAGATTTGAGCCATTTTGTAATACGTTCCATGTCTTTTATTAATTTTTGAAGATAATTATCTTATTGTCCCTTTTCAATGGTTTTTTACGTCTGCATCAGTCCTGAGTTAATTTCAGTTATTGATTGTTTTTATAATGTATCATATTTGCACACCCATTTGAATGGCCCAGCAATTTTTTATTGGCTACCTGACATTGTGAATTTTACCTTCTTAGATACTGGACACTTTTGTATTTCTGTAAATATATTTGAACTTTGTTCTTTGAATTTGGTATGTTACTTGAAAATTGATCCTTTTAGGTCTTGGCTTCTGTTTTTCTTAGGTGGGTGTGGAGTAGTGCTTCATAGAGAGCTAATTATTCCTATTACTGAGACAAACCTTTCCTTAGTATTATTCCCAATGTCTTATGGATTATGAGTTTTTTCAGTAGAGCTGGAGAAAACAGATGATTCCCTGTCCTGTGTGAGTGCCAGGCTGTATTAAATTTTTGGATAATTATTTCCCTTGTCTTACCATTTATTTGCTTATCAATATTATACTGAGTGCTTGAGAGTGATTCAGGGTTCTCTGTCTGTATACCTCTTACTTTTTCAGTGTTCTGTCCTATGAGCTCTAGCTCCCTTGGCCTCTCAAGATTCTCAGCTCTGTGTGTACAACTCAGAAATTTATCTGCTTTCTGCTTCATCTCCCTCCCCCCTGCTGTCATCCTCTGAAAACACTCTCTAGGCAGTAAGCTAGGGTAAGTATAGTCTTACCTCCTTTATTTTTAATCACTCAGGGATCATTACATTTCATTGCCTGATGTCCAGTGACTTGAAAACAAATTTTTGCACATATTTGGTCCATTTTTTACATTTGTTTGGTTGTTTCATGTATTTAGGTTAAGTCCAGCAGCCCCTGTTACTCCATCTGCACAAAAGCAGAAGTCCCTGAGTTTAAGTATTATTATTTAGAAATTATTATGGCTTAAAAATATAAAGAATTTTTTAAAGAACATGATAGTAACAAACAAGATGAATAAATAGACATAAAAATAGACACATACATAAATAGATATAAATTTATTATTTTCAAAATATGCTAATGCATCTAAAACAACCAAGGGCAAGAAAAATGGAGATGAGTAAAGAAGAGTTTTCTGTTTTAAATATTCCTCTAAGCCTCATTATGTTTGTTGTTATCTGTTTTATTCACTTGAACTCATCAAATAATTGTCCTTGACAGAAAAAACAAAATCCACTATATGAAATGATTTGAAAAGAATTGGCTTTCTTAGTATAATATTAGCTGCCTTTAATAAACTACCTCTACTTGATTTTGCAGGTTTGAGCTGATCACAGAGTTCAGTTTTTCTAAGCACTTGCATATTTTCCAATATATTTGTCTGTTTCAGGATTCTTTGTGTCTACTTATGATACATCTTTATGTTAGATATATTTTGTAGGATTTTTTTCCTACTTGCTTCCTTTTCTAATGAAATACCATTCATTTGACCACCCTGAAGTTTTTGTGACTTATACTGTGATTCATTACCTCCCTTAAGCCATAATAGAATGCATCAAATTATTTTATGATATCTCTGTGTCCTATACCTACTACTTTCATGAAACTTAAAAAATGCATTGCTCTTATTTCCTCCTTACTACACAGCAACTCGGTCAGATTTGTTATTAACTTCCACATATGTGTAACACATTATCTGATGCATAAGTATTCAACAATATTTTCCTAAATGAATGACAGCACATATGCACGAATTAAGAGTACTAAGTGTGTGAGGGTATGTATGCACTATAATCTGTTCAGACCCAAAGCCATGCTCCATCCTCTTTCCAACATGGGTTCCATCTCTACCCGTAACTATGACCAAACACCGAGGCAACAATAGTGAGGAAGATCCTAACTTCACAGCCTACTCCATGGTTTCTTTGTTTGTTTATTATTTGTTTGTTTTTATAATGTGTTGATTTGATCTTGGACTCAGAGTTTCAATGGTACCCTGAATTATGTCCTGCCCTTTGAATTTAAATTTTCTCCTTCTGTATTAGTAAAGAATTCAAGGAAGCATTAATTGATTTTGATAAGTGGTAAAACGGGGTGGGTGGATCAACGAGAATGATTATGCCCTGAGATGAAGGAATGAAGGCAACATCACCTTCCAATGCTCCTGCACATTTTTGCCTAAGGGTTTTTTTTAATTCTCAGCCTGCCAGGCAGTTGTAAGTGGTATCAATTAATTGAGATTTCTGAAGCTAAAAATCAATTTCTTTTTTTTTTTAATTCACATTAAGGATCAAGATTATTTTATTATTACATAGAATGAATTCAGCAAATAGAAACCTATTCACTCACCCAGCACAAGGAGGACTAGAAGTAAGAACAAGGAAAAAGTAATGGAGATATAATTTAACAATGCAATGCCATCAGTCAGACATAGGTAGTATCGGTTCACTCACGCTTTCCTATCAGACTGAGGTGCCCTTTCTATCCTTATTATGTAAATAAATTCCACTCATTCTTCATGGGCCCTGTCTTCCAGGAAGCCTTCCTTATTGTTCCCTGTTTTCTTCCAAATTACCTTAGCAATTTAAGTCTGAAATACTTAGCCTTGTTCTAACTTGCAAAACTTACATCATCTTACAGCATCCTGTCATATACTGTGCTAGTTCTTCTTGGGATGGAATCTTGTGTTTTTCTTCATTAGTTTCCACAGTAACTGGCAAAAATGAAGCATACAGGAAGTGTGTTGGTGAAGACTTACTAATTACTGCTTTATGGCTTGGTTGATTAGACATAGGCATTTATGAGCTTAGTTTTTTTTTTTAGCATTTCTTCCTATACTCATGTTCTCCAGGGGCATGCATGTAGCAGCTAGTAAAGGGCACTGTGAAAACATATTTTTTCTAACTTTGAGAAATGGGTCAATAATGTCTTAGGGAGACTATGAAGCGTGTACCCTCACTCTCTTGCCACGAACCAATTCCATGTTTGACATACTGAGCCCTGAGTATACACTCAGCCAGTCTTCCAAAACAGCAAGCAATCACATTTGCGGTTTGTTAAACTAATACAAGAGCTTTTATCTTAATGTGAACCAGGAGGCAATCAGCTATATTTTGAGAAAATATTACACTTACTGACCTCTGATCCCCTTTTTATGCTCTTGAATTTTATTGAGCAATATATAAGAGAAAGAAAAAAATCTATCAGAACTGCTGAACAGTTCTATGCACAAGCAAGTTATTTGTCCAGAATATTGAAGCAACAACAACAACAACAAATGTAGAAGACAATAGGTCAACTAATCAGGGAGAAGAAGTGAGTAAGCAATTCATATCAGGAAATAATTATAGTCCAGCATTGTGCTGTAAACGAAAATCATTGTCATTAATAACAGCAATCTAGTTCTAAGGGAAGCTGATCATTGAAGACAAAGAAGTTTGTAGCTCACATTACCTCTCCCTCAGTCATTCTCATGAGGATGTAGGCATGGGAAGTACTGCACATTTAGGGTCAGAAAAATCTATATAAGTTATTCTTTTATGGGAGAATTTCTTTGGCTTATTGAGATTTTTTTATTGTTGTTTCTGGATACTGAAGTAAATTATTCTATGGCTGTATCTGTGTTAAGCTTTTGCTATGATTTCAATGTGTCTTCTAAAGTTCATGTGTTTCTCAATGCAGCAGTGTTGGGAGGTGTGGCCTAAAGGGAAATGTTTGAGTTCTGGGGACACTGCCTTAAATAGATAGATAATGCCATTTTTATGGTGGCAGTGGGTTCTTTATAAAAGGATGACTTTGGCCCTCTCTTGCCTTCTTCCTCTTACCTTCTTTTATCTTTCTACCTCCCACCATGGATTGACACAGCAAGAAGGCACATGCCTTGGACTTCCCAGGCTTCAGAACTGTAAGCCAAATGCATTTCTTTTTATTATAATTTACCCAATCTGTTGTATTTTGTTTTAACATCACAAAGTGAACTAAAATATCATATATGCCACTGTAAAAGAGACATATTAGCAAAATTCTGTTATGTGGTCAGCCTACTCTGATGACTGGTTAACATTTCATGTACAAGTTGACTGTCCAGGTTGCAGACCTCTGTTCTTACATTGAGTTCTATACTGTTGGCTCTCCCAGCATTGATGGTTATATGCTGAGCCTTACCCTATTTCCATCACTACCCCCAGCATTGCACATTAAGTTATAACACACCAATATGAGAAGCACAGTGGATGTCTACAAAGAAATGTGAGGTATGGACACCATTTCAAGATTCCCACACATAACTTTTTACAGTAAGACTCATTAGACCATGCTATTCATATCTAAAAATGAGGAAGCCATTTAGCAAGAAGATGAACTTTTTAAAGATTTCTTTCATGTCATTATGAAGGATCTGTACCTATCTACCCCCATTCTTGTGCTCCCTTGACTTTATGAGGTAATTAACAAATGAGCTGTGAACAGCACTTTTTACATAGTGCTATCAAGGTGTCACCTCCTCCAGTTGGGGGGAGAAAATTGCATATTCTCCAATTCTGTTAACTGAGAGCTTGTCCTGGAGTCATACTTTTTTCATTAATATAGTTGCTGCCACATCTGGCTCCTGTAAGACACACTGTGAGGTCTGATGTTGTCAACTCACAGTTCTGGGAGGGAAGACAGGTTACCAAATCACCCCTGATAGACATGCCAATAAACCAGGCTACATGCAGTTGGATAAGGAGTAATTAAGGGAAAGGTTCTCTCTTCTTTATGCACCCTGTGCTATTGGATTCAGAAGCTGGTGGCTGGGGAACTGAATGTTTCGTTCACGTCTCAGTGAGTTGGATATGGGAATGAGTCTCTCACCTCTATCTTGTCAGAAACTGCTTTGCTCCAACCCCTTTGGGGTCAGCAACCAGACTGGAAACAAATTAATGAGGAAACCTTCTCTTGTCCAGCTGGTAGAGAAAAACTGAAGGCTGGGACTGCCAAACTTAAACTTCAATTTTGTTTTCCTTTTATCTACAAACCCCTCTCACTTAACTTTCTTTTTCTTTAAATCCTCTTTTGTGTCTCATTTGTTACCTCGTTTTCTACTTTCCAGTGAGTGTTATATGAAGGTAGAAGAGGTAGTTGCCCATATGCTCTAATTTTGTAGTACTAGACAACCCCTCTTCCAAATATTATGTCTTAAAAACTGATATCCAGCCCCTAAATCTGTTTCTCTCATTAGAAAGTCATTACAAGGGTTCAGTGAACCCCGAAAGAAGACATCACATGGCAAAGATCGTTCTGGCTTTAAAAAAACAATAAGAAGATAGATTCTAATATTGGCTAAATAGATTCAAAATTTGTCTAGTTTCAGGTGAACAGAGGATAGTGAGTGGTCTACTATAGTACTTTTATCACAGAATCAGGAGAGAGAGAGAAGTTTCTCTGAGACACTGCCTTGGTTACTGGAGGTCGGAATGTTGGATGACCTATTGAAGTTACCAATTTATCTTTCCACTTCAAATGCAGCAGCCTTGAGCTTATCTGTCTTAAAACTTCAGCTTCTTTTACATTTTATCCTAATGAAATGATCCCACTACTAAACACTCTTTCAACTTATTTTCCCCTAGTGTTTCTATAGTACTATGTTCTTATGAAGGGAATGTTTAATAATGTGAAGAATATATTCTAGTTTTTGCTAAAGCAAAGTCAATTTTGTGGGATCTCTGCTTGTGACTTCAATTTTGTTATTGAGGTCAAAGGGGGTTAAGGTTTTTCATAGCAGAACTATTCTATGCACCCAATTATTTTACCCCTTGACCAAATTCACATTATAAAACAATTTCTTAACTTGTTCAAGCATTTTGGTAAGTAGAAGAGTGAGATGAAATTGTATTATTTTTAGATGTATGTTTATATTCCTTGTGCATGTTCAACCCTAAAAGAATATTATTTGACTGAGGATAATAAAAAAAAATCTTGGAGAAAACAAAAAATACTTGAGTGGTTTCTGCTAGAGCACATTGCGACAGCAATTTTACCCACGAATGCCACCAGTTTTAGTTTCTAAATGTCCTAGCCACCCTGGAGAGCCCAACACTGGATGTGCTACCAAGCGTCTAACACCTATTTAATGAATGTATGTTGGCTGAATGGATAAATGATGCTGTGAGTCACTGATTTGGGGTCCTAATGGGGTACTCCGTGAATGCACAGAGGGTCAGCAACATGACTGTTTTCTCATCTAGAGTTCTGTTCCCAGCAATGGCCTCTTCGAGAAAGACTGGTTTCAAAACTAAACTTTCATAAGCACTAATAATACTGTGGTAAACCACAGCAGTACTAGTCACATGGATATCTACTGTATTTTTTTTAAAACCATGCATATTCTCGTTTCTGAGAATGACATATTTCATACACACACACACACACACACACACACACAAAATCACTCACTGACATTCTGTACTTCTGAAAAAAGAAATGAATTGGCATACAGTGGTCAGCCTAGGTCCTGTTTGTACCAAGTGTAGACTAGAACTCTGTCTCAAAGATAATGAGCAAGAAGTATAAAACTTGGCATTTTGTTTGGACATCACAGGCAGTCATTGATACAAGGTGAAAACAATAACACTGGGGGCCCTGACTTGAATATTCTGCTACAAGGGTACTCTTATCTACTTATGAGATAAGAGTAGATCTTTGTGAGATCTCTTTGTGAGAACCCATTGAAAGTTCCTGCTGAAAGCCAAATATTTGCTCCAAGTACACTTCTTCAGTTCTTGTTTCTGTGTTCATACCTTTTATTGTTCTGTTCCAGCAATTCTGAATTTCCTCTTCTCCCAGATCATAGCATTTTCCCTTTTGCTTCTCTGCCTTTGCACATTAAATTTCCTCTTTTGGGGATTCTTTTCCCGACCTGTTTATTTAGCAAAATGCTCCTATTCCAGGAGCCAGTCCAAATGTCACTTCTGGAGAGTCTCCCCTGACTTCCATGTAGCTTTAGATCTGCTATTCCCAGCTTCCACTGCTGCACTCACCCCAGGGACCACCATGCAGTCAAATGTCATATGCCACCTCTCTCTCTGCCAATTTATTAAGGGTGAAGTTCAGGATCTTCTCATTGTGCCACCATAGTGACTAGTCCCATATAGCACCTTACTCAAAGTTGATGGCCAATATATGTTCACAGAAGAGAGGAACCAAAGAAAGGGAAAAAAAATTAAAAAATAAGGAAGGAGGAGAAAAATGAAGCGAGAAAGAGGAAGGAAATTTTCACAGAAGAATTCATTTAGCTGCTGCCATTATGGTGTAAGTGAGTCATGCAAATAAATATTTCTAAATATGTCAGAGAGCTGTGGAGCTATTTCTGATGTTCAGGAAAGTGAAGAAGAAGTCCAGAATATGAGACATTGTCAGAGAGAGGATCCTGAGTGACTAGGAACAACCTGATTGAGAGTAGGGATGTGACAGGTTTATGAATGTCAAAAATGAGAGTGGCACATTGGAAAGCAAGGCTGGAATAGAAAGGACAACTCCTCCTGCACAGTGCTGTTCAGGGCCACCCCAGGTTGTAGAGATTGTGGCACCATAGCTCTGCATCACCTTGGTTCCCCTCAAATCCCACATCTAATTTAACATGGGATAAAAGTCATCTAATGTCAGCAGAAGCATGGAGAATTGGAGAGAAGAGAGAAATGTCTATAATTGGTGAAGGCTTTTCCCCAACCTGTTTACCTGACAAAATCCTGCTATTCCAGGAGCCAGTCCAAATGTCACTTCTGGAGAGCCTCCCCTGTTATTTTGATACACACAAGTGCTAACATGAAGAATTTTAAGAAAAATATTTAAGTATAAGTTAGGGCTGTCAGTGTAACTAAACTCATGTCAGAGGCAACCTTTGCAGGCATGCAAGAATGGAGTTTTGTCAAAGGTCCAGAGAGAAGAACCCACATCAAATCACATAAAGACACCCTCATACAAGTGGCCCTACCAGCCTCCTTATTACCTAAAACTGCTGTAAGATATTAACCTGTTTCTTCCTTTTAACTCTGAGAGAGTAAAAATGGTAACACCTAGAGGGAAGAAGCGTGGTGCCCAAGATTCATACTCATGTGTGAAAGACTGAATGTCAGTCACATACTTTTCTAGATCCAGAAGTTGGTTCAAAGCCCTGTGCTCCAGGTGTGGGAAAAGGCACATGACTGAGGAAGGAGAGCAACTAGAATCCAGAGGATGAGAGCATCAAAGTCAAGTACCATTAACTCAGCAATGCTGCTGATCATTCACTGTGTGTCTGTGCAGAGCTGGCATGAGATGATAATTGTGGCATAGTAGAAGCTATAAAGATCTCTGGGTCCAAAATTCTTCTTTGTACAGTTAGGGAAACTAAGGTTGATTGGGAACATAGGATTCTTTGCTCTAACCACATTTGGTTAATGACCCCGAAAGCTAGATTTCTTATCTTTTGACTCCTACTCCATTGCTCTTTATTTTAATCATGATTTCCTCGATAGGAGTATCCATAACCTGAAATTGAACCTTGGGTAATAAAAATAAAAATTCAAAAGATTCTAACTTTATTAGTTTTCATGATTTAAAACTTAAGAAAAAAAAATAAAAAACAAAAATATATCCCATGAGTTTATATGAGATACAAATAATAAATTGCAATTAAAAAAATGTACAATTGACTTTTTAATCTATAGCCTATAGCAATGTGGAAAATGCAAGGGAAAAATTGGCACAAGATTCAACTGGAATTGAAAGAAATTTGTACTTTCAGCATTTTATTATTTCTGGGTCAGGTTGCATGATTTGGAAGTCTCCCCTGCTTTCCTAGCACAGGACCCTGCTGTTTATGTAAGTTAATCCTTTAAAAACCTTTATTTTCTTTTTGCTAGGAAGTGTGGATGGGTAGAGGCAGGAAGAAGGGTCTTAAAAGCATGACCTGTTCCTTAAAGATCTGCAAAGAATATCAGATTATCTTCATTCAACAATTAACATAGGCCTGGGGAGACCTACATTTGCAGGTGGTAGAGCCAACTGCAAAACCTAATCAGAAATCAATTCTACAAACAGGAGGAGATGTTTCTTTTTGTCTGACTCAATTACTTGGGAGGGAACAGACAAAGTGTGGGAATGGGCTGGGGATAATATATCAGCAGAGATTAAGACATTAATACCCACATTTCTTTGAGTTACACGATTTTTCTCTTTTGAGCTCTCAGATGTAGAAAAATGAAACTTAGAACTGAGAAGGTATTTAGAAGCAGTCTTAACCTAGACCCTTCATTAAAAGAAAACTCAGAAGCCCAGTCAAGTGAACTACCAATCGAATAAATAGCACAAAATCGGTTAGTGCATAGAAATAGTGTTTGCCTCAGTGAGCTGATCTGGACTCAAGCCCTTTAAAGAGACAACCTGAGGCTGCTCTGGATCTGCCATAGAGCAAATAAAGTTTTATCTCCATGTTATTATCACTACTTCCACTTCAAGCAGAAACAAAGAAAATCTGTTTATGTCTTCTGTTACAGTGAAGGTTGGTATTTATGACTTAGTTCATAAAAGCTAAATTCTCAACTTCTTATATTAATCAAATAATTGTATTAACATATTGATTGCTTTTGTAAACATTATGGAGATTCTTTAGTAGCCAATGCTATGTTTAGAATGTTTCCCAGCTCAGAAAAAGGTGAGTTAGCGATATTCTTTTCAGTGAGAACAATTACTCATTATATCTAATGAGGACTCTAAGTATCTTCTTTGCCACTGGCCAAAGGGAGAGAGATTCTGGAAGTAAAAAATTCTGGGTTAGGTGACAAAAC
Organism: Ateles fusciceps; assembly: GCA_036589455.1. Classification (NCBI taxonomy): domain Eukaryota; kingdom Metazoa; phylum Chordata; class Mammalia; order Primates; family Atelidae; genus Ateles; species Ateles fusciceps. The sequence continues at coordinate 754,664 of JAZHEH010002924.1, read as the reverse complement.
TTGGCCATCCTTGGCCACAGAGAAAGAGCAGCCATTGGCACAAACTAATCAATTCTTTCTAGATTCCAAATGGAATAATAAATGGGGTATATTTGAAGCATTAGGAGTTCTTCCAATAGCAATGGTGCTCCTTTTCCTTACTTTGGTCTGTCATTGACTGGTATACAATGGAACACAAGAGAGAATATCTTTTATGATTTCTGCCAAACTAAATCAAATAAAAAGAAGGTTGTGAACATACTTTTTAAATGCTAAGTTTTTTAATCAAATATTAATTATTTCAGGTTTTAAAAGGAAGTAAAATCAATGTACCCCTTAGGGGTTTGGATTTAATGTTAAGAAAACCTGGAGGTGCAGTGTCTCACAACTGCTAGCCACCATGGCCTTCAGAGTACCATCTGTAATTACATCACTTCACCAGGAGAGTCATCAAAAATGAGGACTGTCATCAAGTGTCTAACACTATCAATTGTGTACAAATTACTGCAGTATTCATTGTATATCAACTGGCTGTAGAACATAAATGCATAACTGTTAATATAAATAATGCACAATAAAGCTGGGTACAGTGGCTCAAGCCTGTAATCCCAGGACTTTGGGAGGTCGAGGCAGGTGGATCATTTGAGGTTTTGAGTTCAAGACCAGTCTGGCCAACATGGTGAAACCCTATCCTTACTAAAAAAAAAACAATACAAAAATTAGCTGGACATGTTGGCCAGGCTGGTCTCGAACTCCTGACCTTAGGTGGTCCACCCACCTTTACCTCCCAGAGTACTGGGATTATAGGCATAAGCCACCATGCCCAGCCTCTCCTTTATCGTTAATCATTCAAATGTTAAAGTATACTTATTGGCAGAGTGTGTTTTATATTTGTTTTCAATAAAGTCTTCAAATGAATCAATGGTGGGCCACACACACATACACACAAATATCTAAATAAAAATAAATAAAGTGCAAAATTTTACCAGGAGAAACAAGTTCTGTCTCCTTATAGGAGGCAGGAGAAAATGTTTTGTTCGTTATAAAAATATCTCAAATTCGTTTTCTTTAAATGTTCATGCAGAGATGAGAAAAAAAATAATGCATTTTCAAAATGCCCAACTGAAAAAAATATATAAAAACATCCTTCACTGCACCAAGCCATAACGAGGCATACCCAGCAAATGCTGCACAGTTAATGTTGCTCATGGACCCCCATGGAGCGGAGGATTTTACTAGAACTGTATGAAGTGCCTTGAAATTAATTTTCCTATAATAGAAACTACTTAAAAGAATTATCTTGCTGTGCAGCAAATCAGTTCATGTGGCAGATTTATGCTTTCATCTGGAATTTTCTTAAAGGGGGCAAAGGCAACAAAGAGATGGTTTGGATGAACTTAAAATCAGAGTCTATCCAAGCCCTGAGCTTTGTTGTTGAGTTTAAAAGACTTCAGAAATGTTGAGACCTGAAGAAATGCAAGACTGTTTTGGATAATTTCAAGCTAATGGAACTTCTAATACACCATTATCTTAGAGATGAAGGTATTGAGGCTGTAGGAAGGAGACAGAGAGTTGGTCAGTGGTGTACAACACACACACATACATAAATGGACACACACATTCACACAGCCACACACCTATCTGTTGAGGTATACATAGACATGCCTCTTTAGGGATTTTTCTCAATTAATTATACAGTTTAAGATCTGTATTAGTGTGTCTGGGCTAGGCTTTGGGACAATAACAAACAAACTCAAACTTAACACACTAAAAGCTCACTTCTCACTTGCCTCACAGGTAGATGCAATTTTGGTGTGATTCCACTACCCCCAGATACTGACTTAGAGAACCAGCGTGAGGTTCTACCATCTCAAAGTCCCATGCTTTTAGTAGTAGTACTGATGGAGAAAAGAGAAACCAAATAGAGTGGGAAGATCAAGCAGCATGTTTTATGACCACAACTGGAAATACTGTCCATCCCTTCTGCCATTTGCTAGTCACAAGGTGCTAAAGTACACATGATACCATGAAATAGAGTTTTATATTTTTTCCAGAAAGAAGGAAAAGGATTGATGAGCATCTAGTCAGTCCCTGCCACAGAATGAAACTCATTACTCCTCCACCTGACATCAATAGCATTATCCACACCTTACACTGGATTCTACACTCTGTTTCACGCTATGGGAGATTCTAAAGATACAGCGGGGGAGCATCAACTTTCCAGAAGAAATTTACATTCTAGTCGTGCATGGAGAGAATATGCTGTGATGGAGATAGAGTCACATTCATCAAAAAATGTGAATAATCAATTCAGAGAAATATATGAACAGGAACATGGGAGCATGGCCGTGACTACCATGAGGGAACAGTATGGTAAAAGATGATAGGAGAGTGGAATAAAGGATGAGCAACAGAGGACTTAATGATAGAGGCAGATTCCAAGCAAGCATATCAAAGCAACGGTAACCACAGATTGTGAAGGAGCGGTATGTGCCCAGCAAGAAGAGACAACAGACATATTCAAATCCTTCTAAATTGTCCCTTTTCATTCTTCTTTTTTTTTTAGACAAATATTTTTGGACCCCTTCTTCACCTGAAGAATGGAGCAAGAATTAGTTTATCGACAGCAAATTTTGGAGAAGCCTCTAGACTAATGCTCTCAGTAGTCCCCTGAATGGTATCATTGTCTCCTTCTTTGGAGCCAAGATGAGCTCTAGGATGATTAACTTTGTCAATAAGTATTCACTGGGTACCTGCCATGAATCATGCCCTACATTTCCTTCTTGATCAAAGTCATAATACTCTTAGGGAATGTGAAAAGGATCTTAAAACAGTCTTAGGATTGAAATCCAAGACTTGATTGTATTCAGCCACAAAATATGATAATCTAGAAAGAGAAGAGTTAAGAGAATATGTAGAAATGGAAAAGAAATTAATGTTGGGAGGAAAATGTAAAAAGCAAAAGATGCAAAGATTTAGCAAGAAATATCCTTGAAGTAAGGAGTAAAAGTGATTGAAAACCCAGTTTTTCAATCTTCCATGCTATAGTTTATGAAAACACTGCATAATAATGCTGAGGGCTTGTAAGCAAACAGCCTTGGAACCCATGAAGTGTCAAGGGAGAGTCATGGATTAGCAGAGATTTTTCCTTCTTGCTCTAACACATCACTGGAGACATCACTCACTCAAAATCACTGACTGCAATCATGAAGGAAATGAGGTGTGTATGTTTGTTATGAGGTGCGATTTCCAGGCCCTGACTAAGCATTGTTGCTGAGAAACAAATGGACAAACAGCTTGTTACTTCGTGTCTCTTCAGTTAAGCCATTCTTTTCTGCATAGTTAAATCAAGTACTAGACAAGTCTCCCTGATCAAAGTGCAAAGGTGAGGTGATGTGTCAGAAGAAGGGGTGAAATCTGCAGCACTTCTGTTTAACAGGCCAAAGAGGACAAATAAGCAACAGACAAGGCACCAGAAGAAAATTCCTCAGAGTCAAGCTCAATGCATATTGATCATGCTGTTTACCATTCATCATCCCCTCCACTCTTTCTTAGTTGAGACTGAGTACTAGTTGGAGTTTTGATCTCTAGGTTTTACCTTCCTGTGTGATTAATCATTTTCAGGAAAGCTTTAAGGAAATATTCAGGAATTGAAACACCTGAAAAAAATACATCTCTTCTCTTTGTTTTAATTACAGTGTTCACAATGTGAGAAATATTCACCATCAGGTTATTATACACTGAGATTGTGACCATTGTGCTCAAATTTGTCTACAATACATCTTAACATTGCTGGAAGACACAAGCTTTTTTTTTAATTCAGTTTCATTCGAGGCAGGACTTCTCTCTCTTTAGTTTGTGTGAGTATTTTAGCTCATTCTGGAATCTAATCCTGGAAAATTTATCTCAATCCCTTGATCAACATATATCTTACTCATCCTCGTAGGCAATTTCTTCTTAACTCTGTAGAAGATATCTCTCCAAGGGGCTTGAGTAACAAGCCTTTTTTTTTTTTTTAATTTTTTTTTTTTTTTTTTTTTTTGCAGTTTAAGATCATGTTATTGAAGAGCAAGAGGTGGGAGAGGTAGGGGGCAACTACAATCCTCCACCAGCCCCACCAGGGGGCATGGACCCCTCCCTGCCTCCTGCCCAAGTGGCTCCCCCCTGTACTAAGGGGGGGGGACTTTGTGCAAACTCTGCCCCGAGGGGGTGGGGAGGGTGGAGGGTGAGTGTGAAATGGCAGCGATTCGGGCTGGCAGCAGTGCTACTGGGTACTGGGGGTCTTGTAGGGCTCCAGGAGGAGGGCTGAGAAGGTGTTGACGTTGTCTGCCCCCTGCACCTCGTGGGGTAACAGCGGCAGCTTCACTACGTGGAAGTCTTAATACAGGTCCTCCATCTGGTCCACATACTTGGCCTGGATCTTGTGGCGGGCCTCACACATCTTGCAGGGCTTCTCAGGTCGGGGAAGACGAGCTGGTTGACAATGATATTGTGCTTGTCGATCTTGCATTTGGCCAGCTCCTGGATCAGCCTGTCTGTCTCATATAGGGACAGGAACTCAGCAATGCATACACAGATGAAAGTTGTCTCCTCAGGGTCCTTGAACTGTTTGCTGACGGAACGGATGACGGGCAGTGTCTCCTCCAGCTTGGAGGCCAGCTGGTCTGCGTTCATGTCCCCCAGGCCCAGCATGTTGCGCATCTGTGAGATGAACGGGCTGATCTGGTTCTTGATCTGCATAAGCTGGCCCAGGCCCCGCTCCATGATGGTGGGGAAGTTGAGCAGTCTCAGTGTGTGGCCCGTGGTCTCAAACACCACCACGGAGAAGTTCATGCCCTTCACCAGCCTCATGACCTCGGCAAAGCTCATGGCCTCATGGATGCCGGGAAATGCACTCATGGCCTCCTGCATCATCTCCTTGCCCATGTTCAGCATGTTGTCTTCCTCGAAGAACTCGTCAGGCAGCTCTGCCACGCCCAGGCTGGGGTCAATCTCCATAGCAAAGAGGTTGTCATAGCCTTTGATCTTGGTAGGCACCTTTGAGAACTTCTGGTAAAAAGCATCTGAGATGTTATGAGCTGTGTCTGTGGAGATGATCAGAACACTCTCACATCCCTTGGACAGCTGGACTGCCAGGTTGCAGCTGCAGGTGGTCTTGCCCACTCCACCCTTGCCCCCGACGAAGATCCACTTCAGGCTGCGCTGCTCGATGATGTTGCTAAGCGTAGGCTCCAGCGGCTCCACATCAGGCGCATCTTCGAACTCCTCTGCCTCAGCCCCCCACCCGGCCACCCCTTGTAACAAGCCTTTAACTTCTGCAGGCCAAGATTCCTAGCCAGAATCCCTGTTCAGTACCTCTGATCTGTAAACCATGTCTATGCAGTCTTCTATTTCTAAACTCCTTATCCTAGATTTGTATTTCTTATTTGAAATTACTTTTTTACCAAAACCATTTGAATATGGGCCCCTCATTTTTAACATAAAGAGATGATAAGTTTAGGGAATTGTCTATGGTTTGTCAATAAGGTTAAGAGAAAGTAGAGACTATATTTGTAAGTTCTAATTTCTAAATATAGGTGATATGTGTTCTCAACAGCAAACCAGTGCTGGTCCTTATAAATTCTAGTGAAGAACAATTATAAAGTCAATCACTTAGTTTCTATTCAACCCTCTATTCTCCAAGCTTATTGTATTTCTAGTCAATGAAAACCTTCTGCCTGATTTGAGGAGTTAGCATGTGAAAATATTTGCTAAACCTGGTTCCCTGATGGGAAATACAATCCACTAGAATCAAATGTATTTGTAAAACATAAACACATTTTCATTATCTGTAGCTTATAATCAAAGCAAAGTTTCTTGCTTTGACAAACATCCTATTCACTTTGGAAATAGAAATGAAGCACAATTTTTGCATTTATTACTTGTGCATCCCTTCTGCAAACGTTAGCCACCAACTTGCAGTTGAATCTTAAGTCAATCTTTAGCCCTAAAAGGCACCGTTCAGTTTCCAAACTCTTAGGCTTCACATTGAGAGTGGGCTACAATCTTGGCAAGATGCATTTTTCCCATCAACATCCATAATATTTCCCTAGGGAGAAATTTGTCAACAGAGGAATTTGTAAAGTCACCATCTTCACAGAGGCTCTGGAGAATGAATTTAGCTGATGTGTGTAAAGACCTCCGAAGGTGAAAAATGGGGCAGGATAGTCACTGGTGCCAGTGGGACTTTCTTGGCAGTGTTGGGGAATCTTCCATGAATTAAACAAAAGCAATTCTCACATGACCAAGAGAGAAGGCAGTTTTCCGAAAGAATTACAGGACATCATATGTGAAGTTCAAGAAGCAGTTGTTTAGATGAGATATCTTTATAATGGCCCATATCTACTCATTTTAAATTTTAAAATGTTTTAAAGCAAAAAGGAGATATAAAACCTTGAAACTTAATAAATAAAAATAATTAAAAGGCCCAAAGGAAGAGATTGCAAATCTTGAGGATGTTAACCTTCAATTCCAAAGGGAGAAAAGGATTGCTAAAAGTCTTGCAACTAGATGTCTTATCTATAGAAAACTACTTCAGCCCTAGAAATCTTGCTCTGTTACATAAACTATTTTGTAAAACTGGAAAAAGAAAATTCTACCCAAACCTAGCTCTAACATTATAGTTTTTCTTTCAATGTAGATGTCTTCTAAAGATTAGACAGTGGGCAAATAGGGAATCCTTTTACTCTGTGAAATATATTTCTACACAGTGGAAATACATATACACATATGTACAGATTTTTTTTCAATCAGTAAGCTTAGTAGTTTATAAATAGGAAAAATGTGAAATTCAATGGAAATTATTCACATTTTGGCATCATTTATTGGCACTAGGACATATTTTAATGGGAAATATTATGTCAACCAATCAGTAATTAATAAAGAAGTAAATAAATAAACATTGCCTCATTCTTTTCCTTTGAGCACTAATTTGGAACTTTTGATGGCTTAACCTACCAAAACTCCTCAAGTTTCTTTCTTAATTAATTGATGACTTCTGCAGCAGGCTAAGTCTTTTAAATACAACACTTCAATTCTAGTTGCAAAGCTCTCAGTTTCTTTTCATTTTTTAGACAATAAACTCTTATCATGCATAAATTATTAGCATGCCATTCACACTTTCTACAATCCAACAAATCCAACTTCCCTTTTACTCTCTTTTCGATTGCTATGTAAATCTGGGATTTGGTGCTCCAACAAGCCCTGCATTTCCTGACTTACCTTCCTTGCTTCCGTACCTACCTCCCCCTGCCTATATGTATTTGCTCCCGTTTTAAACAATCCTTCAAGGACCAGATGAAGAGCTCGTTTCTCTAAGCAATACTCTCAGGTCACTGCTATATAACTACAATCTCTTGCTCCTGTGAAATGATATGAGCCACTGTTTTTACCAATAGAACATATCTTGCCTTGTGACATCATGTACAGATATCTTCTACTGTTAACTAATTAAGCTTAAGTTCATAGTTTGTCACTCCAAAATGCTGGTGAGTAACTTACAATGAAAATTAACTTCCGTTTTTTCCCACCTCTCTTTCCTTTTCTTCATTTACAACTACAAATAGAGGACTTAGTACATAATCAACACTCAGAAAATATCTATAAATTAGGAAGTGTTATGAACTTCAGTTCCCACTCTGGTCTTGATTTTGATCATCCACATGTGACTATTTAGAAGAATGAGAGTCTTTGAGTGATTCCAATTTCATCAATTTTTGGCTGCTGTGTTTTTTGTTTATGTGATCCTTCCTTTTAAATCCAACTTTTGAAAGTGGTCGTTTCCCACCTAGTGTTGATCACAATGTAACTTTGAATAAAGCACATTCTCTAGGGTCCTTTGAGCTCCCAAGTAAAAAGTACAATGTAATGCATAATTTATACCGTTATGTACATATTCCATTGCTTATCAAGTAAAATCCAAATGATTCACCTTCTAGAGTTGCAAACATGATTCTTGCTAGAACAGTTTTCTCATAACACACAGCCGTAATTTAACAGAGATAATCATTTGACAGTTTTCTCCAGATGTTGTAGATACTTTTCATTTAATTTTATTCTATTAAACCTTCTGTCCTCTTTTTCTTCGTTGGTGTCCAGTCCTTTATCTGGCAATAGTAAAAGTTTTCAGGATTGTGGTCCTATAGAATCTTATGTGGAGCTTCTACATGTGTCCTGTCAACTTAACACTGGATCAATGGAGCATCTTTTATTTACAATGGTGGGGAACCAGTGTAGTTACATTTAGTTTTCATCTTATTCCGTGCAATGTTAGTGAGCTAAGGATCCTGAGGGAAACAGGTCTTTGCTGTAGCTGAGTTCCTTCAGATCCTTAATTTTATAGATTGAAGACATATAACTACTGGTTGTGAGTACCTCACAACATTGACCTAATAGTAAACAAGTGTAATACAGCACATAAATATTTGAAATTCAGTCTTAAATGAAAAAATATGTATTCTATAATAAATACTTAATTAGGACTGCAAACTGAATATAAGGAATGGAGCCCCTACTGCTTCTGAGACAAAGCAGAGTAAAATGAATTACCATCATGCAGGGAATGATATTAATAGTGTCCAGCTTTATAAATGAATCCAATTTTAATCCACTTTAGTTGCTATCATACTGAGAAAGAATGCAACATGTCTAACATATCAGTTCCTTTCTGGCAAATGACAAGTCTCAAACAGAAAACAATTTTAACTTGCTGATGTTTGCCTGCATTAAATATTTCTAATTATTGAGCACTCACAGTCAAACATCATTCAGAAAAAACATCAGTGCTCTTTTCAGCATCAGCATGTTGAGAAGAACCATCTTTTAATTTTCCTCTTTTACAAAAGAAATAAAGTAGTTGAAGGATTGTTTGGGTGTCTTTACAGCATCCATAATTGTTGGTTCACTCCTTTGAGTCTATCCTAGTTGATCTTTTACTATATGTGGTAGCTTAAGTTTATGTGCTGTATTTGTTATTCAGATTGTTTACAGGTGGGTGAATTCACCAGGAAGTAATATAGCAAAGAAAGATGTCAGATTAGCCCAGGAAATACCATTTCCACCTGGTAGGAGCAGTGGCTGTTCTGGTGATTATTGTAGTAATGGGGGATGAAAATTAAACTATGTAAAATTAACCTAAAATAAATCTATTTTTTAGAACTTCTAATTGTGACAATATATTCACCTACTATTGAGATTCTTTATTGTATGCTCAGCCTGTGCTGGTCACTGGATTAGATAGTTGGCAATAATGGTGTTCTACATTTGGAATCCAGCATCCTGCTCGGCAGAAAAGATCAACATACATGAAAAGTACTGCTCAACTCCACATGATACAAAAATCCTAAATAAGGTGGTTAAGAACTCCATGTAAGGAAGGGAGAATCAGGCTCAGCTAAGAGGCATCTGTTCCACGGCTGAGACAGAAGGATAGCTCATTTTTTTAAAGTCGCTTATTGTGTTTTACCAGAGCAGGGGCTCAGGGGGCTTTGCTCAGTTTGGAAACACTCCCCTCCTCTAAGTAGTCTTACACGGTTGTTTCTAGGCAACAAACGTATTTTCAAAAGGCTTTATATGCGGATGAAATAGTAAAGTGGAGGTAGGGTCAAACTCCTTGGGATCTGTGCAGCAACTTAAACTTAGGGTAGTGCTCAAGGTCCTCTATCTAAACTATGGCATGGCTGAAGGAGAGATGTCCTAATACCTTAACTACCAACCTCTCCATTGATAATCTCATTCATGGCTATGTTCTTCCAGGGTGAACCTATACATGCTCTAATATATAATAGTATTGCATATAAATTTTTATGTATACGTACATATGTGTATGTGTGTGTTTGTGTGTGGCTAATTTAATAAAAGTCAGATGAAACACAAGTTTAGGTAGGTCGATGCCCACCCAGGCTACCCATCAATAAACTCTGCCTTTGGAGATTATCTAGCCCCACCATTTCCCTCAAGCTTTGACCATCAGGAAAAAGCAGATGTGTCATTAGGTTAAGGGAACAGGAAGTCCTCAAGCACATATAATTAAACCACCAAACTCCAAGGCACTAAGACAGTGGGTAGATGGATGGATGAATGGATAGATGGATAGACTGATGGATAGTTAAGTGGATGAATGGATGGATGGAGAAAAAGACTACATGCATTGACTTCTTCCTGGATTGTCTCTTCCTAGATTACTCTCTATTCTCTAGCTAGTGTGAAAATATTAAACCCAAGATATCTCTTGCTTGAGGAACTCTTTAGTCATTAAAAGAACGACTCTTCAATTTTATGACTACTTTGAATATCTTAGGCAAAAAAAAAGTGCTAGGGTAAAAAAAAAAGATGATAATAACAATTACTGTATATTGAAGACAATGTAAGTCCCAGGCTCTATGCTGAGGGTTTCATTTATATTTATTCATTTAGTTCACAATAATTCCATGAAGTAAGTAATATTTTTCATATAATACCCAGTTTTGCAGTAAGAAAACTAAAAAGGGAAATGTTCAGTCATGTGCCTGAGTCATGTAGCTAGGAAGTATTTGATCAGAGATTTGAAACCAGAAAATGATGACTTTTGAAAACTTGCTCTTAATTGCTTAGGAATTAGGCTCTTCAAGATGCCAACAAGAGGCTGAAAACAATACCTATAGGAGAACCTTATATATTCTCACCTCTACTTCTTTTTTCATTGTTTCACAAATCATGCTCCCCCAAAACTTCACTCCACAAAATGCTGACTGATTTTGCCCCTCTCTGCAGATGAGCTCTGGAAAGAGTCAGCCAGCCTGGATAAGATTGTAATCGCACAGATATGTCTTGTTTGGGGAAAAAGCACAGTGTCAGGAGGGGAGAATGGATGCTCTCCATCCATGGGCGACACCCCTTCCACTTCATGATATACCAACACCAAAGACACCGTATATCATGGTGACATGCACTTAAACTTAAAGCTGGTCCAAGCGCTTCTGTGCTCCCCTGGGGGAGCTGCCATAAGCTGTGATCTATGGAGAGGGCCCAGGGCTGCTCTCTGCTTGAGTTTGTTCGGTTTAGAGAAGTCCTCCAAATACAATTATTGACTTCACTACAAAGAGGCATTTCTTGGAAAAAAAAGTAAGTGATATGCTTCAGAAAAGGAAGGAATATGAAAAAGGAATCTGGTCTTTGTAGAAGTGGCTGTCTAAAATCTAGCAATATGTTGTCATAGAAATGAGTTAGAATGGGAATCAAAAGACCTGGCTTCCAGTGGTTTTCTCACATCAACCTCAGTGACTCTGAACAAGTCATTTTACACTGTGGGTCTCTGTTCTTTCATATGTAAAGTAAGGCAGTAATATTAGATGTGTTCTTTAATGTTTCTTAAAGTTGTTTAGAAAAGGAATTTCATTAGGTTCCTGAAAATTAAAGTTTATTTTGTATCCTTCTTGCTGTCTTTCCTATCTAGTACAAGGGAGGCAGAAAGGTGCGTACTAAATATTTGTTGAATTAGGAGACAGGAAAGTTTGCTTATGGCTGCACGTGAAACAGGAGCCATAGGACCCTGACTTTCAGTCTGAAATATACATTTGATAAATCTGCCCCAAAATTTTTCACTGGAGTTACTAGAGTTATTGTGATGAAAAGCCAACAAACAAACAAAATCTCTTACATTGAGCTTAAGCATAGTGATAAAATTGAGGTTCTTACCATTCCCCAGTGATGGCCTGGAGCCATTGTTATATTCATCAGGGATTGATCATTATTGCTTTGCTCAAGATATTTCTGCAAAAGGCAAAAATATTATTTTTTCACCAGTCAGACCAATAAAAATGCTAGAGCTGTAACTTTTAAAAATACATGTTTTTTAAGTCCTGGATTTCACTGGAGAAGAATGTAATTAAAATAGCTGTTCATCTTACCAGTTTTATTTTATTTTTAAAAATGATGATACAATTGAAAATGTAATTTTAACTTTTATTGTAAAAATGTAGTTTAATTCTACAAGGAAGGCACACTAATTTTTTATAAAATTTAGAATGTTACTCAATATGTACAAATGTTCTATATCATACCATGTCTCATAACAAAGTAATGTTTTTTGAAATAACCTTTTTGTTGGTTTTATAGAGTTTTTGTTTACTGCTAAACTAGCCTTATTTTTGAATCCCCAGAACCACCTACAATGGTTTTAAAGCCACTGGTGATTTGGGGTAACGTCCCTGAATTCCATACTTTACTCATAAGACTTGCTTATTAAGGGCATTAGTATTATTAAAGCATTGAAGGTCATATTTGGGATATTTTAGACCAGCTCTGTTCAATGAGAATATGATATGAGACACATGTAATTTAAAATATTCTAGAAGCCACATTTAAAAAGTAAAAATAAACTGGTAAAATTACTTAACTCTCTCTATATATATACTGTTTTAATTTCAACATGTAATTAAAAATATATTTCATTATGTTTTCCGCTCAAAGTCTTCAAAATACAGTGTGCATTTCACATTCACACAATACATCTTCGTTCAGACCCACCTCACTCTATGTCCTTAGCAGCCTCATGGAACCTCATAAAGCCCAGTGCTGCTTCAAATAACAGCTCTAATACAAGAAATGCTAGAGTCTGGTTTGTTTGTTTATTTGCTGTTTTTTAAAGTTTGTTTTGTTTGACCTATTTGTTTTACATATTGAGCCAATTCCGAGATTTTGTCAGTACAATATAAGTTTCCTATTATTTTTTCCTTAGTGTAAATAATTCTGTAGTTCTCCCTTTTACATTCTTTCTCATCCTTATTTTTGACAAAGGATTTCCAACAATGGCAGACACTGAATTAGAAGAAAAGCAAAGAACAAAGGGTCTTCTACTATATTGAATGATTAGTCTCGCTCTCTCTCTCTCCTCCACACACACACACACACACACACACACACGCACTTACACGGACACACGCACGCACATGCGCAAGTACACTACTCTCCAATTCTCTGATGAGTGGCAGGGTAGTTTAAAACTGCCACAAAAGCCAGGGACTTCTATCAGTTCAAGATGCCATGAGTCTATGGTAACATCAGCGAATGTTTTTGGAATATCTACTACATGTATGGCCTTGTGTCGACAGTAAGCAACAGCAAGAGGGGACTTACTAAAATGCTTTTAGAGGTCCATTGGGAGATGGAAATTTTTGCTGGATAATTGGTGAGAAAATAGTCACATTCAGTGCTTATGAATCTAAAAATGGGTTTATTTGGGAATGGGGGAATTTCAGGCAGTTAAGAGGTCTGATCTAGAACTTTGTAACCATATGTACTTTCCGCTTTGTGTGACACTGCCGATCAAATGGCCTCCTGGATCTTGCTAGCATCACTTTTACATAGGCATAGTGGGAACAAACATATCTATTGACAACTCAGGAAGCCAGAATACAAAGAAGTTTGGTAACTTACTCAAGGTCCCATCCAGGAGGTGTGAGACCAAAACCATGGGACTCTGGCTGCCATTCAAATACTTTCTGTAAACTATAATTCTGTAACCACATTTGAATATTTGTCAGTGAGAAAAGGACTTAGAAATTTATTAGGATTTAATTAGTTAATAAGTTTAACAAAATACAATATTTCCTCTGCTACTTCTCCAAACCAGACACCCCCCTCTTTAGTGAATCTTAACTGGGTACCACTCCCTTGTTGAAAGTGTCTCCTCCTTTGGTGGATCTTTCTGTTCACTCCTTCCCTGCTAGAGAAGCTCTAATAATATTTTTACTGGGCACTCATGCATGAGTTAGGTAAAAATGACCCACCCTCTCCTCCTCTGGGCTGTCTGCACTGAAAACAAGCTTCTCTCTACAGCAGTATCCACAGTGTTCATCATGTAGTAAAGTTCAATCCCGGCATGGCTTGACTGACACTGATTAGGAGTCTGGGGAGCTCAGACTTCCACTTTCCAGTGACCTTCTGGTAAACTCAGCATAAACTTCCCTGTCCCCTTCCAGTCAGTTCACAGTCCCAACATGCTTGTGCTTGGCTTCTCCAAGGGCGTTTCATGGAACTCCTTGCTTCTCCTGTTTTCAATGCAGCAGGTAAATGAACACCACACTCAACTTCAGCATCAGACCTATCCACACCTCTCCATTGCCTTCACCATGAGATTCCTCTTCCAGCCACCAATATTGTCCTATGATAGAGCTGCTTATACAGACATTGATGTGTTTGTCAAAAGAAGGATGACCTAAACACACAGTGTCTATGTTTCAACTCAGCATTTGGCTACACATCTTAGATTATTTTGTATAAATATGCACTAGCTTATAGCTGGCTGGAGGATGGGATCAACACATCAGCATTAACCTGAAGAGAGATCTCCCATGGCCTGACTTGAAACTCTGCCTATGGCCTTGACCTGTTTATCATTCTCATCATTTTATCATTTGCAGATTGAATCATCATTGAACTGTGTTTCAAAAAGGTAATTGTTCCGGAGAGCCAGTATTGCTTGGAGTTGTATAGCAGCAATTAGGTGCAGAAATGGAACCAGAAGTGCACATACTGAATTGGAAATGGAAATTTCATTGGTTTCTAGTTGATTTGAAACTTGTTCCCACAGAGTGTACCAGCTCAAACATGAAGAAATAAACATACTGTCCAGCAGGCAGATATACCTGGACATTCTTGAGGTGGACAAGCCAAACCCTTTATGAGCATACCTTGAAGCTGGCTTCTTTATCAGTTTTCTACATTTTAGTTAGTGATGTTGTCCTCCATACAGCTCCCCAGTCAGATACCTGAGTATCATCCTCATCTGTCTCTTTCTTTTCCCTACTCTCAGCCTATCATCTGACCTTCTCAATGTCTTACAAATCCACTACAAACATGGGAAAATGACAGAATCAGGGCAACGAGTACAGTTTGAAAAAGCTCTAAATATGACCCAGGTAACTTACCCATCTCCACTTACCTGGATTCAGAAATGGAGCATTAATGGAATGTCATCTCTGCAGGGACCATTCCTGTTCTAGTGACCCAGCCTTTCCAAACACATTTGGGTTATGTAATAATACAAGTAAAAACAGACTTGAGGATCAACTAAAAATCTAACACATATTTCTATTGCCTCTGAGATTTGTAAACATATCTGTAAACAGGAAATTACATAAGGGATTTTGAACCCTCAACCCAATTAAAGGTTAGAGTGAACCCCTGCATCTCAGAGGTAATGGTGTTTAGGAGTTATATCATAGTAAGAAACACCAAGTGGAGTTTACCTCTCTGGTTGTTATCCACTTGTTTGGTTCCAAAGCATTTCTTGGAGCTGAGGAGAAAGCACAACAATACAGAGAGCTCTAGAGGCCAACACACAGTTGGGCTGTATAGCTCAGAACTCAGACAGTCAAAGAACTGGAAAAGAAAATGGCCTGAGGAGTTGATATGGCATAGCTGAGCCCTGGTGACCAGAGAAAGTAGAAAGGGATTTGGATACATCCCAGACCTAAGTTTCCCGACACCTTTGTCTCTGTCGCCCAGCTTGTGGGGACTTGGATAGGCAGCAGCCATACTTCATGAGGCATAATCAACAATGTAGGCTGAGAGACAGCTGGCAAAACCTTGGCAGAGTTTCTGATGCTTTTTTTAAAACCTTCACCCCAGGCTCAGACCCTAGCTTGGATCTACTGTTCTCATTCCTGAAAAACAGATGAACTTGACATACATCCAGGTTCTCTCCACAAATGCAGTTAGTTCTACAAGGAGACCAGGGCTCACAATCACAGAAGGATCTACCACTGGAAGACATTAGAGAACCTCATCTCTTGCACTCAGGCATATTAAGCAATGACCAACCCCATTTTACCTCTGGGAAGTTGCTGCTTAACAGAATGACAACTGATTCCTGGATGTTCTGAAGAAAAGGCCCATAGCCCTACCCACTCTAATACTTTCTGCACTGAGGCTGCACATAATTCACCAGCTTCACTGGGGTTAAAAACAAAGGCCCCTACACCTGAATTCACGGCCTCATACAGCAGCTTCCATGGAAGAGCTTCTACAGGAGGTCCCAGACCAGGAAGGCCTTGCTGGAATCTGAACGTCCACTCTCTGGCAGTCCATGACCTTTTCTCAAAATAATGCTTTAAAGCACCTAAGCCAAAATGCATAGAAATCCCAAAGACACCTATTATTTTTAAAATTTATCCACAAACACCTTTTCTCTCCACAAACATTTTAGGAACTTCAGAACTACTG
Source organism: Ateles fusciceps (assembly GCA_036589455.1). Classification (NCBI taxonomy): domain Eukaryota; kingdom Metazoa; phylum Chordata; class Mammalia; order Primates; family Atelidae; genus Ateles; species Ateles fusciceps. Next base: position 738,443 of record JAZHEH010002924.1, on the reverse strand, counting down.
GGAGGGTCCTTGGTAATAAAATAGTACAAGATAAAAAGAAAAACTATGTGTATCATGGCTTAGGACTCATGATTACCTGCAGGAACCATCTACAATCCTACCAGTATGCACAAGAGAAAGAATCCGTGAAGCTACCTATACCTTCTGCATTCTAAAATCACCAAGAGTTGGAGTGGGAAGACACTTGCATCTGTAAATGAACAATAGAGTCCTTCTAGGGGTGAAATTCTAATCTGTAAGAGTTCAAGCTGACCACTGAGGGCCATGTGGCTGACACATCAGAAGAAAGGAGAGGAAAACAGATCTTTTAAAGTAGGACCTCACCACCTTTGTGACACAAATAACAAAAAGGGGAGTTTGGGAAGCCTTGGGAAAAATAGCTTCTGTGGCTGATGCTGGTTATCAAGTAATTGCTTAAATCAAGTATTATGCCAGGAGACACAGTTCCCCCACTCCACCCTGTCTATCCCTGTGTGTGTGAACACTAATAATGAATAATCCCTCATGGGAGGGGCCAGTAACCAACAGTGCCACCTATCTTGAATTTTCTACAGGGAACCATCTCAAACTGTTGGTATTGTCTATTACTTTGCTCAAACTGCAACTTGGTCCTAAGTTTATATTTCTTGGGACCTGTGGTCTTGCAATTGTTTTTAAGATCATTAAGTCCTCTTTAAAAAAAAAAAAAAAAAACAGAAACAAAAACCTGCTGACCCTCTGTTTTTATTTATTTAGTTAGTTGCATTTCATGTATTTCCTGATGTAGTATTAGCTCCACTCAAAACAGGAATCATAAAAACCTTCCTTTATATTCAGACAGGTAATTTCATTTTCCTAAAATGAAAGCCAGTCCCTTTACTGTAACCCCCAGCACACACATATTCCTGAATTCTAGCTTTGCTGTGTGTTGGAATGCTCTAAGGGAGCAGCCATCTACAAAACCATAAACCCATAAACAAACTCTCTGAACACTGAGGATAAATTTTTTGTTATTCTCTTTTTTTTTCTGTGGGTTTGGCTATTGAATTGCAATGACCACTGTTTCTTTTAAATGTACTTTATGCCGCTTCCCATAACTGCTTATTTTTATCATCTCTTTTCACTGATAGAAGCTTCTAAAATCACTGCTTCAGCCCATCCCTCAGTTGCCTCTCCCACAGTGAAGCACGGTGATTTCTCACAGTACCTGCTCAGAGAGTTGGAATAAGGAGCTATTACAGCTTCAATTGGAAACAGTGGAAAAATCAGAAGAAGTCATTCTCAGATAGTTAACTGCATTTGGTCCTAGATTAAACTGCATGAAATGGAGCATTTGGGTCATTGGATAGATGTGGCAAATAGCAAAATATAATAAACAGACTCCGGTCTTCCCATTCAAAACCTACTAAACAAAAGAAGTGCTTTGCATGGCTGCCACAGACACCCAGACTGGTGTTTATTTCTAAATATTGTGATTAATCTTTCAGTGTCCAGGGCTTGGGGATGACCCAAATCATCACTGCTCAGTGAATTTCTGTAAACTCGCATCTTCGTTAAGGGTGATATAATCTATACATTGCAGAATCATTTATCCTTAAACCATCCAATTGTCATTTTGTGAGAGGTATTTAGAGCCCTTAAAGCTCTGAGCTATTCTGATGAGCCATCTCAGGCTTCTGCTTCTTTGTGCAAATAATAGAGTGCGATTGTCTTTAGGCTACTTTCTTACCTGCCAACTAATGTGGTTGTGTTTTAGATTCAGAGACCACACAGGTCAGGTCATAAGCCCACTCTTTGACTCATCTTTCTAAATTACTCTGCACCTGGAAAAAAAATGGAACACCTCTTCTATAAACTCTGCTAAGTAACAGAGGGTGAGACAGAAGCCTTGGTTCCATGGCCCAGCCTCAATCATATTTCTGTGTTGGATTGGCCCCTTGATGAGAGAGTTTGAATACCCAAGCATCCCCTCATGCTCAGCTTCCATACCCCACTGAGGTCAGTGGCTTCCTTTGATACAACACCACTGCCTCCTTTTTTCTCTCCCCTCTAGCACACCACCGCCTCCTTTTTCTTCTCCCTCTAGCAATCTGTTATGAACTATTCCTTTGCTCCATCAGGAAATTTCTTGAGACATCCACCTAATCCGTTCCACATCTTCTACTATAAAATGGTCAAGCCCATGGAAAATCTAAGCATTTCTGCCCCACGCCAACTCCCCACCACACACACATGAAAAAAATTGACATTTAATATGTGAATCTTGGTGTCAAGTCCTGGCTTGCTTGACCATGAACTGTATACTGTTGAAGAATGACAGCTGGGATCTGGACAAATCTGTGGGTCTTGCATATCAGCACAGGTCCAACAGAGATGAGGAAGAGAAGCCAGCCTCAGCCTGGTGGATTCATATCCTCCATCCTTCCAACATGGCAATATAGATGAAGATAAACCTCATGATCCCTTTATCCATAAACAGGGCAAGGAAGAGGAGAGACAAGTGGAAAATCCTATCAAAATTACTTTCATCATTGTTTATCCTCCAGATGTCTTTTTTAGCTATTTTCCATATCTTCTGAGGCCAAAAGAGCTATATCCACTTAGCTGCATTCTAGCCTTATAGTGGCTCCTGAGGTCTAATACTGTTTATATTTTAATAGACAACAAATGCCATCTCTTTGACTGTGCTGTGAGATGCCTATAGAGTAGCCCTAACCCACTCTTTAGGCAATAAAGGCTCTGATGTGGGGCTCCACAACCCAAATAACAGAGGACACACAGAGGGAAGGAAAGTGTAGAGTGCTCCAGAGGAAATCCTATGTTTAAGGAGTGTGGGAATAATGTGTGCAGGAGACTGCTGGAGATGAGCTGCACAACCCAAAAATTGTGAGGGAACCAGTAAGGCTGTGTTGAAATAAAGCTGTGCAGACTGCACAATGTTTGGTATCCTCCTGCACCCACCTTGTTCTATTTCTGGCCCTGGAAATGCCCAGGTCTTTAACCAGGCGCTACTGGCATGCCCTCTCTTCAGCCCTCGCATCTGCAATTGAGCCATGCTAACTAGCAAGAACAGGGTAAGACTGCCACTATATTTGCCCACTATATTTTCCGTGACCTATTGGTTATACCAACATAGGTATTTAAGTAAGTGAAATGTCAGGATCGAGTCCTCTCTCCATCCCACACCATCTGTGACATTGGGCAGTTACTTAGCAGCAAGGATGAAATCCCTATTACTTTATCTGTAAAACAGGATGATAGTAATACCTACCTCATTGGGTTATTGTAAGGATTAAAGGAGATGACATGAATGCTTAGAAGAGTTTCTTGCACATCTTAAGCCCTCAATAAATATTAGCTACAATCATTATTTTTATTAAATGATTATGATTTAATATGTAACACTTCCCAAGGGAATTTTAAAGGATTTCAATTCTTGAACCCAACAGTATTGAGTTTCAATTATGGAATTCCAAACACCTTAAAAAGCCTATCTGGCCAGAAAGTCAGGGCTTCTTTTGTGATCATCAAATTATAATCTGTCTATCCATGTTTAAGTTTACTAATGGATTCATGTCTGAGGTTAGTTTACCTTTTTAATTTCATCTCTAAATTAAAGATAGTTTCTAGTTTTCAATGTGATTTGAGAACGTGGGGACTTGGAAGGCATAGCTTTGAGCAGCATTGGCCTATAAACAAATGCACTGAGGCATGTTACTCAAGGCAGGCTCTGCATCTCAGGAAGGGGCATTAATTCATTTTTATGCAAGAAAGTCCATTTCCCATTATTAATGAATATTTTTAATCCTGAAAATATCACTCAGACTTAGTCACACCTCACTGAACCCATTTTGTTTAAAAATTAAAAAAATTCATTTTGACTGAGGTTAATTCTTGCTTTTAGATTTTCCTTTGAAACAAAGAAAGTACAGAGTTCTTAATAGAGGCAACTATCAAGCTTTGAACTAAGCGTCTTTAAAATGGTCACAAATAAATTCCAGTGTCCTAATTTTATTTTATACATCAAACATCTACGTTGATGTCTACCATGCTATCACTTGTTTATACATTAATTTGTTTATTAATTCATTCAGTCTCAGCACACATTTGGTTGTGTAAGAGCTACCAAAAGAGGTAAACACTACAAAACAGCAAAGAAAAGCTTCACAGAAATACTTAAAAATGAGAATTGAAAATGTTAATGAAAGAGAGTCATTATAAAAGTAATATCTGGGCCAGGCATGGTGGCTCACGCCTGTAATCCAAGCACTTTGGAGGCCAAGGTGGGCGGATCACCTGAGGTCGGGAGTTCAAGACCAGCCCGACCAAAATGGTGAAACCCCGTCTTTATTTAAAAAAAAAAAAAAAAAAAAGTAATATCCGGATTGATGAAAGCCATTGTCAATGCAGCAAGGGATCCCTGGAACTACAAGGAGGAAGAAAAACATATTAGAATATAAAAAACTTAAGTATTTTTTGTATGAAAAGATACCATACACAACAGCAAAACTCAACAGATTAGGAAAGATACAGATGAAAAACAGTTTAATATTTTTAACATACCTATTAACACAAAAAAAATCTATTTAAAAAATATTTGTACCAAGGTGACAAAATTGTTTTTTTATTTCTAGCCATTGGCCAAAGTGTTTGCACTCTGCACTCTGCAATGACAGAATAAGCATGGAGCTGGGACATGAGGTGAGGGGAAGAAATCGTGGTCCTCTTTAGATGCTCAAGAGCATGTATCTGTTGATCTGTTTTCAAAATGACTGATATTTTTAAATAAAAATACTGCTCCTTTCATTAATCACCAAATCAAAACTTTCATCTATTGGGACCATCCATGATTTCTTTCACAGTCATCAGAGTGTTGTTTCACCCAGTGGCACACATCAAGCTGCACATGAAAGAAAATAGGTACCTACCTCATGATGTCTAATGCCCTCTCTCACAAGAAAACTCCCCTTTTCATAAAACTATATATTTTGTTTTTTGTGTTTCTTCCTCTTGCCTTAAATATGAATTAGATGTGTATCTGTTTTACTAAGCTCACTTTTATTCATTTTTTATAATTTCAACTTGTATTTAGGATCTGGTGGGATGTGTGCAGGTTTGTGACGTGGGTATATTGTGTGATACTGAGGTTTAGAGTACGAATCATTTGTGTTCTTAGTCAGTGCAGTAGTCACTCACGTCATACTGTGAATTTACCTGATCACTGGCCAGACAAATACAAGGAGAAAATTAGTACATTGCTGGCATATAAGAGTGTTAGAAATGAGACATAGGAGAGGCAAAAGCAAATTGCACAACTTCGGCCCACGCTATGAGTCTTGCCCTTCCCCCCAATCTGACTTATCTTACCCCATCACCAAGTTCTAATAGCTCTCTGAGGAATGCTGACTTATGGCCCAGGAGAAACTAACTGTCAATGCTGCCTGATGTTTGGAAAACATAAAAATTCTCCTTGTATTTGTGTAGTCATCATTTTCCAATTTCCTGTGATTCAAGTTATTTATGAGCTTTTTAGTGTGGCCAGCACGGGGCTGAGTACAGCCCCTAGAAAAATGTGGTTATAGACCTTGATACCTGCTGGTTAAAAATACACGGGGCTCTTATAAATACACAGACACTGCCTCTGGTCACTCACAGGGCTATTATCCAGACGCATCCCTGCCTTACCTTGAGGATGTTGTTCTCAGATTACAGACTTTACTGTCCTTTCTCTGACCGTGTAGAAAATAAAAGAAAAAGGCAGAAGGAAATGAAAAGAGACCAACCATTAGCCTCACACAGTTCATGATGGGCACAGGAAGAATAGAAGAGCAGGGGGATGAGAGATGGGGCCGGGGGGACTAGGTCGGAGAGGAGTCAGGTTCAGTGGAGGAGAGTATGAAGCCATGGATAGCTCTGGCCATACAATCAAAGAAAGTGTAAATGCATCTGGGGAGAGGAGGAGAGTAAGTCAATCATAGTAAATGTGACAACGTGTGAAACACCTCCACTTCCCACTCTACACTCTAAAATGTATTTGAAGTACATTTTTTTCCTTTCCTACTTTACACTTATATTCTTCTTGAGGAGAATCAATTTTAAAGTAAAATAATAGAAAACCCAAATTTTTTCCAGGATTGTGGAGTCTAAGTTTTAACATTTATAAGAAATGGCAGCACCAGGTCTGGTCTTATGCATGTGAAAGTCACAGAGCTCAGGGTTTTGGAACCCTGGCTTTTACCCAGCATAGCCAGGAGGTGCTGAGCACAGTGCAGCCTCTGCTGAGTTATGATTCTCAGGGCAAGCATTGTCCAAGTGGAGCTGCTCTTAAAAAGTTCAATTTATAAGGGAATAAATAGTATTTTGGAAAAGAGAAAACAACAAAAGCTCTTAATTAAATCTACTATATTCTGGATACCGTCCTGGACACTAAGGATGAACTGCCATGAACCTCAGCAGGCAGGAAACTTACCTTCATATGGCATAGACTCTATTTGGAAAAATGGTTGCTGAACATGGGTGGTAAGTGCTGTAAAGAAATCACTGCGGGGTGAGCAGACAAGTACTGATGAGTGATGTTACTCTGTATAGGGTAGTCAGGGAAGCCTCTTCCAGGTGGGTGACATTGGAGCAGAGATCTGAATAAAATAGGGACAAAAACTTGTGGTATTCAAATTAGTCCTCCAAATAAGACACTTATTCCCATTCAAGTTCAGAGATAATGAATGAAGAGATGGAAATTAAGAGATGGGAAATGTATCAGCCAGCATTCCAGCAGGAAGGACATGCCACCCTTTAAGGGGTAGTCAAAGTCAAATTGGTTTAATGAAAAGATAATTAACAAAGGTGTAATGGGTTAAGGATAACCAGCAAAGTGTTGACCATCACAGGACTAACAATAGTGGGAAGCCGTACCACCCTTAGACCTGGAGATCTGGGTAGGGAGAACAGTTATCAGTCTGGACAAGAGAGAGAGAGTTAGAAATGGATACAGAGAGAGAGAGTGAGAGAGACTGTGGAATAGAAGTTGTGGCCTTCACACCAAGAATGTAACTGTCCTAGTCTGTCTGTGCTATAACAAAATGCCACAGACTGGGTAATTACTAAACAAAAGAAATTTATTTGTCACAGTTCTGGATGACAGGGAGTCCAAGGTTAAGGTATCAGCATTTGGTTTCTGGTTTCTGTTCTTTATAGATGATGCTGTCTAGGTGTCTTCACATGGGAGAAGGGGCAAATATAGTATCCCTACGTAGCAGAAGGTAGAAGAGCAAAAATTTGCCTAAGCTAATTTCCTCCATCCCTTTCATAAGACATTCCTCCGTTCATAATGCAGATTTCTCATTACCTAATCACTTCTGCAAAGCCCACTTCTTAATACTAGCACAAAGGGGATTAAGTTTCAAGACACGAATTTGGGAGAACATTCAGACCATAGCAATAACCACCGCCAAGTTGTATCCTTACAGCAAAAGAACAGGAGAAAACCTCAACCTTACCTTTCTCCAATCCTCTGATCTTATGCTGATGCCTCTCATTGGTCAAAGCCAAATGGAAACCAGTAGGCAAAGAAGCCGTGGACAGAGAGCAAAGGTGAAAGTTAGAGAGTGGGTAAGATAGCCATATGGAAAATATTCAGCACGAACAATTCCTAAAGCATATTGCATTCAAAAGAAAACATTTGATACATACAATGCTGATATTAAAGAACTGGAGGCATATGGATTCTAATGGAGAGGAAATGTGTATGTCTTGGATCACAGGGAAGAGGGGAACCAGTGCCAAAAGAGAGCACGAAGAGGAAGTACAGAAAGAGTAGTAACAGAAGCCAGAAGCACACATCATTTTCTTTGCTCACAATGGTTTCTAGAGCTGGCTGTCTGACACGAGGGGAAGGTGGATAGAGACCATGACACTATAAGCCGTGTTATTTCCCAGCTGCCTCTGAAGCCTTGGGTTTTATCTCTGATCTGCAGTGTGCTGTCATGTTCTGCGATTGTAATAATAGCAGCAGAGATAAGCACTTTTGAAATAGATCACTGTGAAGATGAATAGACCGGATGGCTTCATAGCACCTTTCCCAGTTGCAACTTTCAGGTTAACTAATGCAACATTTCCTTTATTTAAAATGCACTGAGATATTAAAAATAAGAAAAAAATTGTTCTTACCTGGACTTTGATTAAAGTAATGGGTACATTTAATCTGTTTCCACTAGTTAGAGCAATTCAATTTAAAAAGAAACTTGGTTACCCCAAATTAAATGACTGTCTCTAATTGAAGTATATAGGTGCAGTTTAAGTTAGCCCTATAGCAATGACCTCAAACAGAGCTCTTAATAGTTTGTCCTATTGATTTATGAAAAAATCTTGTCATCTAAGTGGTAATATCACTGGACCTACTTAGGAAGCACGTGTGTTTTGGCAAATGAAGGGTGAGTCATATAACCCAGGCAGGCCCCAGACCTTCATTTTGCCAGATGAGATAGTAACCCTATCCTAAATATGTATCAAATACGTACTGTGTATCAGGAGAAAAAGACAAAAGCTCAAGGAGTTTAACCCTAATCGGCTCTATTAATGACAAGCAGGGGGAAGAACTCGGAGAATCTTTGTCCTAGACTTGGATTTTTTTTTTTTTGCATTGCCCTGAACTCCCTTCAGATTTCACAGTACACTTCCATTCCTGAATAGATTAGTGAGGAAGAGACATTTGCCCACAGGGGCCAGCTAGGTGATATAAATGTGTCTCTCAAAAAATAAGCAGCATTAACAGTGTGACCTGTGATAAACTGAAGAGGGTGCTTTAAATTGGATGTGCTTCCCATTAAAGTATGCACATCCAATTAAAAGAAAACAAAAGCATGTTGTCGGTGAAGCATATCTGTGGGCTGGATTCAGCCTGAGACCTGTCAGGAGGCCTACCTTGAAAATCAGGCTTCTTAGAAAATAATTCTTTCTCTACAATTGTGCATGATCCTAACTGAAACCTGTCTCTCCTTCCCTTCCTCCAGTTTTCTCTTTCTTGTTTAAATGACTTCATGTTTCTCACCACTAAATTGCTTTGTTGATTTTAGCAACTTTTAAGCATAATTCATTTTCAAAATGGCTGCCCACACACTGACAGAAAGAGAAAGGTAGGACTGATTTTATGTACTAACATGAGATTCCAAAGTGTTTCTGATATTTACAATAAATTTGAATAACCAGAAGAGTAGAGGCCAGGAGAAAACTTACTACTTTATGTCCTTCCTGAATCATAAAATATATTAAGCATCCCATAGTGCTGTCAAGTGCCAAATATTCATGTCTATTTCAGAGGTGTCCAGTGTTTTGGATTCCCCGGGATACACTGGAGGAAGAATAATTGTCTTGGGCCACATATAAAATACACTAACTGATGAGCTAAAGAAAAAAATTGCCAAAAAAGCCTCATGATGTTTTTAAGAAAGTTTATAAATTTGTGTTGGGCTGCATTCAAAGCTATCCTAAGCTACATGCAGCCCGTGGACCATGGGTTGGACATGCTTGGTCTATGTGTTCAACAGGAAGTAGCAGCAATTTCTGAAAGAAAACCAAGCCAAACTTTGTAACCATGCTGAGATATGATTCAGCCTGATTTCATATTTCTGCACTTAACCTGTTTGTGCTAGAGTCTTATGTTCGAAAAATATGGCTAAAATGTGTTACAACTAAAAGTTTTTGAGATAATCTAATCTGCAAATAGCTATAACTACAGCCTTACTTCTCTTGAAAGGTGTAGCCATTTTATATGTCCAATAGAATGATCCACTGTAACATGGACAGAATCAAATATTCCATAGACATTTACTGTCACAAAAATAAATTGAATAAATAAGCAGTTGAAATTTATAGATTATGTCTAAGGGACTTGTCTTTAAGTCATACACATTAACACACACACAGCTATTCCTTAATACCTCTGGAAATATTGAATCCTTAATTTATGCCAAGTGAAAATTTAGGCAGGGAACAAAAATCTAATAATCTTTGAAATTCCATCCTTGAACACTTTTAGGCAGTTTTTCAACGCAAACACTTTGGATGTCTCATATCAACATCTGCATTTTCATATTTCCATGCACACAAAGTACGTGTTGAATAGGGCACAGTTTGCTATGAACATGGGAGAAATGGTTCTTTCTCAGTTTTATCTTCAAAATGTTCATAAATTAGTTAGGGAAAGAGGACTTGAATGTAATAAAATGACTAAATTTATGGGTTTAATTGTTGATTTAATAGTATAAAAAATAAGTGCTATTGTTTCAACGTTGTCCCCAGAGGAGGATAAGATTATCCCATGGAAGAAATATTTAGTCTTGTGGTAGGCTAGGTATTTCATCATTTATTTAAGAAGCATATGTTGAATTCCCATGCTCCAGGCAGTGGGTTAGTTGCTTTGTGGTAACAGTACAAAAAACTGGCAGTTTCAGTCTTTAGGAATAAAGGAGGGTATATACTCATCTTGAAATATGGGTATCATGTGGTTAAGTGGAAAGGGGATGGGGAGGACACTCTAGAATCATAGAATCAGGATACACATGTGGGAATGAATGAGTTGCACTTGGAGAAGAGCTGGCTGGAGAATTTATTATTAAGATGCATAAGAGATGTGTTTATGGACAGTCACAGCCATATTACAGAAAATCTCTTTAAATATGATATTTTTCCCATTGAAAGCCACTGTTTACTTTATTAGAACTTGTTTGAAGTCTGTGTCTTATTCCCTTTTCCTTTACCTCAGCAATCGAAGGCAAAATAATGATGATACTATTGATAATGTCTATTGATATTGACACATATAGCACCTTTTTCAGTGCATTATCTCATCTTGTCGTCTAAATAAGCCTGGGTAAAATGGATAGCACTATTATTACCTTCTCTGAATTAGGAGAAAAAGACAAACAGAAAACAAAGAGGTTTACCTTTGGTTACTTAGACTTGGGACCATGCACAGATAGCCAGACTCCTAGTCTAAGACTCTTGGAGCAAAACACAAAAATCATAAAAAAATATTTTTTTAAGTATTAATGATTTAGAAAAAACAAATTTCAAAGTTTAAACTAAAAGTCTTCATTTTACATATTTTTAATTCTCTCTACTATATAAGTAACTACTATACGCTGGAAAGTCAGGGTCTATCCAAGCAGTAGCCTTATTTTATACCAGAAACAGGTACAAGTGCACTGTTTGCTCTGAAAACCTGTACTTTAATCCCATAATCTCCCTTCATTACTTGGTTAGCATGTCTCCCTGGGTTGACACAATATGTGTGAGTACTAGAAGAGAAGGTTATCAACCAGAAAAATCCCTTGATCGTTATCCTAGTTCAATATGGCCTAGAACCTAATCGATCACTTTTCAAAACAGTCCAACTAATATAGTGAGAGATGGGAATTGGAGGAAGAGTCCATTTAATGACAATAATTAGCCCTGTCTCAACTCTGCTACTGGATTAAAGTAAGGATTTATTGAAATATGTATGTGAAATTACAAATAATTTTCAATGAAAAAAGAATGGTAGGATCAGCTGGGAATCCATATTCCCAGACCTCTCCAAGTAAATGGGAGGATTTTGATTTCCAAATAATATAATCAAAAGTGGCATCACTACTCCTAGAGCTGGTTAAAAATGCTGAGAGTCAAATTCTCTATATGATGAAGGTTTTTTTAATCTTTGTTTTCTTACTTTATTGAGAGGGTCAATATCAAAATCATGCTTATAGGGGAATATGCTTTAATAAAATATTATGTGTTCTAAGAAAACCCAATGTTTGTATCTTGAGTAAATGAAAATCAACCATTGATTTTTCTAACATAGAAAGTGATCTGAAGTTGTAACACCTACCCTACTTTTATGAGTAGAAATCTCAAGGATATAGAGACTAATATCATCACCTTGAAAATCTGTCCATTAATGTTTGACAAAATTTTGGTCCCAAGTTTATAAAATCCCAGAAAATACCTAGGGACAAGCATTTTCCTCTTCTATGGGAAGAAGTAGAATTTTCTCTGCGGGAGATTATGTGGACTTGAAAGAAAGGTCTATGTGCAAAAGAAAAAGGGAGGGAGAGAAAAAAGAGGGAAAGAGGAAAAGAGGGAAGGGAAGAGGGAGAGAGAGAAAGATAATTCATCAGTAGGAAGCCTGAGAAAGACTTGATTCTCTGAGTCCACCATCAATCCTGCCCCAAGCTACCAAAGGGTTTCCTAGAAGATAGAAGAGGAGCACCTTTCTACATTCAAGTCATACATCCAAAGACATTATATTACTATTTTTATTAACAACATTAAAGATGAAGTTGTAATTTGTGAGCAACAATGAGAGACCTGGTTGCAAACTGAGACATAGTTTGTCAATGATAACAATATGGTAGGTTCATATTTGTGTTTCACATTCAACAGATTTAAAATTGTGGTATATCCAGCAAATATCAGACTCTCAGGAACAGACTATTACCAACTATTTTCACTGGAGACCAAAATGAAAACCAGAATTCTGAATCAGATAATTTCAATAAATGATGAGTCTAATGTAATTAATGCATGGAATGATACATTTATTCATTCTATTCTCAGAGAAAATATATATAATTTATCCACTGAACATCAGAAGTTTCTTATCAAAGAGAATTGGAATAGAGATTAGTATACACTGAAGCACTGCACAATTAGATCCTCCAAAGATGATAGGAATCATAGCTAACACATACTGAGTGTGCTAGGTACTAGTCTAAGCTCATTCCATGAATTTATTCACTTAAGTGGGGTGGAGGTGGGGGGCTCAATTGTTATTTCCATTTTAAACATGAGTAAATGAGATATAGAGAGATTAGTTCACTTGACAAATGTGATACTCCTAGTAAGTGAATGATGCTAGATTTACTGTAGATTGTCTGGCAACCTAAGCATCCTAGATGTAAGTGATCTTTCTGCTAATTGAGACCCAGAGCTTCCAGTGAGGCATCCAAGAAAGATAGGATCTGTAAATCCACCTCTTGACAAATTCTCCAGCTGGTTCTAGCAGAGCCAACACGACGATATGTGTATTACTGTCCACTGAGGCTGGGCCCATCCACCATGGCTATACCATAGAACACCAAGTGTTGTTCTTATGTTTGTCTTCACCCGTCATCTAGCACAGATAAGCTTGCAGTTAATATTTGTAGTTTATTGAACAGATAAATCAGTAAAACCACTGATTGGATCAGGTATTTAGGCAGCTGGACTTGCCCTGAAGCTAATCTCTGAGGTGCTGACAGGAGCAGGGTTTGGAAACTCCTTAATCACTCATATAATTTTCTGTGGAATATGGTAGAGGAAGACAACTTTCCACATTTTTTTCCCTTTTACTTTTCCTAATTTCATTCTAAGTGTTTTGCAATGATCTTATTGTCACCATGTCACTTAGCCCAAGAAAGCCACACAGCCCTCGTGATTGTTTTGTTTTGTTTTTCTTTAGAATGTAGTGTGCTTATTGACTTGTAGACTAGCTGGATTTCCATAGGTAATCTTTGTTGCAAAAGATTACAAAATGGATCCCTATGTTGCATGTCATCCACATAGGGATCCATTTAGAATCATCATGAATCGATTTGCTGGAGCTTATGTTTTTTCAGTCTTTGGAATTATGTCCTAGGAAAACAGAAAACACATTCTCTCCTGCTGTATGAAATTATGCAGGAGACTACTTTGGGTTACAATGCTCTTTTGCATTTGCACGGATGCTGAAAAGCAAATTCTCATCTGGTCAGTCTCACTCAGAAGGTGTGCTTCACTAATAACTGTATATGGGGGAGCATTGCCAACTCAAAATATAACAAGTTAAACTGCATGTTTTATTAGCATTATTCTTAATGCTAATGTAATGTCTATCCACGAAAGCGGCATTGTTAGATTGTTAGTACTGTAGATTGTAATGACAAAAGGAATTAGATGGGTTTTCCATGTTAAATCAATCATTAAGCAGTGCTATAATTATTTGCTGTTGGAAACGCTCTTTTTCTATTGTAAAATTGACACAGTCTATGAAAGTAATTGCTGTGTTTTCATCCTAGGGCCCTTTAAGATTAGAGTCTGGGAGGAAGATGTGGCACTTCTAATCCTTCTGACATTTCAGAGGGACTATCCTGGCAGGAATAATATCACATCACCGTGTAATTAATCAGTGCATTTTCCTGTGGTCTGTGAAACCCATGTTTCCCTCTGTATTTGAGAGACAGAAAGGTGGCATGTTCGAACCTTCTATAGCTTTAATTACAATGTGATGTTGGGTCCAATTATATTCTTGGCCAATTTGACCTTTTCAGGTTGCATATTCAGACCATTTCACTTATTCGGGGGGGGTGAAGATTTTAGGCATCAATGTATGGGGGTTTGAAATCATTGAATACCTGTTTCCTTCATTTCCCTTTGAATAAGAAAGTCTTAAAGAATATAAGCTGGTAATGATGACATTACGTTAGAAAGAAAAACCTTTATTAGAGAAAATGGCATGCCTTCATCTCACAGATGATAAGGCCAGTGTAGCAGGAACCTTTGTTAAATGCAGTCGCTCTCTCCTCTTCTCTCTCTCACCCCTCTCTCTCTCTTCTCTCTCTCTCTCTCTCTCGTGTGTGTGTTTGTGTGTGTGTGTGTGTGTGTGTGTGTGTGTCTGTCTGTCTGTCTGTTTTTCCCTGTCTGTCAGTCTGTCCTTCCCTGTCTGTCTCTCATTCTATAACAAATGCAAAAAATTATGTATCTAGGGGTGGAAATGTGATAAAATAATCTGTTTTTATTCTAAGGGTAATTTGCCTTTTCTTTCAGCAAGACCATAGGATTGATTAGCACTTAAGATAGGTACACCAAACTATGTGTGGTTTCGATGTTGCATGGAATTATCATTAATATTAATATCAACAAAAATGAAAGAGGGAATTTTTATTTGCAGGGTAATGGAGCAGATACTATGGGAGATGCACAAGAGGAGGATACAATTTCTTTTCCTCTAGTCTTCCAAGAAAAACACACAGCAACTAGTAGCTAGGGTAGAGAAGAAAATTTGTTAGGATCATAGAAGTTGTACAAATATGAATTCAGAGAAGAATAAAATATTACATGTATAAGATATTCAAAAATGTTTTCCTGGAAGAAGTGAGATCTTTATTTGGACCTTATTTTGTAGAAAATGAGAAACTAATGGAAATTTTTAAGTTGAGTCATACTATGTGAGACGTAGTGATTTAGTGATATTAACGTGAAGTCATTGTTTGATTAGGAGAGGAAATACGGAAATAAAGGGAGCCTGCTCGTAGGCTACCTGCTATGAAAGGTTTTCATCTTAGTAGTGTAGGGCTATATGGTGTCCTTTGGATCATGGGAATAATTAAGTCTGAAATAATAAAGTTAATATATATTGAGATCTAAGAGTGAGCACTTCAAGGAGATGCAGGAAGCACTCTGAGTGTCCCTCATTAGAAAACTTTTCGAAACATTAAAGTGCACGTGGTGAATGAATGGTGTATGTAAACACTGAGTGTGTGTTTGTGTATAAATCTGACACTATGATAACGTTCATGATTTTATTTCATTTTCTTTTATCCTTACAACTCTGTCAAGTGGTTAATATTAACCTCATTTTATAAATGTGGATTCTGGGATCCATTTGTTCAAGTCAAATAAATAAAACAAAAACAAAGTGGCAGAAATAGTACTCAAACCCAGGCCTCTGACTCCATATATTTTATTTTTTCCACTCACAATTTCCAGGCTACAAGTCAGGAAAGGGAAATTTATTAAGTCCCTACATGCAAATGTGAAACTTTTGTAGTTAGTTATTTTTCAAATCTGTGCTAATGAGATAGATTGGGAAGCAAAAATATGGGCTTAATTGCAGTTCACAGGGTGAAAATGCACTGTGACTGCAAAAGGTTCTTGTCTGTGGCAGGTGCTACTTAACGATTCATCATCTATTAAGGCAAGACCGTGGAAAAATACAATAAGGCTGTGATTTTCAAGAATCATAATTCAATTTTTCAAGGAAACAGAATAGATAGCACGGACTTTATGAGAAATTCAGAAAATATTTATGACTCTTTATTTGGTTGACTTTTATTTATTTGGTTGTTTTTCACTTTGCTGTCTCCTCCCTTAACCTTCTTACAGTCAGGGATTTTCAGTGTATGTATATTCATATGCTCACCAAAGGAGGCCTGACTTTCCCTCCCAAGGGCAGGCCTTTGGTCTAACAGGTCTTTGATGTCCCCTGTATTGGGTGCTTCCCTGTCTGTCCTTTGTTCTCTTTGTTTCAGGACCCTATTTCCTCAGTTCCACTCCCTACCTCAAATCTAACCTTATTAGTCTCTCAGCTACAGTTTCAGCCCCACCCAGGGTAGGAGGCATGAGCCTTAGGGCCTCCCCCTCCCCTGATGAGTGGTCTTCAAGATAACATCATCATCACAGCAAGGTCAACCTAGTGGGCGGAAATCTAGCCTCTTTATTTTCACAAGATTCCTCAGGTCCCAGCTAAACCTTACACCACAGTGTCCTAGATCTAAGAATGGAGCGCCTGACCTTAATCACCAAGACCTGATGCCCTCTGTGGTCTTCATTCTTGGACTGACCTTTTGGTTTAGTTCATGTCTATTATTTGAGAAAAGAATTTAGTTCTTTGTTTTTTCCAAACTCTTTTCTTGGGGACTGTAAAATGTCTCATGAAACTCCTCATTGGCACAATGAACAAGACACTGCACACACATGAAAATGTCCATTGAAGAGCTGCAAAGGGAAGAGATATTGACCATAAGACCCCTGGTTTTACCAAGAGTATCAGCAAATGAAGAAAGCAAGCCACAATACCTTTTACATGATTTCAAATGTCATGCAATAAAATGCCAGTCCACATATTTACAAGAACAATTATATAAAGCAGTGCCTATTAAATTCAATGGAATTATTTCCTCTGGGATTGGGGGTATGAAGAAGACTGAGTATGAGTAATTGTTGTAAAAGCCAATCTATCAATTAAGAGATACCTCTTGTGGCCTTAGGATCAAGATGTGCCTTTATCTGAGTGGTACAACCAAGGGGAGGCTCTAACATCTGAACAAGCAAAATGGAAAAATAAAATAAAAATATGAAAGAATGGTGGTGGTTTATTATTGCATTTTCTTCTAAATTTCAATTTACCTTTCAATTTTAATTCACCATTTAAATCAGGTAAATTCACTCTGCAAATTTAATCAAGGGATGTTCATATTGTATTAATAGATTGCTTTAGTTTTTTAGTTCTCACAACTTAATTATTTAGAGCCCAATTCCCTTATTCAACATTAGCATATTAAGGCAAAATCTAATTTGCAGTAAGCAACTTGAGGCCACAGAACCACAAAAAAAAGAGTAGATAGAGGCAGGTGAATATGTTGAATTTTTTATTTTATCAATGCATCTAAGAAGCTGATGGATATAGTTTTGCATTTTTCAGCATTTCGGTTGAGTAAAGCACAGTTGATATTTTAGCAGGGATGCTTGGGTTTTAAGAATATTAAGTAGTTCCCCTTCTAAATGGGAGTAATGTCTATCATTGGGCCAAAAGAAATTATGAATGAAAAATAAAGAGAAAATAATTAGGCAAGTAAAAATAATGAGTAAAATTTTCTTGCATAGAAGATGATTGGTAAATAAACATTTCCAGATCATTTCTTCTCTAGCTGTGTTGAATGTATCTAACCTATTCATAATGCCCTCCCCTGTTCATACTGCTGTATGTTTCTACCTCAGAATATATTCTTAAACTGAGGGGGGAGACAGCTAAACTAAGTAAAAGGTAAATTAAGAGAAATTAGAAAAGATTTATTCAGAACACCTAATATGGGCCAGCTATTTGCAGACACCATAGTTGACAATAACTGGAAGAGAATCCTCATCCTCACCAGGAATCCTGGTTCTTCCCCCTCAGTGCTCTTGGAATTTAGATAAGCACTATTTCCCCCTGCACCACCACCCCGCACATTAAACAGCTGTACAACAATGTCAGTGTGGAGTCAAGAACTGCTTTGGATCTTTCCATAAGCCCTAGAATTGCAGAGGACTTAAACATAGAAGCAATGAGGTTGTCAACATGCGGAGAAAGTTACTTCTCAACTGCTGAGTGACTGGAGAGACTGTGGCTAGGCAGGAAAAGCAGAGTAACCTTTGCATTTGGATTTGAAATGAGGAATGTAGAGGGAAGTTCAGCTTGAAACTCTCCCAGATGCTTTATGAAGCCATATGAGTTTGGCGATTATAAAAATAACACTCACATAGAATGATTGTCTCCTCTTAAAATGAGATCTAAGTGCCAGTTTGAAGCTCCAGTGATGGGTAATTCAGTGGAAGCTGCCTTTGGCAACTTGGAAAGAACTGTCTGAGGTTACAGCTTTGCTATTTCTTAATAATATTTGTCTTTAAGGAGAAGAAATGAGTCATGGTCAAATTTCACAAGTCTATGCCCCTTAGATTGATTGAATCATCGTCTATGCCCAGCTTCTAGCCTTCTCTAAGTTTAATTGAAAAGAAATTCAGATTTTGAGTGACTCTAAAACAGATCATTAATGGGAAGGCTGAGAGAAAGATTTGAAAGCAGCTTTTATATTCCTATTACAAGAGAGTTTACAATCAGCAAGTACTATGTTTAGATAAGCCTATTACATATTAAAGGAAGTGGCCATGGTGGTTCCAGCAAAGAGTTCACTGAACTAACAAAACACATCTCTATCCAAACTCACAGGCTTCAAAAGCATATGCTCATTCATAGACTTCACTGTGGAACGCCAAAACCAGTAAATGGCTCTGAAGAGAGACAGTCATCATTTTAAATCTCTACTTTCCTCTTTGTCATTTATTATCTATGTAACCTTGACACGTCTATTCAATTGTGTTAGTTTCAGAACGCGTATCTGTTGCAGGGTTGCCGTGTTTATCAAGTGCAGTTTTGTACTTACCTATTTAGCACAGTGCCTCAGATAGGGTTACCTCTCAACAAATGTTAATTACGATTATTATTATTGTTACTATTTTATCAGACATTATTACCATTGCATTTTTCTTCCTTGCAGGCAAAACTCCATTTCTCTGGACTGCCCAATTCTCTCCAATGTGACCTGAAAAATTCTCTATAATTTAAGCAACTTGGAGTCCCAGAGTTTTTGCAAGAGACTAATTTAGAGTTTGCTAATGGACTGTTTCTGACCAATGAAGAAGTGAAGGGTAGTCTCCTTGGAGCTTCTTTGAAAGTTTCCCTTACTCTGCAAAAGAATATGAGGAAGAAATACTTGCTCTTTTGGATGTTATGTTCCTGTATAGGGCACCTGAAAGTGAGATCACCATATGTAACAATGAAGGACACTAGGCAAAGAGAAAGACAACATGTAGAGAGAGACAGAACTAAAGGACAGAAGCAAATGTCATCATGAAGCCACTGAATTAACCTATTAATGGACCTCAGCGCTGGACTGTTATTGAGACACTTCATTTTCTTTATTGTGTAAGCTAAGTTAAGGCGTTTTCAGCATTCTGAATCTTAAAGCATCCTAACTGACACATTATTAAATAAATATTATATTTCATTTTCCTCCAGGCCCCAACCATTTTATCATACAAGCAGACATACGTAGACATGTATATAAATGCGTACACACAAAAGAAAAAGGCTACCATACAGAACAGCATGCCAACTTAATATCTGGCCCTACTAAATGGTAAGTGTACTAATAAATATCTGTTTTATTTAATTTGGCTGGGATTGACTAAGAGTCTTATATGGTAAATAATCATGGGTTGCACAAAGATGAAAAAGGCAGTCTTTTCTCTCAAATGACTTATAATCAAGCATAGAGCAGAAGTGTATAAACAACTATCATGCAAGTCTGTGTATAGTCTGTATCTTAGGAGAGGTATAAGATTGAGAAAGGAAAGATTGCAAGGAATGGCTCATGATCTCTGACCAAGGAGGCACCATGTGCATCACAAACAGTATGCATTTATGTTCCATTTGATTGGCATTATAATTAGTACCTCTATTCTAAAAAAAAATGTTGCCCCTTCTTGGGATGGTCACCAACATCTAATTCTTATTTCCTCTCTGACACTCATCTTTCTTGAAGTCCATTTAATAATTGTCAATTCCAGAATAGAAATACCAGCTTCCATCACCAGACATTCTTTTTATATCTATTGTTTATGGCACAGACTGAGTTTTGAGATTCAAAAAACTTTTCTTTCCACTTTGAGTTTTAAAAATCTATTTTAAAACTAAGAAATTGAGAATTGACTTTTTTTGTTGTTATTTATTGCTCTGTTGTGACCTCCTGTCCGTGAGGCTGAAAATCTAGACTGCCTTGCCTACTACAAGAAATGGAAGAGGGCTGGGGAAGTATTATGGACAGAAAATAAATTTCATGGAATGAGAATCACATAGGATAATACAAATACCATCTCTCTACAAATGAAAAAAAAAACACTAGAGACAGAAGGAATTCTAAAGAAAAATGAGTAAAGTCACAGAAGGGGAGGAGTGAATTTTCTGTGACAATCTGGGATGTGTCAGTAATATACAGGCTCATTTTAGGCAACTTTCTCCAAAACAGTTGCTGAGTGAAATATGAACTTGCTGCGCCTTTGTTTCATTCAACAATATATCAGAAAAAATACTGGGAAGTCAACTTAGCAGAAATTGTGCTAGATTCTAGTATATAAGCAGGGGTCATGTGAGACCATCCCAAAGTCCTAAGCAGAATGATCTAACAGAATCCACTGGAGAGAGGATAGAGATGAAAGGCAAGATTGGAAGGACACAGTTGTTCTCTAAAATGGCAGTTTTGTTTTATGACTGAAGTTTTTAGATTTTAATTGAAAATGGACCAGACCACTAACATATCTAAATGTACGCACCCTCCTTCTCAGGGTCCATACCTGAGAAATACCATCTCTTGCATCATGGCCCATATCTAAGCCAGCTTTTTCAGGGTTTTTGAATGCAGTTGTTTTTTCTCAGCTTTTCTTTACTTCAAGATAGAGATTTCCCTCAGAACACGTTCCAGTTCTCTCTCTCAGGCTGCCACAGCTCTTTAAGCAGACATTTGAAGAACTGTCAGAATCAAGGGACAAAGAGCAGAAAGGGCAGACGAGGGAAGCAGAAGGCAGTACAAAAAAATGCGAAGTGCTGCGGTGGCTGGCCATTGTGCCAATTTCATGCTTTCACACCTTTGAATGAGTGTTCAAAGTGTTTCATTTTGGGAGCCTCAGACAGTAGAGCACTGATTGCAATGGCTTCAGGCATTTCAGGGCACAGCTGGCCACTCGGCCACCCCTGTGTCCATGGCAGTTTTCTGAAAATAAGGGAAATAAAATATAGGTTATTTTCAGCTCTGATAGGTGAACCTCACTGTGAACAACTGCAGGATCAGTGTTGTTTTTTCCCTTTCTTTCATTTTCCTTATTTTTTTTTTCAAACACAGACCATGCCACATCATCTTTGAGAAATATTTTTTTTTTTCACATAGTATGGAGGAAATAGCAGGAAAGAGAGATGCCATTTAAGATAAATAATAATAAATTCTGAGCCTGGGTTATCCCAATGGTCTAGCCAGTCCCAAATTCTGTCTCAGAGAGAAAGAAACAAACAAAAAAGCTGAGAACAGAACAGAGAAACATTCTATAAATAGCTGCTGATATAATACACTTACTTAAAAAAAAAAAACAACTTTTAAATGAATGGTTTTTATTAAAAAAATTATTAAAAATAATTAAAAGGTTTATTAAAAATATTTTAAAGTTTAGCCATATTAACTTAGAATAGTGCAGTGGTAAATAATGTCCTCAAACTATTCCTTCTCCTGTGTTCTCCATGTGAAAAGCTAAATGTCAGAAGACCTGAATATTAGACCTAGTTCTGCTGTTTACTGCTTATGTTATGCTGGCATGTCATTTACTTTCTCCAGGACTTCAATTTCTTGATGCATAAAGTGAGGATTAAAATATCTGTTCTTCAGCCTGGCGTGGTGGCTCATACCTGTAATCCCAGCACTTTGGGAAGCTAAGGCGGGTGGATCATGAGGTCAGGAGTTCAAGACCAGCCTGGCCAAGATGGTGAAAACCCATCTCTACTAAAAATACAAAAACTAGCCAGGCATGGTGGTGGGTGCCTGTAATTCCAGCTACTCAGGAGGCTAAGCCAGGAGAATTGCTTGAACCCGGGAGGTGGAGGTTGCAGTGAGCCAAGAGTGCACCAGTGCACTTCAGCCTAGGCAGCAGGATGAGACTCCATCTCAAAAAAAAAAAGATCTTTTTTCTTGTAACGCAAAGTCACAGAATCAGTTAAAATCTGAAGAATTTTAGAGTTCTTGTAGTTATTATTTTACAGGAAAGTTACCAATTCACACAGTTGGTTGGTAGCATGTTCATAATGATCACTCAGCTGTCCTAATTACTGATGTGTGCTTTACCCACTATTATTATCTTCCTTTTGCTTCACATAAATCTTCCATGTCTATAAATCTAGTCTACTCATTCCTACCCCAACCACCAATACCCTAGCTCTTCTCTTTTCCCACAACTGGCCACCATTTTAGAACACACTCACATATCTCAATAATATCTACTCTGCTTCACGAGCACAGGAAAGACATCTTCATCCCCGCAATCTTCCTTAACCATCCTTGCAAACATAGATGTCTTCTCCTCCTGAGCCTCATAGCACCTAATAGATCCAATATTTATTGATGCTTAAGTCATCAATCTACAAATACAATGAATAATACATATAACTTAGTCATGACAGAGGATCCTGACTCACACTGATTTATATCCTCAGTGACTGAAATTGTGTAAGTCCCAATTTCTCTATATGTGAAAGTGGAAAAATAATAGTGCTTATTTCATAGGACTTTTGTAAAAGTTAAATTTTATATAAATTTTATTTTATATTTCAACATAGAGCAGTGCTTGACCCATAGTACATTCTATGTTAATCTTGATAATTACTATATTATTTGCGATTGTTGATGATGATTATGATGACAATGGTGATGATACCTTGAGGTGATAAAAATTTGTCTTCTGGATGAGTGCTCACCAAATCCCCCAAACACTATTCCTAATGGGATTTACTAGAAAGTAAAGCACTAATTAAGGTAAGGGCTTCTTCATCCTTGTTTAAAAAAGAAATTCTGTTTTTTAATTCCATGAATGCTTAAGATTGCCTGTGTTTCTTGGTGACAAATTAAAAATACAATATAATATAAATTTCTAGAACAACTAAGCCTTTATTGCTTTACCTTATGGCTCTAATTTCTTATAATGTTGGTTCATAGACAATAAGACTTGACAATCGATGACATTTCTGGATCTTTAAAAATTTTTCAACAATAGAGGGAGTATACAGTCTTCTTTTTCCATCTGAGAAGACATTGGTGCCAGAGATATCTTTCCTTGTACCTAGAATGTATCTAAACTTTAAACACTAACATGGCAGCCAAAAATCATGTATCTTGTCATTATGCAGGGTGCCCACCAATAAAAGACAGCATAAAAAGTATTCTCAACTGAAATTCAGGATATCAAATTTTTTTTAAAACTTTGCTTCTGAGTGTGTGGCAGATGAATCATTTCCTCTTTCTAAGCTGCAATTTTTTCATCTTTAATATTCCTAAGTCCAACTTGGCTTAGGAATTTAAGTTTAAACTTCTGACAAAACAATGAAATTTGGATAAGGTTAGCAGATAAATTTCCAACCCAATTTGGGCCAACTTTACATTGCTTAATACTGTAGGCATTTCCATGAATGGACCAGTATTTCTGTAGTATCAACCCAGGGTCAGAATTAAAATTCCATGATATCAAATTTTGCAAAAAAATAAGGAGGAAATATATAGAATCTTAGTGGCCCCACTCTATATCTATAGAGCATGACTAAGCAATCTTGTGTGCCTGCTCCAGTTAAACAATTAGTTCATCAACACAATGTGGCTGACAACTTACAGGAAGCCTACAAATTATTGATTGTGCATAGAGCAACAGGGGGAAGAAGGATACAGGCTTCCTCAGAGAGTGTGTCATTGGACAGGAAAGAATTCACATACAGGAAATATACACGGTACTTACCTCCCTTCTCTTCACATTGCAAGTAGATCTTATAATCATAAGTTATGTTAGCTTAGGGGATTGGTATAAAATATTCTGATGTTTTTGTATTATGTTATAGTGAGGTCATTTAAAGAACTGGTATATTAGTACACAGTTAACGTATGTTTGGATTCTTTGCAAATAATCGTTGATCTCTTTATAGATATTGACTCTGAACATCTGCAGCACTTACTCTATAACTCTTTCAAGAAAAAATCTTTATTACTTTATAGTTATGGGTTTCTATATACTACCTCCCCGACATACTATACTATATGGACTTTCAGGATATGTAACATTTACTATTTTGTCTGTGTATTCTCTAAGATCTACCACAGTATCTGACACAAAGATGACCTTATGTCTTGATTTGCCTAAGACAGTTCTGATTTATGCCCATGGTCCTAGCATGATTAGAAGTAGCAAAATCTTTCATTCATAAAAGAACCCCCATTTGATGATAAATTATTTGTTCAACCTGCTTATACATATATGTGCCTAATAAATAGTTGTAAATGATGAACCCCCAGTGTAAGACCCCCTCTCTTGACTGAATTATGTGTCAATATTCATCTTCTACTTTATAAGGTAATCATACGGCTACATACTTTTTAAGGTAATCTCCAGAGAGCAGAAGTCTCTGATGAGAGTGGCCAGGAGTTACTTTAGGAATTATAAAAATTTCAAGTTTGATGTGAATTTGGAAAGGTTTTTTATTCAAAGCAGGGATTCTGCTACATAATCCTCCAAAGATAAATATATATATATATATATATATATATATATATATACACACACACACACACACACATATATATACCTTGTTTATGAATTTAATACAATTACATGCACCTGCCAGGCATTGTCCTAAGTGCTGAAATGCAGTGATGACTAGCACGGTTGTGTTGCTTGCATATATAAAGTATATAACTTGATGAAGGAGGCAAACATTTCTCAGAAACATCAAACACGCAAACACCTAATGGAATTGTAATACTTAATGGAAAAGTGTCAAGGTGCCTTAAAATCAAATATCAAGGTCTAACCTAAATGAAGGTGGCAAAGGGTCAATTAAGGCCTCTCAGGGAAAGTAGCAATGATGCTGCAACCTAAATGATGAGTAGGGCAACATTTGCAAAGTGTGGAGGAAGGGCGTTCCTAAATGTAGGAATAGCATTTAGTGAATTTCTGAACTTGAAAAGAGCCCCTGAATCTGAAGGTTGACTAGACAAACATAGTCAAAGTTAGCGATGGAGATGGAGGCTGACGCAAAGTAATATTGGGAGAGGGAGGACAAAACCAGATTATGTAGATTTGAGATCACTCTTTCTTGTACCAGTCACTCTTTAATTTTGTCTCAATCCTGGTTAAGATCCTAGACCTAGAAACTATGCATAGAGAACAATACTCATTTATAGTTTACAGCCTTTCTCCACTTTTAGTGGTTTTTTTCAAAAAAACATTTAAATATTCATTCACTGAAAGGCATTGAGGGTGGAGGCAGGGAACTGAGAGTAGAAGAGGGGAATGAAAAGGAAAACCAGATTTATTATTTCAAAGAAAACTACTCCAATCAGTTGGACTATCTACTCATTCCTTGCTTTTTTTTCCTTCTTTTTTTTAATTAAAACAGACATTTACATGCTAATTGGATCTTTATTCCTTGAGAGTCCCTCTGCTCTTGTAAAGTCTTCCTCTTCTGAAGCATTTAATCCCCAGCTTGAAACATCACCGTTGATTGCAGTGGAAAGACTGTGATGTCACAAATGGGGGATTATGACTTCACAGGGGAAATAAGAGAGCAAGACAGAAAATTTGAGGAGACCAAGATCTTTTATTTATGAGAATGTCTCTATTAATCAAAAGGGGAGAGAAATACCAAACACATAGAAAATGACAGCAGAATTGTAGCTAAATAAAATGTTCTTCAAAATTATCCTGGCAATGTCACTTTCTCTTTAGAGGATTCCTGAGAAATGCTATTACAGAGGATAGGTTTGAGAACCAAATGTCCCTATACTTAGCACTTGAGAAATACTTAGCCCTGGGGTAATCAAAAGTATAATCAGACCACAGAGCAAAGTCCAACACAGTGTGCTAAAAAGTAGTATGCAATGTGTTACATGGTTCTTTTGCAATGTTCTTCAGTTTGGTACTTGGAAGAGTTCTCTTCATTTCCCTGAGCTCATGAGATATTCTAGCTTTGAACACATGCAACCACTACCATAGGTAC
Organism: Ateles fusciceps; assembly: GCA_036589455.1. NCBI lineage: Eukaryota > Metazoa > Chordata > Mammalia > Primates > Atelidae > Ateles > Ateles fusciceps. Next base: position 712,081 of record JAZHEH010002924.1, on the reverse strand, counting down.
TTTCTTTTTTTCTCTCTCAAAAGAACAGCTCACTATTTCCAAGAGGAGCATTACATTTCTTGATCAAGTTCAAGTTTCAATTTAGGTAGCAACTTTAAAATTAATTATGGCTGTTAATAACAAATGTTACTATTTATCGAGTTCTGGATATGTCACAAAGTACCTCAATAAATTATTTGGTTGTATTTTCTAACTTCACACTTTTGGTGCCAACTTTATTGTAATACCCATGCTCATGGCTATTCATGTACTCCAGCCTTGGCCAATGTTTCTCAAAGTGCTATTAGTGGGCCTTGAGCATCAGAATGGCTTAGGGATTTTGTTACAAATGGAGATTCACAGTCTCTAGCCACTGGAGGTGCCTGGATGCATCCTGGATAAGGCCAAGCAATCTGCATTAGTAACAAGAGTCCCAGATGGTACTTATGCACACTGAAAATTGAGAACCATATCCCTAAGCTCATTATGAAGCAGTGGGAAAATCACCTGAGACCAGGAAGACCTGTGTAGATAAAAACTGAAGGTAGATATAGGGAATTGCCCTGCTACTCTCAGTTCCCTGCCTCCACCCTCAATGCCTTTCAGTGAATGAATATTTAAATGTTTTCCCTGCCTCCACCCTCAATGCCTCCGCTTCTCCTCACTCCACCCATTACAAGCTTGGTCTTCCAATTTCTCCTTGTCTCACAAACACTTTTGTTTCCCACTAAATCTCACCATCAACTTTAAGAAGATTTTTCATTGGCCTTAGTTTAGAGGTTAGTCTTTATGGGGCTTTACTCACAGTCCTGCCAACTTTCCTCTCGATAAAAATAGAATATCTGCCGGATGCGATGCCTCACGCCTATAATCTCAGCACTTTGGGAGGCTGAGGGGCAGATTTAAGAGGTCAAGAAATCGAGACCATGCTGGCCAACATGGTGAAACTCCATCTCTACTAAAAGTACAAAAATTAGCTGGGCGTGGTGGCACAGGCCTGTAGTCCCAGCTACTCCGGGAGGCTGAGGCAGGAAAATCGCTTGAACATGAGAGGAAAAGGTTGCAGTGAGCCAAGATCGAGCCACTGTACTCCAGCCTGGTGACAGAGCGAGACTCTTTCTTAAAAAAAAAGAACTGAAGAATATCAGGCTGGGCGCGGCCGCTCACGCCTGTAATCCCAGCCCTTTGGGACGCGGAGGCGGGAGGATCACGAGGTCAAGAGATGGAGACCATCCTGGCCAACATAGTGAAATCCCGTCTCTAGTAAAAATACAAAAAAAAATTTAGCTGGGTGTGGTGGCGCATACCTGTAGTCCCAGCTACTCGGGAGGCTGAGGCAGAATTGCTTGAACCCAGGAGGTGGAGGTTGCAGTGAACCGAGATCGCGCCACTGCACTCCAGACTGGCGCCTGGCGATGGAACAAGACTCTGTCTACGCTTCATGTTTTTTGTTCATTATTTTATTAATATTTATTTTTATATTTTACTGCATATATTTGCAAAAAATAACCAACCAAAACTGTAAGCATGTAAATATAATGTGCAGTGACTTTGTTATCTTAATGTCACAAAAATTTTTTTTAGTATATTGCTTTTTCATTTTAATTCACTTGCATATATGTGAGAGAAAAATTCTGTATATGATATGTGCATATACATATTTAATATTAAAATTTTTATTGGTATATAATAAACGTGTATGTAACATTTAATTTTATCTACATTTAAAAATTTAAATTTATAATCTTTACAAACTTTATTTGGGTGTGACTATCAGGATCTTTATTAAATGAATATTGCAAATGTATTCTAAAAATGCTGTCAATTTGCAGTATTACATAATAATTCCCACGCCCCCATTTTGTAAGTATGAGATAAAATCAATTTTTAAATTCGACATTTTTATAAGTAAAAATTGGTCTTAAAAACTGATCTTATTGAAGTATAATATATTAACATAAACATAAGAAAAATAATGCACATAGAACTGTATATACCAACTGGGATTCATTGTCCTAGCACCATTGCTGCATTTCATCTCCTTTCTTCAAAATGGTTCTCATGTATAATATTATTGGATCTATTTCTGATCTTTGTCCATTCTTTTTCTTTATTGCTCCTTTTTGACAAATATTATGCTCTTTAAGTATGGAACCTTTATGTTTTGATATTCGGTGGTGCCATTCACCATTTATATCCTCTTTTTCTAAATATACTTAAATATTGTCAGTTTTTTCTTTATTATTATAAATTTTAAAGTCTTTTTGCAAAGCTTTAACACTTTAGGGTTTTTAGTTTGTTTTTAATAAATTTGTAAATTGGTTTCTGGTAAATTAGCATGATTATACTATTAAATGTTTGCATATAAAAAATGATATGCCTCTCAATTTTTCTCTTCTCTATCTCTCTTTTTCTTTTCTAGGGAATTTTACAGCTTTTAATGTGTAGATTACAAATTTTTCTTGCTAAATTTGTATTTCAGGAGTTCTTCTTTCTTATTTTTGCTATTGTGAATAGCATCTCTGTTTCCTTTCATTTATTCTTCAATTGCTCTTAAAATTTATTGATTTTGTTAAGTTAGTGCAAAGTCTCTAGTTTTCTTTTTGAATTTCATGTAAAACTTTTGAAAATCTGATAGCCACATACCATATACAGAAATTCTCATATCAAAATAGTATTTACAGATCTTTTAAAAGTAATAGTACATGATTATGGATTTTGAAAACCTTTTTATTTTGAAAAACTTTAAAATTAGCTGTAAAGTTACAAACATAATAAAGAATGTTTCTGTACACTCTGCCTTCATTTTCACTTAATGTGAACATCTTACATAACCATGGCAAATTTGCCAAACTGAATAATTAACCTTGGTGCAATATATTAACTAAAGACTTTATTCAGAATTCACCACTTTTTCCACTAATGTCTGTTTTCTGCTCCAGAGTCCCAAATTTTATTTAGTAGTCTAGATTCCTTAGTCTTCACCTCTCCGATATTTTCTCAACCTTTTCTAATTTTTATGACTGATAGTTTTAATATTGACCAGTTATTTTGCAGATGATCTTTCAATTTGAGTTTAGTGCTTTCTTATGATTAGGCTAGAGTTACAGTTTTTTGAAATACAACAGAAATACCAGGTTAAGGTGGTATCTTCCAGGTTTCTTCTCCATAAAGTTATTGCTTTTCCCTTTTCACACCTATTCTTTGTAACAAGTCCCTAAATCAAGTCCACATGTCAGAAGAGGGGGAATTAAGCCATCTCCCTACCCCAGGGGGAGAGTAACTACATATATTATTTGCAATTATTCCATAAGGATGTTTTGTCCCTTCTTCCTCATTTACTGTTGCATGGTATCATTTGCAAATTTAAACTCCAGAATATTTATTTTATACTTTGGGTTATAACTCAATATTGCGTCATTACTCATTTTATTGCTCAAATCATTCCAACTTTGGTCATTGTTGGCTCAGGTGTCCTTTTGACAATATCCATTCGCTAATTTTTTTATTTTTTTTAGTAGTTTCTTACTTTCAAATACCACAAGATACTTTGGACTCATTTTGCCTTTTCTCTGCATTTCAGCACACCCTAGAATAAGACATTTCTTCCAGGAGCCCCGGTGTTCTTTTCACAGGAGACTGGTATTTTGAAATCAAGACTATTTGAGTTTCAGTTTTTTCAGACTCACTCATTTAAGAGAGATAGTACATTTTAAATAATACTATATATTATAAATATAGAAATATATCATTTACACATAATTTATAATGTATACATTATAAAAATAATAAAATATATAAAATATATTGATAAGTTATATAATTTAAGTTATATATAAATTATATATAAATTAAATGAAATTTATTATATATAATTAAACTCTTTATGTGTTTGTATGTCTGTAGATAAATGTGTTTATTTATGCATGTATGAATATGTCTGTTCATATATGTATGTGCCTGTATATGTAAAGCTATATACATATTTGTATATATATGCATATAAACATGTACAGGTAATATGTATGTGTATGTTGTATTCACTATATACACATATCAATATTTATTCCTGAATATATCTAAATATCTCTTAAAATAGAAACTAGTTCATACTGACATCTGCACTTCAGCACCACAAAATTCATTCTAGCCTTCTCCCCCTCTTATTTGTCACTTCTTTATCTGTCACAAAAAAAACCTGGCTTCCATTATCTACAATTTATTTACATCTTTATTTAACCCTACATATATATATGTATGTAAAGGAGTCTTATATATATGCTCACTGTACCTATGTAAGAAATAAATTATACACTAGAGTACTGTGTTTATCCACAGTTTCTTTGACCTAAGCCTTACATCAAAAAGAATGTTTCTAACGTTATTTAGGTCAGCTCTGTTATTCTATACCACATTTTGTGAAATTAAGTCACAAATTTGTTATGTAGTTAGATCTATCTTGAGATTCCTGTAAGATTTTGGTTGACTTATTTTTATGGTATTGTTTGGTATATGATAAAGTTTCTTTTTTTTGAGATGTACATTTTTTATGGGCTTTGACAAATGCATGCAGCTATGTATCTACCAGTCTAGGACCAAAGAGAATGGTTATACTACACTAAAAGCTCACCTGTATAGACCCTTTGTACTTAATCACTTTCAAATTTCAAAACTCCTCACAAATACCTATCTATTTTCTATACCTACAGCTATGTTCTTTTCATAATGTCATATAAATTTAATCATATAATATGTATGATTTGGTGTAAGCTTTTTCACTTCACAAAATCCATTTAAGTTGCATCCATGTTGTTGGGTGAATCAATCGCTCATTCCTTTTTATTGCTGAGTATTATTTCCATTTATTTATGTATCACAGTTTACTATCCATTCAGCTCTTAAAGAAAATCTTGGTTGTTTCAGGTTTTTGGTAGTTATTAATAAAACTACTCTTAACATTTGTGTTTAAGTTTTTGTATGAACCATATGTTTTCGATTCATTTAGGTAAATGCCTAAGAGGTAAGATTGCTGAATCTTATGGTAAGCGTATGGTTAACTTTTTTAAAAAAATTCTAAACTCTCTTCCAAAGTGAGTATACCATTTCAGCTTCTCATCATCAACAAAGGACCATTCTCATTACTTGTTAGCCTTATTGGCTGGTATGATCATTTAAAAAAAAATTAGTAAATTGTATATTATTCCAGTTTTAACTTGGATTTCTCTAATGACAAATGATGCTGTACAATGTTCCATAGGCTTATTGGCCATTCATATATCTTCTTCAGTGGTGTCTATTCAGATAGTTTTCCATTTTTATTAGGTTGTTTTCTTATTGATGAGTTTTAGAATTCCTTATTATATTCTGGGTATAAGTTCTTTATTCAATATGTAATATGTAAATATTCCTTCAAGACTCTAGCTTGTGATTTTATTCTGTTATAGTGCTTTTCTTGTATTATTCTTCTCAAATTTAGATGAATTCCAGGTTATTTATTGTGTGCTTTTTATTTTTTTTAACTTTGTAAACAGCACTTTTGGTGACATATCTAAAAATCTCAATCCCAAATTCAAATACATATGTTTTATCTATTTTTATAGTTTTGTATTTAGTATTTTGGTCAGTAGTTGCATTTTGAGATAATTTTTGGGTAAGGTATGAGGTAAATATTAAGGTTCATTCTTTTGCCTATGGAAGTTCTATTATTCTAGCACCATTTCTTGTAAAGACTATTCTGTCTCTCACTGAATTTCTTTTGAATCTTTGTCAAAAATCAGTTGACTCTCCCCATATAAATATATTGCTGGACTTTCTATTCTGTTCCATTCATCTATATCTACCCTTTCTACACTGTTGATTATTGCAACTTTATCATAAGAACTGAAAAATATAGTATGAATTCTCCAATTTTTCTTCTTCTTTTTTACAATAGCTTTGACTACTTTACTCACTTCAGCCTTGCATACAAATTTTAGAATCAGCTTGTCAATATTTATATAAAAACTTTCTGTGATTTTGGTTAGAGTAGTGGTGAATCAATAGATCAAACTGGGAACATCTTATTAATATTGAATCTTCGAATCTATGAACACAGTATATCTTTCATTAGTGCTTAATCAATTTTAGCATAAAGATGCTGCAAGTATTTTGTTAAATTTATATCTAAATGCTTGTATTTTTATAGTTTTTATGTAAAGAATATTGGAGTTTGATATAGTTTGGCTGTGTCCTCACCCAAATCTCATCTTGAATTATGGTTCCCATAATCCCCATGTGTTGTGGGTGTGACCAAGTGGGAAGTGATTAGATATTGGAAGTTTCCCTCATGTTGCTTTCATGATAGTGAGTGAGTTCTCACAAGATCTGAAGGTGTCATAAATGTCTGACATTTCCCTTGTTTGCACTTCTTTTCTTTTTCCTACCACCTCGAGAAGAAGGTGCCTTGCTTCCCTCTTGCCTTCCATCATGAATGTAAGTTTCTTAAGGCCTTCCCAGGCATACTTAACTGTGATTCATTAAATCTCTTTTGTTTATAAATTGGTCAGTCTTGGGCATTTCCTTATAGCAATTTGAAAACAGACCAATAAAGTAAATTGGTACTGAAGTAGTGGGGCATTGCTATAAAATACCTGAGAATGTGGAAGCAACTTTGGAACTGGTTAATAGGCAGAGGTTGGAACAGCTTGGGGGACTCAGAAGAAGACAGGAAGATGTGGCAAAGTTTGGAACTTTTCTAGAGACTTGTTGAATGGCTGTGACCAAAATGCTGATAGTGATATGGTCAATAAAGTCCAGGCTGAGGTGGTCTCATATGGAGATGAGGAACTTGTTGTGAACTAGAGTAAAGGTCACTCTTGCTGTGTTTTAGCAAACAGACTGACAGCAATTTGCACCCCCTGCTGTAGAGATCAGTGGAACTTTGAACTTGAGAGAGATGATTTAAGGTATCTGGCAGAAGAAATTTCTAAGTAGGAAAGCATTCAAGAGGAAGAAGAAGCGTAAAAGTTTGGAAAATTTGCAGCAGGATGATACCATAGAAAACAAAAGCCATTTTCTGGGGGAGAAATTCAAGCCAGGTGAAGGGATTTGCCTAAGTAATGAGGAGCCAGCCAAATGTTAATTCCCAAGACAATGGAGAAAATGTCTCCAGGGCATGTCAGAGACCTTCCTGGCAGCACTCTCATCTCAGGCCCAGATTCCTCCAAGGGAAAATGACTTCTTGAGCCTGATTTAGGGTTTCCTTGCTCTGTGCAGGCTTCGGACACGGTACCATGTGCCCTAGCTGCTTCAGCTCTAGCCATTGCTAAACGGGACCATGGTACAGCTGGCCCATTGCTTCAGAGGGTGCAATCCCCAAGCCTTGTGGCTTCCTTGTGGTTTTGAGACTGTGGGTGCACAGTAGTCAAGAATTGAGCTTTGAGATTCTCCACCTAGATTTCAGAGGATGTAAGGAAATGCCTGGATGTCCAGGCTGAAGCTCATTGCAGGGGTTACTGACTAAGATGGTGAATAGAAGTCAGGACTAGCTTGCAACTGCCACTTGGACGGACAGAGCAATGTGTGGAAGTTCTACTGCAGGAACATACCAAGAAAGCCAAGATAATCCATAGACCCTTTGAAGGAACTGCATCACCACTAAAAGCTCCCTGAGATGTCAAAAACCTGTGAGTCTTCTTGCTTTCTCAATGAGGAGGCTCATGGTGTGGGACAAGTTCTAGCCCTGGTCACCAGCTACCTGGAAATGGCCTCAGTGCTTTTGTGGGGGGCATGGTGGGAGTAAAATCAGCCATTAGGAAAGAAGGCTTCATGGGAGCCAAGTGAAGTCTGCAACTGTTGGCTTTCCCCGACTTGTTTGGCATCCTGTATAACTTAGCAGAGGCATCTATAATCCTCCTGGGAATATAACTCCATTGAACTGGGAACCACACCCCTTCCCCTACAAAAGCCACAGCAAGCCCTGCCCAAGGAAAGGCTGAACTCAGACATGTGTATATCTGCCCCCACCTGGTGGTCTTTCTCTACCCACCCTGGTAGCCAAAGACAATGATCATAATCTCTTTGGAGCTCTATGGCCCTTCCCACCACCTGAACAATTAACCAGGTGTTCCTAGAACAAATTTGCATCCTCCCTATAGGACCATTGATGATGCACTCATAAAAGCGCCATCTCCTGGCTGGAAGCCAACCAATAAAAACCCAGCGCACTATACAAAAACACAACCAAGAACCCTCACAGAGTCCTCTTCACTCTCCTGCTACCTCACCAGACCAGATGCTGGTATCTACAGCTATAACACCTGAAGATGGCTCACATTACAGGACTCTTTGCAGACACTCCCCAATACCAGCCCAGAACCCAGTAACTCCACTGGGTGACTAGACCCAGAAGAGCAAAACAATCGCTACAGTTCAGCTCTCAGGAAGCCCCATTCCTAGGGGGAAAGGGGGAGAGCACCACATCAAGGGAGCACCCTGTCAGACAAAGAATCTGAATAGCAGCCCTTGAATCCCAGATCTTCCCCTCTGACAAAGTCTACCCAAATAAGAAAGAACCAGAAAAACAATTCTAGTAATACAACAAAACAATGTTCTTTAACAACCCCAAAAGAGCATACCAGCTCACCAGCAATGAATCCAAACCAAGATTAAATCTATGAATTGCCAGAACAAGAATTCTGAAGGCTGATCATTAAGCTAATCAAAGAGGCACCAGAGAAACGTGAAGTCCAACTTATAGAAATCAAAAACATGATACAGAATATGAAAGGAAAATTATTCAATGAAATAGATAGCAGAAATCAAAAAACAATCACAACTTCTGGAACTCAAGGACACACTTAAAGAAATACAAAATGCACTGGAAAGTCTCAGCAATAGAATTGAAGAAGCAGAAGAAAGAACCTCAGAGCTCAAAGACAAGGCTTTCAAATTAACATAATTCATCAAAGACAAAGAGAAAATAATTTTATAATATGAACAAAGCCTCCAAGAAGTTTGGGACCATGTTAAACATCCAAACTTAAGAATAACTTGGTATTCCCAAGAAGAAGAGAAAGCTAAAAGTATGGAAAACATATTTAAGAAAATAATCATGGAAAACTTAATTGGACTTGCTGGAGATCTAGTCATCCACATACAAAAAGCTCAGAGAGCAGCTGGGAAAATCATTGCACAAAGATCATCACCTACGCACATAGTCACCAGATTATCTAAAGTCAAGATGAAGAAAAGAATCTTAAGAGCTGTGAGGCAAAAGCTTCAGGTAACCTATAAAGGAAAACCTATCAGATTAACAGGAGATTTGTCAGCAGAAACCTTACAAGCTAGAAGGGATTGGGGACCTACCTTCAGCCTCCTTAAAGAAAACAATTATCAGCCAAGAATTTTGTATCTGGTAAAACTAAGCTCCATAAATGAAGGAAAGATACATTTTTTTCCAGATAAACAGGCGCTGAGAGAATTAGCAACTACCAAGCCAGCACTACAAGAACTGGTAAAAGAAGCTCTAAATTTTTAAACAAATCTTCAAAATACACCAAAATAGAATCTCCTTAAGGCATAAATCTCACAGGATCTATTTAACAGTAACACAATGAAAACAAAACAAGTTATTCTGGCAATATATTGCACAATGAATAGAATAGTACCTCACATCTCAATACTAACATTAAATATAAATGGCCTAAATGCTCCACTTAAAAGATACAGAATGGCAGAATGGGTAAGTATTTACCAACTGAGTTTCTGCTGTCTTCAGGAGACTCACCTAATACATAAGGACTCACATAAACTTAAGGTAAAGGGGTAGAAAAGATGTTCATGCAAATGAACCCTAAAAGCAAGCAGGAGTAGCTGTTCTTATATCAGACAAAACAAACTTCAAAGCAACAGCAGTTAAAACAGACAAAAAAGGACATTATATATTGATAAAAGGATTAGTCCAAAAGTAAAATATCACTATTCTAAATATATATACATTTACCACTGGAGCTCACAAATTAATACTAGACCTAAGAAATGAGACATATGTCAAGATAATAATAGTGGGGGACTGTAATACGCCACTGACAGCACTAGGCAGGTCATCAAGACAGGATGCACAAAGAAGCAATGGACTTAAACTATATCCTACAACAAATGGACTTAACAGATATTTATAGACCATTCTACCCAACAATTGCAGACTATATATTCTATTCATCAGCACATGGAGCATTCTCCAAGACAGATCATATCATGGGCCACAAAACATGTTTCAGTAAATTTAAGAAAATTGAAATTTTATGAAAATTTCTCAGACCACAGTGGAATAAAATTGGAAATCAGCTGTGAAAGGAAACCTCAAAACCATGCAAATAAATGAAAATTAAATAACCTGCTTCTGAATGTTTGTTCAACAATAAAAATCAAAATGAAAATTTAAAAATTATTTGAACTGAGTTATAATGACAAAACCTATCAAAACCTCTGGAATACGGCAAAAGCAGTGCTAAGAGGAAAGTTTATAGCATTAAATGCCTACATCAAAGAGTCTGAAAGAGCACAAACAGACAATCTAAGGTTCCTTCTCACAGAACTGGAGAAATAAGAACAATTCAAACTCCAAACCAGCACAAGTAAAGAAATAAAGATTAGAGCAGAATTAGTGAAATTGAAACAAAGAAAACAATACAAAAGATAAATGAAACAAAAACCTCATTATTTGAAATGATAAATTGATAGAAAACTAGTGAGATTAACCAAGGAAAGGAGAGAGAGATCCAGATAAGCTCAATTAGAAATGAAACAGGAGATTTTACAGTTGATACCGCAGAAGTACAAAAGATTATTTAAGCCAACTATGAACACCTTTATAGGCCATAAACTAGAAAACCTAGAGGAGATGAATAAATTCCTGAAAATATGTAACCCTCCTAGATTAAACCAGGAAGATATCAAATCTCTGAACAGACCAATAGCAAACAGCGAGATTGAAATGCTAACAACAACAACAAAAAAGAGCCAAAGAAGAAAAGTTCAGAAATTCTATCAGACATTCAAAGAATTGCTACCAATTCTATTGACACCATTCCAAAAAATAAGGAAAGAACGAATTCTCTCTAAATCATTCTATGAAGCCAGTATCACCCTAATACCAAAACCAGGAAAGAACATAGGAAAAATAAATAAATAAATAAACTACAGACCAACATCCCTGATGAACACAGATGCAAAAATCATCAACAAAATACTAGTGAACCATATCCAACCCCATAGCAAAAGAGATAATTCAGTATGATGATCAGGTGGGTTTCATTCCAGGGATGCAGGATGGGTTTAACATACATAAGTCAATAAATGTGATATACAACATAAACAGAATTAAAAACAAAAAATGCATGATCATCTCAATAGATGCAGAAAAAGCATTTCACAAACTACAGCATCACTTTATGATTCAACCTCTCAGCAAAATCAACAAAGAAGGGACATACATTAAGGTAATAAAAGCCATCTACAACAAATCCACAGCCAGTATTACACTGAATGGGGAAATACTGAAAGCATTCCCTCTAAGAACTGGAACAAGGATGCCCACATTCACCACTTCTATTCAACATAGTACTGGAAGTCCTAGCCAGAGCAATCAGACAACGGAAAGAAATAAAGGACATCAAAATCAGTAAAGAGGAAGTAAAACTGTCACTGTTGGCTGATGATATTATCGTACATCTAGAAAACCCGAAAGACTCATCCAAAAAGCTCCTAGAAGTGATAAATGAACTCAGCAAATGTCAAGATACAAAATTAATGTACACAAATTAGTAGCTCTGCTATACACCAACAGCAATCGAGCTGAAACTCAAATCGAGAACTCAACCCCTTATCCCACACTTTCTGGAGGTTCTGTTCTTTTTTTTTTTCCCCGTTTTGTATAGTTTTGCATTTGTATCAGTAATTTCTTTTACCCTGTCTTTGTGGTCTCAGATCCTTTCCTCAGATGTGTCAAATGTACTGATAACATTGAAGAAATTTTTTTTCTTTTCTTATTGTAAATTTTGAATTCTAATATTTCTATTTGATGTTTCCTTATAGGTTCTATCTCTCTGCTGCGACTGTTTATCTGACCTTGAATGTTGTAATAATGTTACAACTTATTATTATTCTTTCTAACTAATTAATCTTAGTTATTTTAAATGCCCTGCTTTATCGTTCCAATATCTTGGCATATCTGAATGTTATTATAATGTTTGTTTTATGTCTTTAGAATGTGTGTTTTTCTCACCTTTTCATATATCTCATAATGCTTGGAATTCATTGTATTTTGTTTTTCCTTCTGTTAGATCTTCAGTGTGAGTTTTTGTAATAATATAATCAGAAGTGGGCTTTATTTGACATTTATTGTTGCCCTGGGTACATTCAGTATACCAAAGTCTTCAAATCCCTGTAATGAGACTTTCCTTTATTTTTGGCCACCTGGTTTGGGGTCTTTCCTTTGGACTGTTCACCAGAGGGAGTCTGCTTCTTCCATTTCTCTTAGGTGTATTACACTGTGATTTTTACTTTATGCTTTTTAGCATAACAGTGGGAGTACGGGAGTGAGTATGTTATCTGTTATTCTGTTTGAGCCTTCATCTTAGGCAGGCACTGTGAACCTGCTCTTGAGGGTGTGGTCTTCATAAATATTGCTGCCTCTTCCCACGTGTAATGTTGAATATAGCATTTATTCTGCTCCACTCACAAGGAAAAATATTTTTTATTCCTCAGTTTTCCCATCTCATTGTCCCAGCTGCAATGTAGTTCCTACAGTACCCCCAGACCACAATTGTGCTGCATTCCCCATCCCCAAGAAGGTATAGGCAGTTTTTTTCTTCATGACAAAAGAGAAGATGGGCATGGGAATTTTCATTGATTGGCTCCATTCCTCAGCTCAATTGTAGCTGCTATGGGGTTCCACCAGTGTCATTAAGCTAACAGTATTTATGCTATTTTCTATCCAGTTTAACACTTTTATTCTTTAAGAGATGTAGGTGAGGGGTTTTGGCAGTGCGAGGATTTTCTCAGAATTTTCTCAAATCTTTTCCATTGGCACCTGATGGGATTTCTGGAGTAAAACTCTGCAGGACTGTGTGAACTCCCATATGTCCATGAGAGGCTCCATACTCCCACAGTAGGCCAAGATTTACTTTTAGCTCTCCTTTCCAAATGTCTACTTAAATTGACTTAAAAGCTTGTATATTGTTAGGTGGAATCTGACTCAGATAAAAAAAAAAATGCCCAGATTTTCCTACTCCTCTCAGGGGCCTATCTCTCTCTATCACATGTTTGCTATTTACCCTGTAACCTCAGTTCTCTGATGATCCTAATAAGACATTAATGTACTGTTTGTCCAGCTTTTTCCTTGTTACAAAGGTGAGAATGGTGCTATTTTGCAGCTCTTTATGTCTGTGAGATGAACCCAAAATTCCCCAAGATTGTGCTTTTACTTCAACTAATTGAAAATTCCTGCTGTTCACCACCAAAAAGAAGTCACTTAAAGGTTTATATATCTATGACTATATGCTGAATATTAGCTTTTAAAATAACAGATTTGAATGTTTTATCATTCTCTCCAGATTATTTTTCCTGGACTTCCCTTTTGAGAAATCCATTGCAGGAGTATGAGTTCTTGGCTTTGATAAACTTTGACAGATGGACAATGCAGTGGGACAAATAAAATAAAAGCTTAAGATAGTCCTCATTTTAACAGAACCCTTGGCATTTGAAGAACTATTTTCAATAGGAATATTCATAACCCAAGAACCCTCCTAAAAATAACCACTCAACACAAGAACAACCTCAAAGTAGATCATAAAAGTGTATTAGGCAGGGTTCTCTAAAGGGAAAGAACTAATGGAATGCATGTATGTATAAAGGGGAGTTTATTATGTATGAATTCACATGATCATGGGGTCCCACAATAGGCTGTCTGCAGGCTGAGGAGCAAGGAGAGCCAGTCCAAGTTCCAAAACTGAAGAATGTGGAGTCTGATGTTCAAGGGCAGGAAGCATACAGCATGGGAGAAAGATGTAGTCTTGGGGGCTAGGGCAGTCTCTCTTTTCACATTTTTCTGCCTGCTTATATTCTAGCCATGGCTGGCAGCTGATTAGATGGTGCCCACCCAGATTAAGGGTGAGTGTGTCTTTCCCAGCCCACTGACTCAAATGTTAATCTCCTTTGGCAATATTCTCACAGACACACCCAGGATCAATACTTTGTATGATTCAATCCAATCAAGTTGACACTCAGTATTACCCATCACAAGTCCCACTTAAACCCATATACACATCTCCTGAGATCATACATAATCTTCAAGTAAAGGCAATAATAAGGTCCTAATTATGCCTAACATAATACAACTATCCTTCATACAACCAGAAATGCACCAATCCCCAACCCAAATACTATTATATAAAGTTAACAATACTTAAATGTTCATGTGAAGTCAATAAATCTTATGTCACATGATAAAGGAAGAAGGAAATAAAATGAAGATATTTTCTTAGTACAAGGGTATACATGTACAAACTGTTTTTAACAGAAGAAGAGGAAACACTCATGACAACTACAGTCCTTGTTTTTGCAGCTGGTCATGTGGTCATAGCTCGTATTGATGACTACTTTCTTCTAATATCCATTCTCTATTACCTTTGTCTTCAGCAAGCACCTCAGCAGGTCGTGGTATTTTCTTGGTGGAGTGACCCATATCTTCATTCCTGAAGGGTCTGGGTCAGGACCCTGATTCAGAGCATACACTGCCTCCTGTAGAATTTTGCCCCAGCCCTGCAAAGTATTGTCACCTATGTGACATTGTACTTGTGACTTCAAAAGGCCATTTGACTATTCTATCAATCCAGCTGCTTCAGGATGATGGGGAACATGGTAAAACCAGTGAATTCCTTTAACATGAGCCGGCTGCTGCACTTCTTTAGCCATAAGTGAGCGCCTTGGTCAGAGGCAATGCTGTCTGAAATACCATGACAGTGGATAAGGTATTTCATGAGTCGATGGATGGTAGTCTTGGCAGAAGTATTGCATACAGGATAGAAAAACCCATATCCAGTGTAAATGTCTATTGCAGTGAGAATAAACCTCTGCCCTTTCCATGATGGAAGAAGTCAAATATAATTCACCTGCCACCAGGTAGCTGGCTGATCACTCAGAGGAATGATGCCATACAGGGATCAGTGTTGGTCTCTGCTGCTGGCAAATTGGGTACTCAGTAGTGGCCATTGCCAGGTCAGCCTTGGTGAGTGGAGGTCCATGTTGCTGAACTTCCACCTCTGCCACCTCCATCTCTGCCACCATGGCCACTTTGTTTATGAGCCCATTGAGCAATGACAGGGGTGGCGGGAGAAAGAGGCTGAGTAGTGTCCACAAAACAGGTTATCCTATTCACTTGATAAGGACAGACAATATTCTCGTTAAATTGCCATTGGTTGATCTGATTAGATTTTGCCCACCCAGATTAAGGATGGGTGTGCCTTTCCTAGCTCACTGACTCAAATATTAATCTCCTTTGGCAACACCCTCGCAGACACACCTAGGATCAATACTTTGTATCCTTCAATCCAATCAAGTTGATACTCAGTATTAGCCATCACACAAAGATATGATGTTTTTGTACATGTAGGATGAAATCTAAATATAGGAACCAGTTTAGGATTAGATCAATTAAAATGTTTATTCCTGAATAATGAGATTTCACATGCCAACAATTAGACAACAATAGAAAAGCAGCAGCAACAATAACAGAAAAATGTTACTTGTCCTCCAGCCCAAACTTAACTGATTTAGCTCAGTTCAAATGTAAATTCTTTCAAGAAGATTTTTCTTACATTAACCAAAATAAAATAATTGTTTTCATGTCTAAACAGCTGAAATACATACTATCTTTATGTCATATTTCATATGCTCTCTAATTTTATAGTTTTGTATACAGCACAACTACTCTTCCATTTATATTGTAAGCTAGAAGGTAGACTATCTTATTTACCTGTGTATTTACCAAAGTATTATGTCTCATTTATCACATAAAGTCACGTGTGACATAATGACATTTAGGTCAATGATAGGTTATATGTAATCTATATATGTATATATAGGATGGTGGTCCCAGAAGATGATAATACCATGTTTTTATTATGTCTTTTCTATGTTTAGATATGTTTAGATGCACAAATGCTTGCCAACGTGTTGTGCTTGCCTATGGAATTTAGTATAGTAACATCCTATAAAGGTTTGTAGCCTAGAAATGTTAGGCTACATCTAATAGTCTAGGTGTGTAGTAGGCTATGCTATCTAGGTTTATGTAAGTATAATCTATGATGTTCATACAATAATTCAATCACCTAATGATGCATTTTTCAGAATGTATCACTATCATTAAGCTATGCGTGACTATTGCTATTTTATTATATACTAGTGCTTTAAGATTGAGCAATTACACACAAAAAAGATGAGTGCTTTTGTATATGGCGTATAGGTAATATCCCTCTTAGAATGTGTGTGTGTGTGTGTGTGTGTGTGTGTGTATGTCTGTGTGTATGTGTGTGTATGTAAAATAAAGATTGTTACAATTCTGATGAACTTAACTGAACCATCATATATCCTGGGAATATTTTTTTGTCTCTAGTTCAAGGCACTAAATAAAAATAGATTCAAAACCTAATTCTAACTGGAATCAAACTACTGCATTTTAAATCAAAGGTGTAGAGGTAAATGAATAGCCAAAGGAGAATAAGAAAATCCTATTATTCAGAGCTTGCAATAGCAAAGGGATCCTCCACTCCACTACATCATTAGCATTTTGGCAGAAACATAAGAGTAGGCAGAAAAATGGGAAAACCTTATAGTGGACAAAGGGAAGGGTTCAGATATTCTCTGACTGAAAGCTGTTTGCATGAAGAAAGCTGTTTGCATGAAGAAAGCTGTTGGCAAGAAAGCTAGCAGCAGGACATCCTATGTGGTTGGTTAGGGTGCGTATTTGATTTGCCTTTGTTGGTTCTAAATTGGAAGTGGGGACACAAATTATGGAAGTTGTCAGTTATTAATCAAGTCCTGGTCATGTTGGGCCAATTGTTATAGAGTTAATCGTTGACTTTCTAGGTTGGTTTCCTAGGCTAATTGCTGCAAGTTGTGGGTCAGAGTTCTATTTTTATTATATGATCTGGTGATTGCCTCTTTGTATATTCAGTTTTTCAGTGGCAAATAGAGTAAGTCTTCAGTAGTCTAGAGTTTATCTGTTCAAAATCACTTCGAAACCAAGACACAGACCCAGGTATACTTTTCTGCACTGACCTCATGTGAGAAAGTAATAAAAGAAGAATAGAATCAATAAGTTGTACTCACCCCTTTTATGTAACTAAAGTCCCATTTAGCTAAAACATATTTCAAAATTAAACTTGAACTGGAGTCATCCACAATCATCCTCTTTCTCTTTGCTTGGGGCATGGTGTTTATGGAAAGGTCTCAAGAAGCCCTAGAGAAGTGTAAGGATCTTTGACCCGTATTAATTACAATGTTATGATAGAGAAGTCCTTCACAGCTTCAGTTACATAACATATTACTTAAATCAGGAACTTTCCCAAATCTTTTAATCCAGCATTGTTGAATTTGTAAATGAATTTGGAAAAGATCAATAGTTTTACATCCCTACTCTACAAAAACTGTTGGAAACTCATCAGTTTTTCAGTATTCCATGTGGCTTAATGAACATAAATACTGCAATAATATTACAAAGATTAACAAAAATATTACATACCATAATTTTTCTTGTACACGATGATATGAGTCTTTAAATACTAGTTAAAAATATAATTCTTCATAATACATGTGGAACATACAAACTATTTCAAAGAAATGTGTCTCCAGGAGGTAGACAATATACTTATTATTGTATAGTAAAGTAGTGAAAAACTACTTGACAAATGAATTTTTGGGTCCCTTCTGATTCGATGATTTTATGCTTATAGCAGACTTGTGGTTAAAATGTTTTGGAAAAAAAAAATGACAAAAAGAGAATAATTTTTAGTGGAATTTGTTTAATGTAACTAGTAAATACAGTTATAACTAAAGAAATATTGTCAAACCAAACATATAAATTTGAATTTGAATTTTTAAAATTTGAATTTCTAACAAATATGAATTAAAATGTATTTTTCAAAGAAAAAAGTAGTATAAAATAAATTATTAAATATTAAAATAAGTTATAATAAAATGTTTTTTATAAAGTAACTATATATTTTTTTATTTTTTTCTTTATTTCTTCTAAAAAAAACAGGATACATATGCAGAACATGCAGGTTTGTTACATAAGTATACGTGTGTCATCGTGGTTTCTTGCACCTATTTACCCGTCCTGTAAGTTCTCTTCCCTCTCCCCCGAACCCCGAAACAGGTCCTCTCTGCATCCATGCTGGTGAGGCTGTGGAGAAATAGGGATGCTTTTACACTGTTTGTGAGAATGTAAATTAGTTCAACAATTGGGGAAGACAGTATGGCAATTCCTCAAAGATCTGGAACTAGACATACCATTTGACCCAGCAATTCCATTACTGGGTATATACACATATTTTTCAACTAATTTTCATTATTTATTTTAATGAGTATTTGTATTAGTCGGGGTTCTCTAGAAAGACAGAGTAATAGGACATATATAAAGAAGAGTTTATTAAGTATTAACTCACTGCATCACAGGGTCCCACAATAGGTCATCTGCAAGCTGAGGAGCAAGGAGAGACAGCCCGAGTACCAAAACTGAAGGACTTGGAGCCTGATGTTTGAGGGCAGGAAGCATTCAGCATAGGAGAAAGATGTAGGCTGGGAAGATAGGCCAGTCTAGTCTTTTCACATTTTTCTGCCTGCTTTATATTCTAGCTTCACTGGCAGCTAATTAGATGGTGCCCACCCAGATTAAGGGTTGATCTGCCTTTCCCAGCCCACTGACTCAATTTTTTTTTTTTAATTGCATTTTAGGTTTTGGGATACATGTGAAGAACATGCAAGATTGTTGCATACGTAAACACATGGCAGTGTGATTTGCTGCCTTCCTCCCCATCACCTGTATCTGGCATTTCTCTCCATGCTATCTCTTTCCAACTCCCCCACCACCCACTGTCCCTCCCCTGTTTCCCCCGACAGACCCCAGTGTGTGATGCTCCCCCTCCCTGTGTCCATGTGTTCTCATTATTCAACACCCACATGTGAGTGAGAACATGCAGTGTTCGATTTTCTGTTCTTGTGTCAGTTTGCTGAGAATGATGGTTTCCAGGTTTATCCATGTCCCTACAAAGGACACTAGCTCATCGTTTTTGATGGCTGCATAGTATTTCATGGTGTATATGTGCCACATTTTCCCTGTCCAGTCTATCATCGTTGGGCATTTGGGTTGGTTCCCAGGTCTTTGCTATTCTAAACAGTGCTACAGTGAACTTTCGTGTGCATGTGTCCTTATAGTAGAACGATTTATAATCTTTAGATATATACCCAGTAATGGGATTGCTGGGTCAAAAGGAATTTCTATTTCTAGGTCCTTGAGGAATTGCCACACTGTCTTCCACAATAGTTGAACTAATTTACACTCCCACCAAAAGTGTAAAAGTGTTCCTACTTCTCCACATCCTCTCCAGCATCTGTAGTCTCCAGATTTTTTAATGATCGCCATTCTAACTGGTGTGAGATGGTATCTCAATGTAGTTTTGATTTGCATTTCTCTAATGACCAGTGATGATGAGCATTTTTTCATATGTTTGTTGGCCTCATGTATGTCTTCTTTTGTAAAGTGTCTGTTCATATCCTTCGCCCACTTTTGAATGGGCTTGTTTGTTTTTTCTTGTAAATCTGTTTTAGTTCTTTGTAGATTCTGGATATCAGCCCTTTCTCAGATGGGTAGATTGCAAAGATTTTTTCCCATTCTGTTGGTTGCCAATTCATTCTAATGACTGTTTCTTTTACTGTGCAGAAGCTGTGGAGTTTGATTAGGTCCCATTTGTCTATTTTGGCTTTTGCTGCCAATGCTTTTGGTGTTTTGGTCATGAAGTCCTTGCCTATTCCTATGTCCTGAATGGTTTTGCATAGATTTTCTTCTAGGGTTTTTATGGTGTTAGGTCTTATGTTTAAGTCTTTAATCCATCTGGAGTTAATTTTAGTGTAAGGTGTCAGGAAGGGGTCCAGTTTCTGTTTTCTGCACATGGCTAGCCAGTTTTCCCAACACTGTTTATTAAACAGGGAATCCTTCCCCCATTGCTTGTTTTTGTCAGGTTTGTCAAAGATCAGATGGTTGTAGATGTGTGGTGTTGCCTCCGAGGCCTCTGTTCTGTTCCATTGGTCTATATCTCTGTTTTGGTACCAGTACCATGCTGTTTTGATTACTGTAGCCTTGTAGTATAGTTTGAAGTCCAGGAGTGTGATGCCTCCTGCTTTGTTCTTTTTGCTTAGAATTGTCTTGGCTATGTGGGCTCTCTTTGGTTCCATATGAAGTTTAAGGTGTTTTTTTCTAGTTCTGCAAAGAAGGTCATTGGTAGCCTGATGGGGATAGTGTTGAATCTGTAAATTACTTTGGGCAGTATGGCCATTTTCACAATATTGATTCTTCCTAACCATGAACATGGAATGTTTCTCCATCTGTTTGTGTCCTCTCTTATTTTGTTGAGCAGTGTTTGTAGTTTTCCTTGAAGAGGTCCTTTACGTTCCTTGTTAGTTGTATTCCTAGGTATTTTATTCTCTTTGTAGGAATTGTGAATGGCAGTTCGTTCTTGATTTGGCTCTCTTTAAGTATGTTATTGGTGTATAGAAATGATTGTGATTTTTGTACATTGATTTTGTATCCTGAAACTTTGCTGAATTTGCTTATCAGTTTCAGGAGATTTTGGGTTGAGATAATGGGGTCTTCTAAATATACAATCATGTCATCTGCAAATAGAGACAATTTGACTTCCTCCTTTCCTATTTGAATACCCTTTATTTCTTTTTTCTTGCCTGATTGCTCTGGCTAGAACTTCCAATACTATATTGAATAGCAGTGGTGAGAGAGGGTATCCTTGTCTAGTGCCAGATTTCAAAGGGAATGCTTCCAGTTTTTGCCCATTCATTATGATATTGGCTGTTGGTTTGTCGTAAATAGCTTTTATTATTTTGAGATACGTTCCATCAATACCTAGTTTATTGAGGGTTTTTAGCATAAAGGGCTGTTGAATTTTGTCAAAGGTCTTCTCTGCATCTGTTGAGATAATCATGTGGTTTTTGTCTTTGGTTCTGTTTATGTGGTGAATTACGTTTATAGACTTGCATATGTTGAACCAGCCTTGCATCCCCAGGATGAAGCCTACTTGATCATGGTGGATAAGCTTTTTGATGTGCTGTTGCAATCAGTTTGCCAGTACTTTGTTGAAGTTTTTAGCATCTATGTTCATCATGGATATTGGCCTGAAGTTATCTTTTCTTGCTGAGTCTCTGCCAGGTTTTGGTATCAGGATGATGTTGGTCTCATAAAATGATTTGGGAAGGATTCCCTCTTTTGGATTGTTTGGAATAGTTTCAGAAGGAGTGGTACCAGCTCCTCTTTGTATATCTGGTGGAGTTCGGCTGTGAACCCATCTGGACCTGGGCTTTTTTTGGGTGGTAGGCTATTAATTGCTGCCTCAACTTCTGCCCTTGTTATAGGTCTATTCAGTGTTTCAACTTCTTCTTGGGTTAGGCTTGGGAGGATGCAAGTGTCTTGGCAGCACCCTCACAGACACACCCAGGATCAGTGCTTTGTATCTTTCAATGCAATCAAATTGACACTCAGTTTAACCATCATAATATTTAAGTTTTTTTTGTTTGTTTGTTTTTGTTTTTTTTTGCTGTTTTACATTATAAAATGGTCGCTTTAAAGAGCTTATGAATTGTCACCCACTAATGTTTAAACATCACTCTTGGGCTGAATTTTTCTAGTCAGTGTACTCATTAAACTTTTTGTTTTTAAAAAAGCATAGGGAAAATCTATGACCTCCCTCCACTCCATTGAGGATGTAAAATCATTCTCTTTTCTGGATACGGGTCTGTTTGACCACTTAGCATGGTCAAAGGACATCTGTTACAGGCCCTGGAGCATAAAAGGGGGAAGAACTTTAGACAAACCCTTGGCAGGAAGATTTTCAGGCTTAATGCCACTGCCTCCTATCATGATGAAACTGCACTAAATGGTAGCTTTTACAAGTTGGAAGAATGGAAATATAATCTGCAAATTTCTACTCCTATTATTTAGTTACAAAAGTTGCATGTAACTTTTGAAAGCATATCACGAAATATTTAAAGCTTAAGAGAATTTATTTTGCATATGCATGTCCCTTTTTCCACTATAAGATCCTATAAAATGCCTTCACTAAGTAAAATGACACATTTCCAGACGCAAACTGCATTATCAAATTGTACAATTTTATTTCATCTCCATACAGTTACAAACATCTTAACAAAAATCCTTGAAGAAACAAAATTCCCAAATATAATGGATAAAATACTACATAAACATTGATTACTCTGATGCTGTTATCTCTGATGTCCTCAATGAAACCCATCGTTTGGTGCATGAACAGTGGTCCTAAGTTACTTTGTACATATGATTTCAAAATATAATAATTCAAGGTGATCTTGCCATTGATTCATTATAGGGAACAAGTAGTTATTAAGTGATATAACCTGTTGGTATGTATTTTACTCTGTTCATATAAACCAATGAAGCAAGATCAATTTATTTCTCGGTTGAATTAGTTTTCTTGTGGGCACCTCAAGCATGCATTCAAGAACAGCTTTCAAGAAACAAATTTATTTTCCTGAAATGATGGTCTTTATTGGCAACATCTAGTTCTTTTAATTTTACAGTTGGTTTCCCAGTTATGATCTGTTTTCATGAAGCATGAGAAAAATCCTAGAACAGTTAAATGTGCTTACCATATAGTTTATGAATTTGTTGCTTCTGCAAATAGGCAAAAGACATAGAATAAAACTGCACTCTCAGTAATACCCTCCTTTTCCTGATTCTCCACGAACAGTGCAATTATTTGCCCTGCATGCATTGCAGCTTGGTCATGGCAGGTACTAACTTGTCACTGGCATATATGTATATGTGTGTATGCCTGTGTGTACACACAGACACAAAGACACAAAGACACACACACACACAGAAGTAAATGAAGAGTTGGAGAACCTCCAGCTCTGATTCTACTTTATTCATTCTTTCATTGTGTGTCTTAAAGATGTCAGGTAAGTCCCTTAAGCCTTGGATACCTAATCTGTAACAGAAACAAGCAAAATACTTATTTTCGGCCAATCAACCTCCAAGTGTATTGTGAGGTTTGAGCAACTTAGAAATAGAAATAGACTTTGAAAAGGTAGAGTATGCACTGCACATTTAAGGGAGTATTATTTTTCTGTTTTCAGGTACCACTGATGAAACTAAGATACATATGCCATATTTAGTGTTTCTAACAAAGAAAAAATGTCTTTTGGGGGGCACCTTTTGCTGTATTTGAAAGAAGAAAGAAATGCAGGTGAATTTTAAATGACTCTTCCGCTCTGCCCAGAAGGGCTCGCTCAGCCAGGAGGGACTGCCATTAGTGAGTAAGTGAGAAGTGACATGTTCTGTCTCTCAAAGGGTTTCTTCATGTCCACTTTGGTAGCTCTCATTACACTGCCTGAATCCATTAAGACAGAAACAAGGTTTCCCCATAAAATGTTTTTGTGACTAAAGAGGACATGCAGCTCTTTAATCAGTGACAGAACATCTCCTCTGACAAGACTGAGTGATACAGTATGCTACAGCCCCACCTTTGCTGCCAAGAGGGAATATCCCTTACAAGGACAGACAATATTCTCATTAAATTGCCATTGGTTGATCTATCAAACCTCCAGTGAAAATAATTATTCTGAACATATTTAATGTAAATATCTATGTCAAGTGAAATCTTACTTTGTATTGCGTGGATATCTCATCCATGATAATTCAGCTAATGCTCTGAAATTTGGTAAGTGAGTGTCAGCTGGTTTTGGATTTTCCAGGGGTCTGGGTGACACTAGAGTACTAGGAAGGAGAGGGAGAACCCTGCCTAGTCCCAAAATAATAAAATAAAAATAAATCATTATATTTTCATATTATTTTGTAATATAAATATAAATTGTATTATATATTATGTATTTTCTTTATGAAATCAATAAAGATAATAACATAAAAATTTAAAAAACAAAGTGGTAGGTGAGGGAAGGGAGTGTAATGCCTGCTGTCTCTTCTCTGAGCAACAGTCTCAAAAGGGATCTAAAGTGATTCTGTAGCTTGAGACCTTATAGCAAATGTGGCCTGCAGTATGTTGCTCACTTCAACATATTTTTAAAGATACATGTGTGACTGAATATGGTTCAATGTAATATGTGACATGGGTAAAAAGTTATTTATAGAAGGGCCCATTCTCTAGGGAAATGTCCCGTTAGCTGAGTTGGCTTGCGTATACAGTACATACTGAATTGGGAGACAAGAAAACTGAGTAAATGTGAAAATGAAGTGCACCTTAGAGTTCCTCTATTCTAACCATGTTTCTGTATGGTGCCCAGATAACTGAAATGCCTTGCTCAGAGTTGCACCAAGAGTTAGTCTAAAACCCAAACCACTGACTCTCATATCCATTCTATGGATACTACAAACCATACCAAAACTATCAACAATTTATTTTGGAAATAGGCCATTAGTGTAGGTAGCTATGGCTCATGGCTGGAAATAATTTGCCATTAATTGACAAATGTCTCTGCTGTGGTGTACCCCAATCAACATAACTGTGGAACAAACATGTCTCTCTTTTCCTCTTCCCAAACATTTTTCAAGAACTCAAGAGAACTGAAAGTATGCTCCTAAATTGGCCCTCTGTCTCTAGGGTGGCAGGTTCCCAAGATTAGCCCTGATTACTAGACACTGTGCTACCCTGTTGTTACTTTTGCTCCCACCTGTGAACTCTCTGAGTGCATCTCAAAGCTGAGAAACTCTCTAAGAGTTTCAGGACCATTTACCACCATATCCATATCAGGTCACTGTCTCCAAGCCCAGAGCCTGGGTAATGCAAGATATTATCCCATGCTCTCAATTGCACTTCATTCCCTTCAGTCAGTCGACAAGAAAAATTCTTTATGTGTAGCTGCCGTGCAAATAGAAGTCTAAATGGGCCAACCAACCAGCAGATGAAAGGTTCTGATTCTTAGCTGGGGAGCTCAGACAGAGCTCTCTGTGACTTAGTAACATCTCTGGCTGGCCTCACAAGTCACACAGGGCCTTCAAGTCATCCTCTCCCCTATCTAGGACCCTCACTACACAGCCTGATTCAACTACCTGACTAGACTTGTTTCCACTGAAAATTTCTTTCTCTTTCTCATCTGACCATGCACAAAGAAGACATTTAAAAGAGTTGGATTCTGAGTTTCTGGGTGTTCTCTACACTGATAAATGTTTAACCGTTTTTCTTCAATAGAAACAATTTCTGTAGATTGTGTTCTGAATGTAGATTAATGGAGAACATTGCCTTCCCAGTATAATTTTACCTATGAGCTAGATGGAGGTTTTTGGCAAGACCAGGGGCATATTCCAAAGCAGCAAGCCTACCTGTCCCACTATTGTCCACTTATGGTCAGTCTTGGCCCTCCCAAAGAGTTCTGGACTTGAAAATATTGTGATTACTCAGTTTCCTAATCAATCCTCATTGTATACTAAGAGACCCCATGCTATAAATCAATGTTTTGATCTCAGTAGAGGTCACATTAATTTTATTGATTAGATATAGTAATATTTAGCTTCATATAATGGAGACTTTCTTGGTGTAGGATGGAGAGAAGTCCAAGGATAATACAACCTTCTGTGTAGGCTCACTCACACCACAGCTTTCACTCGTTTTTCTGATCCCAGGCCATGAACTTTCATCTGAGGAGACATATACTTGAAATTAATTTTACCCCATGCTATTGCTATTTAAATTTTTTCCTCCCAATTTGCACTTCAGTTTATTTTGCTTTCACCGTATACAGACACTTCAGAGATGACACTAATAAAACATAATGCTGCTTTCTCAAAATTGTGGTGTCTTTGAATGTACAAGGCCATAAATAAGCTCAGTGGTTAAACTTCTACATTTCAAACTTCCACCTCTTCATCTCTGTCACTACAAAAGGTCTATCTGGTCTGTCTTCTCTTGTGCCTGTGATAAAATGCTTATGTACTAGTAATCAGTCTTGTGTTCTCCTCTCCTTACTATCCATTTGTTTTTAGTTTTCCAGTTTCAGGCAACCCAAACTGCTACTTTGGGAGCTGTGATATGCCTGCCTTTGGTGTGCTCCTATGACTACCAGAAATTAGTATGAAGGCGTACAGCGACTGAGTGGTCCCCTCCCAGGTCTGCCTGATGCTTGCCCCCACTTTATTAGCAGGCCACCTTAATCTCACACATTTCTGATTTACCTACCTATGGGAAGAATATAGTTGCTCTTCAATCCTTGTTCTTGACACCTTTTGCTAAACCCAATGAATGGCCCAATTAGTTTAATCTACTTTAATATCCATCATTCTCATTTCTTCTTGGTTTTACTCATTTCTTCTACTTGATCATCACAGCTCATGAATGCCCATATTTTGCAAACTCCTGCAGCTGCAAAGCCTCTGTCACTTTCTATATTTATCTTTAGTTTTCCTTTTGTCTTGTTTTAACACATTAGGCAGTGTCTAATATTGAAAGGGCAAATGAAAAATAGATGTAATACTTTAACCTTTACCTTTCAATGCTCAATAATTAAAGTGTTCATATAAGAGCTGTTTCTCTATAAACCTTTTTTTTTCAATTCTATGTTTTTTTTTTAATTAAAAAAAGAGAGAAAGCTATCTATATACAGAAACTTGCATTTTCTTTTTTTTTAAATTTTTTTCTTTTTTTTTTTTAGAAAAAAAGAGAAAAAGAGAAAGAAGGAAGAAAAAAAATGAAATATAGAGAAAAAGAAGAAGAAGGAAAAAAAAAAAAAAAAGGGAGAGAGAACGGTAATCTTGCTCTATTGCCCAGGCTAGAATGCAGTCTACAAATGGATATTAAAAGCTTTTTTTATACTAATAATTGTGTTATACAATGGAGACAGGAAGGAATAAGGGAGGAAAATAACAAACAAACAGCCAACCAATATTTCATTTAAACCTATGAAATGCTATGCAATTGCTAGGGAGTGATTTACTCCCAACCATGTGGTCACTTTTAGAATAAATGTGTTACTGAAAAAAAAAAAATGTATATTTTGTGGATTTGGAGTAGAGAGTTCTGTAAATGTTTATTAAGTTTACTTGTTTGAGGTTTAAGTTCAAGTCCCAGGTAACCTTCTTAACCTTCTGTCTCATTAATTTGTCCAATATTGACAATATAATGTTAAAGTCTCCCACTATTATTGTGTGGGAGTCCAAGTCTCTTTGTAAGTCACCAAGAAGTTGCCCTATGTATCTGGATGCTCCTATATTGGGTGCGCATAGACTTAGGGTCGTTAGCTCTTCCCGTTACATTGATCCCTCTACCATTATACAATGTCCTTCTTATCTCTTTCGGTTTCTATTACTTTAAAGTCTATTTTATCAGAGATGAGAATTGCAACTACTGCTTTTTTTTTTTTTTTCTCTCCATTTGGTTGGCAAATCTTCCTCCATCCCTTTGTTTTGAGTCTCTATATCCTTGCATGTAAGATGGATCTGGATGCACCTTACTGATGGGTCCTTTGAAGTGGCTGATACTGGTTGTTCCCCCTCTACACATAGTGCCTCCTTCAGAAGCTCTTGTAAAGCAGGCCTGGTGGTAATGAAATCTCTGAGTACTTGCTTGTTTGCAAAAAATTTTATTTTTCCTTCACTTATGAAACTTAGTTTGGCTGGATATGAAATTCTGGGTTGAAAAGTTCTTTTCTTTAAGGATGTTGAATATTGGCCCCCACTCTCTTCTGGCTTGTAGGGTTTCTGCTGAGAGATCAGCTGTGAGTCTGATAGGCTTCCCCTTGTGGGTAACCTGACCTTTCTCTCTGGCCGCCCGTAGTATTTTCTCCTTCGTTTCAACCCTGATGAATCTAATGATTATGTGCCTTGGGGTTGCTCTTTTTGAGGAATATCTTTGTGGTGTTCTCTGTATTACCTGGAGTTGGGTATTGTCTTGCCTTGCTAGGTTAGGAAATTTTCCTGGATAATATCCTGAAAAATATTTTCCAGCTTGGATTCATTCTCTTTGTCACATTCAGGTACACCTATCAAACGTAGATTAGGTCTTTTCACATAGTCCCATATTTCTTGGAGACTTTGCTCATTCCTTTTTACCCTTTTTTCTCTAATCTTGTCTTCTCGTTTTATTTCGTTAAGTTGGTCTTCGACCTCTGAAATCCTTTCTTCTGCTTGATCAATTCGACTGTTAAAACTTGTGCATACTGCTCGAAGTTCTCGTATTGTGTTTTTCAGCTCCATTAATTCACTTATATTCCTCTTTAAATTGTCCATTCTCATGAACATTTCGTGAAACCTTTTTTCAAGGTTCTTAGTTTCCTTGCATTGGGCTAGAACATGTTCTTTTAGCTCACAGAAGTTTCTCATTATCCACCTTCTGAAGCCTGATTCTGTTGTTTCCTCACATTCATTTTCTATCAGGCCTTGTTCAATTGGTGATGAGGCACTGCAATCCTCTGTAGGAAGAGAGGCATTCTGATTTTGGGTGTTTTCAGCCTTTCTGCGCTGGTTTCTTCCCATCTTCGTGGATTTATCCACCTGTCGTCTGTGTAATTGCTGACCTTCAGACTAGGTCTCTGAGTGGACGTCCAGCTTGCTGGTGATAAAGTTTCCTCTATTTCTTAATTTTCCTTCGGCGGATGCCCCTCCCCCCACAGGGCTGGACCTTCCCGGGTTCAGCTGCACTTGCTGTGAAACTCTCAATCTTCAGCAGTTCCAACCGCTGTTTTTATTTTTTATTTTTTGTGGAGGGGGGGTACCAGCCTTCCCCTGCGGCGACCCGCTACGCCAGCTGAAACAGCGGCGTTAAGATTCGTGGCGCTTTTCTGCCCGGGAATCTCCCGATCTGGTTCCCCCACTTCAGTCCGCTTTTTAATCAGCTGAATGAGAGACTCTGCTTTCCCGGAGCTCCAACGCCAACCAAAAGGGCACTCAGTCCCGTATACTCCGGACTGAGAACCGCCGCGTCGGGGCACCTGCAAAACGGCTGCGCCCCTCCAAAAGGGTCGTGCTGGCGACCCGTGGGGCTCCTCCGCCAAGAATCTCTTGGTCCGTGGGCTATGAAAATTCGTCTGAAAATGTGGCGTCCACTCACTCTCTGCGCTTTCAGTGGGAGCTACAATCCTGAGCTGCTGCTAATCGGCCATCTTGGATCTCTCCCCCAAAACTTGCATTTTCTTAGCTACAGCGCAGCCAAGTACTCTTGGAGTGTTCTATTAATGAGAACTGCAACCAATCCCATTTTTAAGAATGTGACCTTTCTTCAATAATAAAGCACTTCCCAAGCATCACATTGTTTAAAATCATATCATCACAATTATCCGAACAAGAAGAAGGCAAGATTTTTGTAACTCAGAACCCAGAAGCAGTAACAATTAATCAGATGTCTATTGAACCTTGCATATTTCATAAAGTACAGAGTAGGAGGACAATAAATATATTTTACTTAATTTCCTGAATATGTAAATAGAATACACACTACAAATAGCCAGAGTATTTGAATGATTAATTAATTGACTTTCTGCATGCTTTCAGAGTGAGTATTAAGGGCTACAGTTCTATTTTCTTCAAATCTCTACCATCTCTTTTTCTTTAACTTTTCACATTTTTTATAACTGTGAAATACATCTGAAATTATGTGACTAATTGAATCAATAGCAAATTTTCCTTACTACCATTCTCCATAATTTTTCAAGAGAAAATAAGATGCATTGACTTATTTAGAGATTTTAAACCATTTAGGTCAAATGTTTTATCTCTAGCCTTTTTTACAGATCACAATTTGCCAATTATTCTATCCTATATTGTTTCCCCCTCTCCAGTTGCTTCAAATTACAAAATAATAATTTTCCTAATAAAGTGACTAGTCTCTCAAAAGCTAGAATAGTATTTTCTCTTTCTATGAGATTTCCCAAACTACTATGACACTTTTTACAATATTAATTTAAACATTTAAAAAATAACAGCTTTCTGTTTTGCAAAGCAACTATAACACTTACATGTTAGTGGTGAGAGTGGAAAACAGCACAACTAGTTAGAAATAGTGTGTTTAACAGTTTCTTATAAAGGTAAATTTATATATACTCTATGAACCATCAATAATACTTCTAGTTGTGTTATAAATATAAAAGATAAGTGAAAATTGTCCATGCAAAAAATTGTGTCAAAATATTCACAGCAGCTTTATTCAGAATAGCGCCAAACTGCAAACAATTAATAGGTCTAGCAACAGAAGAATGTATATGTAAATGGTGGCATATTCATTCAATGGAATATTAACCTGACTACAAAAAGATTGAACTACTGTCACAATTACATAGGTGAATCTCAAAAGCATGAGGAAGAAAATAAGATGCAAACAATTACATACCGAATGTTTGCTTTACATAAAGTTATAGAATAGGTGCAGCTAATTGATGTTGTTAGAAATCAGAATAAGAGTTGTCTCAGGATGGAGTTGTGATGCAGGAACTGAATGAGAAGGAAGCAGTAGCAAATATTCTAGGATGATAAAAATGCTTTCTATCTTCATAACGGTTGTATTGGTCCATTTTCACACTGCTGTAAGAACAACCTGAGACTGGGTAATTTATAAAGAGAAAAGGTTTAATTGATTCACAGGTAAACCTTTTAACAATCATGGCAGAGGCGGGGAATGCAGCAAGACATGTATTACATGGCAGCAGGAGAAAGGGAGAGAGAGCAAAGGGGAAGTGCTGCACTTTTTAAGCACCAGATCTCATGAGAATTCACTCTCTCATGAGAACAGCAAGGGGAAATCTTCCCCCCAGGATCCAGTCACCTCCCACCAGGCCCCTCCTCTGACACATGGAGATTACAATTCAAGATGAGATTTGGGTGCGGACACAGAGCCAAAACATATCAAGAGTATTGGTCGTATCGGTTTATCTAACTTACGAGATTTGTCAAATCTCATCTACCTCTACACTGAAAACCCTTGCTTTTCACTGTATGTAAACCATACCTAAATTTTTTGAAAAAGTGACTTGTTCATCATATAAAATATATGGGATCTTTAGAAAAAAAGCTCTGAAAAGGAAAGAAAGGAAAAAATCATCAGGGTAATTTAATATTGTTGTTTATAAAATTAATACCAAAATTAAAATAATTTAAGCAAGCTAAAACCAGATAATAGGAATAAAAGCCAGACATATTAGTTATCTTTTAGAGTAATCAAAGGTAATACTATAACATAGGTTTTAGGTGAATAAGAATATTAACAAGAATGTTGTTCAGATAGAGAGATACAGGATTATAAGTTGGATTTAAGTACTCTAGAATGTTTTCTCTGGGTATCCTCTTTATTAGAAAGAAAATGCAACAGTTCTCACCTGACCTCCTAAACTAAGTACTTTCCTTTCATCCAAGACTGCTTCAATCCTGCCTGCACATATCAGAAGTCACTCCTCAGGCTGCATTCCCCAGTGACAGTAGGAGGGTCAGTTTTTTGCTCCTTTTCCTTCTTTATCAAGAGTTAGTCCAATGTTCTTATAACTCTGTTTACATGATGACTTAACTTAACTTAAAATGTTCAAAGATTCTAATAACTTAGTATGTGGTTAGACTTCAGTACTTAGTCTTATGGGTCAAGGGAAGAGAGGAGAGACCACAGATAATGTATACCAAGATGTTAACACCTGTTTGTGACTTATATGGACATTAATATTTCAACCTTCAGATCAGTACTCAGGAAGTTTCCTTAATCATCCTGTAGGGTAAATGGTATTTTGGAATTAAAATAATTTAGGAAGATAAAATTAAGTGAAGCAACATAATACTGCTCTACTTGAAACCAAGACTCGCTGAATGAAATTTTTCTCTTTAGGTAGATTTAATGAAGTGGCTTCTAAACTGTGACTATGGAATCAGATATACACTGATAGAGGTATTTAAGATAAGTTCAATGTTAAAAAGCCTAGAAATAGTATGCAATTACCATATGATGCTTGAGCTGTTGGAGTGGTTATTTCTGATTTTATGCATGTCTCCTTGTTTTGGGATGAAGTTTTATCAACTCATCATAGCACCATTTGTGAGCTCTTGTGGCCCACAACCTCCTGTTGGTAGTAGCATACAGCCAATTATTTTTAAGTGAAAAGCTGGATTAACTATTACTCAATTATGGTGTTTATTTTCTGGATTAAATCAGGATTGGAATAAAATTTACATTTGTGTCAAAACCATTATTTTACTCCAGTATTTGGGAAATATTAGACAAGATTTCCAAGTATTGCTCAGATACCTCAATTTCAGTACCCTATGTGTTTACCTTTTCCCCAGATGAAAGTCATGATCATTGTGTGGAACACACTGTATTAGTTATCTATTGTGGCATAAGGAATTATACCCAAATTCTGTTATGTAAAGCAACAAACATTTATTCCCTTATAGATTCTGTGGATCAATAATTCAGAAATGTTTCAGTTGGATGGACTGATTCAGGGTCTCTCGTGATGCTGCAGCCAAGGTGTTTGCAAGCATTGCCATAAACTGAAATCTTGACTTGGGCTAGATAATTTTCTTCTGTGATGGCCCATTCACGTGGCTGTTGGTGGGAGGCCTCAGTTTCTCGCCATGTGAATCTCTCCATGGTGCTCCTTGGGTGTCTTCATGACAAGGCAGCTGGCTTTCTCCTCAGCAAGTGATCTAAGACAGAGCAAGGAAGAAGCCTCAATGCCTTTTATGGCTTTGTCCCAGAAATCATACACTGTCACTTCTGCCATATTCTATTAACTAGAAGGTAGTCAGTAAGTACAGCCTACACTCCAGGAGGAAGATGTTAGGTTGCACTTTTTGAAGAGAATAATATAAAAGAAATGTGTGGACATATTTTATTATTAGCACAGAATGAGTGACTTCAAACCTCAGTAAATTTCTGGCCCTTGTAAAAAACAAACAAACAAAAAACAGGTAGAGGCTGCTTACTCTGTACTGTTTCTGTAGTAAAGCATTGATTTCAACTAGGCATTGGCATGTGGGGGACCATAAAAAGAAAGGAAAATCATTTCCAAAACTGATACTGGAGTGAAGCAGGAAACATAAAGGAGACACTTCCTCAGATGCAAATTAAGGGGGTAAAAATTCAAAATGGTTGTTCTGTATTAAATTTTTCCTGATTAAAAAAATATTACATTAGAATATTATTCATCTTCATTACTGATCTTTTTACACATCCCTGCTCACCCTCATCACACCTCACTCTCTTCCTACTAGTTGCTCAGGACTTCTATTTCTAGCTTTCTGAAATTAGTAGATTGAAAGTATGCTGGAAGCAGACTAAGGGTAGCACAGAACAGTGGGAAACTGCCTGGCTTGATATCAGGTGGCTTGGGTACCAGTCAAGTCCTTTCTAATTAGCTGTGGAACTTTAATAATGTCATTTCACCTAAAAGTGTCTCGGTTTCTTGGTGATAAATTTGAAGAGGCCAAACTAGATATTTTCTAAGGCCCAGTGAAGGCTTAACATTTTAACAGCATATAGCCTTAGAGTACCTGATGATATTTTCCCTTCCCTTGCATCTGTCATCTGTAGCTAGAGACCTGAAATCCATTATTCTTCAGAGTAAAGCTAATGCCTTTCCTATGTGCTTGTTGTTTTTAATTTTAATTTGGAATTATGCTTTTTGCAATCATTTGGCGAGTTTGCCCAATCTTGTTCTGGGGTAGTCATCAGGGCAGGATGCAGCATTGGTATCATTTTCTATTTACATTAGGGTGCCCAGAGGACTTCCAGCATTAGATGCCAACAAATCTAAATTATTAATTTTATTACAATGAGAGTTCTATAACAGCAGAGTTACTGAAATGCTTTTTAAATTGGTTTTTAACTAGAAAAATAAAGAGATAGAATATGGACACTTGGGAAATAATAAGAAAAGTGAGACAGCACTGCTATTGATTTAAAGTCAGGTAAGGGGATATTTCTTTTAAGTTCAATATTCACAAATCATTGGACTTGGATAAGATACTAATGAGAGTACTGAACAACCTCATAGGTATGAAATAATGAAGAAGAAATCAAGTAATAAAAAAACCCGAAAACTCTGGTACTGACATATAAGAATGAAAAAACTGATCTCACTAACTGGTATTATTTTAATTGATTCCACTTCTTAATTAAAAAACTATATTTTTAATATGTCTAGCTAAAAGCCTACTGTAAGCAGTAGATAATCAGAGACAAGGGATAAATTTTCCATTTTTGAATGATCTTGGGTAAATAACAAAAATCAATTTAAAACTGTCTTCACCTGAAAAATGGGGGACATTAAAACCCACACATAGGGATTTTTGTGTGGCTCAAATAAGGTATTGTGCATAGAAGCAACTTGTAAACTATAAAATACTCTGCACATATAAAGAAATTATAAATTTATAGATGTTTGTCACTTCCAATTATTATTACTGGGAGTCTTGTGATGTATTAGGGATGAAAGAACAGTGGAATTCTAAGGTGACTTTATCCATCCAATGACTCAAACCTGACCCTGAAAAATACAGGTGTACATAAATTTCACATCTCAGAGTTATGGGCTTTGTAATAAATTATACTATCCTAGAATATTTTACCAATTCTTGTCAGTATGTGTGTTCGTTAGATTCTTAAATAAGGAGAATCTCAGCTGGTAGACATAATAACAAACAAGTTCTCAAAACTCATTATGGTTATCCTATGCCCGATCTGCCAAATCAGCCACCCTTATGCTCCCTATTCAGTTCTGTTTTCTCATCCCCAACAGTGGATCGCTCTATGGGTAGAAAGAGGCTATTGAAGAGCCAATCTAGAATGAGACTGGAGCCATGTCCTTGTGTAGATTTAAGAAATCTGTGTTAACCCTGTGGATGTGGAAAACCTCTGGGGTTCTCTCTTGAGGTCTAACAGGAGCTCAGAACTATTTTATTTTCCAGAAACTGGGCAAGGCTAACCCAATGCCCTATACCTAAACATCATTTTAAGAG
Source organism: Ateles fusciceps (assembly GCA_036589455.1). Classification (NCBI taxonomy): domain Eukaryota; kingdom Metazoa; phylum Chordata; class Mammalia; order Primates; family Atelidae; genus Ateles; species Ateles fusciceps. The sequence continues at coordinate 676,860 of JAZHEH010002924.1, read as the reverse complement.
GAATCTGGACGCCTAATTCCTCCTGTAAAAAGTTGGGCTGGTGTAGGAGGTTATAGAGCCATAATCTGAAAGTTAAACCCAGATATCATTTGGTAGAAACATCTGTGAGTGATATAGGAGGTAGAAGCCATGAAGACTCAAAGACTAGGGGATGGGATGAAGAATCAGTAGCTAACAACTGGTAGAAGAAGAAATGCAAACCAGTCACCTGGCAAATGTCACCTCCTTACATTTTATTCCATCATGAAGAGATTCCAAATAAAAATAGTGAGAAGCAGAGTCATTCATTGAACACTGAGAAAAACCAGTAAATGCTGAAGTGGTATTCTGATAATATGCTTGAATATTTTGTTTGTTGGTGCTATTGATTCAGGCCCCAGATAGAGCAAAATAACATAAAGTCACCCTAGTCATTGCTCCTGAAGAGCAAGGCTGGGAGTTCCTAGTAGGAAAACTCATTTCTCTAGCACAACACTGCATGGAGAATATCACTAAGGCAAAAGTAATGTTTGGATGGTGTAATTGCTTAACAGATGATCATGTAAGAAAAACATTGGGTCCATATATCCGTTTATGAACTAAAATTTGAGGCACCATTTTTATATTCAGCATTCTTTTTTCTCCGAGAATCTTGTTAGACAGAAATGAACGTCAGAGAACTGTTTGTAATAATAGAATAACTATGCTTTATTGAAGGCTAACTGTGTGCCAGGCTCTGTGCTAACTGCTTTCCATTTATGAGCTTATTTAAGCTTCAATTCAACCACAAGCAATAAGTAGCAGTATCTTGATTTTACTGATGAAAAAATTGAGGATTCCAGATAGTAAGTGGTAGAGTGGGACTTGAACACAAGCCCTGCTTTATGGCACTACATTCTAGTGCTTCGTTCTGAGATTTATGGAGGACACTGGAAGACTGTGTACTCTTATGAAGTGTGTGTAGTTTTTCTGATGGTGGAGGGTGGGAGGGGAGTTTCTTCTGGTGGAGTATCCATCTGATTGGGTTGTTCATATGAGCTGGTCTATAAATTAGAGGAAGGAAACCAGATCAAGAGTGAAGGGGGCACATAGCACTCACCCACATTCCAAAATAGTAAACCTTGAAATAACTTCCCTGAGGAGGACTAAGAAAAAGACCAAGTTAAGTACTTTTATTTCCACCTTTGTCCTTCCTATGCTGTAATTCTCTTCTGAGAGCACTCTGAATCTTTAGTAAAGATGTGCCTTGATGTCTGACAGGCAGGACAGATGGAAGTTAAGGAGAAAGCACAGGCAAGGGGGCACTGAGCCAGGCTTGCTTCATTTCCAGGAAAGAAGGTGGTGCTGAGCTTCTGGTAGACCTCAAGAGAGAACCCCAGGAGGTCTTCCACATCCACAGAAAAATCCAACACTTGGGAGCACAGGATATGGCTCATAGGAAGAGAAAATGAAACTCAACTTCCAGGTTAATTAAGGGTTCCTTTTGATAGAGCTCAGAATACTGAAGTTATATTCAAACAGCAGAATAAGTTACTCTCTGATGACAGTTTGCTGCTGTCATGCTGCTGATTTCTGAGCATCTATTATCTGTTCTTAAAGGAGAAAGGGACGGTAGCATCCCCTGTAGCTGACTACTTTATTGATTTCCTTCTATAGCTTTAATGTACAAACTCAGATTTTCTGATGACTGCTGAAAGATGTTTTCATGTCTCCTACTCATGGAAATGCCCATCTGCCTACACTCCATCACTTCTAGCTGGATTTGACACAAGTTTGTCACTAATAACAAGTTCTTTTCCTTACTTTCCCCAACCCTAGACTGAACATCTGCTTTATACTCTGGCAAGATTAACATATCCCACTTGAGCAAATGCAATATGCTCTCTTGGTGTCACTCTTAGAGATAGAATTTAACTTGCCAATGGTGATAATTGTGCAATATTATACTAAGAAGATGCATATTCCATACTGATCTAGATATCATGCAATCTGACCACTGTCAATGACACACTAGAAGTGACGCACTATCAATGTAAAAAAAAAATATTATGAATAGTTGTCTTTGTAAAACAAAGAAAATTTTCCATCCTTATTTCCCTTGTAATTATCTGTGGATATTTTTATAATATGTGATTTCATACTCAGAATATATCTTGCACATATCATGGCCCCAATGTCTAACACAGTGCCAGGGAAATTATAGGCCCTCAATGGGTAATGGCTGAATGCATAAATTAACTTTGTAGGAGACATCTTACATCTTAAACAAGTTACACTTACTCTGCCACAAACCTTATTTACAAATTTTTTTCTCAAAGAATTTTAGAGTATGACTTAATTTATCATTAGAGAAATTATATTTCTAGATTCCAAAATGTAAATTTGACTCCACAAACTATGAGGCACTGTTAAAGTCTGAAAAATAGAAAGATTCTCCTAAAGTGAGGATCCATACAATCACTATTGAGAGGGGGATCCAGAAGATGGTTTTTAAATATCAATAAATTGATTTATTTCCACCTTTTAATTTCTCACAATTTCTATTGCATGGAGTAAAGCATCTGTAATCGGGAAATGATGGGTAACATTCAAAGCTGATATTCCAGATGATTGTGCTGTAACAGACTTCTCCCTATTGAAATCTTAAGGTTGTCTAACCCCCAAATTCTCAACTAAGAAAAGTTGTATTATAATTTTAAATTCAGGCTACAGAAATAAAAACAATCTTTGGGGTGCTAAACTAAGGTATAACCATGTTCCAAAATTCCTGATTTCATCTATTTTAGAAAGAGACTGTTCCTGGGAGAGATACAAGTTACATGATATTGCTCTTTCCACATAAACCATCTCCACAACCAATGTGCCCTGAATCCCAATGCTTGGCCAACCCCTTCACTAGTAATCAACCATCATCCCAAGAAGCGAACATAATCAGAAGCTAAATCAAATAAATATGTCTTACTCTCTGTTCTGACATCGGCCAAGTTCTATTTCTGGTGGGAGGCCAAGGGGAACAAGTGCCAAAGGCATATGGCTGTGGGCACCATTGCGCCAGAAAGATGTCAACACATTGGAAAGGATTCAGAGAAGAGTGGCGGGGGTGATTAAGGGGCTGAGGAATTTACTTATGAGGGAGATTAAGAGAACAAGTGTGTATACATTAGCTAAGCAATATATGGGAGGCGGTGGAGCTGGAGATAATTTAAAGTGTCGACAAGTCCGTATGAGGAATCAGTGGCATGGGAGCCAGAGGAAATACTGAGGCTCGGGGAAAAGGAGAAGCAGGAAATAAGGACAAAGGCCTGACTCCAGATGTCATCAAACTGTTTTAAGAGTATGCTGATTTAAAATGAGAGCATTTTACAGCATCACATGTAGAAGACTCATAGTTAAAAAGGAGATGAAAAGAACATGAAAACAAGCCAGGTGGGCCTGGGACATGAGGAATAAGAAGCAAAGTACGACTTCTCCCTTTCTTTCCCTATGGGGCCATGATTACTACGAAAATGCCTACTAACCCCTACCAACTATCCAGAGTTCTCAAGCCATATCACAACGACTAGTGGACCAAAGATTAACCCTTTCCTTGTCCCTTCTCCCTCCAACACTTTACCATCCCTGACTCTTTTCAGCAGTGGAGTGATTGATATGTGTTGAGTGCTCAATATACAGTAAACTGTAAATTTGTTAACAACTTCATTAAAACATAATTTATATATAATGTATCACAGAATTCACTCATTTAATGTGTACAACTCCATAACTTTCAGTATATCATAGCATTGTGCATTCACTGCTATTATTAATTTTGTAATATTCTAATTACTTTAAAAAGAAATATCATACCCCTTAGCCATCATCCCCCAATCCTCACAAAGGAAGCAAGTCTAACAACATAGACCTTGTCAAAGTCCATTTATAAATATGAGTGAATATTTTTCTCTGTATTTGAATTTTATATGTATCCTATTAGTTCTGTCACTCTAGAGAACCTGACTATTACACTGTTTTTCTATGACTGAAGAATGAAAGGATTGAGATTGTGAATTTGTTGTGCAATGGAGCTGTGAGGCATTCAAATAGGGAGCAAAACAATTCACCCATATATAACATATATACATATATATATATATGGGCGAATTGTTTTTCATATGCTATATACACATACATACATATGCTCTATATATATCGCATATGGAGTCAGGAAAAGGCTTATAGTGAATCAGGACAATATTTGATAATACCCCCATGTATATATATATATATGGGGAGTTTCTTAAGTATTAACTTACATGATCACAAAATCCTCCATTAGGCTGTCTGCAAGCTGAGGAGCAAGTCTGAGTCTCAAAACCGAAGAACCCAGAGTCCAATGTTTGAAGGCAGGAAGCATCCAACATGGGAGAAAGATGTAGGTTGAGAGGCTAGGCCAGTTTCTCCTTTCCACGTTTTTCCACCTGCTTTATATTCACTGGAGGCTGAATAGATTGTGCCCATGAGATTAAGGGTGGGTCTGCCTTCCCCAGCTCACTGACTCCAATGTTAATCTCTTTTGGTAACCCCTCACAGTCACACCCAAGATCAATACTTTGTATCCTTCAAGCCAATCAAGTTGACACTCAGTATTAACCATCACAAACAGTAATTTTCTGTCTCTGTAGAAATGCCTATTCTGTCCATTTCATAAATGTGGAATCATATAATATGTGGTCCCTTGTGATTAGCTGCTTTAAATTAGCATAATGTTTTCAAAGTTCATCTGTGTTATAGCATGAAACATGTCCTTCCTTTTTATAGCCAGTTAACATTTTATTGTATGAATATGCCACGTTTTGTTTATCCATTCATCAGTTAAGGGATATATATTGTTAATAGAGAATATCACACAGTTTTTCTCCTCTTGAAAATACCTAGGCTTTCACTTAATCACACGATTTACACTATGGCATTAGAAACTGATTTCATCACCTCTCTCAGGAAAGAGGTATACTTTCTATAATCAAATAAATGAATGATATTAGAATTTGATGTTACAGGTTTGGTTTGGCTGGAAGTACATTTGTGCATTTAGTTACATGTCCAATGGCATGAAAATATTGTATTTCCAGTTATGTAACTTCTGAGGAACATATGCACACTGTCTCTTAATAGCTCTTACCCTTCAGTCCTTCCCATAAAAATTAAACAGTATACTCCAGCAGAGGTTGGTGCAGCTTTCCCACTTGTCTAACAACAATGAAGTGAGCTGCCATATGCCTTCTCTTAGAGCAGATTTCCTTCTAAGAAAGTAGTGGGATGGGATGTTTTGGAATGTTCTTTAAGTGGCTTCAAACCACACTCCAACTCCTAACAGTGGTGTGACTGAGAAAGTTATTTAAAAGCCCCAAGACTTGGTTTACTTATGGTGACAAAGAAACTTTGAGTATTGTAATTAAGCAAAGCAAATGACATACAAAATTTCCTGGCACATACTAAGGGCTCAATAACATTACTTGATTTTTAAGAAGATGTGATCCTACAAGGAGTAGAGGAATGGGAAGAATACCTAGGAAGGAAAAGGCTTATGGTGAATCAGGACAATATTTCATAATATTTCCAGTAAATAAGAAATACATTGCAGCAGATGTCATTTAATAGACCTATATATGCCTGGCACTGTTCCCCCAGCTCAGTTCATATATTAACCCTTGCGACAATTCTACAAATTAGGAATCAGTAATACTCTCCTGTATTAATGGAAGGGCTTGCTGAAGGTCACTCAGCTTCTCAGAGGTGGGATTTGAATGCAGGTAGCTGGTTTGTGGACTTAATTCCTAACCGACACCTCCTTCTGTTGAGCACCCAGTTCCTCTGCAAGTGACTGGGACAGGCATGTTTTTCACTGAAGGATATATTCAGGTTTAAGGTGTATGAAGCAATTTGTTCCTGAAGGTCAACATTTTAGCTTACATTGTTAATTTTAAGCATATTGTTTTAAGTTACTGCTCTTGTCTCCCTGTGATAACCTCAACTTTTACAACTCTCTCTTTCACCATGTTAAAGCCTAGGAAAAGACCTTGGTAAAAATTGAGCTGTTCATCTCTTTCAGAGTTGTCTTTTGTATGCCATCTTTCATTGCTGTAAACTCGCAAAGTGAAGCAGGTGGTGAGGATAAAAATATTTTAGTATTCACATTTCTAGCCAAAAGTCACCTACATTTCATTTGAGGCAAATAGGAAACAAGCAAAAATACCTCCCTTCTCTTCTTACCTCATTTATGCCCAACAGCCTAGTCAGATCCTGATCCTCCATTTTCTGAATTATTGCCACATATCCTATGCACCCACAGACTCTGTTACCTTAAGTCCTTCACATACACTGCTGCCAGCCAGAAGAGCCTTTGTATAAGACATTACCACTGTTAGTACAAACATCTTTTTTTTTTTCTTTTTTTTTCTCTCTGTGTGTTTGTTTGTTTTTGAGATGGGGTCTCATTCTGTTGCCCCAAGCTGGAGTGCAGTGGTGCAAACATAGCTCATAGCAACCTCAATCTTCTAGGCTGAAGCAATCCTCCCGCCTCAGCCTCCTGAGTATCTGGGACCATAGGTACATGCCACCACACCTTGGTAATGTTTCCATTTTTTTTTTTTTTTGTAGTGATGTGGTCTCTCCCTGTTTTCAAGCTGGTTTTAAATGGCTCAAGCAATCCTCCTGCCTCAGCATCCTGAAGTGCTGGTACAACAGTCATGAACCACCATGCCTTGTCAAGAACCTTAAATGCACCCCTTCTGTCAAAGCAATCTGATTTCAAACTCCTTGCCCTATCCAAACCCTCCCCCAATGTATTCCTCTGTCTCAGATACATAAATCTTATCACAGTATTCTGAACATAGTCACCCTCACACCTGTTCTTTAGGCTTTCCCGCTGTATGTACACACACACCCACACGCACACACCCACACATGCACAAGTATGAGGTAGCAGAGAGAATGGTAGTAGATAGTAAGTATTTGTTCTTGTCTCTTCCTCTTTTCAGCTCTGTAGGTAAATCGTCTCTAACCTCTTCAGCCTAGAATACTCTCTCTCTCTGCTTATATCCCTGCCATAATTGTTGCCATGCTGTTTAGTATTTTACTATTCTTTACTGTATATTGCCTCTATGATGCATAATTTGAGGAAATGTGTTAATCTCTATTTCAGAAACTAGGCTGAGTATTCAACAAGTATTCAATACCTTTTACCTAATTGATTCATCAAATCCAAATCAATGGCTTGAAATCAAATAGCATTTCTAATCTGTAGCCTTCAATGATATGAATATTTCTCTTGTGATCCCCACAGTGTTGTGTGTTGTATATCTACCACTGCAGATACAATCTACAGTCCAGTTATTGTCATAAAGCTATTTTCTCCAAATAGACTATGAACTTCTTGAAGGCAGGGGCCTCACTCACTCACCTTGTTTCCCCAGGGCCTCGGTACCTAGTAATCAATAGGTTGCTCCATCAACCTTTTGAATTTAAATTAATTAAATGTCTAGAACTCTGAAAGAAAAGGATTAAACGTGGTGAAATGGGTCCAGGAGTGAAGAAATTGGAGTGGCTCAGATGTACAGGGTGCTGCTTCTTTCATACATTGCATTAGATTTGCTCTTTTTCTGGGACCCACTGTACCAAATCAGGCTTGTGATTAAGATCATGTCTACCGGGAAATCAGCAGAGAGTTGGAGAGCATTTGAAAAGGCCTTGCTGTCCAAAGTGTGCAACTCTGGCAAACAGCTGTTATGATTCTATTGTTTTATTTTTGCTTCCTTTAAAGGGCAAGGTTGGAAAAATCGGAGTTTATAAAAAGAATTTCAGTACAAAGAGAACACTTCAGGAATCATTCTCTCTTGAAACAAGGTGAGTTTCCAGCTGCACAGAATGCTCCATAAGGTGGCTGCACCAGCCTCAGGAACTGCATAGACCAAAATCACCTTTTTCAGACATAAAAGATCTATTCTGCCCTCAGGCAAGACTTCAAATATACTGACACTATTTTAGAGAAGACTGCTTTCAGACCCATTTAGAGCATCTCAAAGAATGTGTCTCCCATTCCCTGGAGAACCAAAAATGTTTCCTCATTGGATCAAAGAATATTAGGGCTGGAAAAGACCTTGGAGGTAATCTAGTTTAAATGTCTTTTCTTCTTTGTCCTTTTTCTTTCTTTCCTTTCCTTCTCTTTTTTTTTCAAAAGAAAACCATGAGAAAGAAAGTCCAAAACAAAACACAGCCCTTTCTTACAGATGGAAGACTAAAATATCGTTAGGTTCATTTCTGCCATATCTCAGAGACTCTGCTAGTATTTATTTCTATACAACTGCAAACCAATATCTACTCAGTCAGTGTTATTAAGGTAAAATGCTATATGATATTGTGTCTAAGTTATTTTAAAAGAAAACAGTGTTGTGTAAGCAGAAGCTCTGGGATTTCTTTATTCCATTTGCATATATGGAGGATAACAAAGTTGAAGAATACTTAAAATTCTAGGTTTGTGCATCCATGCCTGCGTGTGTGACTGTGTGTGTGTGTGTGTGTGTGTGTGTGTGTATGTGTGTGTGTGTGTTATAGCCACAAATAGTTGTTGGGTTTTATGTGGGATTGGTGAGGTAAAAGGTAATGTATTGATGAGGAAGAGAAATTAACTTAACATTCGGCTAAGAAGGCAACCTAGTATCCACTGATTTCAGACAAGTTGGCAGAAGAGAAAGGCAACCTCGAACTCTGGAACTAAGGAAGGGACACAGAAGCATTCTTGGAAAGTAATGTCCCTAGACTGACACTCCTGGGGGAAGAGCAAGAGGTAATGCTGCCGCTAAGATCAGGATTCACAGAGCCAGCACATCAGTCAAATTACAAATGCAACTGCCTGCTTGTGTTCCACTTACCTTGTTTGTGATTCTTTGTTCAAGAATGTATACTAACTGGAACCAGTAACATAAAGATGCTCTTAAAACAATTGATCATATAAGAAAAGTCCTTTGGAAAACATATAAGAGAAGTCCTTTGGATAGTTAAATATAAGATGTCAGCTATTGTGACTTCAAGGATAACACCTTCATAATGTAAAAGTATTTCTCCGTGTATGGATCTAGCAAGAACTAGTATAGATTGGTCCAAAAATAGACCACACAGAAAACCAGGTAATGAGAAATAGGGAATACTTAAGAACATACATATCTCATTAAAAACGTTAACTGTTAGTAATGGTTGAACATCAAGCCCTGGCTCTCACTCTGCTCAATTTGACTTTGGAGTGACCCTCTTTCTTTCTTTTTTTTTTTTTTTTTGAGGCAGAGTCTCGCTCCATCACCAGGCACCAGGCTGGAGTGCAGTGGCACCACCTCAGCTCACTACAACCTCCGCCTCCCGGGTTGAAGCAATTCTCCTGCCTCAGCCTCCCCAGGAGCTGGGACTACAGGCGCACGCCACCACGCCCAGCTAATTTTTTTGTATTTTTAGTAGAGAGGGGGTTTCACCATGTTGGCCAGGATGGTCTCAATCTCTTGACCTCGGGATCTGCCCACCTCGGCCTCCCAAAGTGCTGGGATTACAGGCGTGAGCCACCATGCCCCGCCTGGAGTGACCCTCTTTCTAATTAGATGCAGACATTAGAGAATACTGACAAAGGTCCAAATCTGTGTGTGAGTAGAAGTCTTTTCATCTTTCATTCAAATCAATATTTTATTTTTGAACTTCTTGAAGTCCAAAAATCTTTGAAATTTTGTGATTTAGTCATAAAATGAAGCATGGCTTAACAAAATTTCCAAAGAAATTCATACAAGAAGAGCACATTTGGGAACCCTAGTTGTAAGGAGATAACTGAGCACCTCGGGTGACTGTGGTGCTGGAAGCTTCTTTGATTTAAACCAATCGCACTGTGTCTTCACCTCAGCCCACTTTATAACTTTAATTAAACAAAATTAAAATTAATTATTAATGGAAACAATTAGATGAATTAGCTAAGGTGACCTGATACATATTTATTTATTTTTTGTTCTTTGTAAGGTGCCACCAGTATACCCAGCATGAATGGTTTAGCTTGAACAGTGCTGAATAACAACAAAGTTCTTCCCCCAAGGTGGTTTCCTTCTATAAATGAGTCAGTAAAAGACAGTTTATAACCCAAGCTGAAGCTGGCAGAATTGCTACTTCCAAACTAAGAGAGTATCAATGGCAAATTCTCTGCAAGAGAAAGAGTTGAAATGTGATTGTCTAGAGATTCTAACTAAAGGATTAATTCAGTTATTGACATGAGTTTTATGAATATTTACAGACAAAAAAATGAAGCTTCTCTGAACTCTAGAGCTAACACAGTTCTATAAAGAAACTTCAGTTTATACCATTAATTGAACCTGTTATAACTTCTGGATAGTAACTAGCTGATTCTTACTTCATGTTTTGGATTGCTTAGTTTTTCACCATGCACAACTCAGGAATTTCTTACATTTCCTTGAAAAATATTTCCTTAAAATTACTTATGAACCAATAACCATGATTAGTGTACAATGGAAATGAAAATAGGTGTGAAAAATATATTTTAGAAAGATTTTGATAATGCCTGCTGTAAGAGAGTAGGGCAGAGGTGTTGCATTAACTATGAGGCTGAGTATTCTGAGTTGCAGAATGTAATGGTTGCCGGCAGGACTCACTGAGAGGCAGAGCAAGTAGACAAAGTTAGAAGAAGACTCATGGGCCAAGTTTTAATCATGCTCATGGGTCAATGTTTAATCATTTATATCGAGCTACTCAAGAAATATCTAAAGGTGAGATCAAGAGAACAGTTCTGTGTATGGGTTGGAAATTGGTAGCTATGTCTGGCCAGATTTTTTTCACTCTTACGATAATGACAATAGCTACCATTTATTTTAATTTTTGCCTGGGAACTCGTATCCACTGAATATTTACCTGTAGGAGTCTCTGAGTTTGGCTGAACTTTCATGGTGTCACAGAGTATTCACTTTTGCTTCTACTGGCTGACCAAGACCAACTCTGCACTTTAACATAAAGTCTAACTTGAAGTGTTTTAGATGACCCAGGCACACAAAATTTGGACCATATTTCACAAACTCCCATAAGAGTTAACTTGATATTACAAATCCTTGGGAGAGATTTTTCTCCATCTTCAATCTAGCATCAAAACCTAACTGGGAAAGTATTTTTTGTTTGTTTGTTTGGTTGGTTTTGCTATCACTTTCTGTAGCCTGGGTCTATTTATAATCCTTTGGGAGTTCTAGTTTTATACTGAAGACTCCTTTTAGGCCACCCTTGATCCACAGGCTCCAGGTAATGTCTCCTCTTTAATCCTTTCCTCACAAGGTCAAAATGGAAGTTCAGATTACCAAGTTGGCTTTGATCAGACCCTGGCATTTGTGAGCAAACTGACTTCCCTGGAGTCCAAGTTTCATTTGATTTTTGGCTTCTGAACTTAATTTCCCACTAGCTAGGTAATGCATTTGAAAATGAAGTTTAAAATATCTATGGGTATATTGTATTCTGAATTTTTAGTTGTTTTAGATGGGGTAGTTGTTCAGAGTATTATATCTGTCATGGGGACAGAAAAAAACTGTGATATTTTACTTGTTATTGACTATTTTCCAAACATTTGCTATGTGATTTACATCCATGATCTTATAAAGCATCACCTGTAGTAGATGATTTTATCATTGTTTCCAGAAAAGGAGCCTGAGGTTTGAAGAAATAAGTAATTATTGAAGGCAATAGAACTATTAGTGTCTATTACTTCATATTTGAGCTCACAGCTTCTTACCTTCCAGCTTATCAGCTTATGTCTGTTACAATTGTAGGTTAGGTATTGAGTCATTGCAACACTTAGGTAATTTTACCACCTATACTTTCTATTTTTCTCCCCCTCCAAAATGAGTTTTCTTTACTTCCCTAAACTTGTTGATCATAAGTCTTTTCTTATCTCAATAAACCACACCACCACTCTTTATCCAGTTGCTTAGGCTAAAACTGTAATCATTCTTGTTTTTTTTTTTTTAATTCCGGTTCCCCGGCCCCGCCCCCCCCCCCCCCCCCCTCCCGCCCCCTCCCCCCCCCCCCCCCCCCCCCCCCCCCCCCCCCCCCCCCCCCCCCCAACCAGCAACTATAGCCATCTGTCTGGTCCAGGCTACCTTCACAGATTGCCTAGACTTCTGCAAGAGCACCATTACATGTATCCCTTCTTCCACTACTGAACATTTATAGTACATTTTTAACAAGCAGCTAGACTACTCTTCTTAAACAGTGAATCATATAACACCACTTTCTTCATTGAGAAATGAAGTTTTCCATCTACAAGTAATAACTCACCTCTTGGCCATGCATGGCCTTTAAGACACTATGTAGCCTGGCCTTACTATTCCTCCAATTTCATCTTGTAATACTCTCTTCTTGATTCGATGCTCTCTAGTCTCACTGCTTCCTCTCAGTTTCTCAAACGTGCAAAGCCTGTTCATGTTCTAGAATCTTGTACTTACTATTCCTTCAATTGACATGTGTTTTACTCAGAGCTTTGCATATCTGATTCTTTCTTGTCTACCATGTCTCTGGTCAGATATCACCACCAATTGAAATAATCCCTTCCTCTATATCTATTATATTATTGTGCTCAATTTTTATTTTGCAATTTCTCTCTAAAAGTATTCTATTTATTTATAAATCTACTTTACTGTATGTTTCCTTTACTAAAATTCAATTGCATGAGAGTCAGGGCCTTGTTTATCTCTTTTAAAACCATATTAATAAGAGCTACCCTAAATGTGCTACTCAATGAATTTATTTTTGATTAAAATGACCTATGGAATTGAATCATGCCTGAATAGCACTTTCCATGATCATAGTTCACCAATTTGGACCACTCTGATCTGGGATCAAAAAAGTTGCATCATTATTCACCTGTGAGTCTTAATCAGGAAGTAGGGTTGAGCTTAGATAAATAAAGCTGCAAGAAAGAGAGCAAAGATAAGTGCCAGAGAAGGGCATGATTGAGTTCAAGAACATTATTCCACAGATGTGATCAAGGAATCAGAAAGTCAGAAGAAGGAAGCCACTGCAGCTCCAATTGGTTCTCTATTAACCATAAAGCTGATGATTGAACACTGGAAAAGCTGATGACTGCACACCCTCAGCGTTCATTGGTGTATCTGTTTCTTGGCACCCATGATGTTAGAGACATAACACTTACATGCTGTTTCAAGTAAACTTCAGCTTTCCAGCCATACTAACTGAGAAAGGCAGCCAAAGCAGCAGGACCGCACTTCTCCCTTCCAAATCGCTCTCCAGTGCCTCGCATTCAAATAACTTAGTTTTCCCTGGATATTTAGCTTCAAGGAAATCTGGGATATATCATATTTAAGTTTTTGGACTCTATAATATAGAGGGCACAACAGAAAGAAGAAGGAACAGGTGCTGGATACCTATTAACCACAAAACAGCACACTTCTATATCACTGGAGATGATTCACAAAACCCAGTGTTCCCAATAAAACTTAAAGAAACTGCTGGGCTGGACTCCAAACATCTGTCATTTACCACATAGTTACCAGTCATTGTGCTACATTCTAAAGTTATAGTAAGACAGTGCATATGATCCATTCACACACAGAAGTTAAACTGACAGATGGATTTATACTTCTGAATAACTGAAAATGGCTTTACCATTCTCAAAGAAAAGTAGATCAGTCTTAATTTTAGGGAGAACACCCCTAACTTTAGGCTGTTCTTTATTAGTATCTCCACAGTGGGGAAGGTTGCTTTCTATGGAGTCAATCTGGGACAAATGTCATAATAAGCCTCAAATAACATGTGATAAATGACCCAATTATTTTTTATTTGCGTGAGACCAACCATCCTTGCCACACTTACTGGACTTTGCCTAGGTCATCAGTGCACATCCCAAGGAACACCAAAGACCTTGGGCTATCCCAGAAGGAAATTAAATGTATCTACAGAGATTAGAGAATATATTGTCCACCTTTAATTGTGTGAAAAGACCCAAAGCAGTTTCTTCCCGTGTAATGTTAGGAGGCTCTTCAGGAGTTACCCCTTTAGCATTTAAAATTCATTAAGTTAAAACACATTTAGCAGCTCTCTTCCTTACAACTAAGGAAAATCACGTTGTGTTTTGGAAGCAAACTTTGTTGAAATTTGTTCTCAATTTGTGTTTCTTCCAAGCCAATAAAAAAATTAGAAATATTGATGTTTACAAAGTCTACCCCATCCAGTAACCCTATTTTTTACTTCTTAATCTTCTCTTTCCATTTTCTTTTATGTTGTCTCCATTATTAGTCAAGTAATTTAACTAGGTGATGAACTCCTCTGTGGATACTCTGTCAAATCTTGTGTTGTCTTTCCAAGCTGTGGTTAGAAAAATAGACACTAGACCCCTGAAGATCTCCTGAAGATAGCCATTTGATCATGGCACGAGGGCAAAAGCCTCGAGGAACATCATGTTTTCTGCCTGCAAATCTGGCACGCAAATATTACAAACATCAGCATTAAATGTGTATCCACTAAAACATGCTTACACCCCCCTGGCCACCTATACACACTGACACAGAAAAAATAAAGAAGATTCTTCTTTTCCTTTATTTCCTGCCTCTTCTCGTTCTCCTTACCTACCAGTTAAAAAACAAAAAAGGGCTGGGCACAGCGATCCATGCCTGTAATCCCAGAACTTTGGGAGGCCGAAGTGGATGGATCACTTGAGCCCAGGAGTTCGAGACCAGCCTGGACAACATGAAGAAAACTCTCTGGACAAGACACAAAAAAAATTAGCCGGGTGCGGTGACATGCACATGTGGTCCCAGGTACTCAAGAGGCTAAAGTGTAACAATCACTTGAGTCTAGGAGTTTGAGGATGCAGTGAGCCATGATCAAGCCACTGCACTCCATTCAGCCTGAGTGACATAGTGAGACTCTGTCTCAAAAGAAAAAAAAAGCCTCCTTGTTTCTAATAAGGAAATTAAGACCAGAGAAACTGACGATATTCTTAGGGTTCCATAGTAGTTTGTGGCTAAGCTGTCCTGTGGCTCCCAGGTTGTAACTGATTGCTCATAGGTCTATCCCATGGTATCTTCAGGAAATGTGCCACTCAGAGGAGCAACCCAAGTTGCTTTTAATACCTGAATGCCCATTCACCTCTTTCTCATTATTGGAAATTTTATAGGCAGGGTTTTTGTAAGACAAGGTTTTGTAGACTGAATGTTTGTAGACTGTGAAAAAAATCATATGTTGAAATCCCAACCCTCAAGGTAACCATATTTGGAGACAGATCCTGTAAGTAGGTGAGAAAAGTTAAATGAGGTCGTAAGGGTGGGACCCTGGTGCCCTTTATTCTAGAATTTATAGAAAACATTAGGCATTTATATGCAGGGACATTTTCAGAATTTTATAATCTGATATTTGCTTTCCTAAAGAAAGTGCTAACAGTTAATAAAAAAATGTCTGTGATCATATCTCATTTGTAAAGCAAATAAATAATAAAACGTATTTGAGGAAATTGACAGTCTTTAATATTATGTTATGCTATAATTCTTTTTTCTTTAATTTGCCATTATGTTTTTGTTTTGTTTTGTTATTTTTAAGTACCCTTGGCCTTTGTCCAAACTAGAATTTTTACTGAAGTGAACTGTGGTGATTCTGGATGATGAAACTAAGGAAGTTGTACGTGTGAGTAAGCACCTCCCGCTCAGCCAAAGAAGACTCATTTAAGATAGTTTGTTTTACTAGCACTTTTTATGTCCGATAGGAAATAGAATATTTATTGATGCCTGTGAAAGAATTAATCTGAGTGATTATAAGTGATGTAAAATATTTCTGCTTCTCAAGCACATTATCTTAATATACATTTGCGTATCAACTGATATTACATATGCACATATATTCTTCCTTGTAAAGTGTGTGTGTGTGTATTTATAAACCTTTATTTTATTTAAAGAATACACCTGATTCAGTGCCCACTACAGGCAGAAAACCAATACCTTACTGAAGGCTCCAGGACACCAGACTTCCCTCCTCTGTATGGGTAGGTTGTTGGGTAAGCTAAGACACATATGGTTTCAATACAATACCAGGGCAGAATTTCTGGTGCAGAAGATAAGTGAGCCCCTGAATTGTGTGGGACTTCTGGAAGTAAAGTCTTTCAGGGCTGGATAAGACTGGATGAGGCCTTAGAGGACTGGTTAGATTTAGTTGGGCAGTGACCAGTAATCTGAATGTTAAAAGGAAGGGAGAATATTAGACCCTGTTCACAAAGCTCTCTTGGAATCGCTCTTTGAAGCTTTGTGAAAAGGGTCTAATTTTTCCCTCCTGTTAACCAAATACCCATAATAAACTTCTAAGCTAATATTAATTGTGTTCTTTATTCACAAATATCACATTGTCAGCTACTTTTGCTGGCCAAGTGGTACTGAGTGTGCTATCCAAACTGGTCCTGCTTGATGTGTGCACAGGAGTATCTTCTCAGAGATTGTGGCCAGAGGGGCCACTGTAAGCTTGTTTTTCCATCCCTGTCTCAGTCCCAGGACTATTTTGCTTCTTGGCCTTTGAATCTCAAGGAAACAGGGGCAGCTTCTGGCAGCAAATACAGAGTGGTTATCAGTAGCAGGCAGGCCCAGCTGCCAGGCAGTATATACTACAGACCAGCACGACCAGTGGAAAAGTCATGGAATTTTAGTTTCAGTTTTAGCAGTCATATTTAAAAATATTTTTAAAATAGGTAAAATTCATTTTATAATGTATATATATATATATATATATATGTAATTTATAGCTGGGTGTCTTGGCTCACACCTGTAATTGCAGCACTTTGGGAGGCTGAGGCAGGTAGATCACTTGAAGCCTGGAGTTTGAGATCAGCCTGACCAACATGGTGAAACCCTGTCTCTACCAAAAGTAAAAAAAATTAGCTGGGCTTGGTGGTACACATCTGTAGTTCCAGCTATGAAGGAGGCCAAGGCATGAAAATCATTTGCATCCGGAAGGGGGGAGGTCACCATGAGCCAAGATTGTGCCACTGCACTCCAGCCTGGCTGGTGCGGTATATATATATATATATATATATATATGTATACATATGTATGCGTATGTAATAAAATGACTTTAAGAAATTGGCATTCCTCAGAAATTGGCATACATATATAATCCAGCCCATTATATTCAAATAATGTTATTTCAATATGTAATTAATATAAAATTATTAATTAAATATTTTATATTTTTTCATAAAAATTCCTCAGAATCCAGAGTCTATTCTTACTTATATCACATTTCTTTTCTTCTCATTAACAAAAATCAAAGAACCAATACATAACCACATCTCAATTGCAACCAGCCACATTTCAAATCCTTAGTAGCTCAGGAACATAGCAGTGTTTTATCAAACTTAAGCAAGTCAGGGTCTTCTATTAAAGAAAAAATAATACATATATGTAATAAAATATATAAATATTATAGCATAAATTTACACATATATGTCATAGACTCTCAGTATCATCAAGCTAGGTTCAAATTTCATATGTCTAGCTCATATACGATTGTAAAAGAAAAAGGAAGTTTAAGTAAATACAAAGCAAAATGCAAATTAACAACATTAATTCAACATGGTAGATGATATTTTGCTGAAACTAAATTATCTCTGTGCAAAATAAAATGGGAAGTTTAGGTTTGACCTACTGCAAATCTTCCTTCCCCAAGGAATATGCTAGAAGTTCTTCAGCCTTTTCTTAAAATGAATTTCTCATTTAAAGTCTCTGTTCTCTTCTCATTAATAAAAATCAAAGTACCAACACAAAACAGCAACACTACTCAATTGCAGTGCCAATGTGATCAAAAATATAAATGCAAAGGAGGGGGCTGAAATCACTCAGACCTCTACTAATCATGCATAATTACTGTTGAAGATTGTCAAATACTTCTCTACCCTCTACTTCTACCTTTAAATTGGCATCTTTTAAAACAAGTGTACCTACTTTTTCCACTTAATGTAGCATTATAAAAAAATTTCACTTTTTTCATATTTTCCATAGGATAACTATTAGTGATTGTTTCATATCAGATCCAGGACATATCTCCAGTATCAGCATTGGATCTCACTGCTGAATATTCTTCATCATTCTTGATATCTCTGTTGTATTACATACTAATGAAAATATTGCCCACTGCCTCTCTGTCCATCTTCTTGAAACTCTCTTTTCTGATTCCTGAGCACCTTAGTGTACTCAGTCTCGTCTGCTTTCCAGTTGCTAAGTGCCTGTCTCTTCCTGGAATCCTGCATGTAAGGCATTCCTGGAGGTAAGAGCAGCCCGCCTCTTTTCTCCCTGCCACTCTTAAACTCACCTACATCTGGGATTTCAGCTAATACTCCTATGCTGGGAAAGCTATCCCTTCTCTTCCAGGTTCTAGCTTGACTTTTCCTATACCCTACAAAACATGTCTACTAATTCACCTCTGTAAGAAGCCATATTCTAAACTGGGTTCATTTTCTCTGCCCTGGCACCTCCTTATCACAAAATTCCCTATATTCTTTGATTTTGTTTGTTGTTGCTGTTGTTGTGCTTGCCTAGGTATGGTTTTATTTGCATTTTCTTTTTTTAAAATACTTTCAACTTTTATAATAGATTAAGAGGTACATGTGCATGTTTGTTACATAGATGTATTATGTGACACTGAGGTTTGGGGGGACAAATGATCCCATCACCCAGGAAGTGAGCATGGAACGCAACAAGTGATTATTCAGCCACTTCCCCATATCCCCCTCCCCTGACTAGTAGTCTCCAGTGCCTATTTTTTCCATTTTTATGTCTATATGTATTTAATGTTTAGCTCCCACTTATAAATGAGGCGATGTAGTATTTGATTTTCTGTTCTTGGATTAATTCATTTAGGATAATGGCCTCTAGCTGCATCCATGTTGCTTCAAAGGACATGATTTCTTTCTTTTTTATGGCTGTGTAGTATTCCATGGTGTATATGTACCACATTTCCTTAATCCAATTCATGGTTGAGAGGCACTTAGGTTGATTCCATGACTTTGCTATTGTGAATAGTGCTGCAAGGAGCATATGAGTGCAATTATGTTTTTAATAGAATAAATTATATTCCTTCGGGTATATAGCCAGTAGTGGGATTGCTGGGCCAAATCGTAGTTCTTTTTTAAGTTCTTTGAGAAATCTCCAAACTACTTTCAACAGTGGCTGTAGTGGTTTGCACTCCCACCAACAGTGTATAAATTTTCCCTTTTCTCTGCAGCCTCACCACCATCTGTTACTTTTTGACTATTTAATAATTGCCATTCTGACTTGTATGAGATGGTATGAAATGATTGGATATATTTTCTTTTGTTTTTCTTTTCCTTTCTTTTCTTTTTGTTTATTTAGACAACATGTTACTCTGTTGTGCAGGCTTCAGACTATAGGGCTATAGTGCAGTGGCACAGTTACGGCTCACTGCAGCTTTGACCTCCCAGGCTCCAGTGATCTTCTCATCTCAGCCTCCTAAGAGCTGTGACCACAAGCATGTGCCACAACACACCTAGCTAAGTTCTTAACTTTTTTATAGAGAGGGAGTCTCACTGTAATGTCTAGGCTGATCTGAAATTCTTGACCTCAAGTGATCCTCCTGCCTTGAACTCTCAAAGTGCTAAGATTACAGGTGTAAGCCACCGTGTCTGGCCATCCATTGGAAATATTCTATTTCTGATCTCAGAATACATTTCTGCTGTCACCCAGTAACAGAGAGCAACTTTAGATTTAGTGGATATAAATTATGTCTCATTTTACCCACTTTAAATTTACAATTTAAAGATTTTAAATTTTGATGTTCAAGGATTGTGTCTTAGTTATATGAACTATCCAACTATATTCATAGAGTTAATACTTAATCAATCAATATAAAAATTTTAAAATGACTTTAAGAAATTGGCATTCCTCAGCACAAATGCCTTTATCCAACAATTGACAGAAAGAACACTGTGCCAAGAATTGGTGGCAACTAAAAAGTGATACATGGCAAGGGCACCAAGAGGCTCCCTGTGTAAGGTGACCTGAGATACAAAAGGGAGGCTTTTGTGTAATAAGATAGGAGGCTGTAGGCACTAGAATCACAGAATGTGAGAGCCTGAAGGGCCATTTAATTCACATACCAGATAGTCTCATTGTACAGAGGAGAACGTGATCACAAATTTGGAAAATGGTCTCCTTTTACTATCATTACACTGTGAGTCTCCTTACTGACATAATTTCAAGTTGTACTTACTTCAAAATCATCTGTCTTGAGAAATCAGGTTTCTTATGTAGGTGTTTTTTAATCATTAGTTGATCAGATTGAATCCATAACCAAGTCCCTAGTGCTTGAAGGCCTCTCAGAAAGGAAAACTTGGCAATGACCACAGATAAACTTCTGTAAAAGTAATTAACATCTATTTAGTCCTTCGCTATTTTTCATTTGAAAGGCATAGCAATCCTTGGAGAGGCTCAGGCAATTATTATTATCTTATTTTACCAATGAGAAAATTAAGGCCTACTTTCCTTATGTGGCCAAATGTCATAGCAGGGCCAGCAGTAAATCCAGTACTTCAAATGCCTGGGCCAGTGCTTATTCTAGTATTTATTGCTCATTTCATTTACTGTTTTCCCAATGATTAGACCCGCTTGCAAATATCTGTCATATGCGACATTGCAAGTACCAGATATTATCTCCTCCACTACAATATATTCTAAATTAAGTTTCTGGCCTGTGTTTTTCTTTAGAAACTTTCCATTTTGATGCTCTTAGAATATGTTCCTCTCACTTAATGTGAGTTCACTTAGAAATAATAATCTTTTAAATAAAACATGTGTTCTATATGAATTAATCAAATTGTAATTTTTTCATTAGTCAATTTTCTTCCCACTCTCTTCAACATCTATTATGGATTTCTGAGCAGTTTATCTACAACTCAAAGCTTACATTATGCAGTCTTGTGTTTCAGGGATCTAAGAGCATTTCCTCTGGGTTTAGTTATAGCTTCAATCTGATCAATTAAAAGTAAGAAACCTGCACTTATGAGACACGATGCCTAAAGGCAGATGATTTTGGAATAAATAAAACTTTGGAATTCTTATCTCAAGGAGGAGACTCACAGATTTTGTTCCTGTTATTGTTGCAGATTTTCAGCTTTCTATTTTATAACATAGGGAGCAGCTGAAGTAAAACATGTTTTTATTTTCATTTTCAACTTGCATATATTAACAAATGAAAGGCAGATCAAGCTGCAAGAGTAGTTCGAGTTCTTTCTTTCTCCCTTCCCCCAGCTGCATTTTAGGAACTTACAGTAGGGCTACCAGATTTTTTTCCCTAGCAAATCTAGGGACACATATTTGCATATCAGTTTGCATGTATTTTGAATTTAATTTGCATATATTTGCATACTAAATGCAAACGCCTCAAATGAAAGTATATAAAGTAAAATAAAATTGATTAATTAGTGCAACCAACTATAGTTGTCCCTAATTCCATTAATCTGGTTGTGCTGGAAGACTTGTAGTCAATAGTGGCCTGAAGGCTAGGCAGCCAGCTTCCCAGCTGTTCCCTAAACTAGGGCCAGCTCCATGAGCAATGAATTGCAGGAAATGGGAGGATCAGAGTTAAAACTGTTCCTGGAAAGAAACATACATTCCTCCCACCCACACACATACCCACAAAGTTTTTTTTTGAGCTAAAGATCAAATTAGAGTATGGTACTGAGCTAGGTATGGACATGGATTTTATGGCCTTATATATCAATAAACAATGAATGAAATAAAGCCTCTTCCAGTCCCACAGAAATCACTTAGCCCTGAACCAGTCCACTCACAGATGTATGGAAACTCACCAGGGGAGACTTGGGGAGAGTATACTGTCACTACAGTCAAAGCCTCAAACCAACTGATCCCACCCTTGCCAGTCTGGTCTCACATCCCTTCCAAAACGTCACTAACCCTAGTCCCAGTGAATTCTCTTTTTCTTACCTTTCTTCTCAAGTTCTTTTCTGATTTCTCCCTTCCTTTATCCTACCTGCTTTTCCTGTCTTCCATCACCAAAGTTGGAACTTTAAATCTCAGCTTAGTCTATCTATATCCTTACAAATCAATCCAAAAAACAGTAAAAAAAAAAAAAAAAAAAAAAAAAAATATATATATATATATATATATAGCTATGAAAAAACCTTTATCCCTATTTCAGTGCATAGGTCTTCTTTTCCTGAACCTCAGTGGTATCTATTCTGAGTATGACTCACCTAAAGCTTTAATGTGCCTTGTGATTAAATTTGTCTCTTATGCATATGACTTACCTGCATACAAAGTTGCAAGGTTTTGTGCAATAAATATTATACATTTAAAATCTTCCTAAGCGTTCATGATAATTTTGTGGGCATACCAGAGGATCACTGCATTTGTGTTAATTGAATATTTATTATTTAAATGAAGAGTATTATACAACTTAAAATGAAGAATGGTGTTCAGAGAAGAGACTAAGATATGAAATCAGTAAGTGTGAGTTCTTTAATGTGGGTCCTTTTGAAGTTTTTGCCTTTGGCTTGTGTGACCTTAACAGTCGGTAGAACCGGCTAAAATGTTCCTTGCACTTACAGGCTAAAATGCACCTTGCCATCTACTGAGGTAAGTGAATTACAGGCAGTGTTTTATTTAATCCCCACCACAGCCTGATGGCAGAGTGACCATTTTTAATCAACATTTCGCAGATTAGAAAACAGAGACATTAGGTGATTTGTCACTGTTCAGTCTCCTGGGTAATTTGTCCCAGTTCTCCCTTCTAAGTTGCAGTAGAGATAAGACTTATACCTAATAGGTCAGACACCAAATACTCTCTTTCAAACTACCAAACTAAACTGCTTCTCACTTAAATGCTTCTTTCCTTAGCTTCCTCATCTGAAAATGCAAATAATGACCTCAACCCCCTATAGTATGTGACTCAAGTAAAATTATATAGAGGAAAGAACTTTGTGAGCTATAAAGAGATGCTAGTTATGGTTATGATTATTATTGACATATATTCTTTTCTAGTCTGCTCATTTTATGTCTAGTGTTTTCAGTAATCTTGCAAATTGTGATGTACCATTTTGCTTTTATTCAAAAGAACTCTCCAAACTGGCTACTTGTCAGACTGATGGGAATGCATTTTGACACCAGTAGGACACATAGCTGAGGTCACTTCTCTCTGTTTCTCCAATTACACAGCTTGCTTTGAGGAGCTGAATCAACCATGAATGTCATCCCACTCCACACTGGCCAGCAAAGTGCTATCTCTTTGGCCCTTGGCATTTAACCATGTTGAATTATGAATGTGTTTTCAGTCACACTGTTTGCCTACAAGCTGGTTAGGATGAAGGCAGTACCTTTTTTTGGAATTAGATTTTTAAAGAGGACTATGCAATTTTTAAAGCAAAGTTTATTCAGAAAGTTCTGGTTATCTCAAGATTTGCCAGATTACAGGAAATGGCATTGACTGCTACATGAGCTTGCAAAGAATTTTTCTGCAGAGCCTGTGGCCTTATTTAATATTAAACAAAACTGACCAGCCAGGCCAGAGTGGGTCCTGCATAATCAGATAGCTGATATGTTGGTCTCTCTCTTTATACAAAGTACTCCAGGGAAACTTATGTTTTGGCTTTGCTTGAGATGAGACCCTTTCTTAGATGAATATGAATGTTACCTATAATTAAAGAGAAAAGTATTCTTTTCTTCCCAACATGTAAACAGGTTCTTGGGGACAGAATGCTGATGAATGAAACTCCAGGTAAATGTTATTTTATTCACTGTGGTCCTTTGTGGTTGAGAAGCCAGAAGAAGCTGGAAATCAGAGGTAGATTCCTATATATACTGATAGAAATTCACAGGTTTTTATGAAGCTCCTCAGGGTTGGACAAACTTTCTTTCTTACCTTTAAAAACAAAAGGAGTTAGAGAGAATTACTAGTATATTAAAAGGATGACTTCTCTGTCTCCACTCCAATAGGCCCATTACTACTTTTACCAGTTCTTTTTAATGGTTCAACAAGTAGGTAAGAAACTGAGGTTACATCACTTTCCCAGAATAAAGACTCTCTTAGATTAGGTAGTATGTTCTGTATTCTGAAAAATAATTACATGTTGCGTTGAGCATTTCAAAGAACGCTCTATTTATATTACCAAACAAGATATATGAATGGCCAATAAACACATGAAAAGTTGTTCAACATTACTAGTCATTAGGGAAATGAACATTAAAACCACAATGAGAAACCACCTTACACTTACTATAATAGCTATAATCCATAAGACAATAAAAATCATTAGTGAGGATATGGAGAAACAGGAAGTCTTATACATTATCATGCCATTACTCTGATACTCAGAGTGATTCATTTACAAGTCATTGCCTCAAAAGAAAAATGTCATATAGGACTTACTACATGCATAATATTATGCAAGATTAACCACTCCAAATCTCTCCTTGAACTGAAAAAATATCAAATAATTAAAGAGTGGAGCAAGACTTCTCTCCTACATTCTGGTCCCAGAAACAATTTTTCCTGTGAAGCAAAGAGGAGGACAGAACCTCAAACATGAAATGAAAACCAAAATGAGTTCTAATTTAATGGCTTTGAGTAAGTATATAGCTTAGTTTTCAGCCCAGGGAACTAAATTTTATGCCAAGTTGTTAGAAGTTTCAAAATAGAAACCTATTAAAACACTGAAAAAATATAAGGTGACTTACCAATATAAAACAACATCATATTGTTAAAAAATATTATATCATATATTCTTAACTTAAAAACATAAATATAGAACATAGTATAAAGCCTTATATGTAGCATAAATTAGTTTAATTTTCTTCTCACTATATTGAAAGTAAAAAACCCTGATTGCTTTAAAATTCTATAAGCTCTTGGTAGGATGTCATTAAAAGTTACCCTTAAGTTAAGTGGTTATAGAAAATGATATAAAAACCTCTCTAACCTAATCAAGGCACTTCAGCATTTAGAGTAGATTTTCAAAAATGAAAACATTTTTGACGTTTTTGATGAGTGTTTGGCCATTCAACATTTTCTAATGTTGAGAAAGAAATGATTAGTTTGAGACTCTGCAGGCAATTGAAATGTTAGTACCCCACAAACTGAGAACAAAATACAGGTGGTATTTCTATTTAGAAAAAGCTAGCATATGGAAATTCAGGTTTATAGAGAAGACACAAATTAAATATGATAATTTTCATTAAAAAATACTCTTCATGTAACAAAAGTATTTTCCTTAGGGATCCCCCTAAATACCAGGCTCTGTTAGTTGATGTAAACATGACTCAATTTGTACACCAGTTTTCAGGAGCATGTTCACTATGGAAAGTTTTTATGCTCACAAAGTCGCATGTATCCAACCAGACATTAATCCTTAGCACCTAACACAGTGCTTGGGACATGCAGCAAATACTCACTCAATGTTTGATAGATAAGTGAATAAATGAATGAATGAATGACTATTATATAATCAGAGATCTCAAATATATAAACATCCATTAAAGATCTTTTGAGTGCTAAATAGTGACTCAAACTGGCATGAAAAGTGTGCAGGATGATGTCTGCAGACTAGAAAAATATCATGTTTTAGAATTTTAAAACAAATAATATTTTATAGTAGGTTCTCATTATTGAGTGAATAATCAACTTACTTGATAAGTGCATTTCCACTATCAATTTGTGACTAAGGACAAATCATAAGGTGGCATGTAAAAAAAATAAAGTCATTCTACAACCAACAAACTAATTTTTGAGAGTCTCTCAGCTGTTTTGTTTGATGATGAACCAGAAGTATACAGACCATAACTTGGGACATCTTCTGTCCATTCTCTTATCCTAAGTTTCACACAGTTTTGCTATTACTACTACTGTTAACAAAATCCAGCTTTTCAGCTCTTTTTTTTCCTTTATTACCCTTCAGACATAATCAAACAAAACATCTCAAACTTCCTCTTTTCTTTTGCAATATGCAAGTCAATTCTTCAGATCACTGACCTGAAGCCACAGATGTCTAAATCCTGGGTGAGGAAGCCCTTTGCTAACACACATTGAAGTGGGTCAGTTTAGCACAGGAAGAAAGTTCTCCAACCAGTAGCCTCTGCCATCTCATTAACCCTACTAATTCCTCTGGGTGAGAAGTTTTTTCTGCGTAAACATCTTTATGTTGTCTCAGATTCCCCCATGTCTTTGCACCCTCTTTCTCTCCCTTTACCCTGGCTATCTTAAATAAAATTCTTCCATTTTTCTATCAGCACTTTTCTATCTAACAACTGAAACCACAGTCAGTAGCTTACATGGAAATGGGTTTTTAATTCAATGAGGGGGAAGGTTAAAGAGGAATCACAAATAAAGAAAAAATGAGTATCCAGGTAGATAATAGACTGAGGCACTTCTCAAGGAATGCTGGGCCAGGGAAGGACACAGAGATCTGTGCTAATGCTCTGCCCTCTGGTCAGGCCTAGGATGCTCCTCACTGATGGATAAAGGATAAAGGCAAGCCTTGTCCTCCAAGGAGAGGGCTTGGGGGACCGGCCAACTGTAAGAGGCTCAAAGTCTGTAACTCTTAGAGAAAGCCAGCTGCTCTAGGCTGGCTGCCAGGCAGCATTGCTGTCCACTGCTTCCTCCAGCCCTGCATCTGCTCTTGCTGCAACTCCACCAGAGCCCTCAGACGTGAAACATTCCTCTCCCTAGGAATTCTGGGGAATGGTAGATGCACATTTCACCATCTGAAATGTGAATCTGCCAACCATCCTTTGCAGAAAAGCACCTCCTCATTCTGCATAAAAGGAGGCTAGTATTATAGCCTCCACATTCTCCATCGAGGGTGCACTTCTGCAATGGATGGTCGGTAGCTTCCATCCCAGGGGCTGGCACAGCTGCTGCCCATGGTAGTGGTTGAAATATAATTCAGCAAGAAGAACCATCAAGTCTCTTCATTCCTTAATACTTGCCAGTTTTAGTCCCTTCTGCCTGTTACTCCCTTGCCACCTTGCAAAGCCCGGCTCACTTATTCTCTTTCTACTCCTTAGTCTTTGTCACATTTCAAAGCCTAGTTCAAGTCCATTCTTTTAAAATGACCCTCTAGACCTTATCCCTTTATTTTCCTCATACCACTCATGCTCGCTTCGGATTAGACATTATTAGACATTGTATTGGAATGTACTATTATTTAATGCATTTAAATGCTTCTTCCCATGAACATCCTATAGTCTTTGAACACAAAGCTTATGCAGCATGGAGTATATTTTTCCTTGTCACCCCCCAGGAAATCGATATGGTACCTGAATAACTCTCTTTACTCATTAACTACTATAGGTGTCTCCCTTTGCTCAAAAGTTCTCCTTCCTGCTTATGATTTTAGAAATGTATGCTGCCTTTTCTTGCATTACTCAATGGCTGAATTCATGACTGCATTGATTTGATGAATGACTTTGGAGATGTCATTTGAAGTGATTTTTAGTTTCCTCATTTATAAAATGAAAGGATTATATGAGACACATTCTAAGGTTCGTTTTGCTCTATGAGATTGTGGTTTACTTCTCTCTTTTCCACACAAAGATATTGGAGTATCTCAAATATGCAAAACCAGCAATGGTTTGAAGATTAACCTGGTAGAAATTGAGATTAATCCCATCTCCAGAACTCTTGGTAACTCTTTAGCTGGTTGTAATTAATAGAAGCATTCTGAATAAACTCTATCTCTGAGTTATACAAGCTAAATTTATAATTTTATCATACCTATCCATGTTTACTTCTAATATACATTTTAAGAATTTACAACATCAAATGATCAGGTTCTATCTGTAGAAAATGCAAGGCAGATTCTTATTCACTAAATATTATAGGACATCTCTAGTGAACAGAAACTCATTAAAATACTATTAAAATGACTATATGATTTGCTTAAGGATCAGGAAATTCTAATGTCTGAGATATATAAGAACTCAGTAAAAAAATAAACCAAAATAATAATAAACACTTACTTTACGGAGTAAATGGGCAAATAGCATGAATACAGTGCCACTAAGTGTGATATTGGCTCTAAAACTCAAACTATTTCCTTAAAAGTTACTTCATTTGGTATTGTATATATTTAGATGTGCACCTTTTCTAACCATGACAATTTTCAGCAACTTATTAACGGGAACTCATGTGCTACATGTATCTTCCAATAAATTTACAAATAAAGGTTATGAAACACAATTACTCTCTTTTAAAGGATTGGACAAGGACTGAAACATCCAAACTAATATAGTGTCATTCCTCTCTTTGAAGCTAGTTACATATTCTACTGATTCATTTTCTATCATTGAAATAATTTTAGGAGCTTATTTTGAAAGATTGTTGTTCAAGATATCCAGTTATATCTATTTTTGGCCAAACATATCATTTACCCACAGCATGATCAAGTATTTTACCAACATGATTTCCATGGTTGTTTACAGATCTAAAACTTAGTATCTCTCTGCTTGACACCAGGTAATTCTTGAGAGTTGACTTCTTCTAAGATTAAAAAAAAATTAGGGTGAGGAGTAGATACAGGGTTTGGAACACATTCCTTCCAAAGTAAAGACTGATTTGAAAAAAAAGTATTCTTTTCTTTCTTCTTCATGGGTGAAGAAGTTCTTGTGTGTGCTTGTGTGTGTGTTAAAAAGAAACAACAAAATTCACTATATTAAAAACATTATATTACCATGTGATCCAAATTCTTATTCCAAATGGAACAAAAAGGACTGGATGCACAGTAGATGTTTCAGTGCTTGTTCACTGAACAAATACATAAATGAATAAAGAAAAAGTAATGCAACCTTGGAATGATATGTTTTGCCAGTATTATCCCTTTCTTTAAAAAAAGGAGCTTTAGTTCTTGTGAGTAAAATATAGTAGTTACAAATTATTATTGACCATTCAGAATGTGCTGCCCTCCAGCCAGGATGGGTGTAAAAGAAACAACTTCTTAGAGAAGCTTTATTTGATCTGCAAAAGTTTATTATTATTACTATTATAAGACAAATGTAATGCAATTCAATTGAAGACATAACCAACCAGATGTGCAGAAAGAAAAAAGAAATCAATGTGAAAAGTTGTACTTATTAAAAAAAATTCCCTATAAGCATAAAATATGATCCAATTTTGAATTTTGAAAGGCAGGAAGTGAGAAAATCAGAGAAGACTTGAAATATATAAAGAAGAGTTTATGTTTTGTCAGTAATACCAATAACTTAGAATACTTTTCTAATTTTAATCTACTTTCATCTAGTTTACTTCTAGTATTTTGCATAACCTATGTATACACAGGTACACATATAAACTATTAACTAGTCATTTTGAGCTGGATAAATACATACGTGAATCAAAGTAAATCAAAATCCTACTGTCCTTCAAACAGAACTTTCAGCTTAGAATATCAGGAAATTACTTTCATTTTTCTGCTTCACTTTCTTGTGTAGGAAATATGGTTTACTTTGAGAATCCAGAACTACTTGGCTCCTTTCTCTGCCCATTTTCTTTATGCAGAAACATTTCTTGAGAGGCTAGCATATGAAGATGATGTTTAGAGAATAGAGAACACATAACGTGGACTCCTTAGGTTAGCTAACAGCTCAAAATGAGGGCAATCCAGCATTCATTGAGCACTTAATATCTGCTGGGTGAAATGTTAGGCCTTCAACACACACCATAGCATTTAAAACTCAAAACCACATTGCAAGAAAGGCGGACAATACCCTCATTTTGCAGATCAGGAAACTGAAACTTAGAAAATTCTTAACTCACTGAGTTTACACTGTTCTTTCATGGAGCATTGAAGTTTACAACCATTTCCCCTTGGCTCCACAGGACTTGTTCTTCTGTGACCAAGTAGGGTTATCATATTCCTCAGATGAGAAATAGAAACAATAACCTAATCTGTCTTACACAGTTGACTTTCAGAATTAGTGTATTCATGCACATTTAAATAATATACATTGTCCAGAGTATTTTCTGAAATTGAAGTCTTTCATATTTTTATATCATTAGACTAAGAAGTATTAGTAATAAGTTTGAGCTTTCCAATCATTCCCATGTGTGGTTCTGCAGCATTCCCAGCGAGGAGGTGGGCTAGCAGCCAGGCCGAGTAGGCAGCTCCTGTGTCTTCAGCTTTAGCCCCCAGAGCAATAAGAGATATCTGCAGAAAAGGTCAGGCTGGCCTACTCTAAGTACTCACAAAGAAATGTGCAGCAACACCTCCCCCTTTTATTAGATTTTTTTTTTTTTCCGAGATGGAGTCTCGCTCTGTTGTCCAGGCTGGAGTGCAATGGCACGATCTCGGCTCACTGCAACCTCTGCCACCCAGGTTCAAGTATTTTCCTGCCTCAGCCTCATGAGTAGCTGGGATTACAGACATGTGCCACCATGCCCAACTAATTTGGATTTTTTTTTTTTTTTGTATTTTTAGTAGAGACAGGATTTCATCATGTTGGTCAGGCTAGTCTCGAACTGCTGACCTCGTGATCTGTCAGCCTTGACCTCCCAAAATGCTGGGATTACAGGCATGAGCCACTGTGCCCAGCTTATTAGGTATTCTAATTGCCTTCTGTACTCCTGCTTAAGAAATTATTTTGTTTCCTTTCATCATCTCTGAAAAACTCTATTCTATCAAAACCATTAAACATTCTACTCCCTTTTTTAGAATGCCTGAGACTAGAATACCTCCAGCTCCACACAATCATTTCACTGGGT
This sequence comes from Ateles fusciceps, assembly GCA_036589455.1. Classification (NCBI taxonomy): domain Eukaryota; kingdom Metazoa; phylum Chordata; class Mammalia; order Primates; family Atelidae; genus Ateles; species Ateles fusciceps. The sequence continues at coordinate 646,107 of JAZHEH010002924.1, read as the reverse complement.
TTGTGCTATTCTAAAACACTTTGACCAGTTTGAGGCCTACTGTGCTATGTTTATGATGGCATTAATCTCATTTAAGACAATTCTGTTATATATGGGTGCAAATCCACTGTGAAAGCAAGTGCTCATATTGTACTATAATCTGTAAAGACTTGAGATTCACATATCTTTGTAATAAAAAAACATATCTGGGACTATTCTATTAGGACTTCTGTCTCAGAAGAGCCACATGTGCATCTTGTCGTCTCTAAACTTCCACTGTGCTAGGTGTGTTTCTAAAGATTTATATGTGTTTTTAATTCAGAAAAATTGAACAAGAGCAGCACCTATCAATATAACATAAACATGAATTACTTTGTAGACTGATAACTCAGAAAACTGAAGCAGAGATGGAACAGAAATAGAATTAATAATGTCATATCTTATGGTCACTTATGCCCAGATGCCCCAGGCTGCCCAGGCATCCTCTGTAGGTGCTCACATCTTCCTTAATGAAACAGATTTTCTGGCTCTATCCATTGGTTTTGGACTTAGAGAAACTCGTGTGTCTTTTAAGTGTCAATACTTAGTTTCTAGTACACTATCTATCTCAGTCCTTACTTTGTAAAAACAAATGCCAGAAAAAAAAATAATTAATTCCACAACAAGCAGTAAAGGGAACAATGAGAAACAAAGAAAGCTAGAAAAGGGTAGTACTTGGGTTATTTCTATGACATATTTAACTCATTTTTTCTGTTTCTGATAAAGATTTCATTAAACAGGTAATCATACCTGTCCATGCTACCTATAGAACCTGTGCAGGGAAAGGCCATGGGAGCTCTTGCAGCAATATGAAACTGAGACACAGAGAAGGGTGAGTCCAACTCTCACCAGGGCCCACGCCTCTCAGTTAGTGGCAGAATCTGGACAGCGGCAATTCCCTTCTAACCAGGCCATTTGCCTTCCCATGTGAAACCCTCATGCCCTTCCTAGGTTTCAGCACCTCAAAGGCGAGGTGACCTGGCCTCTGTTTCCCAGTGTGAAGAAAAGCTTAGTGTTCCTCTGTGAAGAGTGAGATACCTCTGTGCCTCACTGCCATCCATGCATTGGAGAAACACCAAGTTCCTTGGAAAATGTAAATACTTCATGTTGGGACAGAAACCTACCTCTGACCAGGCATCCAGGTCACCACTGCAACATTCTGGCAGGGCAGATTCGCCACAGCACTGGTGGATGCTGCTAGGGCTCTTCCTCCCTGAAAGCACATGGAGGAGACCAGCCTGTCCTGAGCGCCTTGCCCCATTTGCTTGAGGTGGGCTCAGAGAGGCTGCCTGAGTGTTAAGGAGATAAGGTCAGGGGACAGGTTAATAGGGGAGCAGTGTGGGGAGCAGTGTGGGGAGAAGATTAATGGGGGAGCATTCAGTTCCTGTGGTGAGGGGAACTGGTGGGAAGGGAGTGGAGAGTAAAGGAGGATATAGTTGACCTACTGGCCCCATTTGACCGGAGCCAGACCAGAGCCTCCTAGAAACGTTATGGACGTGCCAGGACAAACCAGGTAGTAGAATCCATGATGGTTTTGAAACAAAAGAAAGAATCAACTATTTCCTCAAGTGAACAAAAGCTCTGCACCCTCTTGCTCACTCTTAAGCACTTTCTAGCTTTGCCTAGACTTTCTTGAATCTGTGGCCAGCTCATCTGCTTATTCCTATGAAACCTGGGCAAACAATATACTTCATAATTTGTTTATTTTGCACCAAGACCAAAACAAAATAACCTAAAAAAGTTTGTTTGTTTTTCTTGTAGTTGACTGGTATTTACATTTTTTCTCTCCATTATTTGCCTTTTTATTTATTCCACTCTCTCTCTGTCTTCCTTTCCCTTCTCCTCTCCTATCTTCCTTCATATCCACCTTTTCTTCCCATTTTCCTCTTTCTTGTTTTCTTCCTTCATCTCTTCCTTTCACTTGATTCTTGGAGATCTCACAATGTGAATGACCTAGAGTGGACAACAGATAAAGTAACTCCTTTCATGGCTCTTTTTTTTTTTTATTTCTCCATCTCATCTGCCAACTTTATGCCTATGAGCCCACATGAGTTTAAAGAGCACTTCACCAGTTTAGACAATAAAAATAAAAAGCTATTTTTTTCTGTAGAAAATGTCCTCAGCAATCTAATTGTAACTTTGCTGACATTCAACTGTTTTTAATTCTCTTTGCCAATTGTCATGAGTGTGTGTTTAAGAGAGTAGGTGTATGTGTGTGTGTGTACATGCATAAGTGTGTGTACACATGTGTGTACATATGTGTGTGCACACATGTGTAATGTGACTGTGTTGACATAACTAAAATGATTTGTTTCCAGGGCATTCCTCTCTTCAACCCTGAGAAAGTTAACCTGTAATAGATACACAAAAACACTTGATAAGTGATCTATTTTTCCTATTAATCATTTTCCATTCTCTTGTTAAATTACTATGTTAGAAGGGGTTTGTTTTGTTGCCTTTGGAGCCAAGTGGTACCATGCAAATCTTTTGCAGGGAGAACAATCCCCAAGCCTTTTCCTTAAATAACTGGCTGCCAGGAGGGAAGGAAATTAATGCATTATCCTTGGGACACTCTCCTTTAAATGGTTAAATGCTACCAGCTCTCTAGAGGTTTTTGGAATAAAATGGAATGATAGACTGGAATGTGCCTTAAAAGAAATGTACAAGTTCTTTCTTCAATCTCAATCTTTGCATCTGTTAGGGACTGAAGGCACATTTGAGCAATGAATAAATTATCTTTCTGTTCACATCAGTGGCTCTTAACTATTTATTAGTTTTGCATCCCTCTGAGACAGTTATAAAATGAAAATATAATTAAAACTAACATTTATTTATAGATTACTATTTGCTAGGCACTATTTTAATTACTTTCCATATATTAACTCATATGAATCGTCATAGCAAATCTACTATTCCCATTTTACAGTTGAGAACACTGAACAAAGCACCTGGTAAGTCACCAGCCCAAGATCACCCAGCTGGTAAAGTGTGGGGCTGTGATTTAAACCATGTATTCACCTCCTAAACCCGTCTCTTAACCACTCAATTACCATCACAGGGGTAAGCTACAGATTTCCCCATCAGACAAATAAATATAACGTGTTGACCCAATTTCAGAGGGATCACAGAATTCTTGAAGTGCAACCTTGGATCCCTTGTTAATAATTCATGTTTAGATTGAGCTGGTTCTGAGTAATGCCTTAGTGAGTTTGCTTTTGCTTTTGTGGTAACAACAGAAAACATACTGCAAATGCATTTTTTGAATCTAAAAAGTTAGGAGAGGAAAAATAAAACAAAATGAAAGCAAACAAACAAAAAAATAAACAGAGGTGAAAAACCATCTAGGCCAAACTTCGTTCATCTTATACTTTTGATGAAATTGAGGCTGGCACTATTTTGAAATAAAGACTCAGCTTCTTCACACAAGAGCCAAACTTATGTAAATAGAATATGAGTATGAATGTGTGTGTGTGCATGTGTGTACAACTTAAAGGGGAACCATGAGAACCATATTTCCAGCAAATATCATCAAGTTTCCTCTCAACACAGGGTAGAATATGAAGGGCAGGTGCTCCATAGAGAAAGGCATGGCGAGGAAGATGTCAGTGTGGTTGTTTGCATCTGCTCCTTCCTGGGAAAGAAGCCATGAAGGAAACACTGCTATCCTTTGAAAGTAGCTGATCTTGTCCTCTCTCCAGAAACATGTCTGTCAGTCTGGGAAACTCAAAAAGGAAGTCTGATTTGCACCCTCCATTCTCTTTTCTGTTCTGTGCAGTAGTCTTTCATCCTGCCTTAAAGTGATGTATTATTTCTCACTTTAATTAAACCTGTCCTCAAAGTCAGACCCTTCAAAAGAATGCAACCTGGCTGCTGCTCCTGTCTGCCCAAAACACCCTGGTGTGTGTTTAGCATTGACCTCCAGAAGACAAGGACTTGCCAATTAGCCTGGCAGACTAAAGTCAGGTGGGTGGGGGAGCTGAGATGCCACACAGCCAGCCCTCTCCAAGCCCAGCTTTACTCTGCCCTTGGAGGAGAGAATCAAGATATATTGCCAGGGTTTGGGAGACAGAATGAAAGAAGATACGTTTAGGTGTGACCTAGTATCATTGAGCAGGAACTTTGTTAACTGCTTTGCAATCAGAGATTAACACAGGGTCTGGCTAATTGTAGGTGCTCAAAAAAATCTTCATTGAATAATTCTACACATATTTTCCCACTAGACTAGTGGCTTTTGTCTGCTAATGGTTTTGCTCCACTAGCTTTCTTTTCTTTGAAGGCCAATCCCCCTGTTTTTTGGTTAGGGATGAAGGGGAATTGGAATGGGTGAAAGATGGGTATTCTACGCATTTAGATCTTCCTTAAATTTGCATGCATATTGAACAAAACCAGGAGCATTAATAAGTGTTAAACATGTGGAATGACTGAGTGAAATAATAAACATTTATTTAATTATGTAAGTCTCATACACAGCTGTCTTCTCCTACTAGTAACTTCTTTCTTCTGAATATCCTTTACCTGTGATTATACTCATCATCTATCATCAAACCTCAAACTTGTCTATTTTTTAAATAAAGTTTTATTTTGATATAATTTTAAACTTGTAAAAATGTTACAAGAATAGTACAAGGAACTTATATATGCTTTTAATCAAATTCATGATTCATTTACATTTTGACTCTTATATTCTCTCAGATCTGGCTGTTGTGAGCCTCTTCAAGGTCACGTTCATGTCATTTTGAAATATTTTCATTGTTTTGACTATGTCCTTATTCTCTGATGCAATACAATATTCAAGTTTTATCTTGTATTTTTCCTGACCCAGCCTTAGAATTAGAATGTTTCGCCCATTAGATATTTTTTCTATTTAATGGAGAGTGGAATTTAGAAATCTAACTCTAGTGCTAAGTATGCTTGTTACTACTGAAATGTCATTGCTTCTAGACCCTGGCTTTTCAATGGACATAGCTAAAGCTTAAAGCTATGTGTATGACGCACATACATGAAGGCACACATACACATCTATTTCTGTATTTATCTGCATAATTGTATTTTTACATGTATACATTAAAACATAAATTTATACTGATATCTCTAATTCCAATCTATCATTACAAGGTGCATTCTTTTGCTCTTCTCATATTAGCTCCTCTTCCATTACTTCAAGATATTTACTTTGTTTCTCAATTCTAGAACACAGAAAGTAGATTATAAATTTTTTAAATCTCACAGCAAAAAGCCAACCTATCAACGAGACCCAATACAGATGTTACAGATGTTTTGCTGTGAGATCCTTAACTTATAATGACTTCCTTAAGATGTAACCCTATTGTAAATTGAAGACTATACTGCTTTAGCACCATTGTAATGTCAAAGAAAACTAAATAAAACCACTGTGAATTGGAGACTGTCTATATTTGTGTGTGTGTGTCTTTTTGTGTGTGTACAGCTTTGTTTTTATATAAAATTTACAATCAGAAGAAAGCACAAACTTAAGTGTACAATTTGATGTTTTGGTGAATACATCCACCAGTATAATATATACCCCTAACAAAATAGAAAGCATCTCCATCACCTTAGAAATTTCCTTCACGCCATTTTTGTTGAATTACTCACCAGGAGGAAACCACTTTTTTGATTTGTTTGAATCATATATTACTTTTGTTTAAGAACTTCCTATAAATTAAATTTATAATGCAAAACTCCTCTGTTTATAGATTTTCTCTTCACTTTTTTAATGGTATCCTTTGAATGATAAACACTTTAAATTTAGATGGAGTACAGTTTTTTTCTTTTGTTGCATGTGCTTTTGGTGTTATGTCTAAGAAGGCTTGCAAAATTAAAGGGAGCAATGACATACTCCTGTATTTTTCCTTTAAGAGTTTAATCATTTTAACTATTATATTTAGTTATATGATCCATTTTGAGTTACTTTTTGTATATAATGTGAGATCCAACTTAAGATTTTGCATTTGGATATCCAGATTTCCAACATCAGTTGTCGAAAGGAATATTCTTTGCCATTAAATTAATTTGGTACACTCATCAAAAATTAGTTGACGTTAATATGAGAATTTATTTCTAAAAGTTCAGTTCTGTCCTATTAACATACATATCTGTCCTTATGCCAGTATCATACTGTCTTGATTACTGTAGCTTTGTAGTATGTTTTCCAACTGAGAAGAACTTTTTTCTTTTTTCAAGATTGTTATGACTATTCTAGGATCTTTGCATTTCCATATTAATTTTAGAATTAGCCTATCAATTTCTTTAAAAAAAAAACAGCTGGGATAGTGATAGGGATTTATTTGAAAAAAGTTTTCATATTAATAATTTAAGCCTTTCAGTTCATGAAAACAGGATGTCTTTTGATTTATTTAGCTTTTATTTAATTTCTTTTAACAGTGTTTTGTAGTTTTCAATATATGTCATTTGCCTCTTTTGTTAAATTTATTCGTAAATATTTTATTCATTTTATTTTAAATAAAATCCTTTCCTTTTTATTTAGAGAGCCATTGCTATGATACAAAGAACAACTGATTTTTATATGTTGCCATTTTATCTTTTAACCTTGCTAAACTAGCTTACTAGTTTCAGCAGTTTATTTATAAGGTACTTAAGATTTTCTATGAAGAAGTTCATGTCATTTGAAAATAAAGATAATTTTGCTTCTTGCCTTCTACTCTGAATGCCTTCAGTTTCTTTTTCTTGCTTAATTACCCTGGGCAAAGCTTTCAATACAGTGTTAAATACAAGTAAGTAGGGTGGGCATCTTGGTCTTGTTCCTGATCTAAAAAGAAATATTTAAGTCTTTTATCAACAAACATGACTGTAGCTGTGAGATTTTCATAGATGGCCTTTATCAAATTTAGGAGGCCCCCTTATATTATTAGTTTGTTAAATACTTTTTTCAAGAAAAGGTGTTGGATTTTGTCAGATGTTTTTATTGTTTCCATTGAGATGACTCTGTGTCTCTTCCTAAAAATTATATTGACATGGTATATTACGTTGGATTACATATAATTGATTCATTTATAATTGTTATCTCCTCCAGATGAATTCTTCTTTTATCATTATAAATGGTCTTTCTTTATTTCTATTAACAATATTTGTCCAAAACTCAGTATTTTCTGGTATTAATATAACCACTGAAGCTCTCTTTTATTGTTTGCAAGATACAATTTTTTCTTTTTTTACTTTCAACTTATTTGTGTCTCTGAATCTAAAATGTGTCTGCTATAGTCAATATATATTTAAGTCATATATATTTATCCCTTCTGCCAATCACTGCTTTTTAATTGGTGTGTTTAATCCATTTGTGTAAAATGTGATTACTAATAAGATAGGATGTATGTTGGTAAATTTCCTGTTAGTTTTCTATTTTTCTTATATTACATTTGTTCTCTCATAACTCCATTTTGTGTTGGGAGTTTTCTAGTGTGCTATTTTAATTCCCTTTTTCTTTTTTCTACATATAGTTGCTGTAAATATTTATCTATATGTCATTTAATTGACACATATTTCATTTGTTTTGGGTAAATACCTTAGAGTAGAATTTTTTTGTAATATATACATGTTGAACCTAACTAAAGCCACCAAGACTTTTAGCAAAGTTCTTGTACAATTCTAAATTCCAAACAGTAAATTTAGGTCTTTATTTTGTTTTACAACTTTGACGCCTTTTGATGTTGTCAGTTATTATTTTTTTAGTCTTAGCCATTATATGAGATTATTTTAGTGTCTACTTGTAGTTTTATTTTCTATTTCCCTAATGAGTAATAGCGACAAGAATTTTTAATGTATTTATTAACCATTTATGTATTTTGTTTCTGGAGTATCTCTATCTTTCATAATTTTATGGGATTCTTTTTCTTTTAATTTTTGAGTTCTAGGAGTTTTAAAATATAATATGAATCAATATCTTTTGTTAAAATATGACTGGGGCAAGCAGAGAGTGTAAAGAGGAAGGGTGGGTGAGACAGACATTTCCAAGACTTGATAGGGAACTGCAAAGCTTAAAGTTTTGAGTCAGAATATGGGAAAGTAATAATACCATTGGCCCATTATCTCTCATTTATTTCTGGGACTTCAAATTCATCTATATTAAACTGTGTGCTATTGTCTCATAGGTCTTTGAAACAGTATTGACTTTATTTTTTTTTAATTTGCTTTTCTCTATTCTGATAAATATAATTTATGTTGAGATATATATATATATACATTTCTAAAAATCAATGATCTTTTCTTATGCTATCTTCAGTATAGTGTCAAGTCCATCAGTGCAATTTTTATTTCAAACACTGTAAGTTTAATGTCTATAATATTAACATAGTTTGTTTTTATCATTTTTATTTCTCTGTCAATTTTTCTCATCTCTTAGTTTATCAATTCATCATAGGGTTCCTTTATTTAAGGTAGCTGACAGCTTTCCACAACAGCTAAATTTTCATATGCAATTCTGATTAAAACAATGGCTGAAAGGAGCTTTAGAGTGCTTCCCGTTTTCACATTAAGCATTTGGAATTCATGGCAGATTATGTTGCCTGCCTACCATAATATGCTTCCTGTTACATGACCAACAATAAGCAAGAAAGAATGAAGGATGAAGGGGAAAAGATGAAGGAAAGAAGGAAAGGAGGGAAGAAGGAAGGAAGGAAAGAAGGAAGGGAGGAGAAGGAAGGAAGGAAAGAAGGAAGGGAGGGAAGAAGGAAGGACGGTAGGAAGGGAGGGAGGCAGGCAAGGGAGCATATAATGCCATCTAAACAAAAATTAAAAGTATACTAGAGAGATAACTCATATACCTCTTAAACAAGCACCGAAAACTAAGTTTCTTCATAACTTGCTTCCTCACTTCAATTATGCCTCTGCTCAAATGAAATACCTAAGATAGAAAATCTGGGACATTATGATCCCTTCTCCCTTTATTTTTGCCAACACAAGATAAATTATCTCTACTTATTAGTTGTTTAGATTGCTTGTCACTATCTACTTGAATGTAAGCTTTATTAATGTAAGAACATTTTTAAAAAACTTTCTTTTTACTTTTAGTAACCCGCAACATCTGAGACACTTCAGTATATTTTAATGTGGCTTTTTGTAAATTAAACTCTCATATTTTTGAATTTATACCCTGTACTGGAGTCACATTTGACACCTGCCTCCGCCTTTTCTTGTTTCTTTGTTTGCCTCGTGTATCCAAGGCAGTTTCTTACTCATCGTTAATTCTTCGCTAACTTTTCCTCAACTAAGTATCTATAGCACTTTGTTTGATGTTCTTTTATGGCATGTGCCATTTTTTGACGACTTTTACGTATTTTTCTGTTTGTCATTATGCTCTAGGGAGCATGCATTACTGATCTTTATGTCTCTATAGCATCTAGAAAAAAATATTTCTCATAGCAGCAGCTTTATCAACTTAATCCAAAACTTGCTCTGAATGAGTTGCAGTTTCTTTTAAATTATAGGTGGGATTAATCAGCATCATACAAGATGCAAATCTGGAACTAGTGTATGTAAAAGATATATTCGTTGGGTTGATGGAGGATGAAAATGAAGGCCCTCCTACTAGGCAATAGGAACCTCATAACTCAAGGTACAGAAAGGGCATGACATTTTCAAGGTAAAACGGCCGCAATGACCTAAAGAAAGGTGCAGAGGTTATGTTTTGTTGCTACAGTTTCTTGGGAGAATAGATTACTAAAACAAAAACAAAAATAAAAGCAAACTTCTCCCTCATAGATTCTGCATTCACACTCTCGGGTTTAGGACCCGTTCATTTTTTTGGCGTGAACCCCCTTTTGATTGGAAACATTGTTTCTTTTGGGAAAGTGATAAAGACTCTGGAATGCAGCCCTACCAAATAAGACCTTGCAAAAAATGAATAAAGAAAAAGAACCTGGCAGCCATATAATTGAAAGGGAGGGAGTTGAATCAAACATTGTATGTCCTAAGGAATCACATATAGTGTAAGCAGTTCACTGATCTGTATCAACACATTAATGATTTATGTAGCTTTTAATTTACAACACAGACATATCTAAAATAATCAGGTAGAAGTAGGCATTAAAAATTCACTGCATGGGTCATAAAATGATTAGTTATTCAAGTGACTTCAGATTTGTATTTCATTAAGGAATAATTTTAATTTACTTTTAAATAGTTTATATACAGAGATTTAAGAACTCTTGCAAGACGATTATGCCTACTCCAGCTTTTATGTATCCAATATATTTGAGACACTTGCATCTCTCTTTTTTCGCCTTGCAAGCAGTATTAATTTGTTTCAGAGCACACATGCAAAAAATATGGCCCATAATTTAGTAAAAACAACTTTAATTTACAGAAAATGCTTGACATTTATTTCATTATTATTTCTGTTATGTACTATTTATGTGGATTTGGGGCTGGAAGCGGGTCTCTTTCTGCTCTAACTGTGAAATTAAATTATCTATCCCTCAGTCTTCTGGTCATTCAAGGTAAATACTTAACCTCTTATATCACAATTACAACACTGTCTTATATGGTGTTGTTATTAAAGGAGACCTCAGAAATCATTTGCTCCAACTTGTTCATTTATAGACTATGGTTAAGTGGCTTGTTTGAACACTCACAGGTAGATGGAACTCAGGTATCCTGCTTCCTAGCCTGATACATGTTTCCCCCATTTTTTTAGGTTCATTAGCCCCATCTTAGCTGTTGAAACTGTTTCTACCATTTAAATAGTCAACTTACTGGTTCACTGTGAGTGTTTATTTTCTGCCTCCTTTCTGATCAAATACTGCCGCAATCCGTAAAAACATAACCAGGCTAGGGGCAGTTTAACTTGAAATTAATCTTATCTAGGTTATTAAGCACCTAGTTCCTCCAGTTTCTGCAATTCTATCACAATAAACATTTTGAGATGCAGCTCTCAACTCCAAAAACTAACACAATTACATAAAAAAGCTTAGCTCTTATCAAACTTATCTGGAAGGCAATGTAGCTCATCATGTCAGCGGCATCTCTGTCCTCAGCTTTTTTTTTAATCTTCTTTTTTTTTTTTTAAACTAGTTCTTTATTCACTTCCATGCTCTACCCTAGATTTCCTTAGCTCTTGCCTTCAGTGGACGGCTGTCATCTGGAACTTTATTGAGGGCCTTCTGAAGCTCATGATAAATCATGCTGCATGCATTGACACTGTCAACCTTGCCTATAACCTTCTCAAAGTCAAAGAAGTTTGGCAGATTCCTGCTCTTGCCTAGATGAGGTTTTTCTCTATCTCTCTGTAGAAGATGATAAGCCTTGTACCTTACACACTGAACAAAGTTTCTATTTTTGACACGTTATAAATGCCAAGTTAAATGATCCAGTGAACATTTACTTAAAATATGTAACTTGTGATACATAAGTTATCCATGCCAGGCTAATGTTCTCTTTCTTTGTCTGTCAACTCCCATATTACTTCTAAAATCTCCTGCTTCAGACCCCTATTTTGTCCTTAAAAATTAAGGATAGCAAATGACAATTTAAACATTGAGTTATACATTAGCACGTTCCACGATGTGCCAAATATCCTAAAACCAGACTTGAAAGTCTCACAGCAGTTATTGCTATCTCTCCACTTTTGCCATCTGGAGCTCATCATGCCGACGTCAGTGATCATTCTGTGAAGAGTTCTGGGACTCTATTCTAGTGAAAAAGATGCTAAAACTAACTTTTGCATAAGCTTTTAGAAATGATCTTTTATCTCAAGTCTGGCCCTGTTTCTCACTTTTCTATCTTCTAGAGGTTTCCCTTTGTAGGTCTAAACTCAGCCTAATTTCTAGGAGCTTCTGAAGTCTATATATTATGTCCTACTTGATCTCAAACAAGATTCCTTACTCTTGTCTAAATAACCACTTTCTCCAGCCAAGCTTCGTGCTTCCTTATTTTGACTCCTTTGATTAAGTTGTTCTTTGTAAGTCTCTCGGCAGAATTTTCTTTTTATGAAATTCCCACTCATTCTTCAGGACCCACCTAAAGTCCTCAGCCCTTAACTCAGCTATCCTTGACATGCCTGCCTGTGCTCATTCTGAAGCCTCTGTGCCCTTATTGTCTTATTATACCCAGAGCTCTAGAATGAGAAAGACTGTGTCTCACCATCCAGGTGTCTCTAGAACACTGTCCCAAGTGCCTTGTACTTTACAGGGCCTCAGAAAGTACTTTTAGAATAGAATAGCATTGAATTGACTCTCTTCCCATAGTCACTTGACTGATATATGTGCTACTTCATGTCTTCCACTGAACTGTGTGTATGCACACACATGTATATGTGCAAAAGCACATGTTTATATCCTGTGTCCAGTTCTAATTTATAATCTCATCAAGGTCAGCTGCTAGCCCTTATTTTATATTAACTTCTGTGACTGGCTCAGTATGCTGTCCATAGTGATATTTCATAAATACTTCTTGATTGGTATATCAAGGGGTGATATTCAAAATATTTAACAGTCATAAGGGCTGCTCAACCACTCAGAACGGATGTTGGTCATAAAGATCTGATAAAGCTGCAGGTAGGCGGACTGGCTCAGTATCAGCTCTGGCTGTATCCTATAAGTAAAAAGAGAGGCTGTATATAGATTAATAAAGGCCCAAGGTATCCATAGTGTCAAAATAAATTTAGATGAGTGAATACTTTTAATATGCTGGAAGATGTGATTAATTACACAAATCTGCAGTTAATATTATTTTGTCTTTGTAGTCTAGGAATGGACTAAACTCCTCTTGTTTCTATAGCACAAATTTTTCTTTTATTCCTTTATAATAAGGAAATTGAACATGGAAGGAAAACACTAAATGTAAGGCAGTATCAGAGAGGTAATTTGGTCATTCTCTGAACTGTTAGAATTACCCAAGTAGTTTCCCTGTAGCCTCTGATTCTGGACTGCACTAGGAATATGTTAATATTATGAATATTCAGTTTCCATTAAGGAAATTTGCTCAATTTTCTGAAATTTTTTTAGTGGTGGAATCCCCTCAGAATGGGAAAACAGGGAGGCCTTGTTGGTTTTTGTCCTAAGCTATAATAGAGATTTGTAATCCTATCCCATGCAGTTCATTGTAAATGAGCTATATCTGTGTGGAGAAACTGAAAACCAAGGCTGAGAGACCAAATACCAATGCAAACAACAGAGTAAATATGAAATTTTTTATAGAGGTGGAAGCAAGAAAGAGATAGGTTTAGAGATGAGGAAGTTGGCAGGAAAGACCAGGCAAGTGGCCAGGTCATATCCCTGGAGCATCTCTTATTCCCATCTCCATTTATATTTGTCTGTGATGTTTCTAGGGGTGACCTGTGTCCAGGGGAAGTCAAGTGTCTTCAGTTACTTGAATTCCAAAATATAAATGCATTCATCCCTTCTTATGTATTTCCTTCAATAAATATTCTTCTGTTCTTACCAAGATCCAGGCCCTGTACTAATGGGATCTCTGGAAGATCAAACCAAACAAGTTTCTGACCTCAAGGACTTTAGTAATGTGGGGAAGATGGGGGAGAGAACAATAAAGGATTATAATCAGTGCTAAGTAAACAAATAGAGTGAAAGCATAGAGAAGTTAGTGGTCTTAGAGAACCATATCAGCTTTGGTTATCTGAAGAGTGACTAACTCGGAGAGAAAGGGAACCTTGAAAGAACGTGGAAGTGGGGTGTCACAGGAAGAGCCCACAGCTAGTGTTAAGAGCTTCAAACTGGGTATCAGCTGGTCATGGTAATCAGATGTATATCCAAATATTATCACTGGTTGGTCTATGAAGAAAGGACTGATATATTCCAAGAATAGTTGTAAGGGGACTAGTTAGAAAACCAGTTTGATAGCCTGGTGGGAGACCATGAGCTTCAATTTGGGGTTGGAGATGGGTAGGTAGGAGGGGTTCAGGGAAGTGGGCAGATTTAGAATATGTTTGAAGTGCAGAGTCAAGAGTACTTGCTCATCTATTGGACATGGCAACGGTGAGGGTTGTCATATGTTTTTATGATATTTGTTTTACGAAAACTACTGAGTGAATAGTTCAATCTATCTATCTTCTCATGTTTAAATAATGATGAATGGCTACTACCATTTTGATCTCTACATTTTTAAAAGTCATTGAGGCCCTTGAGAGATTTATAAAGAAATCATTTGAGGGACCACAGAATGGAAAATTGAACTTCTATGGAAATTCAGGGATTATTTATTCTGATTGCATATTAAAATCATTTGGAAGCTTTTTAAAATATTTATTCCAGGGCCCCATGAAAGGCCAAAGCAGTCAGGATCTGGGTGACCCCAATTATGTGGAGCCAGGAATGACAGCTACTCATTCAGAGTAACTTGGTTATCAACCAGCCAACTAATAAGTACTTAATATCTATTTACATCTTATATTGTAGTAGATATACAATGGGCAATCTGCCTCATAGGAAAGCTCCTGTTCTACTTGTTGAGACAAAAACTACAAAATTATTTTATTTAGCATGTGACTTTGAGACTATCATTTAGATTTTATAGCTCTTCATTCCTGAAGTGGGGTTAATAATAACACCTACCTTCTGAGGTAGTAATATTTTTAAAAAATGGCAGTGCATATAAAAGGCTTAGCATGTTCACAGGAGACCAGTAGAAGGCAGAGCTGATATACATCACTTAACTAGTACTTACATATATTTTTCTCAGTAGAGAAAATCTTAAGAAAATTGCTCTGAAAATGTATATGCAATTTCCAAAAATGCTGTTTCTGCACCAAATATTTAAAGAAATTTACTCTGGAAAAAATGTGTCACATTTGCCAGAATATTCTCTATGCTAACCAATCATTATCCAGTACGAGGGATTTAGTCTTTGAGAAACACCCCAGAAGTCATTTTAGAGGCAAATCTGGAAAACTTGGGTAAAACTAATTTTTGAGGAAGAAGTAACTTTGAGTAATAAGATAGCTGTTTCTTTGGTGGATCATAACACAGTTTCAAGTTCATTTTCATAGAGATACTGCATACATTTTGAAGAGAGCCACATCTTTGGAATGAAACACAAGTCTTCCCCATGTGACTACCTTAAAGGACAACACTCATCTACATACAAGTCTGATTTACATCTTTAAAAATAATCAATGACAACACTGTCTATTTATATCTTCTACTGGTCAGTATTGAATATCACTGTGCTCTCAGTGCAGAAGCACTGAAATGAGATGTCCTGAAACCGCAGTGATATTCAAACTAATAACAATACTAAATGGATTGTTCTCCCATCAGGTTTTTCTTCTGGTCTTCTTGAAAAGTTGAAAATCAACAAGAATTTGTTTTTAAAATGTAAAATAGGTAACCTGACTACTAATATTAATATTCCTGGATCATTGTCATTCCCAGTCATCTCCCTCATGATGAGTGGACCCTGAACCAGGTGCCTTCTGAGAAGCCCCGTCTAGTGCTAGAATCTATGAATGATCTTTTTCCATTCTACATGAACAATGTCACAGTTTGGCCTTTCTTATTTCCTTGGTTCTCAGTACATGGATCCTTTGTCTGGTTATTGGTTTCATAATCAGTCAATAAAAATTCTGATTAGTGTTTTATTTTCTGTTTTCTTTCAATGTCTTCCAATTTCCTAAGTAAGTAAGAAATATTACTTAGAAAATATTACTTCTCACTTTTAGGCCAATAAATCGTACCAGTATTATCATGATTAATGATAATTAGGCATTATCAGTGATGATGATATAGCTTGTGGTTTACTCAGTGCTTCACGGTTATCATGATAGAGTTTTCCATCTCTCAAATGTGTCTAGGAAAGTGCATATGCTCATCAGTGTAAAACTAATGGGAAAAAAGAGGCATATGCTCTTTTTCTCTCAACGAGAGATGAGCTTATTGTGTGTGTGTGTGTATGTGTGTGTCTGCCCACACATGCACATGTGCACCCCCAAATTCCCTATGAACTAGATTCTTTCATGATCCTTATTTTACATAATAGAAAACTTAAGTCCAGAGAGGTTAGGTGACTTAGCTATGGTCACACAGCTAATAAGTGTCAGAGACAGGATCCAAAAGAATTTTAATAGTTTATTGCAATATTTTTGATATATAGATTATTTTGCCTATGATTGTTGCTATTAAAATTGTAGTAATACACATTTTTAGACCCAGAGAAAACCCTTACACAATATAATTTGTCCATGTAAGTTAAATTGATACAAGGGAGGTGATTCATGGGAGTAAGGATGAGGGTGTTTATATGGATGAGGGAGCTCAGGGAGAGAGGTTTGAGCTACTAATTGGAAGAACCCAGGGCATCCAACTGTTGTGAAGTAAGGAATATGGGAGAAGAAAATAGTTACTATCTCATTGACATACAGCATATGCAGGATTGCTAAATTGTAGACCAAAGGGTTGGAAAATCCTAAATTTGGTAGGGACTTTTGCAGTGATCAAACTGACAAAAAATTGTAAGATAAAGAGATATATTGGGTGACTAAGGATTGTATTAGGAGGTGTCTGTGCCACCACTGGTAGATAAAAGTCTGAATATCAATATAAAGACTCTAATATACAGCAAAAGGATATTTGAATTTATAATTTTAGTCCTAGGAAGGAACTTAGAATTCTGTTGGTCTAGTCTGCTTTGTCCATTTTCCAGATGAATGTACAGACGTAGTCATCTGGCCACAGTCACGCACACAAGAACCCACTTGTCATGTCAGCCCATTTAATGCTTTTTCCGCCTCCCCAGTCTTCTGCTTTGCCTCAGTGGAAATTCACCCTGAGATGCCCCCCCTGCTTCTGTCTTACTGTAGCCTCCACGGCAACTGCCTACTCTGAAACAATTTTTTTTCTCAAGCTCAGCAGATAGAAGTGTGGTGGCACACCTTCCCAGTGAACAGAGGAAGACAGATGCTGTTCAAGGAGTCATCTGCGAGTTCTTTCACTCATTGGCACCTGGGCATCCACAGTGTGCATGTATATGCAAGCAGAGTCTCACTCTCCATTTGCAAACTCACAGCTCAGTTCTAATAATAGCTTGTGGTGAGACCTGTCCCTAGAGGCTGTGATTCTCCCATGCGGTGCAGCAGCCACTTCTAAAACCAGCCCTCTGTTCTGCTTTTCTTTAAGGGAAAGCCCTTGGGAAAATCCCACTTAGAGGCATATTCAAGAACAGCAAGCGGCAGTGGTGTCTTCATCTCAGAATTGAACTAACCTCAGTCTAAGCTGAAAGAAAAAGAAGGTGGGGGTGTATAAACAGCAAGAAATAGGTCAGGTGAAGTTCTGGTTAGAGTGCCACAAACTTTCCACCTAAAGGAATAATTCTGCTTTTGGATAGCCATAGAGGATTACATCTTCTAACATTTGTTAAATATTTTGAAAAGTGACTGGACTGGTAATAGTTGATTAGAAGATAGGTTTTGCCAGTTTTCTCATTTAAACCCACAGAAATAGAACAGGCTTCAGTGAGTAATATGATGTGTTGACAAATCACTGAACTAAAAGTTCAAAGGAATTAGCTGGGCACTGTGGTTCACGCCTGTAATCCCACCACTTTGGGAGGCAGAGGAGGGAGGATTGCTTGAGCCCAGGAGTTCAAGACCAGCCTAGACAACATAGGGAGACACTATTTCTACAAAAAATTAAAAAAAAAAAATTAGCATGGGAGGACTGCTTGAAGCCTGTGAATCTGAGGCCACAGTGAGCTATGATGTGCCACTACACCACTACACTCCAGCCTGTGTAACAGAGCAGGATCCTGTCTCAAAAAAAAAAAAAAAAAGTTCAAAAGACTTGTTCTTCATAACCCTCACCACCTTTCATCCTTATACTCACAGCTAATTTGCTTTGTTACCTTATCAGTTATCTCTCTGGTCTGTTACCTCATTGGTAAAACAGAGATCATAACTGATAAAAATTGCTATCTTTGATTATGCACATTCTCTGTCATTGGTTTAAAGCATCTCATTTGAAAATAGTGGGGGGTTGTATTATTTCTATGTTCTATGAATGAGAAAACCAAACGAGAGAAATTAGATGCCTTATCTAATGTCATCAAAGTAGTTCATGGCAGCAACAAAATTAGGACCCAGGACTTCTAATGCTTGGTTCAGTGCATTTTTAAATATACCAATGATCACAATTCTAACAGAAGCCTGCCACTGAACAGTTGTGTTGTACCACAGCTGGGGCCCTACTTCGCTAGCTGCCAATAGCGTTGAGTGAGCAAGTGGGCATGAAGTTGTCCAATGGAGGGATTAATGGTACCCATGTTGAAATTAGCTCCAAAATCCTGATTGGAAGTCAATCTCCCTTACATGGATTTTGGCTTAGAAAACAGGGAAAGGAAAAGCTGTTTGGAGAAGTGGCTATACCCTCAAGTCTTGTGGTCAAGGTGCATGTGTTTAATTTCAGGGTATGACATTTAGTAACATGTGACCTTGAGACTATCATTTAGCTTTTATAGCTCTTCCTTCCTGAAGTGGAGTTAATAATAACACCCACATTCTGAGGTAGTGATATTTAAAAAATGGCAATGCATATAAAAGGCTTAGCATGTTCACGGGTAAATGCTCAATGGACACTTTCCCCCTCATTCTTTCCTTCTCCACTGCCCTTACCAGGAAGCTGGGACATTATCAGAAGTGATGCTGCTCATGTCACCACAACAGGAAATACCTGAGCAATGTTAGATTTAAACATAGGCCTCTACGCTATTTTTCAAGCATTGGTTGGTATTCCAGAATTGAAATTGTCCAAATGCCTATGAGATGATAGGCTCTACACCACAAGATGATTCTAAAAATGGACTTGTCAAGTGTAATATTATGTGCTCATCTATATCCATCTAGAACTTACAATTTCTGCTCTATACCCAAAGAAGGTGTCACTTGTAGCCATCTTTACTGACAGATAAAATGCATTAAAATGTATGTGCATATATAAAAATACATATGTGTATATATATATATATATACTATGTATACATGTATGTTTGTATATATGTATATACACACGTGCATCTACATACATATACACACAAACTGCACACACACACACATATGTATATAACGTATGGTAGTTTCGCTAAAATTAATCCTCTCAAATCTCAAGGTAAATGGAGATTTGCCCTTCTCTTAAATACATTACTTAAAACTCAGAAACATGAAGTCTACATTGAGGTGTAGGCTTCTTTTCCTTTGACATTTTTCCACTCTAAATAGAAAACTTTTAGGCGAATTTTTAGTTATTGGAACCCAGCCTGGGAGTAGGCTCCCAGGGAGACCATCTGCGCATCCTTATCAAAGAAGACTTTATGAATGACTAACCCCTTTGAACGGTCTGTAAGAAATACAGTCTACTTGAGTCCTACCCTGCCTCCCTTCTCGTGATTCCTTCTCCTTAATTAGGATACCTAAAATTCCAAAAAGAGGATCCCCAACTTCTTTTTGACATGGGAAAATTACCTACAAGTTTGATGGTACCACTAGTTGCACATATTACATAACACCTGACCATAACAGCATTAGAACATCAAGAAGCCCACATTGCCTCTACCTCTGATTCCAGGTAAAATAGCATGAGCAAAAAATCACAGAATCTTTAGAAAATAAAACTTGAGGGACATTTGCCTTCAACTTTTCATTTACAAAATTTTTAAAAAATGGTAAAGAGAGAGAGATTAAAATAAATTTATCCAAAATTAGCATTTCACTCATTGGTTTTAATTGTTTTTGCTATTTCATTTTTGTACATATCTCCCCACGAGAAAAAAAAATCATTTTGCTTTTATAAAGAAAGAGATAGGGAAAAAAAAGACAGAAGCAAAGCAACAGAATTTATCTTTATGAAAGCAAATTCTGTAGATATTTTGCCAAAAAGGACACATAGTGAAAATGGATTAGTTCATTTGAGTGGTTTGTGGAAAATATATATTTCCCAAAGCAGGTGGTGCTATCAAAGTGAAGAGGGAGAAAAATGTCGTGTATGAAAAATATTTTTTTCAAAATGCTATTTTTCAAGTCGAAAGGGAAATGACACAAAATCCTACCACTGACTCTGACAGCATATTCTAATGGATTCTGGCTATATTTTTGAGAAACATGCACCCACATACTAATAGAAACAAACATTTTCAAAAAGGATATGTATAGAAAACCCTAGAGGTTTTACATTTGTTAGATGAGAGAAAAAAAGAAAGACAAACAGCCTGCCAGATAATGAGATGAGTGGGCAAGTAAGCCATTGGAAACTCACAAAATGCACTTTTTAAAGACATTTCTCGTATTGTTGATCTAAGCAGAGGAACATGGATGGAATAAGAAACAAATCATTGCCTCATGGACACCTTAGTAAAATTTAGAATTCAGCGTGGTAAGAAAGTAGCTCCCTGTATTAATGTTTGAAATAATTTGTTTCAAGTATATATCTATCTTACTATATTTCTTATTTTCCAGTTTTTTTTTTTAATGTTTAAAGTAGTAAAATTCAATTCAATAGGCATTTACTAAGCTCTGGTCATAGAATATGATTTGAACCGTAGTGGACAGAAGAGAAGAAGTGACAGGAAAATGGGCTAATTCGTTAGGAAAATTAGCCTATTCCATTAAGTGCTAAACTATATGGTGATCTGTAAGTGTCAGTCCCTGCCTTCCTAGAGACCATGTAATTCATCACCCACGCTGGAATACTTTTTACATCTTTCTATTGAAACATAACATACATACTGAAAAGTGCATATATCATAATTATACAGGCTCATGCCTTTTACTCCTCTGTATTCATGGACTTATTGACCTCCTTCGAATGGACTAACCCATCTTTGCTTCTGTTTGGTGGGGTGTACTATGCAGCAACCACACTAAGGACACTGTTGTTCTGCTTTTATTTATGAAGCTTCTGTTCATAACAGACACCAGAACAGGGGGCACTTAGAGAGAAAGGGCCAGAATCCATGCCCAGGTGTCCCCTGATTTAAAGTTCTGCTCTGTCCTGGAGTACCGCACAGCCTTTGCTTGTGGGTCTACACTTACTTAGGAGGCTCTTCCTCTTAGTGTATTGAAAGTTATTTCAAATTTCACCTCTGGCATGAAGCTCCTCCTGATGCTGGTACCACTTGAACACATTTCTACAATTCTTTTTGTTTTGTCCGTACAAAAAGTTAAAAGTACCTAACTGTCTATGTTTGTTGATCGCTACTGCTTTATAAGTAATTCCATAATGTAGTCTCTAGCACACAATAAGTACTCACTGATTGAAATCAGTACTTGAACTTGCCTCTGGGCTCCTGGGCAATCTTGGTAGGGCACAGAGGTTAAGTGGAAACTTTTTCAGTCTTGATGGTAAGTTGACACAAAGACTTTCTTTATTCTTCATATGAGTAAACCATTGATGTCTACGTAGTGTCTCAAGCTAGAACAACCAGAAACTTAACAAATAAGTACTCAAATGTCATGCCCTGCATACATCGAGTCACAATCTTGTTAGTTATGAATCTTAAACCTATATATAATATGTTTCTTCACCATCATTTCTAATACTTTCTCGGTATTGGTTCAGTCCATCAGTTTTTTTACAAAGCATTAAATAACTTACCTATACCAGGTGCACCCATACTTTAAGCTGTTCTCCTTGCCATCATGAAGTCAGGGATGCCTTGTTAAAATGACAATGAAATGAATCCATGACCTTGCTTGAAACTTCTAATGGTGCCCCTTTAGTGACAATTCCATGGTGTGAATCTCAAGGTTGTTCATGATTCCTTACTTAGAATAAAAATGTGTATGCCAAAATGCTTAGCCGATCATAATGAGAAAAGAAAGCAAGCTAAACTTACTGGTTAACATCTTTTTTGAGGAAGACAAAATTTCAGATTAAACGGCTTTCTCTCCCAGTTTTTATTTAGCAAGAAGAAACAGACTCCGTTTATGGCAATAAAGACACTAATTAAGCAGAATACGGGAAAATGTCAATGAGAATTGACAGCTGTGACTTCACACTTAAAATATTAAGTAAAAGTTGTCTGCATTCCTTTTTCCTTCTCCATCCTATCTTCTGTCTTGCTTCTTCAGCATTTGATTAAATACACTAGAACAAAAACATCAATTCACTCTAGTTAGAGGGCAAGACATCGTGAATTAATGAAGTCAGACTTGTGGACAGTTTGATTCAATTTCATTACTTTCAAGTACTTATGATAACTGGACCTTAATCTTTTTGACATAGAGATCATTAGTATTATTTTGCACATGTAATATTCTTTAGCTTGAAATTATAATTAACATGTATATGTATATATACACACATAAACACGTATATATACCTATATACATATATTTGAATGTATAGCAGATCTATCTTTATAATTATTGCTAAAAGTAATTCTAATTACATTTATGTTTGTGACAGTCTGAAATTTCAGAGTTTATTAACAATCAACATTTCTAAAAATAGTTTGTTCTCTTGTGCTTTTAAGCATACCTGCTGTAACTATGTCATATTTCTCAATCTTTCTATAAGGAAAAGGGATTTTTAAAACTTTTTTTAAAATGTTAGTCCCACCTCTTCTCAATTCAGTAGAATATAAATAAAAAGGTTTGACTACAAGGAGTATCAAGTTAAAATAATGATTATATTTATTGCAAGAGCCCTCTAATGTTAGTCAAATTGCTTTCTGAGCTCAAAGATAAGAGTTTTGAAAGCTGCATATTACAGGATGAAAATCTTGAGAGCAACAGTGATACAAGCTTCATTACCTGGCGTCATGCTTATAACAGTGAGGGTCTCAGATTTTAATGGTGTTTATTGAAAGCTAACCAGGTTGTGAGCATTTAATTGAATATATCAATTTCCAGGAGAACAGAATTGTTGTGTTTGCTTAGAAGCTTGGTCTAGAGACTTTTCCCCCGCAACACTAGAAATACGTAATAATTTTTTGTCTGAAAAAAGCTTCAGGTATAGCTGTAATTTGCTGTTGCAATCATATCAGTTATTCTGGCAAAATGCATCCCCAAATCTCACATGACAGTTTACAAATTAAAACCTGTAGAAATAATTAAAAAAGGAGATATGTACAGGAGTGTTACGTGCAAACGTGAAGCTTCAGCAGCCAGCTCAGCTGAGTGATAACTAGACGTGAGGCACAAACTAATTGTCCTTATCTACTTCTCATAGCGAACACTCGTGCAGGCGGCTTCTGCAAGAGGAGGGAGAAATAATGTGTGCAATATTTTGATCACTTAAATGTTCATATAACAAGAGAGATCAGTACCAGAAAATATATGAGAAGAAATGGGGAGAGTGTTAACGATTTGGTATTAAGTAAACTGTTGAGGATCTTTTAAATCTTTTACATAGTTCTACTCTCTCACATGCTTGTTTTGTATTCTACCCAATGACTTATTGAACAAAGACTTTTAAGGCACCTACCCTGTTTGAGGCATAGCACTATAATCAGTAACTTGTTCTTCAAATTGGAATTCTAATTTCCTGGAAGCAGGCTGTATATCTTCTTTTTACGTTTTTGCTTTTCTCTTATGTCCACGCTATAGAATCCAGCATGGACATGGGCACTTGCTGTATACTCAATAATTGCTTTTAAATAATTTAAAAGGTAAAAAGAGATTTTCTTTTAATTCTAGAGATTTTCTAAGCTGCCAAAAGGTCTTAAGAGCTTTTTTTTTTCTTTCCAGCAACTCATTCCTGCAAATTCAGATCCGACTCTTAGGTATCCCAGTGAGAGTTTTCATCCCAAGGGCCTCACCCCAAAGTAGAATAACTGTCAGCAGCAACATTAATTGCCCCCCTTCTTGGCAGTGGGAGTGTGAAAATTGGTGTGGAGAAAGAGACTGAAATCTCTGTTCATCCCTAGAGGTAGCCACTGGGGACCTGATGCAGCCCATTAGGGGGACAGCTGTGTGAAGGCAAGTTTCATATCTGTCTGAACAACTCCTACAGTCTGGGTAAATAAATACTTTAAATCCCTAGACCCAAGAAACTTCTGCAGAATTTTCTTCTAATTTTTTGGAGGCTGATTTTGTCTGGACTGAGGCATTTTCTTAATTGTGAGTAATTTACCTTCCAAAGCTCAGAAGCCTGCATCCTAGTGAGTGTGATTATTCAAAGATCTTGAAGAGAACTGCTCATTCCCACCTTCATTCCTTTACATAGACTCTCCTTCTTAGAAAATTGTACTTCTCCTTCAAAAGAAGCTAAACAAAACCCATCCTTTAAGGATGAAGGCAAAAGTTCTTCTCAACTACTTGCATTCACTGATGACTTCCTCCTCCCCAGATCCTTCAGCCTGACCACCCACTGACTGCTTCTCATATATCTTAGGCAGCTCCTGCTGCATTTGCAATGCCATCTTTCTCATCTCTCCACCTGTGTTATAATCATCCAAGTTCAGAATTTATGTTTCTATCCAGTGTCTAATGCAATATAAAATGCACAGAGGGTGCTA
The DNA here is from genome assembly GCA_036589455.1 of Ateles fusciceps. Taxonomy (NCBI): domain Eukaryota; kingdom Metazoa; phylum Chordata; class Mammalia; order Primates; family Atelidae; genus Ateles; species Ateles fusciceps. Next base: position 621,660 of record JAZHEH010002924.1, on the reverse strand, counting down.
GTTCATAGAGTGATTAGATCGAGTCAGTCTGCTTACAGCAAGAATGGAATGTAGGAACTCTGATCACAATGACTCCTGCCTTCTTTAGCTACCTATTTGCACATTTTTTTTTTTATTGCATTTTAGGTTTGGGGGTACATGTGAAGAACATGGAAGATTGTTGCATAGGTACACACATGGCAGTGTGATTTGCTGCCTTCCTCCCCATCACCTATATCTGGCATTTCTCCCCATGCTATCTCTCCCCAACTCCCCACCCCCCACTATCCCTCCCTTTTTCCCCCCCGACAGACCCCAGTGTGTGATACTCTTCCCTTGTACAGTCATTGCTGGCCTTTCTTACTAGAGTGAGCTCCCTGAAGGCAGAGGCTTTGGTAACTGCCTGATGACAGGAGACTCAAAGGAAAAGACTTAGTTCGGGAAGCACTCCATGCTAAAGAAGTATTTGAACAAAGGTATAGAAATATGAAAATAACTAGAACAGATGTTAATATGTGTTTCTGTCTAAATTTCCAAATCATAGTGGTCCACCTGACAAAGTATAATGTGAGCTGTACATGCAAAATCTAGATGACATTCACTTGCAGAGGCAATTAAAAAAAAAAAAAAGTATCTGTCCTGAGTGGGGATTTAGACCAAATTACTCTTAAGTCTCCAATTTGCTTGAAACCTTGACTTCCAGGTCAGTATGATGGTTAAGTTTTTCTGCCAACTTGACTGGATCATAAGTACCCAGATGTTTAACCAAACATTATTCTGGGTATGTCTACAAGGCTTTTTCTGAGCTTCTGAGTGAGATTACATTTGAATTACAGATAGATTAGAATCTATCTAATCTAAAGCAGATTGCTTTCCCTAAAGTAGGTGGGCCTCATCCAATCAATTGAAGACCTGAATGGAATAAAAAGACCGAGTAAGAGGTAACTTCTCCTACCTGACTGCATTATCCAAGACAGTGTTCTTTTCCAGCTTTCAAACTAGGACTAAAACATCAGCTCTTCTTGGGCCTTAAGGCTGCCAGCTTTTAGACTGACCTTACTATATCATTCGTTCCCTTGGTTCTCAGACCTATGAGTTCAAACCAGAACTACACATAGGCTCTCAGGTGTCTGTAGTTTGCCAGCTACAGATCTTGAGACTTTGAAGCCTTGATAATTGTGTGAGTCAATTCCTTTTGATAGATCTCTGTCTCTGTCTCTGTTTCTCTCTACACACACACATAAACACACACACACACAAGCATACATACACACACCTTATTTATTCTTTTCCTCTGGAGAATCCTAACTAATACAGTCAGTATTGTCTGGTATTAGTAAGTTTTGTTTTCTGATTAGACAGGATCAAGCCATGGGGAAGCTGGCGTCTGCCTTATCCCAGTCCATAAAGCAATGCCACTTGCCTTCCAACTGGATTCCTTGCTTTGTTTGTTTTAAGAGGGAAAATAAGTTTTGCCTTTTTTCCCACTCCGTTCTTACCAATCTGTCCTTTGCTTATTGGCAAGAAGTGGTAGCTTTTCTTGTGGTCTGACTGGATCTGGAAATAACATGGTTATTTTTGTTTAAACATAATAGCAAAGAGGAACTTGAGCTTATATGCGATTTGGCCTTATCAAGCCCAGACATATTTGATGTACAATCAGCATGCCTGAGTGATGTCAGAAGACTCTGGAAACAATACATTCCGAAGCCAGAATTGTTACTGGGTGGAACCCCCAAATAAGCATTGTATGCATGATTGAAACGAGAGTGAATTATGTAGACCAATACAACCTACTTTAGTCCATACATCATGTTACACAATGCAGAACACATAACAGGAAAGAAGAAATTAATGAAACATAATGGGCTAAAACATGAAGAAAATTGTATTTTGGGGCACTGTAGGCCTTTGATAAATAGTAGTTGAATGGATTATAACTTTGGAAATAAGCAAACAACATCTATATGTGTATCTATGTGTGTATACATATACAGATGCCTAAAAAGTGACGTATTAACAATATTATAAATGCATTCATGAGTGTTGGTGTTACTGATGAATTGTCTTACACTGAGATATTCAGGATGCCCTTGGACCTTTGTTGTAGTCTTGGTCTTTTTCTCTCCTGTGTTGTCTTTTCTTTGCCTTACAGTTAGCTACCCTGGACATTCTGCATTCTATATGTAACCCAGTCCACGCATACCCGAGCTATTTCCCATCAAATTGGCATTTCCATGCATGCATGATCGTAGTAGAGCCTTCTCTCGGAATTTGTTGACAAAATGAGGACTACCCATGTCTCAGGAGTTGCATTTCTATTAACAATGCTAGTTTCAGTCCAACTTGGCTTTGCACATATGTATACAAAGAGAAAGTAGAAAAGCTTTTATTAATAGTGAGTATGCGCTCTTAAAATAACATGCCCCTTACATTGGAAAAATATAATATTCTGTCACCTGTGGCTTTCTGCTCTACGCTGTACCCTCTGCCCTCTAACTTATGATCTTTAATCATACCTTAGGGATTGATGGCTACAATTAAATATATTGATAAGTTTTACGAGGCATTTTATATCTATTTTATATACGTTTCATGAAAATAATCCTTGCAAGTGATGGAGGAGATGAAATATTGAGAAAATATAAATTCAGAATGTTTGTTCTAAGTGACAGAGTTGCAAAGGAAAATATTCATTCACTTTCTGGACTCACAGAGTAGCAAATTATAACCACCTAGACGTTTTGTCTCAATCACTGAGGTTTTCCATATCAGTAAATTTTGGTATAGAATATTGATTTTTAGGCTCTGTTCCAACAGATCTAATTCATCAGGTTGCTGTGGAGACTTAGGGATCTCAATTTTAAATTAAAAAATCTAGAATGTTCTGATGAAGGTAATCTGTAGAAACTTTGAAAATAATTATAGTCTTGTTTCTTATTTTTCTTCTTTCATTTAGAACTAATCCAATAAATTTATCCTAAGGTAAAGGACAGAGGAATATATCTTAAAATGTGTAACCAAAACACTTTTGGACTTATTTTTAGAGACTCTAGTATCTATTTCTAGGTTTTGATTTGCTGACTATAACTATGGGATATTTCCTTAATCAATCAGAGTCCCAGTATCTCTTTTAATTATAGGAAAATAAGAGTTTTTACTGTCCATGGTTCCCATACTATTCAAGAAAATAATGTTTGTAGAATCGCTTTGGAATTTGTAAATTGCTGTACAAAAGCAGGAAATTGTTCATGTTATGTTATCTGCACTCTGGCAATTCAAGCAAAGAAGCATTCAGAATATACCTGGTTCTTACCACCTGATCAGGCTGCACAAAGGGAGATGGAAGATTGAGATGAAAAGAAAATCTTGCCTTTGGTTCTTGAGGCACTCAGAGATCCTGCAGCAAACCACGTTAGACAGCCGTGAAGTCATAGTAACAATGAATGATGAGGCGTACCATTCTTGAGAATTTCTAAAAAGGGAGAGGACAATGGATTAGGGAAACTAAAGTGGATTATGTGGAAGGACATCATAAAGGAACTAGGCTAGAAGGTAGATTTTTTGCTAGGTAGGGAGTGTTGGTGGAGACATTCTAGGGAAAGATAAAGTAAATAACAAGGCCCAGATATGAAAACCAACACCTCAGAAAACATGGGGAGGGACAGAAATAGCAAGGAAGATGGTTTGAATCTCAGGAAATCAGAAAGTTCAACCCAACTAATTCTTACTTTGAATAGAAAAGTCTAAAACTCCCTTATTTGTTTGACAGATCAACATGCTAAAAGTACCAATCAATGGGTACAAATCTCTTCAGTTGCAGCATTTATAGCAATAATACACCATCCAAAAAAACCCTCCCATAAAGGCTTAAGTACTACCCTATTAACAGCATGGATTTATTGACCTACTGATATGTTTAAAAAGTCTCTATTGTAAAATCAGGGACTATGTAAATAGTATTAACTTGAAGGAAGGACAAACAGAGAACACACCCTGTCCTTGTTATTGGATTCACTTGCTTCTTTTCCAATGTATCACATTTTTTTGGGTGGGAGAAAGGGATATTCTTTTTTAATAACTCTAAACTTTTTTATATTATTTTCTACTAAAAAAGGAAGAAGAATCTCCAGCCAAACTTCCTAAACATCCTTTATACTTCTCTGTACTTTACACAGGAGCACAGAGGGATATTTTTCTCTACTTTGGGCATTATGATTTAACGGACTTTTTAAATAGAATGTCAAAAACAAAAGAATAATTTTAGTACAATGGCATGAGAACTAAATGTATGGATTGATCCTCTGATAGGCCATTTACTCTCCATCTCCCTCTCATGTACTTGTTAAGTGATTCATGTAAGTGGCTGGAGTGTTAAAGGCTCAAGTTCCCCCACTTATCAAATTGAATGGGCAGGAAGTTCTCAGCCCTTCTGCCTCAACACTCCAAATGGTAATAGGTATAAAAGCACATTGATGACTGTTTCAGAATTCTTTCTTATATCTCAAAATAGAAAGCAAGTTTTTACTGACTGCAATATGTAAGACAGTCTATTTACAAGTGTAGAGGACCCAAAAGAGGCAGATGTCTGGAGATTTGGCATCTTGCTTGCAAAATGTAAAGTGAACTGTTTCTTCCTCAGTCTTATCACATGAATTCTCACCAAACAAAAGGGTTCTGTACAGAACCGTGGATAAGAAGAAAGAGCTATAGGCTTGATGACAGTAGAATGAGCCTGTGGTTTTAAATACTTGAACCAGTCAGGTTACATATTTCTGTTTTGTTTTCCACATGGGTAAAGTGCAATGTCTGTATCGAAGAATATTTGAGGTTCTGTTAAGCGAAATTCCAGAGTAAATTTAACATGGTTCCTGTGCTGGCTCTTACGCTATTGTCTCTCGTCTCTATACCCAACTTCCTACTCTCCTAGGTGGCACCAAGAGAAAGACATAAAGGCTGGAGGAGAAGAAGCTCTTGCTGTTTTTTGTTGTTGCTCTTGTTTCTAGGATCATACTCTGATACCAGTATTTAGTTGCAATAGCAGTTTATTTTAAATTCATATTTTTTGTCTTCACTTCTGGGACTAGCCCCCCTGTGACTCTTTAGAGATTCCAGCATGCTCCTTGAAGGTCTGTGTCCCAGCACTGCCAGGGGCATCTCCCAGCTTCTGAGGCAGCAGCGAGGCAGTGTCTCCTCCTCAGAAGCCTGGTTCCAGTTCTATGAATTCCTCTCATTGTCCAGATTCTAACAACCTCAAACTTTTTTTTCCGTAAGACCTAAGAGCGGAAGCTGCTCCATATAGTGTCTACTTCTGTGTTGTGTCAGTGTTCCCTTTTTAGTCTTTTCATTCCTTCACTACTTTATTTATTTATTTATTTATTTATTTATTTATTTATTTATTTAGATGGAGTCTTGCTCTGTCACCCAGGCTGGAGTCCAGTGGTGATCTGGGCTTACTGCAACCTCCACCTCCCAGACTCCTAGGTTGAAACAATTCTCCTACCTCAGCCTCCCAGGTAGCTGAGGATTACAGGCATGCACCACCACACTTGGCTAATTTTTTTTTTTAGTCACCATGTTGACCAGGCTGGTCTTGAACTCCTGACCTCAAGTGATCTACCTGCCTCAGCCTCCTAAAGTGCTGGGATTACAGGCATGAGCCACCTCGCCCAGCCGCTTGAATATTTTTTAAATTAACTTGCTCTATTACATTCTATTAGTCAAAATAACTGGTTTGCTTTCTGTTTTCCTGACTGGAGCTTGATAGAGTCAATAGCAAAAAACAAGTTGAAGCACGTATAATCTTAAAAATATTTTCAAATGACCTATGTTCTTCTTCAGGATTCTGTGATTCTGTCTTCTTTTCAACAGGAATTCTTTCTACAGGTTGATATTTGAGCAAAGGCCCTTTCTCTTCCATCATCAAGCTCACTTATGAGTCTTCTCCATTGCACACTGTTCATTGCTAGAGTTCTCACAATACAAGATGCTACTGTACCGTGAAAGGAGGTCAGATAGTCTTATTATGAAAACTTCTACTAGATTGAATCATAATTACTCTCAAATCAGGTCCAATATAAGCCTTAATATCTTTCCTGCTTAATAGTGTTAGAGATTGTGGATTAGAGTTGTTTTCCTGTGGGTTGACATTTGCAGAAAAAACTAGCCAGGTGGCCATTATATCCACAACCAGGAATTAATGTGCAGCAGTCAGTGAACTTGCGTTACTGCAAAACAAAAGCCTTCTGAAATAATTGGCTTCTTGCTGCAGCTCTGCCACAACAGGTAGACAGGGAGGCATATGGGAATTGGTAAGCTTGGGGAACACAGACACTCCTCTCCTAGTGTGGCATTATTCATGTGCCCTGAACCTTCTGCTCAGAATATTGGGTGATAGTTCAGGAAGATAATGGCCTCTGCCCAGGATCTGAGTTCCTAGAGGACAAGAGGCAGCAGCACCGGGAATTCATTATAAGTTGGTCCTTCTGTAAGTTGCTGCAGCATGGAATTGGGAAAATCTTCCACAAAATTGATGGTGAGGTTAGTTCATAGTGTGAATCCATGTTCAAAACATACCCCAACTATATTCATTTGTACAATCTGTCTGTAATGGATATGAAGTGTGGGCCGTATATCCTGATTTATCTTAATGTCATTATTTTCTATGAATTCTATAAGCCATGATATGTTCTGTAAATTTAATTGGGATGACGCACTTTAAAGAGTGGTCTTTGGTAATGGGAAGGGGCACAAAGTAATTTACCAGATCACATGTCCAAATATCAAATGTGGAGAGCACGGCTGACTGAATTTTGGGATAATTTAATCATTCTTAAATATAAAAGGGAGACAATACTAAAACATTGAAAGTTAAAAGATGATTAAATATTATTAACTTATCTATGAGCTAGGTAAGACTGGAGGATTTCAAGGAGGAAAATGTTAGCATGTGCTTTCATGGATCGTGAGTGCAAAAGCAGGAAGGGAAGATGGAAGATGCCACTCAGATGCCTACTAAATGCTCAGTAGTCATCTAGATGCTTGATGAACATTATTATCATTGTACTTTTCCCAAGATTATCCCAAATTTAAGTGATTTACTCTCTTCTGGAAATAAAAATACAATCTTAAATCATGCTTGTAGATTTCAACTGGAGAAGTCTTTGTTCCACCAAAGTGCTTTAAAGATCTAACTGAAGGAAAAAGAAAAATGCAGGAAAAAAAAAAAAAAGGATGTATGGACCAGGCTTTATCAAAGGAGTTCAAATTTAACACATGAGGTTTTTCTAAGAATTCCTTGCAAAGAAGACTTTTGCTATATTTGAAGGAAAATTCTTGAAAACACTGTATCTCTTGCTGCTTTGCATTTCATTTCATTTATCCTAAATTTCAAGGACTCCACTTGTTTGTAAACTCCTTGACAGAAGTAGCACTAAGATTAAAGTAAAGAAACTGTGAGATCATTTTTTCCAGCCTCCCTTTATATGCATTTTTGGCCTTATACCTTCACTTAAATATCTGTTAGGCTCTGCCTGAAACCTGCCCTGTTGTGGAATTCACTAGCCAATAAAGCAGATCATCCAGGTGCCTTAACTTTGCTTTTAGAATGAGAACATCTCATCTTCCTGCTTATTACAAAATTTCATTTTAATGCAGCCACAAAATATCCCTAGAACTTTCTTTTTCAAAGCAGAATGTCCAGTGTCTTGGTTTTTTTGCCATGCTATGACGAGATACTTTGATACCCTGATTTTTTTTTTCTGGATAATTTCCAGTTTGCCAGTGTCTGTATTTGACGCACCTCTAAATTAATATAACCAAATGTTTCTGCAAACACCACCAACCATGTTTTAGTGAGAAATGCCTGTGTTGGTCATTGTTTGCCCAAGTTTACCACATTAACATTGTTCAAAATGCCCTAAATTAAAGTACTTGAGTCCTTATTTTTAGAGATGAAGGACATGAAGTTAAGCAAATGGCCAAAGCTCAAGTTACTGGCCAAAGTAACACTAAAGCCAGGATCATGTTACTCTGGAGCCCATAAGCAGTGCTGGAAGCTGGTACATCCTAATATAGTCTAACCTCTAAGGGTGTATTTCTTATCTTCCTACCCTCACAGCACCTTACTCAAGGCCTTGAATAATATGTGGTCTTGATTGCATGGATGAATGAATGAATGTTTAAATAAATAACACTGCCAGCAAAAACTATCTCTTTATAGCCACCAATATGCAGAAGAAAATCCAGGGATATTTAAACAAATGAAGACTATCTTCATTACTGACCTTCTACAGAATTTTACATACAACTGCCTCCCTTACATGTCTGTTTAAACACATGTAAATTAAAGCTCCTCCTTTCCTCCCAAAACTCCTTGCCCATATCCTCCCATTTAGTTTTTCACCAGAGACAAAACATTGTTCTCAAACCCTCCTCCCATTTCTTTATCCTCCCTCACAGAGCAGCCAATCCTGTCACTTCTCCTAAACCTATCACAAATCTGCCATCGTTTTGAATGTCCTCACTTACACTGCATTAGTCCAGACACCTCAACTCCCTTGAATGACAACAAAAGCTCTAACCGCATCCCTCCGCTTTTCTGCCTACCCTGACTTCTCATAAGTATTTATTTATAAATGTACATTTGACTGGGCAATGCCCCTCAAACACCCAGAGTGACTTTGTATGTTCTGTGACTCCAACTCTCTTAACTAGTGATAGGGTCCTACATCTCACTCCAACTTTGTTTTTCAGCACTCTTCCTTTTTCTTGCTACCCTCCTATAATTTGCTCTTTCCATTTCTCCGTTATGTCAAGGTGTTGCCTGTCTCAGGGTTTCAGAGGCCTTCTCCTGATATTTACAGTTCTTTGGTTCTTAACTTAAACGTTACCTTGTCAATAAAATTTTTCTTGATTATGTCATCTAAAATAAATTTTCTATTATTCTCCATCATCTCCTTTTTTTTTTTTAACCAGTTGTATTTCTTTTTAACTATATGGGATTTAATTTGCAGGCATTTGGTTTTTTGGTCTGTATCATTCATTAGAATACAAGCTTGAAGCAGAAAGGAATTATGTCTGAATTTGCATGAAATACTGATACATACTAGATCTCTTTTAAAGTTACTTTCTATATGGAGAGATCCACCTTGACACAATTGCTAAAGTCTTAGCTCAGCCCATTCAAGATTTCATTTTTTTCTCCCAACAGAGTGATGAGGGTAGAAGAACACTTAATATTTTTTTACTACATTTCCCAATATTCTTTAATCTCTGCATACATATTATTGAGGGGCTTATCTCCTGACCTTTGTGTGATGATGCTCTTGCCTCTGGTCTATTGGCATGTCCTCTGCTACAGTTGGTGCCTTCATAGTTTCCATCCTTGAAAACAAGAAGTTCCCAGAAAGCATCATTATTAACTCATCACATTTATGGAGACCTACACTGGATCATAGGTCAGAAACCCTGTGTAACTGAATCACCTTTATTCTCCTAGAGAGCAAGATGTTTCCCCCTCCACTGTGAGATGTCATCCCCCTCTTCTACATTTCACCATTTCTGTCCACCTCAAGATTTCCCCCATACCCTGGTTGGCAATTTCTGGGGCTCCCAATATGTCCACTGTGAGATAGGCAGACCAACTCTCCTCATTTTATTGGTCATCCAAGATAAATATTCATATTTGTAATATAGTTATGTTAATTTACCCAGGTGTGCTAAAAGCAGTAATAGTTTATTGTTGAGTAACAAGATTATATCTTAATAAGACCTGTCTTCTCTAGTTAATGACACAACTCAAAAGTTTAATAGTATGTACTTTGTACTTCAGCTGGTAGAGATGTTTTCAGCATTAGAACGTTGATAGCCCAGAAATCCCACCTGGTGGTCTCCACAAAATTTATGCACAGGGTCACAAATGGAGCTTTACTCTTTACCACTTTATGTATAACAAATAGAACCAGGTCTGAATTTGCTTAATGTCAGTAATCTAAAGCCATATACATAATAGGAAAACTTTATCTAGAGAATGACAAAATTATTAAGAGCCTGTGGTATATTTGTGTTTCCTGGAACTAGTGTTTAGAAAAAGATGTTTTGGAAAGCACCCCAGCAGAGGATTGCTTAAGTTGAGTTATTTTGGTTTCACAGAAGATAATTGCAATAATAGGAAGAGGGTGGGAATGGGCTGGAGTACAGGGCTGCATGTCCTGCCCTCTTTTGAAGCCACATCATGCCATCTAAATGAGGTATCACCACCTTAACTTGTGGGTAGGTCAAGAGGCAGACAAAAAGTCATTCTTGATTCCAGGCCAAGAGAGGACCACTTTCAGCACTATTAAGTAAACTCTGTAAGACTTGGAAAACTCTAAAAAGCATTGCCTTACTGAAGCCAAATGAGGTATTATATAAATTCCTTCCATTCATATGCAGGAAATGCGTATCACTAATAGCCTTCACTAAGCAATGGAATGGCTGTTTAAAGGTTTATGTAAACCCCAGCAAAGACCCAGAGCATGTGAATGTATATGTTGTCTCTCTCTCAACAGATGACCTGAGCTAAGCAGCAAATTTTCCTGACATTTCATTTATCTTCCCCACCCATTTTCTTTGCCAGAAAGGGTTTTGCCACACTTAGGAAACAAAAGAGAAAATCATCTCATCCTCCTGTTTCTTGCAGCATCCCCTGGGGGAGATGTGTGAAAATGGGCAAATGTTTGAGCTTTTGGGCTGATGAGAGAAAGAAAGAGATGTTTCTTACAGATGCCAGGGACTGTGTGAACCCCTTTAACCATTATTATGTTGCAAAAGGTGGTAGAGGAAGTGAGATGCACTCAAAGACACACAAAGAGGGGAGAACTGACATGTACCAGTACATTAAGAAATCAAAAACCAACAGCATTTATGCATTGTTTTAAAAGCCTGGAAGAAGTGTTTTTTTTTTTCAACCTTAGGATATCTTAGCTTATATATCATTAGAGACTCTTAAACAATATTATGTGTGACATGGATGTTGCCAGTCTTCTTTAGTTGAGAAAAATAGATACAAATGCATCACACTTATGCATAATTCTACTTCAAAAAGTTTTTAACAAGTATTGAAGAAAGAGACTATAGCAGTATTAGAGCCATTAGAAAATTCAAGTAATTTTTAATTCATATAAGTATTCCATTTCACACAGGAACAAGACTGAAGCAGAATAGTGATACACTAACATATCTAACGAAGATATAAGTTTTTACTTAAATGATATTATAATAGGACTTTTTTGTTAAATTGAAATGCACATATGTCACGGATCAACTGGAAACATAAAACTTACTTTAGTGAAAGACTAATATAACCTCATTGGCTCACAGCAACCATTAAATATGGTATTTTTATGTATGTTTTATTATCTAGTGTATAAGTTCCTATTCTGTTTAAATTCCTTATAGTGATAGTGTAGTTTACTAGATGGCATCACATAGGTGCTCCACAAATGTGTGCCAGTGGTTTATTGATTTCCCCTGTGTCTTAGCACCAGGCTTAGAAATGTAAATGTAAAGAGAATTATAGTTCACCATTCGAGATGTTACTGATTGTTTGAGATTTCTGGAAATAGGATATTAATCAATTTTAATTATTTATCTATGATATATCTATGTGTTGATGATATGAAACATTAAAATTCAACCATTGATTTAAAGACATGAAATCCAGTCGACATATTTTTTTGCTGTTTGAATAATCCATTTTAACTTCTCAGTAAAGGAGTTTGAGTTTTAGATTTTCTCACATCTTTCTCATTTTGGGCTTTGACCAAGATTGAATAGAAGCAGGAGCACAGAGAATTGGACAAAAAAAAAATGTTTGTGATTTCTTATAGGAAGTATCCAGTGTCCAAAATTCAAAATCACATTTTAAAAAATGTTTTTGCAAAATGTCCAAGGTAGATGCTAGACCAAACAGAGAAAATAGATGATCAAGTTTAAAGTTTTTTCTTTTTTTAGGAAAACATATGATGAAATACAGTAACTTTTTCAATGGTGATCTTGTGGTTTAATGAATATTTTCATTCTTTTAGGATTCTTTCTATAAAGAGATGGAAAAGCAGTGGCATTGCAATCAATATGGTAACAGCTATTTCAGAGAAGCCATTAGTCCCTGAGTTGTGGAGGAACCTCCAATTCTTCTGGTCATCTAAGTGGCCACACCATCTTACAAAGTTCCCAAAGAATTAAGCTTAAGCTTCATATAAATTTGAAACTTGGAAGATCGTGAGTTACTTTCTACATTTCCTACATAAAACTTTCAATTCTGTGTTAAAGATAAAACTAACATGTAACAGTAAAATAAAATAACTTACTCATTTTATTAGATGATTGCAAAGAGGTTAATCCATACAATATTTATCTTATGGGTTTCATTTTCTAGAGAGGTGATTTTGGTAAATAAATAAATTTTAAAGTTCACTTAACATGAATCAAATAATTGTCAATCAATCAATATTTACCAAGCAGTGCTATGCAAGTCTCTGTGCTAAGCGCCATGAGGGATACAAATAAGTGATAAAGACCTTAGGCCCAGGCAAAGATAGAGAGGCTGCAAGACTAGAATGACATGCCAACATGAAATCTAATCTCCCTTCTCAGATCCTGCGCTGGATTTTAGAGAACCTGGAATTCCCTTTCTAAATAGCCCCGAGTCTACTTCTAGGAAGTGGAAGAACCTTTTCCCAGGTCTTTTACTCCCAAAGTTGGATAGTATCTTGGATGTGCAAACCCCTAAACCTGAAAGGTAGTCATGGGGCACTTAAGGAGATATTTCCAAAAGGTTAGGCATGTAAACTGGAGAGTTTTCTTGCAATGTGAGACTAACTGGGCGTGGGAAGAAAAGGCAGATGGGATAGGAGGGCAGCCAAGAGCCACTTTCCTCATGCCTCCATGTTTAGGCACATAGCTTCAAGGAATCTGAGAATTTTAAATTTAACCTTGCCTTCCAGGTTGTTATGAAGGTACATTTGTCAAGATAAGGAATTCTAGCATATTTTATTTAATATTTTGTTAGCCTGATTTATAACTTTTAAATTTATAGTAGATGTATATAGGATACGTGGCCCCCTTGCTTTGAGTCCATCAAATATTTAGGATGCACTAGAGGAATTATCATTTGTATAAGAATTTTACATTTAAAGAGATGAAATAAAGCAAAGATGAACAAAAAAATGTTTATTGTGATTCTTACAGAACATTAAATCATAATTCTTCAAACCTAGCCTATTAACCCATTTATTTTAATTCTTTATACATAGGTAAAGCGTTCTTAGCTGGGCTTAGATCCCTTAGGAATACTTTGTTCGGGTGACTGGTTCTTCTTGATTTGCTTTTGAGGCTATTCCAGGATTATTTCAACATGATGTCTTTAGCATATGCAGTGTTACGTTTGTGTGTGGGTATGTGTATGTATTAACATAAAAATCTAAATTCTTTCAAGAGTTTGAAAAGTGATGGCTGGAGGAATAGATATCTAGAGTGAGTATCTTGGCTAAATACATTTAAATATGTAAGAGTTTAGATTTGTTATTAGATTGTCCTAGTTTTTTCAGTATGTATAGAAATTAATTAATCATACTGAACTGAGAAAGTAATTTCTGCATGTTAGAATGACTTCTTAATATGATCTAACTACTTTTGATATTATAAAGAGAAGAAAATAATGAACTTGTATATGGTCACTGACCCACAGCATGAGTAAATATGATTTTCTACAGGTACTTCTTTTAACAGACTTTAATATGCAGAGCATGTGCCTTCAATCTGTTTACACAATGGAGAATAAAATTAAAGGTAAAAGATTTTTCCTTTTAATTTGTTTTCATTTTTTTAAATGTATTTAAATTAAATGGTTCTAACATTCAACTGTCTCCCATTGCCTTTACCTCGTAGAAAAGCTGTTCAAGTCTCTTAGGTAAATAATTAAATGTTTTTTAGAAATACGCAAATACATATTTAGCCAATAGACTGGAACAAATAGAGCCTCAATGGGCCATTTGGAGCTTGGGACAATTGGAAGATTATTGAGCTGGTAGCCCACTGTGGCTCATGTTAACATTTTTAGAGCAGGTTAAAAAAGGCTAACCTGAGCTCACATTAATGAAAGTCTTTAAGTCTTGCACATTAGTGCAAGATGAAAAGTCATAACAGAACATTATCGTAGAGGGGGCAACCAGGATTAGAAGTGGTCCCAGTTACGCTATTTGTTAAACATGCCCTATCACGTAGAAGGGAAAGAGAAAGATTAAACTGGTTTGAAAACAAAATAGAGTATTTTTTAAATTGTGAGAATACAGTTCCAATATATACAGATTTATTTTATTTATGTTTATATTTGTTTATTTATGTATTCATTATTTGCAAGTTCTTTGAAAAAATGGGTAAGAGGCTTTATTTAAATTGTTGCCAAAAAAATATGGAGGTTTGTTTTTATATTATAGATAATTTACTTTTATGTTTATGATCAGTTAGTCTCTCAAGAGACAATCTATGCTTAGAGTAAGGTTCTTGTTAATAATACTAGAAATAAAGCCATATTTTAAAGAGTTATTGATTACTTTAAAGTTTAGGCCAATTTCTTATTATATTTGATTAGCCTCTTCCTGTTGGTTTTTTTTTTTTTTTTTTTTTAATGCATCTGAGAAAAGCCAGGTACCAGGCAAGACGAGTTCTGTTTGCACACACATCAGTGATACTATCTTCAAACTGCAGCGATTTTTCTGAAATTTCTTTAAGCTTCATGTCCATTTTAAGATTTAGTCTAATTAATATCAAAAGTAAATTCTCCAAATACACATAACCAGACAGATACAAATTATAATTCATTGGAGTATGAGAAAAGTAGTGAAGCACTGAGGTCTCCATCACCCCGTCTGAATTGCAAAAGTTCAATTTTTCTCTTAGAACACATTACCTACTCTGTGTGACAAGTGTATGGATAGACTGAGGGAACAAGTGGCAATTTGTATAGTAAATATTTATGAAGTTTACTCTCTTTCTTTTTATCAACTGAAATGCTTACAGAGAGAGGTTCTATTTTCTGCATCCCTCTGGATAGAGATGGGTACCTGCTGCCATGCATGTGTCTTATTTTGGAGACCACTGTTTTAGAATCCTGCATATGTTTGGAGCATCTTGAAAAGGAACAGAAAATCCTATATATTAATGAAGCTTCAAGGAATTGCAGGGATGCCTTAGATTAAGAAACCAGGAGGTTGAAGCTCTTACTTTTTACGAACTGCCTCAGTATCATTTAATTCCTGGAGTAGAGAGCTAGCACATTATAATTCATTTACACTCTTGCAGTGTCTTTCACAGCATTGAGCAGGTAGTAGATGTAAATAGTACTGGTAAATCAAATACAGGCATGAATAGAAAGAGAGAAAAGTATATTGCTAACAAATCTCTTCATTCCCTGTCTCTCCTTGCAACAGTACTCACACATTCTTGATAAAGACAACAGATTCCAGCAGAGCCACCTCTTTCAGTGATGCTGAGTGTAGTAAGTGCTAGCTCCAGGGAGCACCACTCACCTAATAGTTTAAGGGAATAGTCAGGCACAGTGGCTCACGCCTGTAATCCCAGCACTTTGAGAGGCCGAGGAGGGTGGATCATGAGGTCAGGAGATCGAGACCATCCTGACTAACAAGGTGAAATCCTGTCTCTACTAAAAATACAAAAAATTAGCCTGGTGTTACGGTGTGTGCCTGTAATCCCAGCTACTTGGGAGGCTGAGGCAGGAGAATAGCTTGAACCTGCAGTGAGCCAAGATCACGCCACTGCACTCCAGCCTGGGTAACAGAGTGAGGCTCTGTCTAAAAAGGAAAAAACAGAGAATAGCACCACCCAGAATTGTGCAGTAAATAACCTTCATGGTTTGTTTATGTAGTGGCACTGGCAAACGATACAGGAGTTGAGGAGTCTTCCAAGCCATGAAAGTCCCACTAGATAGGATAAGCTTTGTTAAGTCATTATTCCTGAACACATACTGCATGCAGAACACAGCTCAGAAAGCACAAATCCATCGCTTCCATATAACTGAAGCTCATGTATAGCCTTCGTCCATTAAGAAATTAATTTTTGCCAAAATCTAGTGGACATTCACAGTTTAGAAATAAATATACAAACCATAATGGGGCTATAAACATGTATAAAATATGAACCATTCATGAGGCATGAGGAGGAGGTGAGAGTGACCCAGAAGAGAACTAAATAGATATCATATGGCACCCAGCTGTCACCACATCCTACATCTGCAGCCTCCGTGCTACATGATGCTTTTGCAGCAGAGCTGGGTGTTTCAACCCTAAAATAGTACCAAGGCCAAGGCACACTGAGGGGAAATGGATATTTTGTATAAAGTCTGGTGGAGCAACAACAAATATTTCATAAAACCTTTTTCAATATGTCTGTTCTTAAAGTTACTCAATAACTCTAACAACCTCACTTTTATTTAAAAAAATTATTCTTCATTACATTTAAAAATTGTTTTTGTCTTAGGGAAGATATCCTCTTACCAGTTCCTGCCTTCGGCTTGTATATCTCACTTAACAGAACAAGAGCCTGATGGTTCTGTTCTTCAAGACTGACCTCAGTAGTCTCCATTTTAGAACACAGAGCCTCGCTGTCCAAGATGGAAGGATTGATGTAGATCTGGGGAACTGAGACAAGCTTCCAGAAATAAGTAGCATTTGGCCTAAAATTCTTTGAAAAAAGTTTCCTTAAATTGTATATACATTTCATCTTACACTACTCCTTGATAAGAACAGAAACTACAGAAAGGGTTTTCAGTGAGATAATTATTCCCCAGAGGTGTGCATGGGCTGTGCATGCAGGACAGAAGGGGTTGGGGGAGTTGAGTAACTATTCAGAGATTTTGATGAGGAAGATATCTAAACGGAATCATGGAAATGCTAAGTATACCCACCCTCAGGCCTTGTATGCATTGACAAATTAAGTGGAAAACAGAGAGAGTTAATTATCCAGATAATTCAGGCTAATATTTCACATCAATTATTTATTCTAAGGAAAAAACAAAATGTTCTTTGGCCAGAATTTCTTGGTTTTTTATTTCATTCTCCTCTTCATTCAGAAGGCAATATAGACCTGGTGTCCTTCAGTCACTTGCCTGACTTTTCTCTCATTTTGCTGTGCAGATGAAATCCAAGTTCTCATTTAGAAACCTGCAGAGCACAAGCCTAGGAAACAAGATTTTGTGTTTTTAAAACTTATGTTTAAGATGTGACTCATATACCCTCCTCTGAGAGGCCAAGGACAATCTTGATAGTCTGGCCAGATCCCAGCATAATTGCAAGGGAGACAGAAGCTTCAGAATGTCTTCACCCAGCCAGTATTCAACGTGCTCTTTGCCCATGGTATCCCCATCAGTGATATTTATTCTGCCTTATTCTTCTAAGGGGCCTTGCTCTTCTCTTGGCAGTTCCCACAATGGAAAGCGCAGGCTGAAATAATTTTAACTGGGTTGTTAATGCTTGATAATGGCTTGAGGTGTTAACCCTCCTCAAAGCAGCCACTTCTCAACAGAGGTATCTTCCTGCCTGGGAAGCCTTTAAAAATGAAGGGACTTTTTCTAACTTTTTGTAATGTCAGTCACTGTGCCTGGCATTAGGGAGATATTTGAGCAGGAAGTCCTTTCAATTCATTTAAATTCTATCACTAGTCTTCTGTTCATTCTGAATATGAGTGATATTGGTATTACATTTTTAAAAAAATTAAAATACAAAGTATTTTGATTCAACTCATCACTGTGACCAGATCATGCCATTGTTTTAATCAATTTCTAATTATACTGACAAAAATTTGGTAGAAGAGAACAAAGAGTGTATTAAGAACCATAAATAAAAAGGAAAAGATGTCTTCAATCTCCATACCCAGATGCATACTGTGTTCTAAGATAAGGGTCTTAGTGGCTCTATGTGGCAATGTCATCAATAATGAAGTAGAACAGGATTAATAATTTTAAATAATATTTCTAACATATTCACTCTTTAGGATCAAATGTTCTATGGATGATGATAACCTAGGGCTCTCTGAAATCTGTCAAACCTTTCAGAAATATTCCCCATAGCAGTATTTGGACCACTTGAACATCTCCAGTTAAGATGCACTGATTAAGAGCTATAGATTTAGTAATACTAAATTAAACTGGATGTTTTAAAACAAAGGGCTGCCTAGTTATTTTTGTGTCAACCTCATATGCTACCCATTTGAAGTTCTCATAAGTCAGTCTAGGAATTGACTAAGTTGATAGAATGCATTGACTTGCCTCCTGATTTTTTTTTTTTTTTTTTTTGCTTAAGAATATTTATTGTCAGTGTTTTTCTAAAGATAAGAGAAATGGGACTACAGATGTCATGCCTTAATTAATCTACTCACTCATTCCATCATGACTTTAATTAATTTAACATTAATTAAAGGCTTACCATGTGCTAAGCTTGTGAGGTATAAAGACATAACGTAAAATTATATTAAGGTATGGAATATGAGGCAAATATACCACTTTCTATTTATTGATTTATATACAAAAACATTTACTGAGCTCCTACTATGTATTTGAAACTGAAAGACATTCATTCATTCCATCATCCAACTCAAGAACTCTATCACTAATTTTAGCATGCAAAGAATAGAAAGGATGAACCTGCCTCTAAGTGACTACCATGGATACCAAGGGCACAGACACTGGCAATATGAAAAGATGGCCAGTAAAATGGTTGTCTGTTCTAAATGCAGTGAGGTCTACAAGTGTCTGAGTTGGCCTAGTTGAGTAAGAGAAACAAAGAAAACTCCTAAGAGCTACCATGGAACAAACCTTTATGAGGTGCCATAGAGTAAAAAAAGCACTTGTCACACAGTATCCCTTCTTTAAGCTTTATTATTGCCTATGAGGTAGGACATAAGATTATGCTAATTTTACAGATATAGAAAATCAAGGAAAAGAATGTAAAATAACTTGATCAAGAGCCCATGATGGGGAAGATCAAAACTTATATCTGTCTAACTCCAATGTCAGGCTACCTGGAGGAATGAGGCAAGGGTGCACTGGTCACAAAATTACCAACTAGTATTTTGGGCAAATCAGCTACCCTCTCAGGACCTATATTTTCTTATATGGTAAAAGTATGACACCAACCAAAGAATGTCTAGATATCATTTCCAGGTAAAACACAAAGAGGGTATGGATCGTGTTGGGGCATCTCTCCCTCGTGTGAGACATCTGCATCTTTGTATTTTACATAACCAATATTAGTGTATTACATTATAATTTTCCTATTACTAATAAAAGCTTATGCTAATTTTGGTCCTGTTAAATAGAAAGTTGAATTAAAGGTGGATGAGTTTTAACAAATTTGGTTAATATACTTCTTTACTTTTGATAATGTGCTTACATATTTAAAATGTATGCTTAAGTTATTCCTATCTCCTCCACTTACCATGCTAAATAAGTTGGTCTTGACTAGCAGTCTTTCTCTTTTAACTAATGGGATGAACTATTTGTCTTCCAAACACAGAGTAAAGAGACCACAAATTCTTCAAATTATGTTGGTTGGAGGTCTCTTGGCTCCTCGCAACTAAGCAATGATCTCCAGGTCATTTCAGGAATAAAATAAAGAACTGGACAAATGTCTTCAAAGCTATAAATTATTGCTTTAATATCTTTTCAGGGAAGCATCCATGTCTTAAGGACAACAGCAATACCCAGGATTATGGGAAGATGAATTGTGGGGCACCTGGCCTCACAGTGTATGAGTTGCATCACGCTTAACAATTTTTATATTCTGACAAAGAGCAAACATGCTGATAAAAATATATATACACTAACTAATATTATGGAACTCTTGGATTGAAATCTTCCTTCGTTCACTTTTGATTGAAAAACTCAGAAACGGGAATCTACTAAGGGCATATTCAAAATAAAGGATCTGTTGAGTGAGTAAAAGTATAGGCTGTATAGTCTCACCAGCCATGAGGCTTGAGATTAGTTCTGCCTATATCACTAACACTGGGTTAGAATTTGGACAAAACCTTGAATCTCCATGAGTCACAGCTCTCCTGATATAAAAACAAAAAAAATCTGAGCTGCTGTGGGAACAGTATTTATAATAACACTTTGCAAAGGCAATCAGGTAAATATTATTTATTCTCCAAGCAATATTTTTTAGAAGAATGAGAAGCTATCATTGACATCGACTGAAGATAGTGAGATTATTTATCCAATATCAAATAGAAAAAAAGTTGATGCTGTCTTCACAATTTCTTTTTTATTTCTGACACTAAGCCCAGTTTTCTTTTTCCCATATTCTGACTGCCTTCTCCATAATTTGCACCAGCATTTTCAAAAGATAAGAGTACTATAGTGAGAAAGAGATTTTTATTATTAATGAGTATTTCTTTAGCTCTCACCCCTCTTTTTGGGGTTTAGACTTTCTTGCTTCCTAGGTTCAATTAAAATTTGAAATTTCAGATCTTCCAAGAAAAAAAAAATGATAGCTACAGAGGTATGCAAATATTTCTCACCAGACTCTTGAAAATTTCAAGTTAAGATAAAAATTGCTGGAACAAGCATAGGACTTTTTTGTTTTCTTTCTATTTTCTGTATTAGAGATGGGGGACCTCACTATGTTGCCCAAGCTGGACCTAAAGTCTTGGGCTTAAGCTATTCTCCTCCTGAATAGCTGAGACTACAGGCATGTACCATTATGCCCAGCTCAGCATAGGACTTTTTTTATATGGTGAAACTTTAAGTTACTTACTTCTTCTAGTCTAAGTAGCTTTAATGGGTGAACTTACAAAGCAGCTTAAGATGGTTTGCCTTATGCTAGAAGGCTATTTAACCATCCAGTTGTTCATACAGAGTATTTTAAAATGTGAATGGAAAGTAATGTCCGTTCTATGGATGTGTTAGCAAACAACTCTTTTACTTTAATGATGGTGAATCAGCCAGATGCCATACCTGTGCCACATATTATACTCCAAAGTGATAGGTGCATTGAGGATAATGGCTAGAAATTACTATTGCCCTCAGTGAATATTAATGGTAAATGTCTAAAGGAGGCTGCCACTATAATATTCTAATATCCAGTGCCTTCCAGGGTTTCTATTTCTATGCTCAAAATTTTACCAGAACCACTTATGTCTTAAATCACATTAAGCTGAGACAAAGCTTGTTGAATTGTTATTAAAAAGGTGGTGGATATCATTGAAAAGCATGGACATGAGATTCAAACAGATGTATGGTTGAACCATGGCCCAAGATTTTGCTTTCTCATTGACTCTTGACAGTTACTAAGCTTCAATTTGCTTATCTACAAATAGTAGATGACAATTCATTAATAGCACAAGTTAATATATGGGGAAGTACCTACTACATAATTTTGTATAATGGTGTTATACAAACCTATATAATGGTGTTATATAACCTCTGCTTAGCATTGTTATAATTTTTATTTTCTTAGGTGACAATATTAAGGCCTAGAGAGGTAGATAACATTTTCCAGGTGAAATAGGCAGTTTTTGGCTAATTCAGAACTAATTCTCAATTAAGTCCTGCAAATGGTGTTCTGTTAACCCCAGTATGCCTCATCTACCATATCGGAATAGGGACACAGTGGTAATTGCTGGCAA